>JAUMIR010000001.1:498013686-499213686 GCA_030847615.1 Gambelia wislizenii | reverse complement strand
TAGGCAGAGTGCTCCGGTTCTGCTGGGCCCAAGGGCAGAGAAGCCAGGAGGTTGTTGGATTGCTCCCCAGTGGTTGTGGCAGATGGGAGTTGCAATCCAACGACCCCTGGAAGGCTTCATCTTCCTCTCTCCTGATTTTCTGAAAGAAAACCATAAAAAAGTGAGGGAAACATACAGACACACACACAGAGGTGAATAGCAGGAGCTTCAGGACACCTCCTTGTTTCCATTGGGTGGAATCAGCCTGTGAAGCCAGGCCCCCTCTGAGCATGGGCAGAGTGCTCAGGTTGCCATCCACTCCTGCAGAGGAGGGAGAAGTGGACGGGGAAAGCAGTCTGCGCATGCTCAGAGCCCCCCCTCCCGGCCTCCCTCCCCCTCCCGTCGGAGGAAGCCACGTGGCGACCTCTGGAGGGAGAAGGAGGAGGGGCGTGGCCACTGAGGACAACAGGAGCCTGGGATGCCTCCGGGCGCGCATGCGCTCCCCTGTCCCTCCGGCGCCTCGTCCTGTGCGCATGCGCCTCTGGTTTCCCGCCGGGCACAGGGAGCGAGGGAGTCAGGCAGGCAGGCCTCGGGCCTGGTCGCGCCTGCGCAGTACGTCCCTTGCCTGCCTGGCTGCTGCGGCTGCTGCTTGTGAGGCGGCTCCGGTGTCTCGGGCGGTGCGAGGCGGCGGGTCGGTCGGTGGGTCGGTGGCCGGGACCGATGGCAGCAGAGAGCGGGCGGCAGGTGAGGAGGGGGCGCGGCGCTGGCAGGGCCCGAGGGAGGGAACGGGGAGGGCGAAGGGCGGGCCTGGGCCGGAGCGGCCTTTCCTGAGGTAAATTTCCTGAGGGGAGGGGACGGGGGCCGCCCCCCACAAATCACTAACGGGGACTGGCCTGGGCGGAGAACGGCCTTGCTGAGGGGGCGTCCTCCTATTTCTCCTCCGAAATCCCCCGGCCCCCCATGAGGAGGGGTCCCCTGAGGGGAATTGGGCCCCGTCAGGATGGGGGCGTCTTGGGGGAGGGAGGGGGAAGAAAGGACCGAAAACAAGGACTGAACGAAGACTGGCGGGGGGGGGGAGAAATTGCCTGTGTTGGGGGTCCAACCCCCCCCCGCCTTCCGTACTTAGAAATCCCGAGGGGGATATTTGTCACCCCCCCCCGCGGAGGGGGAAAGGGGTCCGTTTTCCCCGTGGGGGGGCGGGAGAAAGAAGAAGAAACACCCACTCCCCAGTCAGCGAGGCAGGGGGAGGGAGGGAATAATAATAATATAATAAAATTTGTTTATAACCCTCCCCTCTGTTAAAACAATCGGGGCAGATAAAAATCCCTAAACACCCCCTACCCCTTCCCTCCCCCATAAAAAGATATTAAACAAATATAAATTAAAAGCAACTGTCTAAAATCACATTTAATTCAATAAATAGCCAGCGGACTAAAAGAGGCCAGGATCCCCTGAGGCAGGGATCTAATTAGGAAAGGCCTGCCAAAGAGATCCGTCTTTAGTGCTTTTTTAAAGGGAATCGGTGATGCGGGGGGGCACTTCAACCCCCCCAATAAACTCCCTCCTAAGTGATGGTTGGCCTCGAGGAAGAGGGGCTTCCCAGGAGGGGGAGCGAAGGAGGGAGGAAGAGGAAGGGGCTGCTGCCTCCTCTCCCCCGTCAACAAAACATCCCCCTCCCCAAAATGCCCCCCCCTGCAGGCCGACCGGCCGGCTGGCCAGGTGTGTGTGGAGGGTCCCTTTCTTTTCATGTATTTATTTAATCTCTATGATGCCTTTCTCCCAAAATGGGACCCAAGGCAGCTCACAACATATACAGTATTTTCTCCCTCCCTCCAATCCCCCCCACCAATATTCTTCTTGGGAGAAGAAGTTTATGAGTGGGGGAAGATGAGGAAGGGGGGCAAGTCTGCGAGGAGGCCATTAATTTTATGTGTCTGTTTATTTGAATATTTATAGTCCGCCTTATTATATCCGTCTTCTATATCTGAGGATCTCAGGGCAACAGGCCTCAGTTGGGAAGAGTTTTATAACAAGTAGGAGCCATTAAAAAAAAAGAGTTGAAAGCTTATTCCGTTACTTCATGCTAAGGAGCAAGAGGATTAAAGCCATTTTAAATCAACGTAAAACTCTAACGCATGCACCAGTTGGGATAAAATAAGTTAATAATAATAATGATAATAATATTTTGGGGGGGTTTCTTATCCAACTTTCCCCAAGGCTCAAGGTGGGGTACAGTATGAATTAAAATACAATATATAACAAAATCATTAAAACACGCAGGTAAAAACGCATAAGATTAAAATAAACATTACATTAAAATCATCCATACAAATTTAAAATTCATAGATTAATATCAACTGGGTAGGCCTGCCAGAAGAGAAGTAGGTGTTCAGTAGTGTTGTAAATTCCAACAGTGTGTTTAGCTGTTAAATCTCTTTTAGCAGGTCATTCCACAGTTAGGCCCTGGAGGCTTGAATAAAAAGCTACTTTTTTAACTGGGCGCCAGCATGCTTGGCGCCAGTTGGGCCTCTGAAGGGAGGGTGTTCTGTAATGGGGCAGGTGTGTGTGTGTGTGTGTGCGTGCATGCTCTAAAACCAAAGCCAAGAATTAATTCATTCATTTTACATGCCACCTTTCTCCCAGAGTAGTAACCAAGGTGACTCACAAAAAGAAGGCAGTTCAGGGTGCCCATCTCCTCCACTGAATTTCTTCCCCTAGGGACGTCTGTCTGTCCATCTGTCTGCCTCCCATCCTTCTCCAACTTCCCACCCCATTGTCCTGCTCCAGGTCAGGGGCCTCTCCAGTTCCCCCTCCCTGGTTCCTGGATGGGGAGAGGGGATGATGGTTTCTGCCTGGCACTTCCCCTCACTCCTATGGAAGTGCCAGGCAGATGGTTTCACCCCTTTCAAGGGAGCTTGGTAGCAGGGGCATCTCCCGGCAAACACAGAGGGAGAGGAAGGTCCACACACCACCTTCTCCTATTTTTTTTTGGTTCCTCTTAGGGTGGGGAGGTCACCAACTTTATTAACTATTACATAACATTGCTGGTGCTGGTGTGGCCTAACAAGTATTACCACAGTGTGGATCTTCAGTATGCTGAGGAGGGATTCCTTTTCTCTTTTCTGCCCCCCCCTCAAAGTATCAATCTTTTCCCCAGCTTTCCCAGGCTTGAAGGACTACATTTACTTACTTACTGTACAATAAAATCAATTTAATGAATTTAAACCAGGTATGGATCAATTGTTGTCATTGCTTGGGAGAAGGAAAACCCCCAAGGGGGTGGGGAAAGGAAACTTAGCCAAGTGGCTGGGCGGTAAAATCAAAGAGAGGTGTTGGGTTGTGCCCAAAACCGGGCCTGCAAGTGGAGTGAGGTGCAGGTCTAAATAAATGAATAATCTTTGTCAAACCACCAGAATATTTAAGAAAGGGGGGGGCTTTTGAATTTTTCAGAGCTCTTCTCCAGAGGGCTCATGTTATACAGGTTGAGTCTCCCTTGTCAGGAATTCTGAAATAGTCCAAAACTGTCCACACGAGTGGGTGAGATAGTGCTTTGGATGGTTCATTTTGTTTGTGTAATGCACATAATTATTAAAAAAATATTGTGTATAAAATTACCTTCAGGCTATGTGTATAAGGTGTATATGAAACTTACACGAATTTCTTGTTCAGACATGGGTCCCATCTCCAAGATATCATGTATATAAAAGTATTCCAAAATACCCCTGGTCCCAAGCATTTCTGATAAGGGAGACTCAACCTGTGTAACTCAGGATTGGATCAGAAGCAGAAAGAAAAACTTTCTCAGTGTGTGCATGGCAGACAAGCTAAGTACAGACAGCAGAGGTTGGGTCCTTCAGGTTTGGGAGCGTGTGAGTGGAAGCAGAATGTCAACAGAGAAGGAGTGCAAGGTAACAGGTTTGGAGGGTGTTCAGACCAGGCTGAGTTAGAAGAAGACATGAGAACTGGTCAGCTGGGTCAAAGGTTGGTTGTGAGGAGGAATTTGGAGACAGAGGTGCCATTGTGCGGGTGTTCTGAAAGCTGGTGTGTAAGAAAGTTGTGCTCCTCCCTGGTGGGGTTCTTGTTACTTTCCTCTGTGGTTTGATTTTGATGTTGAGTATAAAATGGTGTCCAGCATAAAGTGTGTCTGCTGAATAGTTTTCTCAATTTTACTATTTTAAAAATAGCATTTTGTACCTCAAATGTACAAGAATGTATATTTAAAAGTAAACAAAAGAATGAGATTTTAGGGAAGATTTTTTTCCTTCTTTTTGTAGGGATAAGCAGTTTTCCTTCATACTGCTGTTTAATGTTCCTTTTCAGCATTTCTCCAGAATTCTGGGCATTACAGGGTTCCTTCCTTTCCCCAGGGCCTGAAGCCTATGTTAGAGTAATACAGAGGAAAAGGTGCTGTGTGGGACAGGCATTAGGGTAGAATGATGTGGTAGTAGTGTGCCTGGTGGGCTGTGGCCTAGAGGCACATGAAGGCCATATGAGATATAAAAATAACCTTGCTCTAGGTTTGCCAAATAATTTTCTCTTTGATTGGTCTGCTATTTACAGCTTTTGTTGTGGGACAGAAATAAGACTGAACAAGAAAAGATTCAGATTTGCATACTTTTCCTGCATGGTCTAGAAAAGGACTTCAGTGTCATTTACTTGGTGTCTCCCTCAATCCTGGTTCATCACCTTGTGGGTGAGACTGTGATTTATTTTAAAAAACAAAAAAACCAATTACACATGTATTTTTATTTTAAAACACACCCACATGCTGCTTTTTCTGCACAGTGTTTTTTTTTAATCCTGTAAATCACAATAGAGTGTTAAAATTGCCAGTGATTAAAATGCAGCTTTTAGAACCTAAATAATGGCTGAAGATAAAGTTGTACAGATTTTAGGATAGGTTGAAAAAAAGAACAATTACTAACCTTAAAAGGGAAGGCTGTTTCATAGCTCCAGGATAATGAGAGAGGGAGAGAGTGATTTCCTTTCTTTTCCTCAGCTGTGGGGCTCACAGTATAAACATCTCAATATTCTCTGAATAATAATAAATAGAAGAACACTAAACCTCATCATATAAAAGTATTTTTGTTTCCTTAGGTGCATGAAATACGCCTTGCATATTGTGATGTCATTGATGATGTCATCTCATTAGCTTCTGTGAAGATGGTGTTTTAGACCCTCCCTTCCATTAACCCTTTTCTTACCTGATACTATGCTGGCAAGACAATACCGTTTACACATAAAGGGAGTTGTAGTTCTCTGGCAGAATGATGGGAGTTGCAATCAACCTTGAGGCAGCATGATAGGACTCCATCATAACAGTTGCAAAGGGATCTTGTCGGGCCTTTGAGTCTAACTAGATTTTCAGACAACACTGTTATAGTGTTACTATTCCACTTTATTTGCTATGGCTGTCTCCTGTTGAATCCTGGGATTTGCAGTTTAGGGAAGGGCATTTACAACTCTCAGCCAGAGAGATCTTAGGCCTCACTAAACAACAAACCCCAGAATTCCACAGCAGGAAGCCAGAGCAATTAAAGTGGAATAGTAACACTATAACAGTGTAGTCTGAAAATCTCCTAATTGAGGAAAGAAGTTGTAGCTTTTGTAGACTTGGTCTACTTCCTCAGATGCATGCATCGATAAAGCTTGCGAGGTCTGTCTATTAAATAATGAGACTGATACAATACCCATCTTTATTTTTAATGTATTATAATTTGAATGCTTGTCCCCTTCAATATACTCCCTGTTCAAATACACACCAATCCAGTTTGTTTTCCACTGGTTGAAGGCGTGGAGTAGATCAGTTTCTGTCAGCTGTTTCAACACATCTGCCGTTTTCTTCACTGCATCAGTTGACTCAAACAAAACGTGTTCCTTTAAGCACCAATTTCACTTTAGGGAAAAGAAAAAAGTCACCAAATCTGGAGAATATGGAGGATGTTCAAGTGTAATAATGTGTTTATCGGCCAAAATCTGCTTCACAAAAAGTGCTGTGTGAGCAGGCACATTGTCTTGATGAAGAATAAAACCATTTCCCCACAATTCTGGCCTTTTTTTCTGACTCTCTCAGCGCTGTCAAAACTTCATAGATTTTCCTTGGTTTTTTTTCTGGGCTTTGAGGCCATTTACTTCTGACGTTTCGCCTGCATCTGTGACTGGCATCTTCAGAGAATTCAAAACTTCCTTATAATAATGCTGGTTCACTGTTCTGCCTTTTGGAACCCATTCTGCCAAAATTATGCCCTTGATGTTAAAAAAACCAAGCCAATGAGCATGGCTTTGAATGTAGACTTGCTTTTGCGTGCTTCTTTCATTCTTGGTGATGATGGCGTTTTCCAGTGCATTGACTGTTTTGTCTCAGGATCATACTGGAAGATCCAGGTTTCATCACAAGTGATGATTTTTTGAAAAAGGTTTCGGTCCGCCTCAAGTTGCTGCTGAATGTCAGCACAAATTTCCTTGCGACACTCTTTTTGCTCTGGTGTGAGAACCCTATGAATCATCTTGGCACAAACTTTCCTCATGTTGAGATCCTCATGCAAAATTTTCCACGCAGTGTCTTTGTCAATGTTCACAGCTTCAGCTATCATTCGGGTGCTGAGTTGGCGGTCTCCTCGAATAATCTGGCTGATTTTTTCCCCCACAATTTCTTCTGTTTTTGGAGTGGAAGGCCATACAGGATGTTCATTGCCTTCCCTCTCTCTCTGGCTTCTCTTCGCAAACGAAGATTCAGGAAGGACGATTTGTCCTTCGAGACTGTGCAATGGATTTGTCTGGTGGAGCGCAGCGTACACAGAACTGGCCTCACCCTTTAAACCAAAGGTTCATCTGCAAGCATGGACGATAGCAGTGAGGTCCTCGGGCCGTAGGTTTGATTAGAGTTTCCTTCTCATAGGATCATAGAATTGTAGAGTTGGAAGAGACCACGAGGGCTTCAGAATCTTTTGTGCCACTCAAACACATGGGCATAAGACATGCAGTCTTCCCCAAAATGCCTCAGTAAGCATTTGAAAAGATTCCATTGGTGTTTTGTTCAATTTTACTAAAAAAATTCAAATTGAGATGTTGCTCGACTTTTAAGCTTAGCATTTTTCCAGCACACAACAGCTAACACAGCAGCTTTAAATGACAACTGGCAATTAACTGAATGTCTGAGAGTGTTGATGTTTGTCATGTAGGTTCAGACATGTTCAAGGTTACCACTCAAGCCCTCACAATCAGTTCTCCCTGATTTGTCTGCAAGGTAGAAATAAGTCTTGTCAATTAATAGACCTATGTTACAGCTTCTTTCAATTAATTTCAAAGGTGCTACAAGATCCCTTTGCAACTAATATTCCAGACTAACACAGCTATGCCTTTGAATATAAACTATTGTGTTAGCTGAAAATGATAAGCTATGAATTGTTGTGTTGAGTTTTTTTGCCTTCAAGTTTTTAATTTTTTTTTTCTGGAGCCCTGAAATAGAATCATAGAATCATAGAATTGCAGAGTTGGAAGAGACCACGAGGGCCATCTAGTCCAACCCCCCTGCCACGCAGGAAATCACAATCAAAGCATCCCTGACAGATGGCCATCCAGCCTCTGTTTAAAGACCTCCAAGGAAGGAGACCCCACCATGCTCCGAGGGAGTGTGTTCCACTGTCGAACAGCTCTTACTGTCAAAAAGTTCCTCCTCATGTTGAGGTGGAATCTCTGTTCCTGGAGCTTGCACCCATTGCTCCGTGTTCCAGTCTCTGGAGCAGCAGAAAACAAGCCTGCTCCATCCTCAGCGTGACATCCCTTCAAATACTTAAACAGGGCTATCATATCGCCTCTAAACCGTCTTTTTTCCAGGCTAAACATACCCAGCTCCCTAAGTCTCTCCTCATAAGGCATCGTTTCCAGACCTTTCACCATTTTAGTTGCCCTTCTCTGGACACGCTCCAATTTGTCAATATAGAATCATAGAATCATAGAATCATAGAATTGCAGAGTTGGAAGAGACCACGAGGGCCATCCAGTCCAACCCCCCTGCCACGCAGGAAATCACAATCAAAGCATCCCCATATCCTTTCATATCCTTTCTGAATTTTATTTTATTCAATATTTTATTCTGCTCCTGTGGAGGTGACAATGGAGATTCAAAGTTTATGTACTGTCCATGTATAACATAGGCTTTCTTTTAACCTCTGCATGAAATTTCAGGTTTTTCTCATCTCTTGAAAAGAAGAGCTTTGGGAATTTGGAATGCTTTCCCAGTCCCCCCTGCCACCATTGCAACCTAGTTCCAATGAAAAGGTTCACCTTGGCGGGCAAATGTTTTGTTGCCCTGACATTTTTTCATTATTCTTCTCCATCCCCACTCCTGCCCAATCTAGACTTGTAATAAAGGTTCTTCTTTGTGGTGTCTGTGACTCACACAAACTGGGTTTACCACCCCTCTGCAGTGCATCATTCAGGACCTTTTACAGCTGTTATGTAAGTGTTTTGGTGGTAACTCCACCTTCCCTGGTCCATGTGACCAGCCTAATTACTACTCAAATCCTCAGTTCTTTTTTTGTCTGCTGCTACAGAAGCATTCAAGGAAATGTTGGTGATCAGATCGCTTCTCTTTTTGGATTTTTCTCTGGCTTTTAACTTCTCTTGGATTGCGTTTTGGTTTGATTCTTTCAGATATCAGTTTGGCTTTGTTCTTGACTCTGTCTGTAGCCTTGACTTGGACTGGTTGGCTTTGGTAATGCCTTTCTTTGGCTTAGCGGTTTGGTTTACAGTCAGCCTGCTATGTCTTCATCTGGTTCCTTCAAAACATACCTCCTGCAGGGATAAAATTCCCTAGAGGGGATGGTCACACTGTCTTTTTGTGCCTTGGTGAAGGCCACATGTGGGGACCTGTGTTCATTGTAAGGCATTCATAGAATTGTAGAGTTGGAAGAGACCACGAGGGCCATCCAGTCCAACCCCCTGCCACGCAGGAAATCACGATCAAAGCATCTCCGACCCTGCAAGTGCCTAAAAACCACCCATCCAGGTGTGAGGTTTTCTTGCATGAGCAAATAATTACAGCCTCTGACAAGCCCTCTGACTCTGGCCATGGATCTCTTATCACCTCGATCTTTTTCGGCTCTGACCACCTCCAGCTCCTTGGTCCAGGTAACAGTGAAGCGGTCCCTACAGGACTTAGGAACCTGACCAGATAAGGCTAGGGATTGTCCAAGTGCCCTGCCTCTGACTCCGGCGTTCAAATGAAAATACCTTTGGTACTGGTTCATTTTGTCCATACAGTGGCTCAATCTCACATACCCTTGACACAAGGCCACTACCTACTTCAGAATGGGCCATCCAGCCTCCAACAGTACCAGAGAGGGAAGCATTGGTACCAATCTCTGTGGATTAAAGACAACTCTTCTCGTCTTGAGGTGCAAGCTAGGCCATCATGGAAAGGGTACCCACAAGTGGTCCTTGTTGGTACTGCTTCAGAGGGGCATATAGTAGAATCCCCTCCTGTAGCATCACAGAGGTCACCTGCGCCACAGCCCTTGGAGTGTGGGGCTTCCTCCTCTGCCACTTCTTCTCAAGAAGGATCTTCCTCCTCCTCCTTCATCTTGCTGATCCATTTGATGTCACTGGTCATTTTCTTCTTTGGCCCCTGATACCTCTCAGGCAATGGAATCATTAGTGTTTTGGTCTTGAAGTCCCTGGTTGAGGTTGCCACTGTGTCATCAGTACTACTAAAAATTCGACTGTTCTTGGGATGAACATGATTTTGGGTGCTACAGCTGTAGAGGTTATGAGTGGTACAGATCTCATCATAGACACTCAATGTACTATTAGTGTGATTGCTTCCCATCTTCATAGTTTTGCTACGAGGAGTACGAACAGGACTAATACTGCTCTCACAGGATGCATCTACTCCACATTACCACCAATGTAGTTGGCATTGATGGGTTGGGTGCATCCTACGTGGGGACCGTCTATATCAGTACCAAGCAGACTAAGATCTACAGATAGGGAGCAGTGCACTGGGGGTGTTCCTTTTGGGGCAAATTGAACTTCTGGCTCAGCATTCTCATTCTGCTGCTTGCAGTTCATCTTTTGGGTCAGCGTTCTGAATCTGCTGATCACCATTCACCTCCATTGGCGCTTCTGATTCAGTCAGCAGTACTAAGGACTCCACTTCATTTGCCTTGTTTACCATCTCTGGTGGGTGGACATATTCTTCTGGGGTTGGATGATTCAGATTCAGACTGTTGATCTACTTCATTGGGCATACCACCAATACATTCTCTGACCAGCTTGGGGGAACATAAGTCTGTTTCTCTGACGCTGTTTGTATCTTCATGGAGCAAATGTTGAGAATGGCATGTTTCTTAGAATTGGAGATTAAGCGACCAGAGGCTGAACCTGTTGTCCCAGTTTACAGACAGTTTCAGACTGAAACATCAATTCCATTGCTGCCTTCCCTTCTGTGGCACACAAGTCTTGGACTACTCCCTCCACCTTACAGTCCACCTCTAAGAAAATGGCTGGGCTGTATCACATAGTAGAGTCAAGTTCAGATTGACTTCCACACCATCCAAAGCCAAACTCCTATCATTGTTGAAGAGGTTCGATCCAAGTTCATGCAGAAGAAACATACCACTCCTTCTGGTAAAGAAAATTAAAAGCTGGACATTGTGGCTAAGATATTTTATTCTGTCGCTGCCCTCTCCTTCAGAACCACCAGTTATGAGGCCTGTATGGGCATGTATCAACGACATCTCTGGGAGAGAATGGCCCTGGTCCTGGCGAAGCTTCCAGAAGAGGATGAGCAATTGGCGGAGGGCTGTGCAAGCTGAGGCCCATAACCTAGCGGCTCGACAAATAAATTCAGCAAGACATGTGGCTGATCGCAGTGGGAAGATGCTGATGGGAGCCTTACCGAGATATGTGTGACTGTGTTCATCTGGGTTGTCCCATCAGGCTAGAACAATAGAGGGCCTTCCATTTGACAATTGAAGATAGATGTCAAGCTGGAGCATACACACAAAATGTGTACCACAGCCTGTAAGTTCCACCTAGAGCCACACGTTCAGCTGTTGTCCCAATCCTTTCCATGTGCATCTTCCCTCAAGACCTCCTTGTCTACCACATACTGCCCCCAGTCCTACAAAAAGAAGTCTCAGGAGCAGGGCAGGTGTTGCCTTTGACTCTTTGGCTGGTTTCTTCCCACTATGGCTCCTCTCTTTGGCAACAGGCTTTCAGCTGACCATGGCTGGACTCCTGTAACATCAGACTCTTGGGTCCTGGGCATTGTTCGGAGGGGGTATGCTGTAGAAGTTTGGGATCACTCCCCCACACATGCTCATTGAGGAAGTCAACACTCTTCTCTTCAAAGGCACTCTGGAACCCGTCCCTGTACCATTGAGTCCACAGGGGTTTTTCTCTTGTTACTTCAGCATGTCCAAGAAGGATGGAGGTTTTGCCTGATCTTGAACTTTCGGGATGTCAGTTTTTTCATACAGCCCAGATAATTCAGGTTGGTCATTCTTGGATCTATTCTTCCCCTGTTTCAGTGTTGGGTTTAAAAGATTTTTTTCCATATCACAATCTGACTGTCACACAAGCATTTCTTTTGTTTTGCTGTAGGAAGAAGAGCCTTTCATTTTTGTGTCCTTCCATTCAGATTGTCCACCACTCTTCAAGTCTTCATGAAGTGCATGACAGTGGTGGTGACTTGGGTCAGGCAACAGTGGGTTGTTGTGTTCCCCTGCAGCCATATCTGGCTTTTAGTTGCCCATTCGCAAACCTGTCTCGACATCATCTCATGCTCTGTGTCCTTGACTCCTTGCCCTTGTTGTCAGCCTCAAAAAGTCTCACCTGGAACCATTTGGAATGGTGAAATTATCGGTGCCTTTCTGGACTCTCATATCTCGGCCTACTTGCCAGTCAGCAAGTGAAACACCCAGTCTGAACATCCTCAGGCTGATAGCCTGGAGGGTCTTTCTTCAGTTCTTTCTGGACCTATTGCCTGTTTCATTTCAGCGTCTATCAAAGTGGGTCCCTTTGACCATCCATCTGACCTACAAGCTTGCAAGGCAAGACCCTCCTATTCGTGTATGTAGCCACTCTACCAGAGCTGTTGTGACTTCATCTGCTTTTCTAAAAGGCGTGTCACTGGAGGGCGTTTGTAGGGCGGCTACATGGTTGTAGCCTTTGACCTTCATCATCACCTATAGACTGGAAGCAAGGTCCAGGGCTGAACCCACTTTTGGGAGACCTGTATTGTTTTCTTGTGTCGCATGACACTTCCACCTTCTGTGGTGAGTAGCTTGCTAGTTTCCCATTTGTGAGAGTTACAGAGACCATGAGGAAGGAGGACAGGTTGCTTACCTGTAACCATAGTCCTTCATGTGGTTATCTGTGAACTCATGCAACACCAACCCTTCCTCCCTTCTGTTTGTCCTGCTCTCCCTAGCTCCTTGGCTGCTGCAGGGAACTGAGGGTGTGAATGGGAATCATGCTGGTCACATGGACCAGGAGAGGAGGGGCTACTGCGGAAACAGCTCTAAAAGGTTCCAAACAATGCGCTGTGCAGGGGGCCGTAAACCCATTTGTGTGAGTTCACAGATGACCACTCAAAGAACCATGGTTACAGGTAAGCAACCCATCCTTTCAATTATGTTATGAAAATGTTTTATTTTTTTGCTGAGGATGTGTTTCTCAAGCAGAGATGCTGGGAACTGAAAGTATGTTACTGTCCCAGTTAGAACACACTGCTTTTGATTGGTCATTGTCATTTCAACTAGCACCTTGATTAGAGATTGCCAAATGGTGCCCTTTTGCTTAGAAGCAGTGTAGGAGGATACCCACATCAAGGCCTGACAGATAGTTTGCTCATCTTGATTAAAGTGTTTACAAAGTCCTGCAAAGTTAGGGATCATCACATAAAAGATGCATTACCCTCAGGGATGGGATGGGGTTTTTTGCCACTCCCTAATTGCAGGCTGTAGCCAGTTAGCCAAGGTTTTTCTTCTGTACTGTAGTATGGTATAAAGGCTGGTGGGACTATGAAAAGTTGCACTTTAGGTGCAGGAACATTCTTTGAATAGAGGAGGCCTCTCTGTTTGTTTGGCAGGCTTAGTGTCAATAGCTTTTGGAATCCAGCAAGGTGAGGACCCAGCTTGTCATCTGTGCTTTCGCTATGGATTTCTTGCATTGGCAAGGGCTGAATGAGATGTTTCCTGGGATCACTTCTAACTCTACAAATATATGATTCTATGTGTAGGATCCTTTAGGTTGATTTGCCAAGGAGGCAAATCTACAGAAGACGGTCTACAGAAGACTGTTATTTCATTTCATATAGTTCACATTTGGTAGGAACTTTTCTCTCACTCTTCTGGGTGGTCTTTGAGAATAGAGAATGTGATTATGTCATGGTTTTGGGGGTTTGTTGGGCTTGGATGGTGCAGACACAATAATAAAGACAGCAGCCGAGGGGTGTCACAGATTTCAGCTGGGTAATGTAGTTTCTCTTGGTAGGAAAATGAACAATTGAGTGTTGTGGTAGGAGGAAAGATTAATCTCTCTCCTTGGGTGCTGATCAGAGATCTGCCTCTAGTGAAGCTGGAGTGGGGATATCTGGCTCCCCCATAGTTAGTGTAAGGCTCTTTGGAAGTGTGTGAATCAGTTAATTGAAAATTTTACATTAGCAGGCTGCTCTTGGTGTGTGCGCGCACCTGCATGTGTTTGAGAGCAAAAGAGCATGTGTGTGTATGACTGAATTGCTGTGCTCCAGTTGTAATAATAATCACAGTAGAGTGGCTGACAAGTTTTTGAACAGAAGTTGCAAATTCTGGTTTTTGAGGGCTGCCACTACTTTGTTCTTCGGATGAATGTGAAGGGGAAAGCTGTACGACCAGTGTATAGTCTGAGCTGATGAAAATGAACGGAGGGGGGAGAGGTGGTCCATAAGTTCAAATATTACAGAGTTTTTACAAAACTCTAGGCATGCCTTTAATAGGTGAAATAATTTTCTCTGGGACCCTTTATAGCTGAAGGATGGGCTATAAATACTTTAAATAAGTTTACTCATTTACTTCCTAGTAAGTTTCTCAGTTCACTGTTAAGATTACAGAATTAAAAGTTTACAATCTGAGCACTGAACAGTTTCAGGGCTTTATCTATAGTTCCATTGCCCAAAATGGCTCCCCCACCTTGGTATTCTGCTCATACCTTCCCTGTGACAGAATAAGTTACTCTTCGGATATTCACACATGCTTGGTCGTCCTCCTCCCCACCCCCGTTTTTCTGATATGCTCAGGCAGACTTCTTGGAAGAAAGAATATTTCTGTATTAAGCCAAACCTTGCTTTTTTTTTAATCTTTGTGAGCTGAGACAGGCTGGCAGAAGTTTACTTTTCAGATAGTGTTCTGCATATCCTTTGAACACCTTTGTGTACATGACGGCAAGATGGTTCTGGCTCTGATGCTTTGGCTTGTTACCCCAGTTTCAGCCTTTGTGTAGGATGTCTGGTGAGGGACACACACCTTCCAGTCAGCTTTGGTTCCTCAAGCTTTTTGTCTTCCTCAGTTCATAGATGGCATGGTGGAGGTGACTACTGTCAGTTGCTTTGCTTTGGAAATCTTGTCCCCTACAAGATGACAATGATGTTTTTCTGCATCTACAGGCTATTTTATAACAGAACAAGAGGTGTGTTGATCGCTATGCAGAGTTCAGATCCTAAGGACGACAGCAGCGACTTGACAAGCGAGAGCATGGGCAAGGACAGTGAAGCAACAAGTGAGAGGCCGGCTGATTTCAGCACAGAGATCATGAGCGTCACAGAGATGGAGCAGTCCCCTGGTAATTCCCCTGGTGCTGACACCCAGGAAGAGGCTACCCAGGACAGTGAAATGCCAGACACTGAAACAGAAAAGACTGCTGATTCTGATCCTTCATTCCCTGCTGAGTTTGAAAAGTTCTGGAAGGTAGTTGAAACCAACCCACAAGATTTCACAGGCTGGGTCTATCTCCTGCAATATGTAGAGCAAGAGGTGAGTAGTTCTGTCTTTCCCCTCTCCAATAATCATAGAATTGTAGAGTCGGAAGAGACCACAAGGGCCATCTAGTCCAAGCCCTTGCCATTCAGGAATACACAATCAAAGCACCCCCAACAGATGGCCACCCAGCCTCTGTTTAAAACCCCCAAAAGAAGCAGACTCCTCCACACTATGAGGCAGTTGTGTATTCCACTTCCAAACAGCTCTTACTGTCATGAAGTTCTTCCTAATGCTTAGGTGGAATCTCGTTTCCTGTAGTTTGAACCCATTGCTCCATGTCCTAGTCTTTGGAGCAGCAGAAAACAAGCTTGCTCCATCCTCAGTATGGCATCCCTTCAAATATTTAAACACGGCTATCATGTCACCTCTCAGCTTTAATGCTTTGCTAATAACTGTTGATCCAATAAGTTAGTTTTGCTCTTTATGATGCTAGCCCAGTTCTCATCCCCAAGCCGATCTGGGCTGTTCAGTCCTTGGTTGAGGAACCAACAGGGATCCCCAGGTAAGGCTTGGAAGGGATCCTGCGTGAAACCCTAAAGTTTTGGGCAGCGCCGGGCTTACTCAGTAGAATTAACATTCTTTAATGTAGTGATTTATATCTTCCCTTTTCCAGAACACGGGGGCTCAAGGTGGCTTACAATTAAAAAAAAAATACAACCAAACAGATCCATTAAAAGACAAAAGATATAATAATTACCAAAACAGCATATTGTTAAAGGCCCTTGCACCCAGTTCCTAAGAGTCCTCACTTACCTTTGGAAGGACTGTGAGGAAGGAGCCGTTCTGGCCTCCTTAGTGAAGGCGCTCCAGAATCTGAGAGCAGCCACAAGAGGTCTCCCATGTTCCTACCCAACATTCCTGGGAAGGTGTGGGACTCACAGAAGGGACCCCATGAAGATTTTGGAGCCATGGCGAGCTAACAACACCAACAGCAACAATTCTTTCTTACCCACCTCTCTTTATGGATGGATTGAGGCGGGTGACAACGAATTAGCCTATAAACATAATGGTTAAAAAACATATCAGTTAAAAACATGTATCAGTTTAAAAGAATAAATAAACCAAGACATTTTAAACCAATCAATACACAATTTAAAATTCACAATTTAAAATAATCTGGATAGGCCTGCCAGAAAATACTAGTCTTTAATGATACTTTGAATTCAGACAGCGTATTCAGCTGTGATATCTCTTCCGGCAGGCCGTTCCAGGGCAGCTGAAGGAAAAGTCCTCTGGCTGGCAGTTGCCAACCTCGTCCTGGCTGACTGGAGCAAATGTCGCCACGGAGATCTATAGGCAGTTTCCTGTCCTCCTGTAGGCCAGTGGTAAGACTTATAGAAGTCTTACCAGCATTTGTTAATAAAGTATCTCAAAATGTTCAATAAAAGTAACTATTTGTTTATATTGGAATGCTGGTTCAAATAGAAAGGCCTGGTGCTTTTCCAAGGTTTAGGCTTTGTCAGCTCTCTGGAGATACGAGGCTCAAAGCTGAAAGCAACCACTGAGAAGCTCCCTTTGGAGGTCCTGGTAGTTCTAAATTGCTATGTGGGAGGTAACATTGAAAGGCCACTTTCAGCAATTTATGAAATCCTAGGTAGTACCTTGCTTCTGGGGGTAAAGAGGAGTCTGCCAGCGTGTGGTAATCACTGTTGGGTTCAGCGCTTCATACATTGGGGAGAGGGTATTGTTTTATCCTTCTTCTGGATCACTGAACAGTGTAGAATATACAGAGATGATTGCTGGTAACCCTGGAATCTATTAGACTGATTTGACAGAAAGCCTGTCAGTCGATTGCCTAGAGATTTTGATTGGGGTAAAGGGAGGGATGTGGATTCAAATGTATGTAAGCATCAAGACATTTAGAGTTCTGTAGTTTTTTTTAAAAGCATCTAGAGTTCTGCCTGCAAAATTATAGGAATGTGAAAGTATTGTAAAGATTTCTGGCAACCAGACCCATTAGGAAGGCTCTTTTGTTAAAATGAGTGTTCAGAGATTTAGTTTCACAGACTCATAGAGTGGAAAAGAGACCATAAGGGCCATCCAGTCCAATCCCATTCTGCCATGCAGGAATACACAATCAAAGCCCCCACCCCCCATGGCCATCCGCCTCTGTTTAAAAACCTCCAAAGAAGGAGACTCCATCACACTCCTAGGCAGCAATGTATTCCACTGTCAAACAGTTCTTTCCACCAGGAAGTCCTTCCTAATGTTTAGGTGGAATCTTTTCCTGTAGTTTGTTTTTGACATGAAATTGTTTCATCATGCCTGTAGAATTCCTGTAGCTATCTTTCTCACTGAAGACATTTCAAAACAAGAAAGAAAATAAGCCAAAAATGCATTTACAGTCCTGAGACTATGGAATCTTCTAATTCACCTTTTAAAATACCCTGATTATAGCATCTTAAATAGCTGTTTCAATACATAGCTTCTTGTTAATGATTCTTGTTTGTTTGGCTCTTTGAAAGTGTTAGTTTGGTTCTTTGCCCAGCCCAGTGTTAATTCAAATGGCACTAAGTGGATCTCGATTTTCCAAAGAAGTAGATGAAAATATTTTTAGAAAGGTTTTTTTGTTGGTTAAACTATTCAGAGAGGGCATTTCCTTCATTTTGATACTTTCAGCTGAGTTTAAGTCTGAGAGTTCTCAGATGAATCACTGAGAGTCCTGTAGATATTATATGCCATTCAGCTTGGATAGTCTGTCTAAAGATTAAAGTTCATTTGCTGATGCTGACAAAAATACATTCTTGCTGGAATTGTGTGGTAACCAGAACTTTATTAAGCACCTTGTAGGCGCGTAATCACTGGCCTACTCTCTGTTCTCTGACTGTCACAATATTCCTGATGCTAAGGAGATTTTCACACTACACTGTTATAGTGTTAGTATTCCACTTTAGCTGCTCTGGCTTCCTCCTGTGGAATTCTGGGGTTTGTAATTTAGTGAGGCCTAAGATCCATCTGGCTGAGAGTTGTAAATGCCCTTTCCTAAACTGCAAATCCCAGGATTCCACAGGAGGCAGCCAGAGCAAATAAAGTGGAATAGTAACACTATAACAGTATAGTGTGAAAATCTCATAAATGAGGGTGGAGGAGTTAAGGGCATCACTTTGGCCTGAGGCTCTTCACCCAGTTGGTTCATGGGCAGCGGTGACCAGGTTCCTTTCATAGTCTTGGGACCTGGAAGATGAAACTATAAGAGCAGTTTTGATTTTGCCAGTCTTCGACGATAAGTTTTAGTTCTGCTGTTTTGTGTGTGTGAGAGACATATTTTAACTATTGGTGCTAGTATTTTGTTGTGACTTTGTAGTGTATGGAGATCATGTTTGAAACTTGTTAGACTCAAACGTGGGTGAAAAAGTAGATATAAGTAGGGGTGGGGAAAAGAAGAAATAAAGCTTTTGCCTTCTAGCCTAAAATATCTTAGTAGTCTATTGCTCAGTCTACCGTTTTGCAGCTACCTTAGATATGCATGTTAAGCTTTACCGGACAAGCACAGAATAGTAGAGTTGGGTGTGATTGCAGAAGTTAAGCTATTCCAACCCCTGCTCAGTACAGGAATCTTGAAAGAACACCCACCCACCATGGGTGAATCGCTAGCTACTTAAGATTCTGCCACTGAAGGAGAGCCTGGAACAATCTATTTGCAGTATGTGTTTTTTCCAGAAAAAAAATTGAATTGGTGCTTTAAAGCACAATCTGATTTGCAGTGCTTATTTTCACTTAGATTTATTAAACAAAACTTTTAAAGTCCCAACCCCATATGTATTTGAACTCAAATACTTTGTTAGGTTTAAAAAAAAAAAGAAACCTCTGCTTTCCTGTAATTGGCTCTAGTCCTATACTCAAGAGCACCAGAAAAACAGGTTTGTTTCATCTTGTATGTGTGACAGCCCTTGAGATAATTGAAGATCTCTATCATGTCTCTTTCTGATCCTCTCTTCTGCAAGCTAGCTGTTTCAATCCTTCTTCGTAGAGCCTGATTATGTGATCCCTCACCCTCCCTTGGATAATGTCTGGTTGCTAATATTTGAAGGATTGAGCATTCAAGAAGGGATTATAGAAATGTGTTTGAGACTCTAGGTCAGGGTAGGAATCATGTGCCCCTCCAGATGTTGTTGGAATACAATGTCCATCAGCCCTAGACAGCATAGCCAAGTGGTGGTGAGTCCAAGGAATTTAATGTCCTTCACTTAAAGAAGGAAGCATGTACACACCAAAGCCTTACTGTCAGAATGTGAAATTGGACCAGAAGACCATATTCTTCTTTCATTTTAATATTACTGGCATGGTTCTCCATACTGTGTTACATGCTTCATGTTATCCTGACCTCCCACTTCAGAAACCTTAAATGAATTTAATGTGTTTTGATTTCTAACCTGCCTCATCTCAAGGTTGTTCTGAACAGGTCGTAATATCCAGTAGGAGCTTCAAAAATAAGACCAAAGATGCCCGCTAAACATAATACTATTTTTTTTGGGGGGGGGTTCCTCTTCTAGCTTAAGCCCACCAGTTGGAAGCTCTTCTGAAGAAGGGGATTTTCATTGCTGATCAAGGGTTTGAGGATGCAGGGGAAGAGTTGCTCCAGAGTTGAGGGCTGGTGGTTGTGGATGCCCATCTGTGTTTCACAGAATTGGCACACTGATGAAATAGTAAGGAGGTTCTGTTGTGGAATCCAAGAGGATGGTGTGTTCCCTAAGTTATGCAGGGCCCTGTTATTCCATTTTCAAGACAGATTGTGTGTGGATTAGTTTTTTTTTTTTCACTAGCTATTTGGAAAGCCTAACACTGCTGAAATGGAACTCTCTCTGTTTCTCCCAGAACCATTTACTGGCTGCCAGGAAAGCCTTTGACAGTTTTTTCACGCATTATCCGTATTGCTACGGCTACTGGAAAAAGTATGCAGACCTGGAGAAGCGGCACAGCAACATGAAGCAGTCAGATGAGGTATGTGCCCAGAGGGCTCTCAGTCTTTGCTCGTGGTCCTGTGCGCCAAAGGATGACCAGACCACTGCGAGGAACTCTTTGGCTGCCAGAACCTGCCGTCTTTGCACAGGGCTTTCTGTTTGCACTTGGTCACTCCTTGTGGCGTTTGGAGCTAATATCTTCTCTCTTTGTTGGCAGGTGCGTTAAACTTCTACTACAGTTTGTCAAGCTTTGCAGTGCAAGCGTCTGCATTACACTGCAGCTTAACAAGTAGGGCAGGGCTTTTCTGTCACATTATATACATTTATTATTATTATTATTTCACAAAATTCAAACGCTGTGGTTGGTTCTGCTGGTCACTCTTGCTACATCTTATTGCATTTTTGGTCAGACGCTGTCATTGGTGCTCTAAAGGGTCTGTGCCCTATGGTCTGTACCCCAAAGCCTGCCCACACAGCCTGGTCAGATGCAGGGACCGCTGCGCTTTGAAGATCAAGACTCCGCACGTGGAGATCAGAGCATTGCCATGTTCTAGCCAACCTCCACCCAAATGGTAATGGTAGATTATTTAAACAAAATTCCAGTACATTAGTATTTCTTAAGGTTCACCGGATAACACAGTGATGCCTCTCTCTTGTGCCCTGATTAGAGGATTTGAAGGATAGCTCTTTCTGGTGTTCTCTTTGTAGGTGTATCGGAGAGGGCTGCAGGCAATACCTCTCAGCGTTGATCTTTGGATCCATTACATAAACTTCCTGAAAGAGACGCTGGATTCCAGTGATCCTGAAACTGTTGGGACCATCAGGGGGTAAGTCGAGGGAAAAGAGATCTCCCTCCACACATCTTCTGTGTGTTGCATAATTCTACTTAGGGTTGCGTATAATCCTAAGGTATACCTTGCGTACCTTACAAGGTGTACCTTTTACCCACAAGTACCCAGTTCAACAGAAGCTACTTCATGACATACCTTCCTGTTAAATTGGATACTTATGGGCATAAGGTACACCTTGTAAGGTGCACATGGTATACTTTAGGATTATACACAACCTAAGTAGAATCTAACACCTCATATTCCACTTCCTGTTAAACTGGATACTTGTGGGTATAAAGTATACCTCATTTGTATCTCTGGGTGATATTTTTTGTTGTAGATTGGCAAGGATTTCTGAATATCAGAGCAACAAAATAACTCCTCTGAACTTTCAAGAAGAAAGTTTGCAGTAACTTGGAGTAGATATTTTTGTCTGTGGCCAGGACTGTGAGCATGGGCTGAGAATTCTTTAATTCTAAGTGTATACCTTTTGCACTGAGATCCAGTTGTAGCTCTCAGGTGTTAGGATTTAACAAAAATGCAAAGTAAATGCAGCAAGCCTGAATTCTACTTACCCCAGAAATAGGGGCCCATGGTGTTGTTGACTTATAGAACTGAAGTGTAGAAAATATTTTTGTCAAAAGCCAAGTCTCATTTGGTATTGGGCCTTGAGAGACTTGAATACAGACCTCTGCTCAATGCTTCATGCTCACTCAGAAAGAGACGTCTTTAGCTAAGCCCTACTCTGTTTCCTTTTCTTTAAGCAGTGTAGGTGAGAACAAAATACATTTTATGTGTGCTGTATACTGCAAGGAAAGAACAACACTTGCAAGATTTTTCTGACATCACTTTTGGTGGCATTCTCATCGCTTTCTGAGTTGTTGCAAACGTCATTCTTTCCCGCAATGAGGTTGCCTGACTAAACCACGTGTCAGAACCTTCTTCCCCCACCAAGACTAATAGCAGCAGGGTAACTCTGCTGACAGCATGTTTAGCAAAATGCTTTTGGATTTCCATTTAGGAAATTTGGCTTTTGGTTGTTGTGTTGAGGATTGCGCTTGAGGGCCAAATTGCCATTTGGCAAATAGCAATAGCACTTCTACGTTTATATCAGTGCAAAGCACTCCCTAAAGGGTTTACAATGTGTTAGCTAATTGCCCCAACCAACTGGGTACTCATTTTACCGACTTATGGAGGGATGGAAGGCTGAGTCAACCTTGGAGCCCTGTAGGATTGAACTTGCAACGTTGTGGCTGCAGTACTAGCCACTGCACCACCAGGAGCTGGATCAGGCTCTTCAGTAAGAGGGGTGTTCTGCTTGTAGACTTTTGTTTGATGCATGCAGTTGTGTAGAGCCAGTGAAAGAATCATAGGATCATAGAGTTGGAAGAGACCCGAGGGCCATCCAGTCCAACCCCATCCTGTCTTGCAGGAATAATCAAAGCATTCCTGACAGATGGCCATCCAGCCACTGTTTAAAAACCTCCAAAGAAGGAGACTCCACCACACTCTGAGCTGTGTGTCTTCAGTAGACAAAATTGGCCTTTCCTCTTTTTCTGAGTGACTCCCTCCTTTCCCCGAGCCAAGCTCAGATGCTGCTCCATGACAGCAAAGGAGCTCTTAGCCTGGAAGTGGGAAACTGGCTTGGCCTCAAGGGCATGGATTTGTTTTCAGGGAGTCATTGCAGTAAGCACACACCCATGGCTTCTCCCCAGCAGGTGCATAGTCATATATGTAACACAGTGCAGCTCACTGCATGGCCCTGCCAGGCTTTCCCTTACAGTTCTATCGCTGTGAAGTCAAAGGCTTTCACGGTCGGCACCCATAGATTTTCCTTGGTTTTTTCTGGGCTGTGAGGCCGTGTTATGCAATAGTTCTATTCCAGAACACGGCCTCACAGCCCGGAAAAAACCCAAGGAAAATCTATAGTTCTGATTGCATTTGCTTACCTTGTAAGTCAAGTATGTTAGATTGGGACAGGGTTGACTGCTTCTGCCCTGCCTCTTCGCCTCTTTTCTTAGACTCATCTCTGTGTTGGACTTCTTTTTGACCTGACACACTGTCAGTAAGGCCCCTTTTCCTGCTCACACTGGATCACAAAGTCTTTAGGATTGGAAGGATTCTTAGAGTTGTGTTGCTGTAGCCCCCCCCCCACAATAATTCAGCAGTCAGCTATCATTTCAAAATGTTTTCTAGCCCTGATTGCAAGAGGTGTTGGGGGGAAGTGTGTTTGAACTTAATGAAGAAAGGAGATTTGAACATATGATGCAGTCTAATGACCCTGCATTGAAAAAAAAAAACTAATATGAAAATGATGAGTGGGGGGAGCTGGAATTTCACTGGCTAGACCTTGGGCTTGTAGAAGTGGAAGGAGGAAATCAAAGGTGGCTAGCCCTGGTCCAACCCCATGTGCTTTAGTTCCTGCATTGTGGTAATGCTTTCCTTCAGGAGTAAGCAGCTGGGGCCCTCCAGTTGACTGCAGCTGCCATCGCTCTTCACCATTGGCCATGCTGACTAGGGCTGCTGGAAATTCTCGTGCAGCAACCTGTGAAGGGCTGCTCGCCTTTTACTTAAATAAATATATAAGTATAAAGCCCTTCACTGGATTTTACTGAATAGTTTTATGTTATTATTATTAGCTCTCTCTATATATATATTTTTAAAAAAGAACTGGGCAGCTGGGTCGAAGTCTTCCACCACCTGCATTCCTCCGTAAATGTTTTGGACTATGATTCCAGTTATCCCTGATCATTGGCCATTCTTCTTGGGGCTGATGGGAGTTATAGCCCAAAGTGTATGAAGGAACCCAGGTACAGGAAGATTGGACTAACATTGATTTCCCCTGCCACATGAGATGATAATTAAGGTCTAAGTCAGTTTTGTACCATTTTAAATAACCCCCATCTACTGCTAAAAGACATGATGTAGCAATGCTTTTTTATTCTAAGCGAAATAAACAGAAATTATCTTGATAGGTGCCTTACTTTGTACTGATGAAATATTTTCATGTTCACCAAAATTACTTTGCTTCCCAGGACCTATGAGCACGCAGTCTTAGCTGCAGGTACAGATTTCCGCTCAGACAAACTCTGGGAAATGTATATAAACTGGGAAAATGAACAGGGTAACCTGAGAGCCGTCACTGCTGTGTTTGACCGTATTCTGGGGATTCCAACTCAGCTGTACAGCCATCACTTCCAAAGGTAAGGTTGGGTTAGCATTGTTCTGCTGGTTTGAATGTAGTGTTTTTGTGTTTGAGTCTCAGCACTCCTGCCTTTGTTGTACTCCAAACAGGAGAAGTAATGGCACTTTGAAATGTCACTACAGCTTCTAGCAATTTTAGGTGATGATAATGATCACTTGTCAATGATAAGAATTATGTGCTGTGCCACTGCAGTTCCAGCTTTCTGTAATTCAGCCACAAAACTCTTTAATTGATAGAAACAGTAGTAGTACCAGGACAAGAAATAATTTCTTGAGTTATTTCAAGAACCTCTTTCCAGCTATGCTTTAGAAGCTTCCAAAGAAACAGATTCAGCAGCATCTCTTGGAAGACTGAGTTGCTCTTAGTTATGTCGGGTTTTTCTTTTTGTAGCACTAATAATATTTACCAAGAGGCATCTTCTTCAGACTAAAGCAGGGGTGGGCAACTTGTGGCCTTGCAGGTGCTATTGTGTTTCACTCCCATCATGCCTCACCATGGACTTTGCCTCCTAGTGGCTCAAATGTCCTCTGAATCATTAAAAAACCCTCACAGATGCCTGCTAGTGTTACTGGTTTTACAGAAGCAGCCATTGCAGAACTGTAAGAGCAGTTCCGCAGTGTAAAGCTTTTTAAAGCTCTCTTGGGGTATCAGAGCAACACTTTTGCCCTATGCAGAGACACTTCCAAGGGCAGACCCAGAGTAGTATCCCACTGTGTCCACATGATGGTGGAACAGAAACCACTGGTGCAATAGATTTCCTCCCCTATAGCCCCTCACACCCCAAACATGTTGGGAAGATTTGAGAAGCTTTACAAAAGAGGAGACTGAAGGGAGACAATGTGGTGTGTTCATCAATTCTGTGCTGTTGAATGGTAGCCCACAGAATGTAGGCCTTTTGCTGGCAGAAGACGTGACCCTTGAATACCAATCTGCTGGCCTACAAGGGGTGGCTACCAATGTCAGAGGATCTTTCCATTCTACATTCCAGAATGGGCATTAAGATGACAAGTGAGATTCTGTGGTAGCAAGTGTTAAAGGGTTACTTACGGCAACCCTTTAAATAAGAGGCCTCCAAGATCCCTGGTCATCAACAGCCCTGCTCAGGTCTTGCATACTCAGGGCAGCCATGGCTTTCTTGATGGAGTCCATCCACCTCCTCTGGTGTGGTCTCAAAAATCCCATCTTCACCTATACACTGATGGAATTTGAGCTGTTAGTGAAGGTCCAAGAAAGGTGTAGAATGATAGACTTGAAAGGGGCCAGAATGGCCGTGTAGTCCACCGCCCGTCATTTGGGAATCCATAGCGAAAGAACTCTAGAGAGGAGGTCATTCATTCTCTGCCGAAAACACTTCTCACAAAGAAGAGTCCACCACCCTCTGAGGCAATCTGTTCCACAGTTGAGCACTGCTTACCCTCAAAGAGTTCTTCCTGATTTTTAGGTGGACTGTGGTAAGTAGCTTGATGAAAGTGGCAGCCTAGTGAATAGCTGGTGTAAGAGGAAAAAAAAAGGCAGCCCTATTTTTGAATTTACCATTTTGAGCACAATTAGGAATTAAAATAAATCTGCCACTATGGCACTGATCTTACACAAAGCTGTGGTGCAACCACATTGAAATCACTGTGTATAGCTTTGGACACTCCTCCCAGAAAAAGGATGTTGTAGAGCTGGGAATGATGCAGAAGAGGGCAGCCAAATGGCAGAGCAGCTCTCCTAAGAGAAGATGTTTGGGCTTTTCAGCTGAGAAGAAAGGCAGGTAAGTAGAGACAGAATAGACAGAGGTTTTTAGAATGATGCATGATGTGAATCAAGAGTGTACGTAGTTAAGAATGCTAAAAATCAGTCATCTGCTGAAGTGCAGTGGAGGGATCTTCAGGAAAGATAAAAGGAATACTGCATCACACAGTGAATATTTCAACTGCTGAATTCCCTTCCACATGACGTGGTGATGGCAGCCAGCTTGAATAGCTTTAAAAGGGAATTAGATAAATTCATGAAGGAGGATGAAGCCATCAGTGGCTACCGATGAAGTCATGGAGGAGGTGGCGGTGGCAGCAGCAGCACCACCACTCAGCCTGTGTATATCAGGTGCTCGGGAACGCGAGGTGGAGGGCACAGTTGCATTCTCCTAATGCTGATGAGCTTCCCGCTAGAGCAACAGCCTGTCCATTGTTGGACCAGAAAGGCCTTTATTTTTGTCCATCATGGGTCATGTAATGTCCTTAACACGTTTCCAGGCCATTCATAGATTGCATTGCTGGATTTTATGTCTGATTGCTCCACTGCAGCCTTCCCCCAACCTGGTACCTCTAGGTGTTTTGTTTTTTTAAAGGGATGTTTATCCCTGTCCTCATTATATTTTATAAAAAGCAAAGGTAGCTGTTTTTACCAGAACATAATCTGTGGTTGTGATCTTGCGTCAAGGAGACAGAGTCTGGCATTGTGTTGGTTAGTCCCAGCCAGAGGAGACCTATTCAATCAACTGGTGAGTGGTGCATCAACACATAGGTAAATCCCATTGATGGAATGGGTCTGCCCTCGCGAGGACTAACAACAGAATTTAGGCCATTGTGTAACTTCACACTCACAGGCATATGTAGTGATTGTGCATTAGTGATTTGCAACACCTCAACTGAATGTGCAAACAGGTGTGGAATGCACAGTGTACATCTGCATATGGCACCATATGTTCAGCTCTGCTTGAATATGGATGTTACACCGCAGCCAAAAAGGTACAGCCCCTTACATAAGGGTGCTTATGTGTGCATTAATCACTAAAAGGATGAATGGTGAATATTGGACCTTTATTAACCCAAATTTTAATGGGTGGGTTTCTGTGATTTCTGTCCTCTTTGTGATAATTGACCTAATAGGGGTCCCGGAACTTGTATGTTTCTTTTTTTAGTGTTTGTCCCTAGCCAAAAAAGAAGGGAGCACGGAGAAGGTCCCATCTGGCTTAATATTTGAGTAATAATTCTGGAAGATGGGAAGGGAAGTACAATATTGCACTTCCTGGATTAAAAACAGAGGATTTGAACACTAATGAAGATGCCTGGGTGTTTCCTGCAGCAGCTTCCCTGAGCAGGAGACTTGTCCTGTTCAATCGGAGAACAGTTTGTGAATTGGGCACTTGCTTCAGCAACATATACTGGCAGCTAATATTTCATACCCCAGCTCATCAGCCAGGTCTGACTGCCTGTTTTGTTCACTGTTCAGTGAATCCTGAATGCCCCTTTTTCACACTAGTGCATATGGTGCCTTCTGGCTTCTTCAAGGTGTAGGGGGGAAAAGTGAGGTTTGCCGTAATAGGCCATAGCAAGCGTAACATGGCACGACGGCCGCTTGTTGCCTTCCAGGTTCAAAGAGCACGTCCAGAACAATCTACCCAGAGACATTCTTGCCACTGAACAGTTTATCCAGCTGCGCAGGGAACTGGCTTCTGCCAATAGCCATAATGGGGAAGAAGGCACACCCCCTGGAGATGACCTCCCTTCTGGAATTGAAGATATAACTGACCCTGCAAAGGTAACTTTTCAAGAAGTGGATGTGCCTATATCACCTGCTCCGTCTCCGAAGTATTGGGGGGGAGGGTATCTGTTACAGCAGTTTTGTTGAGGCACTGGCCTTTATGCACTGCCATGGCAGTGGTTCTGCTGCTTGTAGAAAAGGACGTGCTTGGCAGTTATTGTTAAATATGGCTTGAACAGAATTTTTACGGGGAGAAAGGCAGCGAATATATTAAGTAAATAAAGTTTCTACCCCCTACCTAGAGGGATACCCACTGAATCAGTGGGTTTACACTTACATGTTAACTTACCGTTCATTTGTTGATTCAGTGGGTCTACTCCACTGGCAGCAGCAGGAGGATTTAGGCCTACATCCGCATTCGCTTTGGGTTTTCAGGGTCCGCCGGCTGCAGTGCTTTGCTTCCTAGCTTTGAAGTCACTCAGTCAGTGCTTTGTCCTTCAGCCAGACTGGACCTGGATTCGCTAGTCCTAGTTGTAGTAGGTGTGCCTCTGAAAGTTCATTTCATGATTCAGGTTGGGATAGAAACTGATCGGGTGCAGAATCTGACCTCTCCTTAGCTTTCGGTTTGCCACAGGGAGGGTGGCCATCAGCTCCCTCCTCTCTGGGAGAGCCACCCCAGCCTTCCTGAAAGGTGATGGCTCTACTCCTGCTAGCCTATCCTGACGGACAGGCCAGATGCCTAGGTGGTGGGTTGGGGGCCTCCGCTTGCAGGCATCCTCCGTATCTTTTAGGCAGTGGTTTCTTCCTTTTCCCCACCAGCCTCTCTTACACCCCAATAGTGGAGATGCCCTGTGTAGCCAACAAGGCTCTCTTGGCGTCTTGGCCATGTGGCTGCCAAACAACCCCCAGTCATCCTGTGAACTCTGGAAGCCGGGAAGGCAGCTAGATGACAGCATAGCTGAATGGAGTGTCCTCTCTCACCTCAGCAAGGTTGGGAGCGGGGAGGCTCACTACTTTCCAGAAGGTGGGGCCAGCACTGGCCCTAGCAGGTGGGATTGTGGGGTTATTTGGGTCCATGCTTCCATTGAAGTTAGAAGGGGAGGTTTGACTCTTGGAACGTTTTGGTGGACAGAAGCCTGTCATACCTGCAAAGTCTAGCGAGATTGGATGACTGGTTTTCAGAGCAGCAACACCCCCTGGTGTGGACTACTGAGGTTCTTTGTAATTTTTGGCCATTCCGTGCACAGAGTCAGGCCTGTGGACCAGTCAAATAGTATTGCCAACTTTGCCTGACAGTAGCCTCTGGGATTTTCTCCTGCTCTGTCATTTACAGATGGTCATAGTGAATGTGCAGCCATTCACATACAGTCTCCGGTGGAACTGCGTGCTTGTTCTCTGCCCCAAGTGCAGCTGGGGAGTCATCCTCATAACCAAGAAGGCTAGAGGGTTGTTCCCCAATCTTAACAGTAGGAGTCTTTAGGATTCTGTGCCTGCAGGATTATGTATCAGAAGTAGTATTGAAGCTCACTGTGTTCCACACACCCACCTGGGCACGTTTCTTAGCTCTCCTCTTGCACTTAGGTGTGTGTGTTTGCTTCAGAAAGGGCTGCCATAAACATTATCAAACAGAAATGTGTGTTTCTTAATTTCATTAACAGCTCTTTTTTTGGTGTGTGTCCTCAGCTAATCACTGAAATAGAAAACATGCGGCACAGAATAATAGAGATTCATCAAGAAATGTTCAACCACAATGAGCATGAAGTCAGCAAGAGGTGGACCTTTGAAGAAGGGGTGAGTTTGTTTGAATAATCTTGTAAAATTCAGTGGAGGATCCTTGGGACTCTATCTGGAAACCAAAGGAAAGGAAGTGTGTGGCACAGTTGCACATCCTGTTTTTGGCATTTGTGTATGGCGGAGCCTTTTATCTGATACCACAGATTTCTACACCTCAGAACATCAGGAGCAATGCGAACAATTTTGTGCCAGCCTTTTTTTTTTGGTGTGTGTGTTTTTAAAATTGTTAGCCAGGCAGTTGACTAAAACGTGTAGCTGTCACTTACATTTGGGTGTTTAACTGTCCGCTTCCAAAAATAACATTTTAAAAAATTACTGGGTCAATTGCAGGCATTGCCCTGCCTTTTTAATTTCACTTGGAAATCAGTTGTGAAAGGAAAATTCCATTTTCCAGATGAATTTTGAATACCACCACAGCAAAAAAGCAGCAGGCTAATGTCACCCACACACCCCCACCCAATCTGTTAGAACATTGTATAATCTGACTGCCATTGATTGCTGCTGCTTGTATTCATATTGAAGATGCCTTCAGCTGCAACAGGATGTGTGTGGCAGAGGCTTTGCTCCGCTGCAGGCCTAAAGGACAGCGATGGCCATGGTTGGTTCCCTTGCCAGACACAAGGCACTAAACTGAAATAAGTACAAACCGAAGAAGCTCCCACCTGCATATTTTTGGCTCACAAAACGTTTGGTGTGTGTTTGACTGTGGTCAGCTGAGAGGCATGCCCAGTCTCCGTGTGTGTGTGTGTGTGTACGTGTGTACTTGTTTGGTTGGAGGGGTGTGTTTTTAATTTACCTTTGTTCAGCCAAGCAGGTGTTGTGGCATGGGCTAATCCACGTTTTCTTTCAGGTATGCAAGCCCTGGCTGCCTCAGAGCGCATTTATATGATGGCCCCCTCTCCATCAAGGAGTCCACACAGAAAGCACTTGTTTTGAAAGGATCCCATGCCAATGTATTCGTTTTCTGCTGAGCAGGGAGTTTAGCCATAGAGGAACCCCCTGAGAAGCTGTCACTGTGTGAACACCATGTGGCTGCTTACCCCTGATTGTCTCCACTGAGGCTGGCACATTTGTACAGAGGTGCAGCTGTGCCATGTTTTGGGTGGAGGCAGCCTTCTCTGGTTGCATTAGGGAACACTCCCCTCTCACCCATGTGCTGCCTTATGGGTACTGCCTCTCCCTGGTGAAAGAAATGCTGTCTAATTTCTCATGTCTGACATATTTGTGCAATTTATTTGTGCAAGATTGCTGTCTTATCTCCTTTGGTTTTTGGAAGTCATGCTTTATTTGCTATCTTACCCTTAGGGATCTTTTCATGACAGTATCTGATGTAATTTAACAAATTTGTTGACGTTGGAGCTTCCAAGCCAACAGGCCTTCCATCCATTTTAAGCAAGTGCACCCAGGCCCAGCTTGCAGGGATAATGTGAGTGGTAGGAGAGAGGCAGTAAAGTCTTGGTGCCTTACCTTACTCATTTAATTAATTAATTAATTGGATTTCTATCCCGCTTGGAGCCAGCGTGCTGTAGTGTTTTGATTGTTGGATTACAACTCTCCGCTCAGCCATGAAAATCCACTGGGTGGCCTTGGCGAAGTCACACACTCTCAGCCCTCAGAGAACCCCATGATAGGTTTGCCTTTGGGTCGCCATAAGTTGGAAATGACTTGAAGGGACACTAACAACCATATCGTGCCCATCTCCCAGGCTGGGATCCATTCCTTTCTCACTTCTTTAAGCCATGTTTGATCGTGATTTCCTGCGTGGCAGGGGGTTGGACTGGATGGCCCTTGTGGTCTCTTCCAACTCTGCAATTCTATGATTCTATGTGTGCATTTGCCTGTATGGCATAATTAAAAAAGGGGTATCAATCTCTGAAAAGAATATAGAAGGAGACAGGTCCCGGTGCATCAGGTTTAGCACCATTCTTCCAGATCTTGAAGATTCTTCCTCTTGATTTCTCCCCACATTTTTCCTTGAAGATTTAACAGGCACCAAGATATTTTCTAGGTGTATGAATGGTAGAGAAATAATTCTAGAAAACTGCTCCCTGGATGAGATCACAAGCAACCCACTGCTTATGCTCAGACCCACAGATTGTGACCATTTTAAGATGGCAGCCAAAGGCTGCATGTTATCCAGCACTAGACAACTTGTGTTGTTATAAAGCTCTGTTTCTTGCAATGTCAGGAAGGTCAGTGCAGGGGGTGATATTGCTCAGAGTCTGCTTCTTTGGTAGAAGGTCACATGCCTTTGCTGCTGTTCGTAATGTAGTGTGTGCTCAGGAGTGTTCTCTGTAGACTCCTCTGAGTGCAAAGGAGCCAGTAATACGAAAAAGTTTGGTGGGAGGTGATGCTGAGGCACACATACCTGAGGATATGAATGTGCTCCTGGAGTGCCTGTCTGCCCCATGTTGCGCTGGGGAGAATTTGTCCCTTTCCAGAAGTCACAGGCTTTGCCGCACTTGCAACATAAATTCCTTCTTCTCAGAAGCAGGGCAAGGTGGGTCACAGGTGTTTCCCTGCTGCCTTCTGCAGACGGGGAGGCTTTCTTTGCAAGCAGAAGCAGTGGCATGCTGTTGGCTCACTCCCTTGCAGGGGTAGAGCACCAGGGGTATGTGGCATCTCTGGCAGCCTGCCATTGCCCCTGCCTTTTTGCCCCCCCCCCCGGTCGACCTAGGGGAAGTTTACACACCTTTTTCATAGAGCTTGTTCGGAGATGGGGTGGCTTAATGGTTCACCTTGAAGACCAAATTGAGAGTGGTGTGGGGGGAACACTCCAAGGCAAATGCACGCCATAATAATAATGAGTTACTTGTGTGTGTTTCCAAATCCTTTGTACTTCCTCCAGCTTCTGCTGCAGTCAGCATACTTTAATTAATGACTTCTGTCCTATACTGCTTGTGTTTAAACTCATGCCTTGTAGCCCCCATGTGAAGCAGATTAGGCCAAGCATGTGACTTTCCCAGGGAAGTGTGATAATATATATGCCAAAGCACGCTGCAGCTTCAGCACAGCAGGGATTCCAGCTGCGTCTCTTCATATGAAATCCAATACTTTGTGTGTGAGGCACTGCTGATGACTCACTTAATTAAAAACATGTGCAAACTGCTCTTCAAGGAAGTTCAAAGAAGGCAAGTGTCTGGGTGGTTTTACGTTATCAAAGTCTCTTGCCATTCAAACCAGTTTCCTTACTATATATTTCATATACATGCTGACTCACTACTGTAGCGATGGAAATCTATTGGTTTGTGATTCCAGAGATATCTTGGAGATGGGACCCCAGTCTAAACATGAAATTCATTTATCTTTCATAGACACTTTGTACATGTAGCCTGAAGGTAATTTTATACACCATAGTTTCAGTAATTTTGTGCATGAAACTAAGTTTGTGTACACTGGACAATCAGAAAGCAAAGGTGGCACTCTCAGCCACCCACATGGACTATTTTGGATTTTGGAATATTTTGGATTTTGGAATTCCAAATAAGGGAGACTCAACCTGTGCTGTCTTTATGCCTTTAGCTCTACAAGATTTTCCTTGCTTGGGGTAAGCTGGCTAACAGGAATCAATGGATTTCCCTCTGGTTTCTTCTGTACATCTTTAAGGACCCAAAGGAAGAATGTTTGGAAGTGCTCACAGCTTTCCAGAAGCAGGGACTCCTCCCTCCTCTTAAGAGAGAAAGTAAAGGCATCATCCAGCCAAAGCTGCAGATCCTGAACTCCCTTTAATTCCAGTTCCAGTCTCCTGGCCCCTGCTCCTTGAAGTTTCAACATTGAGTAGCATTTGCCTTTCACTGCCCGTGTTTGGCTAATAGCAAATATTATCTGTTGTATCAGAAATATAACATTTTAACTCAGAAGTCAAGTATTTTTCTCCCATGGATATTTTTTTTTCTTTAAACATAAAAAAGCAGAACTCATTGAGTGACATTGTCTTCTGAACACAATTTTTATAGTTTGCTATGTCAGTTTTAGAGCCCGTGTGGTTTAGTGATTTGAGTGTTGGACTATGTTTCTGGAGAGCAGGATTCAGATCCCCACCTGGGCATGGAATTCCTTGGGTGACCTTGAGCAAGACACACTCATGTTCAGAGGAAGGCCATGGCTGGCACATACACACACACACGTGTGTGTGTGTGTGTGTGTGTGTGTGAATGAATGAATGATAATATTGCTCTAGACAGTAGTCCCCAAACCCAAGCTCCAAGATGTGAGAATCCTGGAGTAGGATGGGACCTAAAGGGCTATCTAGTCCAGCCTCCTTCTGCTATGCAGGTGCACACAGCTAAAGCTCTCCAGAGGTATGACCTTCCATCCTCTGTTGGAAGACCCTGAACGAAGGAGAGCCCACCATCCTGAGGCAGTCTGATTCACTGGAGCAGCTCATACAGTCCAAAAGTTCTTCCTGATGTTTAGGTGGAACCTCTTGTCATTTGAATCCAGTGGTGAATCCTGGTCTCTGGAGTAGCAGAAAACAAACCTGCTCCATCGCCTGTGTGACATCCCTTCAGATGTCTGAAGGAGGCTATCATGTCACCTCTTAGTGTTCTCTTTCCCAGGCTAAATGATCCAGCTCCCTAAGCCTGTTGGACTTCAGCTCTCAAGAGTCCCTGACCATTAACCATCTTTATGGGAATTATGTTTTAAATATGTTTTAATTGATTTTAGTCATTTAAAAAAATAATATTGCTGTTTAATCCTTTTTAAACTTTGGTATGTTACTCTTTTACAACCCATTAATTAAATTAATTAATTAAAATTAAGCCACCTTGACTCCCATCTTGGGAGAAAGGTAAGATACACATTCAGTAACTAACTAATAAATAAATAAATCTGGGACTTCTGGGAGTTGAAGCCCAGCAACACCTGTGTGTGTGTGTTTGTGTACTGAGCGAGAAGGCCCAGTGGTCTGACTTGGCAGAGAGCAAGTCAACGCCTTCTGACTGACAGCAGCTCTCCACGGCTTCCGGTAGGGAAGGATCTCTCCTTGCTGCTGTGTTATCAGCATTCTTTTTCAGCAGAAAAAGCTGCCCCACGTTGAACCTGGGAGCCTCCCCTGGCCCTTGGCCCCTTCCCATAAAAGTTGCATCCAGTAACCCTTGATTTTCAATAGATTCAGAATAAGCTAAACTCCCCCTGGAAGCCAAAATGACCAAACTGAGGCTGTCGTACTTTGGCCGTATCATGAGAAGACAGGACGCAATAGAAAAGACAATCATGCCCAGTAAGGTTGAAGGCACTTGAAAAAGAGGAAGACCGCATTATCAGTGGATAGACTCGGTCAAGGAAGCCTTGGCTGCCCTGAGTCTGCAAGACCTGAGCCGGGCTGTTCGTAGGGTAACTTGGAACTCTCCCATTCACAGGGTCACTCTTAAGTCAAAATCGGCTTGACGGCAATCAACCCCCCAACAAAATGAATGGATGAATATAGTAAGACCACCACCACCTATCCTCTTGACGTTAATCTTCACCTTAATGACCTTCGTACCTACATTTGTGCTGCACACAATGAGTAACAAGTGGGGTGGGTGTGAAAGGCACAATGCAGTTAGTTCTCCTTCCTACATAGTCACTTTATCATGGAAGCCCTGGTGGCGCCGGGTACTGCCGGTACTGCAGCCCCAACATTGCAAGTTCCACCCCAAGGGCTCCAAGGCTGACTCAGCCTTCCATCCTTTTGTAGGTGGGTAAAATGAGTGCCCAGCTTGTGGGGGCAATTACCTAACACACAGTGGAAACCGCTTAGTGCCTAGCGCCCTATAAAGCAGTGTAGATGTATAAAATTCTGTTGCTTAACCATCTGTAAGCCACTTTGAGAGCCTTTGTGGCTAAAGAGTGGGGTACAAATACCTAAAATAAATAGAATAAAGGCAAGAGCATTTGAACAGCTCCACGGTTTGGAATCACAGAGTTGAAAGAGACCACAAGGGCCATCCAGTCCAACCCCCTGCTATGCAGGAATAAACAGTTTCTTCTGAAGTGTTGTTTTAAAAAAACCAACCAAGGAAAGGAGGTTGTTGTGTGCCTTCAAGTCATTTCCGACTCATTGCGACCCTCACGGGGGAATCTATCACTGGGTTTTCTGAGAGCTGAAGAGTGTGTGAGTTGCCCAAGGTCACTTAGTGGGTTTCCATGGGCACGAGGGGATTCAGACCCTGGTTTCCAGAGTCATAGTCCAGCAGTCAAAGCACTACACCACACGGGCTCCTAGGAAGGGGGTTGCCAATACAGAAAGATCAGTTGCAGAACTCTTGGTCCCAATCCAGAACAAACAGGCAGCTGTAAAACTTGCTCTCTCTCTTTGCTGACGAGTTGGTCCAGCCCTTTCGGCAGAGTCCAACTCTATAAGTCTTTCAAACAAGAGCTCCCAGGAAACCTACGGGTTGGACACAAAGCGAAGACTCCCGTCCCAGCGCTAGCCACCAACAGCTAGCGCTGTGCTCTCTCCAGCCACAGTATGTCTATGGACTGCTCCAGTCCCTTCTCAAATGGCTTAATGCCTGTGGCTGCACCACCGCCTCCTCTCATTGCAGCAAACTCCACGGAATGTTTAAGTTGCCTATAGGAATCCATTCAGTTTGATGTAGGGCCCACTGATTTCTATCCCCCCTTTCCCCAAAAACTGGGACCCTGCTCTCCATTCTGCTCATTCATTTTAACACAAATATATAATGTGTTAGGGTGCAAATCATACCTAATGTTGGATGAATGGGGCCTTGCTGAGAGGTAGCAAGAAGCTCAAGTTTATCGTATTTTGGCAATTGAAGTTTCTCTTGGGGCTGTTATGGAATGACTTTTCTTTGTTCCCTTGCTCCGCATCCCTTTTAGATAAAGCGTCCTTATTTTCATGTTAAACCCCTGGAGAAAACCCAGCTGAAGAACTGGAAGGAGTACTTGGACTTTGAGATTGAGAACGGGACTCACGAGCGAGTGGTGGTTCTGTTTGAGCGCTGCGTGATCTCCTGTGCCCTATATGAAGAGTTCTGGATCAAGGTACGGGGCGCTTTCCCCACTCACGGCTCTTACCCTTTGCAAACATTGATGATCAGTGACTAACCTTCTGTACTCTTGTTTGAATGTTGTTCATGTATAACTATATCTGTTGCATTAGGAGATGGTCTGCTTGCAACCAGATTTGACAGCTGCATATGCCAACTTCGTTGCCTCTCTTCGTCCTTCCTTACAGAAACTAGTCTAATGGTTCAATAAAGGTGCTGAATGGGTTTAAACACAAGAATTTTATAGTTCTCTCAAGTATTTAGCGACCCAAAGTAAAGTGGGAATCATTCAGTCTTTGCTCTGTCTTCAAATGCAGTATGCCAAGTACATGGAGAACCACAGCATTGAAGGGGTGAGGCATGTCTACAGCCGGGCCTGCACGATACATCTCTCCAAGAAGCCGATGGTGCACCTGCTCTGGGCTGCCTTTGAGGAACAGCAAGGTGAGCAGGAGGAGGCAGGGTGGACCTCCAGGGACAGCCCTGGGTGGGTGGGTGAGTAGGGGGGGAGGAAGGAAGGGTGCCACTTTGTGAAATGAAACAGTCAGCGTGAGATCTTTGCAGGCCAGAGAATGCACCACTCTGGCTTATTTGAGGGGGTGAAATGCTGGCATCTGACCAGATCCTCAGGTCGGCTTGCAACAAGAACAGAAGGAGGAAAGTAAAAATCTGGACAGGCTTTATCCTTAGAGGCAGAACGCCCCACCCTCCTCCTCACAGGGTCACACAGCCTTCCAGACCTGCCCCCTCCCTCCACCAATATTTAGGCCAGAGTTTGGCTGCGGTGCCCCCAGAATCTAGATTGGAGAGTGTGAAGAAGATGCCTGCTAGTTCTGAAGAACCAAGAAGTAAGACATCATGAAGGGGAAGAATCTCGTCTGAGCAAAATCTTGAATGTCGAGGTCTTCTGTTAGGCTCAGAGGTTGGCTGCCCAGAAATCAGTGCCATTCAGGGTGTGAAGGAGGTGGCTGTCGTGCCATTGGTATAGCAAACTACCGTCTTGGCAGTGCTTTCCAAGTTTCTTGCAAAGAGGCCACCTTTCCGGCATTTCTCTTACTGTTGTTATCATTATTTATTTATTTAGTGCCATCACTGTACATGGCGCTTTACAAGTAAAAGAACAACAAAACAGTTCCCTGCCCTCATCCTTGCAGTCCCTCTTAGGGATCCATTAGTTCTCGGACTGAAGGAAGGAGCCATCTGCTCATGGGTTCAAGTCCCCTTGCCAGCCAGGTCAGGCAAGAATGGCTTGAAGCCAGTAGCAGAAATGTTTGTCTCTGCCTCAGTTCCCCCCTCCTCCTTCCTCTCAGTCATCACCTCATCGGGTACAGGTGAGGCTCCATCATCTCCACAGATGAAATTCTGCGCTCTCATGTTGCTCCCTGTAGCTACTTTTCCCCTTATCTGAATTTGCTTTGTAGCCCGTTTGGAGGAAGGACAGGTCATGAAAAGGATGTACATTTTTGGCAGGGTTTATTTTTCACCAAGGTTTTTGGAGGGTGGGGACGGGGAGATAGTGTAGGCAAGGATGTAGTGCTGGGTCTTCTCCCTAGAATCCACCGTCAGTTCAATGGTGTGTGGGCTTGCCACTTGTTTGTGGTTGCCATTGCTATCTGCCCCTTTCCCGTCTCTGGACCTTGATAGAAATGTGCCAGTGGGCTCAGATGGAGACTTCTGTTTCTTACTACTCAGAGGAGGCTCTTGCTCTTACTTCTTGAAGCTGCTGCAAAAGTGCACACTGCGTACTGTGCTCTCTAGGTGTGTGTGTCTGGGTGCTGCAGAGCATCCTGATCGGTTGATCTGCGGGAGCCCTGGATACATTTGCTGATTCTGCCTGAGGGTGTTTGTGGAACAGGGGAGACCCTCCTCCTTCACTGCCAGGAGCCCTGCTCAGAGCTGTTGCAGAACAGGGCAGAGCCTGGATAATCTGGGATACTCGCGTGTCTTTCTAAAGTTACAGAACTTCTGGGCTTGTGCGCCGGCTTAATGGTAGTTGTCTTGGCAATGCAATGGGGCAGGGATCCCCCCAGAACGGGATTACTCATCACTCTCTTTTCAGAGCCTGGGAATGGTGATACTTAAAAACAAAACAGAACAAAAACCTACAGTTTCCAGCATCGCCCCACCAGCTGTCCTGGCCTTGGGTTCCGGGCCAGGGAATGGCCCAGAAGGGTGCCCTCCTCAAGGGCTGTGCTGGTGCCTTCCGTTTGCCCCTCCCCGTCAGAGTGGCCAGCCTTCCCACACTCTTCCTCTTTGTTCTGCTTCCAGGGAACATCAATGAGGCCAGGAGGATTTTGAAGACCTTTGAGGAGAACGTTTCAGGACTGGCCATGATTCGCTTGAGGAGAGTCAGTTTAGAACGGAGACATGGCAACATGGAGGAGGCTGAGCACCTGCTCCAGGAAGCAGTGAAGAATGCCAAGTCGAACTACGAAGCCTCCTTCTTTGCTGTCAAGCTCGCTCGGCACCTCTTCAAAATCCAGAAGAGTCTCCCCAAAGCCCGGAAAGTCCTCTTGGATGCCATTGACCGAGACAGGGTATGTTGTTTCCAGCCGGTTGACTGAGCAGCTGCCTCACTGCCAGGGGCTCTGGTGACTGGCAATGGTGGTGTGCCTCTTGCTGCCTCGCGGAGGCATCAGTTGCCTGGCTTGTTGGCCTTCTTGGCAGCGCTGCCGCCCCTCCCAGCCTTTAGTGGCCCCTCCAAAGCAGAGGGAGCTTGGTATGGGAAGCACTGGGCACAGAAGGGGTGGCGGTGAGTGAGGCCAGAGAACCTGGGCTGCCAGTATTGATGGACCTTGTTAAAACAGGAAAGGGGTCCCAAAGCTATTCGTAGCGTGGCGGAAAACTCTTCTGAAAGTCAACAGCAGGGGCCTGTGAAATTCTTTGAGGAGAATGGGAAGCTCTTGGCACAGGGCTTGCTTACCTTTAAAGCAAGGCAGAGTGCTTGTGTGGGGTTTGTTTTGAGCCATTTTACTCTTCAGTGATGATAGAGGAAAGGGAATAAGCTACCAAAAAGGCCCTCTCCCGTGTCCCCACCAGCCGCACTTGCGATGGTGGTGGGACGGAGAGAACGGCCTCTCCTGGATGATCTCAGAGACCGGGCTGGCTAACACAGGGAGATACGGTCCGCCAGGTAGCCTGGACCTCAGCCATAGAAGGCTGAAGGACATAAGTCCGTTGCGCCCTTGTTCCCTCTTGGACTAGGGACTGTCATTTTGTTCAGGGTTTTTTCTTTACCCAATATGGGCCAGAATAAACTTTTGACAGATGGAAATTGAGGGCCATAAGGATTAGAAGTCGCTGCTTACCCTGAGGTCCGCTTGCAAGTATGTACTTATCTAGTGCTGGGAGATCTGAAGCATTTCTTCTAAGAGGTCTAGATCGGAAAACAAAGGGAAGTCCAAGCTCCCCTCTAGCCAGACTTAAGGCATCTTACAATTTAAAACAAATGACTTAGCTAAAAATATACCAAAAGTGAACATCAAAATAGAATTAAACTATCCACAATATTGAAACAATCTTAAAAATACACCTAAATGAAGGAAGAAAGGAAAGGAACAAAAAGAATGAAGGGGATAAAGAATGTGAGAAGGCTGAATGTAAATTGAAAGGAATGATGGGGAGTTTCATGTTTTATATATAATTTATATGTACATCTGTTTGTTTACTTGTTTGTGTAAGTATGTTTGAATGTATGTGTCTTAATTTATTGAGTAAAAATCATATTAAAATATATATCTAAAGATAGCTAGCAATTTGCTGTGCATTGGAGGCAAGTGTCCAAAGATTCCAGGCTGCTCCTTCCCCACAAAGACCCTTCAAGGTGGTGGTTATTGTTCCAAGATTTAACTTCTGAATAGGGCTTCAGCTGGGTTTCTGTCTCCTAGCGACCTATTTCTCTGTTTATTTTGTATAGGATAACCCAAAACTTTACCTCAACTTGCTGGAAATAGAGTATAATGGAGACCTGAAGCAAAATGAAGAACACATCATTGCGTGTTTCGACAAAGCCATCAGTGGAACTTTGGCTATAAAAATGAGAATCATATTCTCACAGCGAAAAGTGGAATTCCTGGAAGACTTTGGCATGGATGTGAACAAGTGAGATTTTAACTGTATTTTCATCAGCTTATTGGTTGGTGCTTGAGCATTAATGTTAGTGTGGCAATGACACCTAGGCTATGGAGGTGAAGAATGGTTGGAGTCTGTCTCATAGAAAATCTGCAGAAATTCTGAATCTAGATTTTTTTAAAAATAACCCAGCCCTCAAACAAGAGAAGATTTAACCACTCTGGTACAGTTTGCAATCAGCGCAAGTTGGTCTCGCCGTTAGTATTCAAGTGATTTCAGGATCCCCGCTGTGTCTGACAGGTCTATATTGTATTACTAGTGCCAGGATCTTTTATTTATTTATTTATTTATTTATACCCCGCTCTTCAGCCACAAGGCCATCAGAGCGGCTTACAAATTGTTTTAAGCAATAGCACTAAAGAAGCTTGTAAAATGCCAGCACAGGCTGCTCTGGGCTTGGCAGAATCTACCTAGAGTTGGGCACCCAGACTGGCAAAGAGAAAGATGCCTGGATGGCCCTGATTGTTTATTCCTGCATGGCAGGGGGTTGGACTGGATGTCCCTTGTGGTCTCTTCCAGCTGAGTAATTCTTTGATCTAATCTGCACGTGCCCTTTCTCTCCCCACCCCCCCATTTTTTTTATTTGTAGGCTCTTGGATGCTTATGAAGAGCATCAAGCCCTTCTGAAGGAACAAGACTCTTTAAAAAGGAAAGCAGAAAACGGGTAAGGGTGCTGTTCTGTAGCTAAGATTACTTGGCTGCTTTTTGAGGTGTCATGGTAATTGTGGGTGCTGCCTTGAAGGCTGGGGCATGATCTGCCTCTAGCACTTAGCCTGTGTCTGGGCAGTTTGGTGGCTGAGGGGGCTCATAAACCCCTGCGGAATAAACTGGCAGTGAAAGCTTGGGAAGAGCTCTTCTCTTTCGATTTACTGCATGGAGTGCCTTTCTGTTGTGCGCGTGGCAGTCTGAAGCAGCGCAGTCCAGGCACACATTCACCATCTCAGTGGCAACTAGCGGAAGCAGCAACAGTCGAATGTTTCTTGCTTGTCCTTTGTGTATGAGACCTGGAAAACGTGCCTGGTTTTAAAACACCAATAGACTTAATGGCTTCTGAGGTAGCAGGAGTTAACAGTGCCCAAACCTTGAACGCCCTCGCCAATATGTAACACTTTCTGTGCTCTGGCTGGAAGGTGGAATTCTTGATTTGTACTCCAGGCTTGCAGTTTAATAAATTCTCGTGGTAGCTAACAATTTCTAAGTCAGATGCTTCAAGCCTTGTATTTTAAAAGAAGTAATAAAAACAATGGCAAAGGTAAATAATTATTCACTGGCATGCTGAGAGAGTCACTTTATATGCCGGTTTCCGGGAAGACAACCTGTTGGGTGATGGGAGGGGTTTCCATGCAGAGAATGCCACAGCCAAGGATGGCCCCTCACCCGTCGCCACCCACTGAACTTCATAACGGAGGGCGGAAAGACTCGGAAGAGGGCTTTTGATGGCAAGCAAAACATTTGGGCAGGCTCTGGTGGGGTTGGACTGGATGGCCCTCGTGGTCTCTTTCAACTCTACAATCTTATGATTCTATGGTGGGATGTGGCCCACCACCCCGATGCCAGTGGAGATGCTCCCACCATCACCACCACCCTACTTGGGTAGCGTTCCCTTCATTTGCTAGACGTAGTGTTTCAGCTCCCTTTCGTAGACCTGGCTGGTCCTGTCGGAGAAGCTGAGCAAAGGAGTCCTTGGGGTGCTGGGAGGTTAAAGCCTTCCAAACAAACAACTCGGAGCAGTTGGCGTCCATCCTTACGAGAGCACACACACTTCTGGAGGTGTATTCCCTGCAGTCCAAGAAACCTGTTGCAAGAGAAAACTAGATTTCCCTCCACCCCTGGTCATCAAGCCTTTTCTACAGCCCTCAGTGTCTATGTGAGAACATCCAGTATCACGCTTACCCCTCCCTCCCTCTCGAATAAGAACGCACTTATTTCAATCTTTCAGCTGCGAGGAGACAGATGAGAAGCGAGCCCAGGTGGATGAGGCAGCGCTTGCGTCTGGGCAGATGGCAGACGGTGACATGCAGGCCAGCCAGGCTGCCTATAATTACAACGCCTGGTACCAGGTGAGTCTTCAGCTTCAGGCTAAGATCGCAAAGGCATGTGCTCCACAGCTCTGCCCCTTGGAATTAGAGGGGTGGATTTCAGACACAAAAAACCTGTCATGGTCCTTTTGTTGTGTAGGAGGGCTCAGTGATCATCATCCCTGTGTGTTGCAAATACCTCACTTGTAGGTTAAATTTTGCGGGTGGAAAATAGAGGTGCATTTCAGTAGCGGAAGTGCCATTCAGGTGCTGAGTAGTATTTGGCTTCCTGGTTTCATACCAGCGCAGACTGTGTTCCTTGCCATAACCTGTTCTCCCCTTTTCTTCGTCTTCTTATAGTACAACTACCCAAATGCATGGAATTATGGACAATATTACCAGACCTCCTCTACCTGAGCAGAAGAATTGAAGCAGAAATGGCGTGTGAAAGTGTTTTGTTATTTTTTTTTAAACAACAACAACCACCGGGATGTGAACAAACCCTCATGTGATCCTTTTTTTGTCTTTTCTGCATGTGCAATGAGGTGATGTCCACAGGGTTCTTGTGACAGACTCATGATGTGCTAATTGATATGTTGCTGTACACCTAGTTTACCAGGAATTCAGCTTTCCCACTACCAAAATTATCAAGAAATTAAACAGGCTAATCTTCAGTTCATGTTCTGTGGGGAATGTTTATGTGCAGAGGCTGCATAATCTCTATTAAATACTGGCCACAGTAGAACCTGCCCTGGCGTGAACTAAAACAGGCTCTCTTCTCCCGCTCAGCCTCCAGTCCTCGTCCTGTTCGGAAGTAAAATGTCCTCAAACACTTCGAAGTCCCTTCTCTGCTCCCCTGTCATCTGGGCCTGTTTAGCTCCACCAGTTTACAGTTGCAGCTCATGAAAGCTGTGAGGTGTTGAAGGGTACTGCTGTATCTCTTTTGATTTAAAAAATAAAAAGTGACTAAAATGAAGTGTGTTGCTAGAACCATGCTGTGTTTCAGGTGGATTTTGTAATGGATTTTTTCATGTGTAACTTCAGACATTTTTGTTTAAATGCCTTTTTGTAATAAAATCAAATTGTGTAAAAATTGACCAGTTGTTTTCCTGCTGAGGGACTCCTTCACACTCACCAATCCAGCTGTTAATTTTATCAGCTGCTCCTAGTTTTATTTTCTGGTTGTTCCTATTTGGAGCCATTTCCCTAGCTATGAAATACTTTCAAATTTACACTGCTCAGACTTGGGAAATACTGTAGTTGGATGGCTGAATCTAGCCTTTTCTGTCTCTTTAAACTACCGTATGTGTTTTATTGTATTCTTTGTCTTTTTAAAGTCACCTTAAGTCCCAGCCCCAAAGAAAGGAGGGGCACAGGTGAATTGCTGGACGATGGACAGAGCAGTTCCCACAGCTGTACTGGAGAGTACTAGTTCAGGTTTGCTCTTCCAAAAAGGTCTGAAATTACTTTGGGGACTGTTCCTCAGTGTAGCTAGTTTGATGCAGCCTCCTCCTTCAGGGTCCTATAAGCATCTGTTGAAAGGGAAAGCACTCTTGGGCCAGCTCAAAAAAGGGAGACTCCCGTTCACATCCAAATCATGGTCTCATGGAGGTGACGTAGTATCGCATTGTTAGGGCAGGTTGCCTACCTGCACCCGTTTTCCTGCTCCCTCTCACCAACGTCCGCGGTTGGCGCCTCTGTGGCTCTCCAGATTTTGATGAGCCACCATCCCTGCAATCCCCTGCTGTAATGAGAGCTAGAACCCAACAATCACAATAGGTGAGCCCCCATGCTCTCCATCCTGGGTGTGTGTGTGTTGAATTAATAAAATAGCTGGAGGGTTTACGTACAGGGGAGGCCTTCTCCTTCAACCAGCAGCGTTTCACCTCCAAGCCCTGCAGTAGAAACTCATCCTTACATGCTTTAAAAAATTTAACACCTGTTCTTTGGTTTTTTTTAAAAAAGCACCTGTTCTAATTACTTTTAAGAAACGCACCTGAACATTACTGGTTGTTGTTCAGGGTACAAACCACAGCCTCCTTTTCTCCACCTCACTGTTTGGCTCCACATTCAGCGCCGTAGAAGGCAGGTGACCCTTCCCCACTTGAGTGAGGCCACCCACCCTTCTGCAGCCCACGAGGGGAATCAGAAGCTACCCTTCCTTCAGTTAAGCCTTTGTTATTAAGGGAAAGGAACTGACAAGCAGGCAGCGACTTCCAGGCTCTGCCTTTCCCGACGGCAGCGGAGATCGGCCGCCTCCTGCAAACATCAGCCCGCAAGACTGTCAAAGGAAGAGTTGGCTGCTGTTCCACAGAAGGGCAGTGAGTGTCAAAAGCCATGTATAAACCCGCCTTTTATTAGGTTGAGGCTGTACAGTAGCTGCAGTGAACCCCTCCCACCCCCATGGATAAGCACACAAGGCCACATTTGTATGTTCTTGGCTCAGGACCATCTTCACAGTTAGCCAGGACCAAAGAGGGGTGCGATCCCTCACTCAATATCCACCAGTTCAACTTCAAAGAAGAGTTTTGCGTTTGGTGGAATCCTGAGGTTCAGACATTAAGGAGTATTTTCAAGAGGAAGGTGTGGGGGTTGTACACTTAATTAGGGTGACTTTGAACATTTGGAACAGGAGACAAATTATTGAGGAATTAAGTTTCACAAGATCTGGGGACAGCAGCAGTTTATCAGCCAAATAGGATCTGATGCCTGATGGGAGCTAGGTCTTCGGAGTAAAACACTGTTTGGGGTGGGGTGGGGCTGAGAGACTGAGGCATAAACATTTCCAAAGAGAAGTCGGATGGTGTTCTCTGGAACTGAGCCAATTTCTGTCAACACTCTGGAAACTGCAATTTGGCTACAGCGGATAACCATGAAGCCAATCATTTATATTAATAGGGGAACCTGATTTTTTAAAAAGTGATTCAATACCCATTTTTTAAAAAATCCTCCAGCCCAAGTAGAAACCCCTATCTATCTATCTATCTATCTAATCTAGTCAATCAATCAATCAATCAAGTGTTTGGGTATGTTTTCGCTCCCCGTGTGCTGATTGGCTGCTTAGAAAACATACCCAACCAATCCCTTGCCTCCTCTCCCTCCCTCAGCCAATCACCACCCACATGCAAATTCGCCCACCACCTCACAATCCACTCCTGCCAGTCAATCCGCATCTACACTCCCAGCCTCACAAGGGCCCCTCCCTCCTCTCCCAATATTTTTTCCTAAAATAATACCATGTAGGTGAACCGTGTGAAAAGATTCTGAGAACACGTAAAATGATCTATGAAATCTATGAATACATATACAAAACTAAAATAACTGTACCTGGCATAACATACACTGTTACAGGAGATTGAATAACTGATGTTATATATTTATGCATATATTTCAATCTATAAGGAGATTTACAATCTCCTGTAACGGCGTATGTTACCCCGGGTACAGCTATCCTAACATTAACTGAGAGTCGCTACAGGAGAACCTCAAACCTGCTTGGTGCGCTTTGCCCTCATTCCAAAGGGGTGGAGGCGGCTGGGATGGCGGCAAGAGCTGTTCCTCCTTTGCAGCCCCCTCTCCCCAAACATTCCTAAATAAAGGGTATACAGGGTGTTCCCTTGACCTATGGCATATTTGGAAAGGGAGACGACCCTCCCTGTGCCCCCTTCCCCATGGAAAACCCACCCACCCCTCCCCTTGGTTCAGAGGGCTGTCTGCAGCAGCTCAGCAGCCACCTTGACAAGGATACTTGGCATCCGGCTGCCCTTTCTTCCCATAAGCCCATTCCGGTTCGATTTCCAGGTGAGCTTTCTCTCCTTTGCTCATCGTCAGCAGGGCTTCATCCCACTGAAAAGAAGGAGAAGAAGCAATGAGAAACACAAGGGAAGGCAACCCATTTCTGACTGGGCTGATGCAAAAGTCCCCTCTGCTCTACTCTCCTGTAGCACTTGTCTACCAGAGTATTTTGGAAACTGTTTTCGTAAGCTGACATGCAGAAATACAGCAAGTAGGCTGGAATATGTGGCTCAGAGGCAGAGGCAGTATTTAAATAATGCCCTGTGGGGTTTTATGGGATAAGGGGTCTACAGAATACTGAATCCCCACCACCCAAGCCACAGATGGACCCAGAGGCAGAAGTGAGTTCGGAGATCAACGGTTATGCCACGCCCTGCCATTTGCTTTTAAGCAGGGAACGGGGCCCTATTTTGTGGCAGCTCTTCTCCCCCACTTGAGAGTTGCCAACAAATAGAGAGGCTGTTTCTCTCTCTCTCCCAGGCCCCAAAATTAAAGCCTTCCACAAGGGGACGTCCAGCAGCTCGGGTACCTCCGTGCTGCCCTGGGTCGCCATTTAGACCCCCAGGGTGTACAGGGGCAACTGGCAAAGGAGAGGCCACCCCCACCGTACAGCCCTGCTTCTGCTGCACCATCCCAGCGGAAGCAGAAGAGCTGATGGGAGAGAGCAAGCACACGTAAGCCCCTATTCTTGCTGGCAGGAACTCAGACAGGCAGCTTGGCTGCTGCCTCGCAAAGGGCATTTTCCAGCAATGAGAAAAAGGCACGGGGGGGGGGGGGGCTGACAGATGCATGCCAGCTGCACCCGCCTGTACTTACACCGCGGATCACTTTCCCGACGCCGACTTTGAAGCTCAGAGGTTTTGAAGCCTTCTTTTTCTTGGAACCTGGAAAGGCAGTTGGCAAATGAGCCTGTGAGGGTGAGGGCACCGCAGGAGATCTGGCACCATCACCAATCCCACCCGTTAACACAGCGCCGGCGCCTTCTTTCCCGAACCTGATCCTGGGACAGAGTGCTCTCCGGATGGTGCCGATTCCAGCTCCCATCAGCCTTGGTCATGGCAGCCAGTGGCCAGGGAAAATGGCAGGCTGGGTCCAGCGTTTTACAGAAGGGGGCTACAAGTTTCCCATTTGTTGTCAAGGGATTTTGTTTCTGTGTGCCCTCCTACCCCAAAATTGTTGGTAAAACTTGTCCAGTCCAAGTAACCTAGTGGGCACAACTGGTCGCTCCAGGCCATTTTGGAGAGCGTGAACTGATTATAATCCGTTTTTGGGGAGGGGAGAAGGAGGTGCATTCTCAAAGCAAGGGGACCAGAAGCAACCACCCATGGAATGGACCTTTCTTGCCCCTTCTCCCCACTGCAGGGCCAATCCGTAAAACTGGAGCGTCTCTGGAACTGTGTGAGATGGGACCCCGGGGCCTGTTGATGGGAGTGCCGGAAGGAGGTAGAAATCAGAAGGAAAAACAGAATCTCCTTTACTTCAGACTATGGGCCTTGGGGTTCTTTAGATATACTGCCTGAATGAAAAATTGAAACTCCCCTCAGGGCTGGAAGGATTCTGCCCCTGAGACTCCACGTGCGGAATCCCTCTGTGGAACGTAAGCTAGTCGTTCGGCATCAACGACAGCAGCTTGATCAGCTCCCTTTCCTTCTGGAAGTCAGATATTTCTGCTCCATCGTCCTGCCTTCATTCACAAATACTTCACCCACATAAAGAAGAGCAATACAAAGGGCCTCTCGGGAACACTTACTTGTCTGAATATTGCTATCAAAGACTGTTCCATCTTCAAGCTTTCCCGTATACCAGCACTGAACAGTGTCACCCTTTTTCGGAAAGTTGATTTTATCTCCCTTTTTCAGAACTGATTTGGTGTATTTTGGAGGACCCTGGAAGTCGGAGGAGAATCAATCACTGTCACATTCATTTCGTCACTGTTCCAAAGGTACTGAATTGACCACAATTTGAAATGAACCCAGAAATATTTTCAGCAGGCAGAAGAGAGATGGACTGGTTGAGATCAAGGCCACTATTTAACTGAAGACACTTTAAGGACGGCTCCACAAATTGCAAGTGCAATCATAGAATCCTAGAGCTGAAAGGTGCCCCATTGGCCATGGAGTCCACTCCCCAACCCTCAATGCAGGATCTCCCGCTAGAGCACCCCCAAAAGGTAGCTGTCCAGCCTCTTTTTGAAGACATCCAGAGAAGGAGACCCCATCACCGCTCTAGCCAACTGGTTCCATTGCCAAACTGCTCTCGCTGTCAAGAAATTCCTTCAAATGTTCCATCGAAATCCACCCTCCTGTCACTTCAAACCATGAGACCTGGTCCTCCCCTCTGGGGCAGCAGAGAACAGGCCTTCCCCTCCCCTCTGTGGCAGCCCTTGAGGCGTTTAAAGAGGGCAGTTCTGTCCCCCCCCTCTGTCTTCTCTTCACCAAGGCTGAACAGACCCAACTCTTTTCAACTTTTCCTCATGTATTTTGTGAATGTCAACTCATAAGGGGAAGAAAGCTACAAACACACACTGTCTAAGGAAGCAGTTCTGTACATGTAGACATACACACTGAATGAAGTGAGACTTATTTCTGAATGAACATGAAGACTAATACAATGAAACCAATGAAACTCAACATTTGTTCTATGAAAGAGATTCTCCAGTTCTAAGCAGAGGCACTATGCATTCAAATTTGTCTGAGCAAGACCATGACACAAAATGTCCAGAAAATTCAGCTACTCTGCCTAACCCATAGGGCAACAGAGTTCCATGAAAGCAATTTCAGAGGTTAAGCTTTCAAATCAAGTCCCTCAAAATCTTCATGCAGTGTGTGGACTTCCATGAACACAACTGCCCTGTCCAGATGACAGCCCTCACAATTACAATAGCAGTTTATATATATTTTTCCCAATAAAACCCCCTAACTCTAAACAAAATGTGTGGCCCTCCGGCACTTCCATAAGCCATCTCTGGAGTTCCAAGGCCCATGCCAGACACTTTCTCCTCCATCCCTGCTTGACCTCTGCCTAGGGCTGCAAGGGGTGAGTGACTGAGTCACTTGTTCTCTTTCAACCCACCTCATCAACGACTTCCTCGTGTTTTGCCTCTTTCGGCTTGCTGTCCTCAAGCTTGACATTTTTCACCTGTTCTGCCACCTCCTCTGGGCTCTCGGTGCTCTTAAAGCTCTGGGGAGGGGAAAAGTACCCACCATAAAAGAGACGATAGCAACACTTAATACTGATATTGTACTCCTGGATATTCTGGCCAAATCTGTTATATTATCCCAATGTAACTGTCTTACTATATCCCTATCAGTTAAGTCAATGCTATTTTCCCCATGCTGAGGCTGAGAGTGAGTAGCAGGCCTAAGGGAGTGCAAATTTAGCAATATTTTGATTCCGAACAACTTGACACAGAAGCCATCAGGTTGTTTTCTTTCTCTTGGCTCCTCTGCTGCAGAAGATGAAAGGCACAGGAGGCAGTAGGGACACAAGCTGGAGGCAAACTTAAGCCAGGAATGTTTCGCCTGCCTGACTTGAGAGCTCAGACGGCGGCCTGGGAGTGGGACCCACCGAACAATGACACCTTCTCACTGACGTTAAGCCCTGCTGCACCTCCCTATGTGAAGATGGGGCGGACCATTGTCTATACTGTCTTTTATTTCCCCCTGTTCCTCTTCATCTACATTCAGTTCTGGCAGGTCCTTCACTACCAGCACAAGAGGCTTAGTTATCAGTCCTTTCATTTCTGTGCCTGCTCTGGGCTTCTTTGAGGACAGTGCTTTTCTCCTTTTAAATCAAGGAGTTCGTCACTGGCAAGTCTCTCAGCCCCTTTGCCTTCTGGCTTCTTACTGCTTCCCAGTGTGCCTCCAGTTTTTCACACTGACACTGATGAATCTTTACTTCACTCAGGTGATTTTCAAAGCTAAATCAAAATACTCCCCAGAGCTACTTAAATACAGGTTGCCTCTCTACCTAGTATGTTTGTTTGTCAGTCTCCTTTTCCTCCTGATGAATCTTACACATGCAGTACTTGTGAGAACAGAGAATTCAGAAAGGAAGATCATCCTACTGGTGAGAGTTGCTATAAACGACACATTGTTTGTGCTGTGTGTGTGCCATCTCGCTCTCCATTTGTCTCTACAAGATTTCCAAGATGTCCTTAGCCAATATTTACTTGGAATCCAAAGGTTCTGTATGTCAACTGACAACTATAGGAGCGACTGTTATACTACTATACACCTCAAGAGCATGTTACAACTTGGTCATTTTGTCATTTTCTCAAAGCAAGACAGTGAACTCTTGATTATGATGGGTACAATGTCTCTGATCAAGCACATCTGAAATGCCAGCTGGGTGATGCTGGATATGTAGTATTTGGAATTGTCCTATTTGTGTGGGAGCTCCTGCCTACTTCCTTAGTGGTGTTTTTCTTCCATGTTTGAAAACCTACAAAAGACCTAACAAACCCAGGAATAGTACCATCTCATGCATTCAGTCCAAGATCTTACTTCTTTGACAATCTTCACAGATATGACAGTGATGATGATTTGGCATGGAGCATATACTACGATTGTGGGCATCAAAGCAATAGCTTCATGGCTCACATTAGATCTTTGCAGCATGATTATATATCACAGACTGAATGACCAAGCCCAATGTAACACCAAACCAGTGCTAATTTTCTTTTTATTCAGCATAAGTTACACAGGCTTTGCACAGCTCATGGAAAAAGTGTGGGAGGAAAAACAAATCTACTTTATTTATTTATACCCCGCTCTTCAGCCACAAGGCTATCAGAGCGGCTTACAAATTGTTTTAGGCAATAGCAGTTTACACATCTACACTGCATTAAACAGTTTCCAATGTGTGTTAGCTAATTGCCCCCACAAGCCGGGTACTCAATTTACCAACCTACGAAAGGATGGAAGGCTGAGTGAACCTTGGAGCCCGCTGGAATCGAACTTGCAACGTGGTGACTTGCAGTACTGGCATTTAACCACTGCGCCACCAGTTTATATTGTTCATAAAATAATAGTTATATTTTTGTTGCAAGAACTGCACTTAGGCTGTGATCCTGCAAAGATTTCTGTGTTTACTTAAAATATATGTAAGAGAACTCCCACCAAAGTCAGTGAGTCCTCATTTATAGTGAAGCCTAAACAGGAGAACTGCTGCTGATGTCAGCAAGTCTCCTTTTGTAACAAAGTTTAAATACAAGAATGCTTTTATGAGACTGTAGCTTCTGGGACAGATTTTGTATTCCTTAATTATTTTTACGTGGAAAGATAGTGTAATTCATATATAGACTTTTTTTCTTACATTGTCACTTTTTATATGTATAGAATTAGTTATAGAACTAGAACTTGAAATTTTTAATACCAATTTCACTTTATAAAGTATAGTGTACAGTATAACTGTTGTGCTGATTGGAGTTGTGTGCATTTCATTCCAACTTGACACAGAAAGCCTTTGGCCAGCATGTCAACATGTAAAGCCCTCCTCAATCCTGCTGCAAGCTAAACTTTGCTTTGGCACCGGGAAGTGGGACAGGGCTTCTCCAGCACTGCAGTCTGAGCTCCATTTTAACTACAAGGCCCAGGACTGGACCAGGAACCGTCTACATCCAAAGGACCAGTTCTGCCCAATGAGCTGTACCAGGTATCTCCAACTTACTCAGAAATAAAGAGCCTACAGGAGTGGGTGAACCTCATTCATCACAACACTCCTGTTGGTAAGTCATGCTTTTACAAGGAAGGAGCCTTACCTTTGTTTCAAAGAGCTGGTTATAGGCTGTGATTAACTGATCCTTACTGGCAGTCTTAGCCACGTTTTTTATCTGCCCAAGTAATTTGTGTTCAGCGAGGAACTGAAAGTAAAACCAAAAATGAGTTCAGCACCATGTCAGAAGTGGTGTTATTGCCTATAGTGTAACAGCATTTAGAGTAGACTGGACATTTTACACTGTGGAATTAATTCAGAGTCATAGAATCATACAGTTGAAAGAGACCACAAGGTCATCTAGTCCAACTCAAGTTTGAATGTGATCATACTGTGGCAATGCAATCTCCCAATTATCACTGAGTAAATCCTGTTGCTGCCTCTCCCCTGCCCCAAATCCTAGAGCCACACAAAATAACTCCTAGGCCAAAGTCTCCTTTCAAGTAAGAAATTAATACAGGACCAGTTCCCAGGCATATGGGTAACCCAGTCATAGTGTAGGAAAGACAAGGGGAGAAGAGGCACTGAACTGACTGGCATTCTCTAGGTATGTCTATTATTAAAACCTGGCTCTTCACCAAAGCTTCTGTGGCCTAGAGATCATATCCCGATCGGGTGTGGAGTTCTGTCAAGGCTTTCCCCCCCAATAATTTCTGAACTGTTACATGGTTTTACATTGTTTCAAATGGCTCTGACGTCTGCTGAGATCATAGAATCATATGGCTTGTCTATATGGCGAAAATACTCCTCATAGAATACGAGAAGAATATATATTGTCTAAATGGGATCCTGCATCAATCAAGCTCGCTGGCAAGGCATGCCTAAAAATCCCTGCCATGTGCCCAGAGCCCAGGACAGATTGCAGGCAGCTTTTATTCTTCTTGGGGAGTCAACGACAGCTGCTATCTTAATATTTCTAATATAGACATGGCTGAGGACGGCTTGGCTATTTTGAGCCCTACACAAAGCTATATATATACTTGCACACAAAGCCCTCCAAAATGGCTAGGGCCACTTTCCAAAAACAGGTGCCTTGTAGAAAATACCAGAAGGGCACAAAACCTGAAGCGGCTGCATTTATTGTAAATTGCAGGATAATCTCCAGCAGTGAACAAACAACACATGTGGCCAATTAAGGCTGCATCTGCACTGTAGAAACAATGTAGTTTGAGAATGCTTTAACTATCATGGCTCCATCTTATAGACTCCTGGGATTTGTAGTTTGTTGTGGCACTAGAGCTCTCTGACAGAGAAGACTAAATCTCTCACAAAACTACAAATCCCAGAATCCCATAGCACTGAGCCCTGGCAGTTAAAAGCATTGCCGAACTGGATTATTTCTGCAGTGCAGATGCAGCCTGGTGGACTCCAGAGAGCAACAACAATATAGGAGGGTGTCACTGAAAACCAGTAACCAATTACAGAGAGACCATTTGTCTGGCAACTACACAACTTGGGAAAGTTTCCTCACAGACAGGAGTTTTGGCCTACCTGTTGTTGACGGGGACCCAAGGAAATTTATTGGATTGAGATCATACTTTCTGGGTCCTCCTGCACAACATTATCATTGACATTATACCTGCAATTGTGAATGTATCCATCTGTTTGCAAAGCCGAAGGCTTGCACGGCCGGCATCCATAGATTTTCCTTGGTTTTTTTCCGGGCTGTGAAGCCGTGTTCTGGAAGAATTTATTTTGATGGTTCACCTACATCTGTGTGGCTGCCATCTTCAGCGAAAGATGCTGGCCACAGATGCAGGCGAAACGTCAGAAATAAACTCTTCCAGAACACGGCCTCACAGCCCGGAAAAAACCCAAGGAAAATCTATCCATCTGTTCTTCATACAAGATGTTAATAGACTTTAATAGGAACTATCCGTTTGAATTTTCATGTATAACGAGAAGCTATGATTTGATATATATATAGTGTGTATGGTGTAGTTATCTTGTTTATAATTGTGAATATAACAGCTTTAATTTCCTAAAGAAAATATATATACGCGTTATTGGTAAAAAATACATACATGATTCATTCGGAGTATATTTTGGATTTTTGAGTAGTGTATTTGGTCTCTCTGTAATTGGTTACTGGACTCCAAAGAGAGCTAGCATACTGTACAGTAGGGCCCCTGTATCCACTGATTCAGTTATCCATGGATTCAATTATCCACAGGACACAAACCAGCACACCTGCCATAGTCTTCCTAGAAAACGTGTCCCCTCTAGCCATTTTCTAGGTCCTCCAAGACAAATCTATGGTATTTAAAACCGGAAATCCTGTTATTTTCAACGGTGTTCGCTATTATCCACGGTTTTCAGTATCCACGCCCCCCCCAACCAATCCCCAGCAGATACGGGGGTCTTACTGTATTTCACAAACTAGGAGCCCTGTTAGTCTCTTACAGCATAAAAAGGAGGAAAGGAGGGGAGAAAAATAAATAAATGAGGCAGCCCCTCGAAGACTGTTGTTTTTTTAGTTCTATTTCATCCCGGAAAGCATGGCGCCCTGGCAGTTAAGGGGGCGTCCGAGTGGTTCATTTCTGCAGTGCAGATGCAGCCTCAGAAGAATAATTTTCTTCTTTGCTGGAAAAATCACTAATTTTTTTTAAAAAAGCCTATAGGAAGGATAAATTAAAAAACAGAGTAGTTTTTTTTAAAATAATGCCCTGAAATATATACTGTGTTCATATCTATATATATGCGGGTGTGTGTGTGTATGTATGTGTGTATATATATATATATATATATATATATATATATATATAAATAATGACCACTTGTTTTCTTTGGGAGGGGGCAAGGGTTACCCTCTGCGCCCCTCTGTAGGCCCGGGCGTCCCTCCAAGGCCCTCTGCCCGCATATGAACGTGTGAATGGGGCGCGTGGGCCGAACGCGTGTCTGCCGCCCCCCTCCCGCCCCGCTCACCCGGTGGGCCGCCTCCGCCTGCAGGAAGCGGATGATCTCCCGCTTGGGCAGGGCCTCGCTCCGCAGCTGCTCGGGGCTCCAGGGCCGCGCGGGGGCCTCCATGGCATCGCCGCCGCCGCCCAGCCGCCCTCCTCCTCCTCCTCCGCCGCCGCCTTAGGCCCAGTTTCTCCTCCTCACGGGACAAGGACTACGCTTCCCAGCAGGCCTCTCCGCCTCGGAGGCCTCTGGCTTTCCCTCAAGGCCCTCTGGGTAGTGTAGTCCATGCGAGGAATGCCCACTGGCCAATGGGAGAGCCCCCTAGAGCTCGTTTCCGGAAGTGGTTCCCGAGGCAGGCTGGGTAGCGTAGTCCCGACTGCCGGAAGTAGCTCCTGGCGCATAGTTAGTCGGGAAGTTTGTTCTGTCTTCCGGCCTTGTAGGCTCGGCTGTCGAGGAATAGAATGGGGGGAGGAGGCAGATTCAGGCTCCTTACTGTCTCTCTCTCTCTCTTTTACGAGACCTGTGCGCAAAGCATGCCGGGTAGCGTCTCCAGCCTGAGCTTCGAGCCTTGTGGAATATAGAGGTAGTCATCCTTTAGAAGGCCATTAAAGCGACTTCCTTTCACTGTGGCATAAATGCTTCTATAGAAACCCGCGATATTAAAGACTCTCAGCCATGTATACGCACACAACGAAGAAGAGCCATATTTATGAGCGTCAGCTCCCTTTCCTGTACAAACGCGTACACAGGATGACTCCTTCTTGCGTATTTTTTGCTCATATCTCTACCGCCTCTTTGGGGAGGGGGCGGGCCCTTTGCGGCCCAATCCGCGCGCGAGGAGCCCAGGGCCGTAGCCAATCCGGGCGCAGGTGGGCGGCGCCTGGCGATCGGCGGGCATTTTGACGACGGCGCCTCGTTCTCCTCCTCCTCTGTGCACAAGATGGCGGCGCTCCGTGAGGGAGGCTCCGTGGCGGTGACATGAGGGGCGGCGGCGGCGGCGGCGGGGGTCGGCAGGCCACCCTCTTCCAAGCCTGGGGGGCTCGGCCTGCCCCGGCGGCAGCGGAGGAGGCGGAGGAGGAAGCGGCGGAGGCGCTGGTGCTGCCGGGGGGCTTCGTCGGGGGCGCCGCGGGGCGCGTGTGGCTCTTCCCGGCGGGCGAGGGCGGCCTGGAGTCGCGGCCCTACCAGCTGCGGGCGGCGCGGGCGGCCCTGCTCTCCAACACGCTGCTGTGCCTGCCGACCGGGCTGGGCAAGACGCTGGTGGCGGCGGCGGTGCTGGGCAACTTCTCCCGCTGGTTCCCCGGCGGCAAGGCCCTCTTCCTGGCCCCCACCAAGCCCCTGGTCGCCCAGCAGCGCCGCGCCTGCCAGCCCCTCATGGGGCTGCCCGCCGGACACCTGGCCCAGCTCACCGGTGGGTCAGGGCGAGATTCCGCCCGCGGAGGGGCTGGGCGCCTTTCTGACAGGAGGACCCCCGTATCCACTGGTTCAGTTATCCGCGGGACACGAAACCATAGCACGCCCACCATAGAGTCTGCCTAGAAAAGGTGTCCTCTCTAGCCATTTTCTAGGTCCCCCAAGGCAACTCTATGGTGTTCATAAACCACAAATCCCATTACAGTTGTCCCTCCGTATCCACGGATTTAAGTATTCATGGCTTGAAAATATTCTTAGAAAAATAATAATCCAAAAAGCAAACCTTGATTTTGCCATCTTATATAAGGGACACCATTTTGCTATGCCATTGCATAGAATGGGACTTGAGTACTCACAGATTTGGGTATTCAGGGGGGTCCTGGAACCAAACTCCAGCGAATATGAAGGGACAACTGTATTCTTGAAAAAATAATAATCCCAAAAGCAAACCATGATTTGGCCATCTTATTTAAGGGACACCCTTTTGCTATGCCACTGCATACAATGGGACTGGAGTATTCACGGATTTGGGTATCCATGGGGGCGGGGGCCCTGGAACCAAACCCCACCGAATATGAAGGGACAACTATATTTCCAATGGTGTTTGCTATTATCCACGCCCCCACTCCAGAAAGCAACCCCCAGCAGATATGAGAGTCCTACTGTACCTCTAATGCACTCTGCACATGCTCAGGGGGTACACTCGCCCTCTCAGAGAGAAGGGCTGGGGAGGCAGCTCTTTGGGGTCAGGAAAACTGGGTGTGGGGTGAAAAAGTAGGAGGGGGAATGAAAAATGTTAATGGCTTAATTCCATTCCACTGGTGGCTTTGGTCTCTTTTTTGCTATAATGTGCCTGTTTTACATGGTTGGCACTCTGCACATGTTTGGGCAGCACCCTCACTCTCTGAGCACCAACCTCGCCCCCTGCCACGGATCAGAATCATAGAGTTGGAAGAGACCCCAAGGGCCATCCTGTCCAACCCCATTCTGCCTTGCAGGAAGGCACCATCAGAGCATTTCCAACAGAGGGCCATTTAAAACAGATTGTCTCAGACAGAGAAGACTTGGTTTGGAGCCAGGAAAATTGTGAATGGCTTAGTTCCATTTCACTGTTGGCTTTTGTACATTTTAAGCTATAATGTCCTTGTTTCTCCCTCTATAAACCAGCCTGGGTGGGCCCTGAGACCATCAGGAGAGGCCTTTCTCTCAGTCCCACCACCATCTCAAGTATGGCTGGTGGAGATGCAAGAGAGGGCCTTTTTAGTGGCTGTCCCTACACTCTGGAACTCCATTCCCAGGGAGGCCAGGTTTACCCCCTCCCTGTTGTCGTTCCTGGAACAGGCCAAGAACTTTCTATTTAGGCAGGCTTTTTAAAGAACAGGCTGAGGGCTGCTGTGTGGTTTTGGAATCCTAGAGCAGGAAGGCCACCTCTCTCCTAGAGCAGGAAGGCCACCAATCCAAGTGTTCCTGACAGATGGCCCTTTAAAACAGATGTGTAAAACAGATGGTCTCAGACAGAGAAGACATGGGAAGGATGTTTGGGGCCAGGGAAATTAGAATGGTTTAATTCTATTTCACTGTTGGCTTTTTTCAAAAAATCTTTTTAGCTATAATGTGCATTGTAAGCCCTTTGTGGTCCCTTCCAGCTCTATGATTCTATGGTTCTTGTATTTAGGGCTTTAAGCTCTAATCTCCCCCAATGAGTACCTGGAAGCTGGGCTAGCATAGCATTTAAGATATACAGGCAAAGGATTAGCTGTTCTACGCACATGCACAGCTCTGTCAAAGCTGTGTGTCTGACTCCACATCTGTCGAACAGTCTTTCTTTGGACCTGTGGATAGAGGAGGATCTTTCCGTTTTTTGTAAGGGGTTGAAAATCTTCCTCTTTGATTTCTTGGATTAAGCTGCTGAGTTGTTCCTGAGGCTGCTCGGGTGGCTGGTGGGAGATTGGAGATTTTATATATATCTATAGTGTTAATGTCTCTGATTGCATATGTTTGAGGTTCCGCCCCTTGGCAGAAAGGACATTATAAATAAACATTATTATTATTATTGTTATTATTATTATTTTTGTCCTTCTCTTGAGTCACCAGTGAAAGTGTCCGGTGCTGCTTGTGCATGTGTTTTTGTCAGTGGTACAGGCCTTGCTGTTTGTTGTTATTGTTCCAGGAGGCACCCAAATTGATGATCGGAAAGAGATCTGGCGCAACAAGAGGGTCTTCTTTCTTACTCCTCAAATAATGATAAACGACCTCTCCCGTGGGATCTGTCCAGCAGCAGAAATCAAGTGCCTGGTTATTGACGAGGCCCACAGAGCTCTGGGGAATTATGCCTATTGTCAGGTAGCGTATGTCGCACTCTGTTTGTGTGTACTTAGTTGAATTATGCACATAATGTTTTGGTTTGTGGAAAATGTCTAAAACAAAACATAGAGTGGCATGTTTGGAGTAAAATGACCAAGAGACATTTTAGATGCTGTTTCATTATGAAACCTGGCTGAGGTTCAGCCTGCTGTGGAGAAGCTTGGCTCTTCGTGCAAACCATTCTGAGCAAGTGGGATAGAAGTGGGGAAAACAAAAGGGAGTGTTGTTTTTTACCTGGAGCAAATGGTCAATTCTTGCAGTGGAGAGATATGAGCAGGGAGGCCGCTCAGGGATCTGAATTGGGACTGGTGCATTTTAACTTATTTACAACGAACTGGGGTTAGGGTTGAACAGTGAGTTTGCTGACAACACTGTGTTATTAAGGGTCACAAGAACAAAAACTGAAGAAGTCCGGAAGGATTTTTCTGGGAAAATGGACAGTAAAGTGGCAAATATGAGCTTTTGCACAAGCATGTGTAAAGTGATGCATATTTGAGCAAGAAAATCACAACTTCACATATAAACTGATGAGATCTGAGGTGGCAGCACTGATCAAGATTTTGGGGCTTTCATTGGTCATTCAGTGAAAATGCCAACTTAGTAGTATCTTGCTCCTCCACAGGAGGTGAATTCTATGTTGGGCATAATTAGAAAAGGAACTGAAAATAATAATGCCAGTATTATATTTCCTTTACACGAATTCATGCGTCCAGTTATGTTCAGCTCATCTTTTTAAAAAAGAATATTCCAGAGCGGGGGGAGAAGCATGGCAGGAGGTTGGACTGGATGGCCCTTGTGGTCTCTTCCAACTCTACAGTTCTGTGATTCTGTGATTCTGTGAATCACACTGCTTTGACCCATTTAGCACTATAATAAGAGTGACAAACAGTAGCATGGTGGGCTATCTGTATGCCACTAGATGGCACTTTAGCCCTGTGCTCTAAGTGAAAATTATACAGTTAGTGCTCAGTTCTTTACGCGTAGGCAAAAAAAGGTGACTGCAACATGTAAATAGTAGTAGTAGTAGTAGTAATAATAATAATAATAATAATAGTACAGTAGGCCCCCCTATATCCACGGAACCAATATCCACAGTTTCAGTTACACAAAACAGAACATATAAAACTTCCTTGCCCCATCTCCAAAGTAGATATGAACTTCACGTGTAGAAGTTTGTCTCCCTCAGGGTCTGAAACAACATCTACTAAATCTAAATTTCTTTTTAGTATCTATTTTAGTTTAGTTGGGTATGGCTATTGGGAACTTGCCTTATTGGATCTTGCTATAATACGTTAAAAGATTTTGCTGTGATATGTTGAAAGATATATGTGTGCAATACAAGAACATTATATTGAGGGCCAGCTTGGTGCAGTTGTTTGAACATTGGACTACAACTGGAGACCAGCGTTTGAATCCCTGCTTGGCTATGGAAATCCACTGGATGACCTTGGGCAAGTCAGAGACTCAGCCTCACAGGAAAGCAAAGGCAAACCCCCTCTGAACAAACCTTGCCAAGAAAACCCAGCCTTATGGTTGCCATAAGTCAGAAATTACTCGAGGGCACACAGCAACAACAATGAAAACATTGGTGGTGACGAAAGGTCTTTTTCCTCCAGGTTGTGAAAGAATTGTGCAAATATACCCGAGAGTTCCGGATCTTGGCTCTAACCGCCACCCCTGGTAACGATGCAAAGGTCAGTCAGTCCATGTTACTTTGTGGATAATGTGCCTGTAAACGTGGTGGGAATGAGAGGAAGCTCTTCTCTGCAGATCATAAAACTCATGCTAGCTTGTATAGGGAAATACAGTATCTCAGGTAGTCTGGACCCAAGCCCTTAGGGGCATTAAAGATTAATAAAACCAGCACTTCCAATTCTGCCCAGAAGCAAACTGGCAGCCAGTGAAGTTGTTTCAACGGGTGGGTGGGTGGGTGGGTGTCGCATGATCCCTGTAACCAGCCCCAGTCAACAGCCTGGCCTTCCTTGGCAGGAAGTTTCAGAGTCTGGGAGCAGCCAAGGAGAAGTCCCTCTCTCATAAGGTGTAAAGGCAAAAAGAAAAGATAAAGGCTCTGAAACACTCAAAGGGCCCAGATGGGTCTGATTGTACAAAGAGAAATGTGGGTAGATGGTAACTTTCCTGCCGTCTCTCCACAGGCTGTCCAGCAAGTTATTTCCAACCTGTTGATTTCACACATAGAACTATGTACTGAAGATTCCCCTGACATTCAGCCTTATTCCCACGAGCGGCAGGTGGAAAAATGTATTGTTCCTCTGGGGAAGGAACTGGCTGAAATTCAGAGTGCTTACATCAAGGTGAGTTGATGTAACTGAGAGGAGGAGAAGGGAAAGAAGTAGAACTAGAGTGTCAGGTATGTTAAGCTATACATGTGATATATGCTGTGTCTTTTATAAGAGATGTTGTGTCTTTCATTCTGGGAAAGAAGTTGGGCTCTTTCAGGCTGATGAACAGAATACTGTTTTGGTTTTGTGGCTCTGGATTTGTTTTGAAGTATTTTCCAAGTGGTCTATGAATCCTGGAGAAAAATATAATTTCTAGTTAAACCAAAATTGGCAAATGGAGAGAATGCTAACAGTGGGCAAATAAAATCATTTTTGATGAATTTCACTATTGCATCCCTCACTGAAATTATCCCTGTGTGTCTGATCAAAGATTTTGCTTTACTCCTATGAAGAATTCAGTGATAGAAGCTCAGAGCATTTTGCAGTTAGCTTGTTTTCAAGAAACAGCTGTGGCTCTGAGGGGAGTAATATATGCTTTGTGGAGCGTTACCCTGTTATGGACAGATACTTGTAACAAATACACCTCCATTCATGGATGTCATGTCCTGATCTTTTCTCACTTAGTGGGGAGAAGGTTCCTTAGTTCCATAAGGTTACTGTCTTCTGAGATCTTCATTAGCTGGATATTTGAGAGAGTCTGTCTTACACACTAAATAACTACCAAAATAAAAAATAGCCAAATGCTTTATTGTCATAACTAGAAGAAAACCCTGTTTATAAGCACATTTATGTGTTAGGAATGTTAATAATAACTAAGGTATTGTCTGCCAAGAAGAAACAGTGTGTTACACAGAGCTGATTTGATTTTGGGGAAGCCCGTGGTGTGTACCTACCCTCTGTAATTAACCAAAATTTGGCAGCTTCATATAACATGTCCATTAACTATGCTATTTATGTCCTGTGTTTCTCTTTCCTTGCACGCAAGACACTTTACAAATATAATAGTTGATTAACAATGCACAAAAACTTTAGATTTCCCGCCCCCCCAAAAAAAGAAATGAGTATTTCAATGAATCCAATAATCAAAAATAAACTTTAAAAGGAATTACACCACAAGTTACATTGCTATAATACAAAGACATTTCATTAATGATTGTCAATGCCAGAAGCAGAAAACGACTCTTAACTTTCTGAAATACTCTTTTGTTCCATCTGAAGTGTTCTTGGAGTGTTGGCAGCCAGTCCTTTCCCATGTCTCCCTGTAGATGTTCGAAGAAAGGCCAGGAAGTGGTGTATAAGGCCAGGGCTTGTGTGTACCTGAACATCTTGGTGATTGCCTCAACTGCTCCTCCATGACATTACCTTGCCACATGTTACCTTGGGTTTTTTTTTTTTTTACTGTGGATCAGGAAAAGACAAAATGGCTGTGCATATTTAAAATGTCACATACACGTGCAGGAGTTCTGGGCACCTAGGTGCTTCAAATGGGCCTCTGTTGGGAAGTTAGGGCGACATCCATGCTCTGTCTAGACTGCCACTAGTTTCTGAAACATCTTTCTGAATTAATAATAAATTTGCAAAACCTCAGTTGGTACCCATGGGAAGTAGGAGTGTATGCTTTTGTGCATGGAGAAAATTGTACTCTCTCTCTCTCTCTCTCTCTCTCTCTCTCTCTCTCTCTCTCTCTCTCTCTCTCTCTCTCTCTCTCTCTCTCTCTCTCTCTCTCTCTCTCTCTCTCTCTCTCTCTCTGACACTTTAACACTCCAAAATTGTGAATGATCTCTCTCTCTCTGGCTTTTCTTCGCAAAGAAAGATTCAGGAAGGACTCATCCCGCGCTTTCTGCAAACGCGCTGATGACTGAAAAGGCCAATCTGAGATAAACAAGTCCGGTTGCGGAAAGCACAGCAGAGGGTCTCCTTGGGTGATGTTTCTGGGTTGTGATTCTTTCTGCGTTGTCGTTTCTCTTCAAGACTTGTTCGGCGTGAGTTCTCAAATAAGGCTGCAGCATTGTGGATAGTGCATCTCCATGCCTCCCGATATGAGGCCAGGGCGGACCACTGTTGGTGATCAATTTGGCCGAGCCTGAGGTGTTGTGTCAGGGAATCCTTGTATCGCTTTTTTGGAGCAGTGGAGGTATACAGAGGTTAATAAAATATTTAGCAGATCAAAATGTAAATCTCTCACAGTTTTAAATAAATCTAATTAGAAGAACTATGTTGAGAAGGATTGGCTCAACAAGTATTCTGTTTTGCTCTTAAAATTCACAGGTCATGGGATATTTCAATCTCAACATTTAAATTCCGTAAAAAAAAAACACCACACTCCACGTTTATATAATATATAATATGTATTTCAGATTCCAAGTCTGAATCAAACCCTCTTCATATACAATTTTCGAAAAAGGCTTTTATCTGTCATTGCCCTTGGCTCTTTGTCAGTAAGGGTTGGATGTAAATACAGTAACATTGTATATGAGCAGAGTTCTCAAGTCTGAACATTCAGAGAGAGGTCTGATTAAAACAAAACGTTACAGCTCCACATCTTGTATCTGCCTCTGATGCCTTAAATGCACCTTAATGGAGGAGAAATGTATGTCTAGCGCTGAGCATCTCTTTGGCTTTTTATTCTTTGTCCTTTGCCGTGCCAAGCAGGAACAGTTCAAGTACAAGCCCATCTCAAAGTGTTCTGTTAACTCAAATAAGTTCAAAATTTTGTTCAGCTTTCACTGTTAGGCCAGCTGTGAATATAGATTGGATCACTCTTCCATGCTCATGTGAAGGGGCTGCATCGACAGGAGCGTAGTGTCCAATCAAGGGAAATAATAGTGCCACTCCATTCTGCTTTGGTCACACCTCACCTGGAATCCTGTGTCCAGTTCTGGGCACCACAGTTCAAGAAGGATGTTGATAAGTTTGAACAAATTTCAAAGAGTGGAAAAGGGTGACCAAAATGGTGAAAGATCTGGAAACCAAGCCTTTTGAGGAAGAACTGAGGGAGCTTGGTATATTTAGCTTGGAGAAGAGACTGAGAGGTGACAAGATAGCTATCTTTAAAAATTGGAAGGGGTGCCATGTAGAAGATGGAGCCAGCTTATCTTCTGCTGCTGCTCCAGAGATGACAATGAACATTCTAGTGGATTCAAATTATTCCACTAATATATTAGGGAGAAGTTATTTTTATTGTAAGGGCTGTTCAACAGTGGAATAGACTCCCTTGGAAGGTGATGGACTCCTACTTTGGAGGTCTTTAAACAGGTTGGATGGGCATCTTTCAGGAGTGCTTTACTTGTGTATTCCTGCACGGCAGGGGGTTGGACTGGATGGCCCTTGTGGCCCTTTCCAACTCTAAGATTTTACATGATTCTGTGAAAGGAATATACCAGACAGATAACCTTCCTTACAGCTGTTATGTGAGTTTCATATTGCAAGTAACAGAACACTTGTTTTCTCTGTATACTGATTGTCTTCTCTCCTGTCTCATGTTTAGTTTCTCTCATTGTGGGAAAAGTGCTAGAAGAAGTCTTCACAATGACTATACATAACTATAGCAGCAGTTAGAAGAACAGTTGCAGCAAACAGGCAGTAAACTTTTCACATTTTAACCGAGGAAGGGAGCTGGTTGGTCAGGCTGTGCTGGTGGAATGTGGTATTTGGGTATTCTTAGGATATCGCCTGTAAGCCTGTTAGGGTTCACCTGCACATTCTGAAGATGATCTGTCAATGGTTCACAGGTCAAAAGCAGCTTACGGTCTTTGAAGAAACCATATTTCATTCTGTCGATTGGTAGCTGCTGGATTGGTGTAACCTGCGACTATGAAGGTATCTTGCAAACACAGCTCAGGACTCTCCAGCAGTTCTGCCAGCAAACTTATTTCTCTTGTGATGGAACCTTCGTTAGTGGCCCCTCGGAAGCCCCTGTTAATGAAGCATTTAAAAAAGGTTATAGTTTGCTTTGTTAGACTTGTACCTGCGCTGTTTGTTGTTCAGCCTTTCTTTCACATTCAAATCAGTCTCTGAAACCACAACGGATGGAAGCTAATCTTTCTTTTTTTTAAAAAAGGCAAAGCATCATAGAGCTGGAAGAGACCACAAGCACCATCCAGTCCAATCCCTGCCATGCAGAGATATACAATCATGTAGGCCTAAATCCTATTGTTACTCCAGGTTAGAGTAGACCCACTAAATCTAGGGGAACTTGCTAAGTTTTATGTAAATTCATTGATTGATTGTACTTCAGTAAAGTACCCACTGAATGTAGGTCTGAGAAGTTTAGGATGTTGAAGTCCACATGTACAGTTTATTTATTTAGCTATTTCTGTATTGCAGCTCCCAGCTCTCAAGTGCTCTCAAGGTGAGGAACAAATAAAAGCAATTAAACCAGTACAAAGATACAATTAAAAAAAAAACCACATTAAAATACCCTTTAAAAACTTTTAAAACAATCCTAGAATCCAGTTTTAAAGCAGTTAAAACAGCGATTTCAGGCACTACTAACTGCCACGTGGAACTATATTGTTTTGGCTGCCCGCTGAAAGATCAAAAGAGATGGGACCAGCCTCACTTCCTTGGGTAGGGAGTTCCACAGTTGGGGTGCTGCCACCGAGAATGCCGTCTTACATGTATTAAATTATTCCATGTATTTAAGTTTTTCAAATGCAGAAATCTCAAGTTTTCTGATAGAGGGCACAATACAAATATTTTAATGAAGAGAAATAAATAAACCAAGCATGAGTGCTGCACCCACACATTCCCTCCTCCCTTATTCTTGGTTGCTCAGAGTGTAAACTACAGCTGGCTTGGAGGTAAGGGAGACTGTGCTTAACAAATCCCCAGAAGTTTAGCATTACAACAGTGTAGGAAATTGCCTTTTGGCTTTATCACACTATATTCTTATAGCACTATTATTCCACTTTAACTTCTATGGCTGTTTCCTGTGGAATCCTGGGATTTGGTGTTTAGGAAGGGGTATTTAGCCTCCTCAGCCAGAGAGCTCTTAGGCCTCACTAAAGTAAAACCCCCAGAATTCCACAGGAGGCAGCCATAGCAGTTAAAGTGGAATAATAGTGCTATAACAGCATAGTGTGATAAGGCTCTTAGAGTAGCGCAACTCAAAGCAGTGGTCCCTCAGCTGGTGCCAGACCCTGAGCTGTTGGCTGCTGGTCCCTGGAAAGTTTCCAGGAAACAATGAAATACGTGGCACCTGAGAGAGAAGGGGGAGTACCTGAGCGCAACATTAATTCCCAGTTTAGTGACTCCTGGCTTATTAGTCAGATGACCAAGCCTAAATTAGGTCTCACTGGACCCGCAATTAAATACGCCCAGAGGGTGGTATCTGCAAAGTAGTGTTTACAAGGCCATGCTCATATTTTGAAATAACCAGCCCTGACGGTCTGATGGGTAGGCAGTAAATGACTCTTACCTGGCATAAACAATGGTCGGAGGCCACTCTTCAATTACGATATCGGGATCGTTGGGCTCTGGCGGTTGCTCTTGCAGTACGCTGGGGAGGTAGTATGCGACTGTCACCAGCCTCGTGATGTCTGGCACATTTTCACCCGTGTGGACAACGGTCACTATAGGAATAGTCATTCCCAAGTAGAGGCCTGAGGAAAGCATAGAGCAACCTGTCACTTCTTGCCTCTATAGTTCAGTGGATTTAATCACCTCATTAAAACAGAATGGGAATTGGCAGATTTTTTGAAATATATATATATCTTTGCACCTTTTAGGCAGCCCTTGACACCAAATGTGGCATGGACCACCAAATAAAAATGCAACATTTGGGGAAGAGATAATGGCTTCTTCTTTGTCCCCTTTCTTTATGTGGGAGGGGTTGATAAATGCAGAACCTTTGGACCGCAAACAGTGTATATTAGTGAGGGCTTGCACACACACACACATACACACAAACACAGTGTCTTATACACCATACACACAAATCCACATGAACAAGCACTTATTACCTGAGGAATTTTGCTCACAAATATATCTCATAATCTTCATGAATCCAAGGCATATGCTCTGTTCATACTGTTCCTCTTGTACTTTGACACAAGCCCATTTAGACTTTCCATAGTGGCGTTTTTCATAAAGAAGTTCCCCAAGCTGCAGATTTTAAAAAGGTCTGGAATTAATGTGGATGGGTTACAGTCAGCACAATGTGTTGCAACTACTATTGTGATTAAGTCCATTTAATAAACAGAGGCAGTAGGCAAACTTTGAACTGGATTAAAGACAACCATGCAAAATCTGAAATACCAGTCTTATGAGTAATGAAGAATCCTTTATTTTTCTAACTCACATATATTTCTTTCTGAATGTGCTCTAGATAGTAATTCAAATAATATAAATAAACCACACCATGCCCCAGTTTAGAGAAAAAGGTGGGATACAGGTGATAATAATGATGATTTTGTGATCTCAAATGTATCCGACGACAATGAATTTCGGCACTATTTCATTTATGATTAAGATGATACCATCTTAAAATAGCTTTTATAGTTAGGCTACAAAACTTTGGGAGTCAGTGAGTAACAATAGATCTTATGTGAAGTTTACATTTAAGATCTTGATAGCAGAAGGTTTTTTCTCCAGAAAAACTGGTGCCATCATTATTTCACCTGAAAACTACTGGCTGGCTGGCTTGCTTGCTTTTTTGCTTCAGCAAAATTTCAGCTAAATTTCAGGTTTCTGCCTAAGGAAATGCTCTTCTCTGTTCTATATTCTGACCTGTGAAAGGTTAATCACTTGTGAGCTATGAAGAGCTTAGGCTGTATCCTCTGCATAATCCTTAACTTACTATGGTATATATTGCTCTTCAGCAACAGCTTAACAAGTGAGTGCAAAGAACTAAAGATAAAGATTAATCTCTCCACCCACCCACCCCAGTATGAGTTCCCTAAGAAATATGGCAGAGAGAGACACTAGATTTGATGGATGCTTTGGGTCTGATCCAGAAAGGTTATGTTACACCTCAATATGGCAGCCTTCCTGCTGTTTTTAGACAGCAGAGTAGATAGCAGAAGTCATATATAAAGTAATTAAATAAAAATAAAGTCAATCAGACCCAATTATGAGGTCAATGCTGTGCAATGGCAATTGTAAAATGTTACAACTATCTTTAAATAATACACCTTTTTTTTTATTCATATCAGTAATGCATGAGGTGTCTCCAGAAGAGAAGAAATAGGATCTAGCACAGTATATCTTATAGGCAAAGAACTGAGGAATCCATTTAACAACATTAATGCAAACCCTGAGCCAAATTATTGTGTTAGTGAGAGATTTAACATTTCTGGAAATTTTGAAGCCATGGAACCACCTCCACTCATCTTTCATTTGGAAAAAATGGAGATTTGGGAGGAAAGTGAAAGATCACTTTCCAGCCAGAAAAAGCAGTAGTAGCAGAACATGTGATAAACCAACCTGGACACAAAATGCTATTTAAAAACACAGAAATTCTGGACTAGGCCAACAACTATCATGTCAGAATGCACAGAGAAGCCATTGAAATGCACAAACACCTGGACAACTTCAACAGGAAAGAAGAAACCCTGAAAATAAAATCTGGCTCCTAGTTTGAAAAACAATAGAATCAAAACTCTACACTTGCAAAGGAATTCTACCCAGGGAGAGGGGGATTCCCAGGAGATAATGGCCCATCAACCAACCATTAGCCAAACAGACACTAACAAGCCTTGCATTTCTATACCCAGAAACTAACCATTCCAATACACAAATTTACACATACTCCCCAACAGGGGTTCACAGCATATAACCCCCCCCCCCACACTCCTACCCAACCATTCTCTGAAGAGGCCAGCCACAGATGCAGGCGAAATGTCAGAAAGAAACTCTTCCAGAACACGGCCTCACAGCCAAGGAAAATCTGGATGCTGGCTGTGAAAGCCTTCGACTTCACATTGAAAGATGTACCGTTTACAGGTTGAAGTCAATTTGTTTGGCATAAAATTATATTTAATATATGAGAAGTATAATTTATTAAGAATATACATATGAATGGAAAAAACTTTTTTTAAAAAAATCCCCACCCCCTGCAGGTACAATTCTTTCCTCCCTCCCCAAGGCCTTCACATATCTGGTGCTAGCATGTTCTGTACATACAGCTGGACACTACTTATAATAATCTGAGATGATTCGCAACAAGACAAAAGTAATACTTGGACTAGAGTATGGTTCCTTAGTTCTTTCCAAACTTGAAAGAAGTAATGGAGAGAACTATTATGCCACCATTGAAAATATTTGCTACGTAGCTAACTAAACATAAAGTTATGGAACGTCCACTGTCATAGAGGATTCTGGCCAGTGTTCCTTCAGGTGTAGTTATTATTTGCTAAATATAAGGAGAATATATTCACACTATCCACAATGCTGCAGCCTTATTTGAGAACTCACGACAAACAAGTCTTGAAGAGAAACGACAACGCAGAAAGAATCACAACCCAAAAACATCACCCAAGGAGACCTTCTGCTGTGCTTTTTGCAACCGGACTTGTCTATCTCGGATTGGCCTTTTTAGTCATCAGCGCGCTTGCAGAAAGCGCGGGATGAGTCCTTCCTGAATCTTTGTTTGTGAAGAAAAGCCAGAGGGATTATTGCAAATATTCATATAAAATAATTTCCACATAAAGATTTGAATGTACAGTATTTTAATCTAAAATTTAAATCAAATATTGTAAATCAGATAATACAATGTAGAGCTGAAATTTTCTGGGAAATCTTTCAGTTCTACTTTTTCCTGAAAACCCACACCACTGAAATGGCGCTGGATTCAAGCCCTACAGGTCTCAGTATTTTCTCTACATGTTATGAGACTTTGTGAAACTGAAAAACCCAACACCATTCCAGAATGCCTTCTCCCTGAAGAGATGATGAATCACACTAATAGTCCCTCTTCTTCTGTTTGGACTGAGCTGAAAATTATGGGTTTTCATCTCTTTAAATATAAAATATCCGTATAGTTAGTACATTGTATTTTACCATTAATATTTAGGTGGGGGGAAGAGAAAGAAATCTGTATTTTTCAAAAACTTGGCTGCGTTTTAAAAACTTAACTTGCTTAGAAAAATGTTAATATTGTTCAATGAATTTAAGTAAACTTTGTAGAGTACAGTTACGATAGGGGCAGAAAAAATGTTACCATTTAAACTTGTATCTTAAAGCCAGCTGCCATTCATTAAAATGATTTTGTTAGATTATTCTACAATATAATAAAGTGCAGAGCCAGTGTGATGTAGTGGTTTGAGGGTTGAACTAGGACTCTGAGAAACCAGGGTTTGAATTCCTGCTCAGCCATGAAAACCCACTGGTTGCACCTCAGTGTCAGGGGAAGGAAACGCCAAACCTCACCTGAAGAAATTTTTGCAGAAAAACCCTGAGATAGGCTTGCCACAAGTCTGGGACTCTGCATGATATAGTGGTCTGAGTGTTGAATGAGGCCTCTCAGCCATGGAAACCCACCAGGTGACTATGGCAAGTAACACTCTCTCAGCCTCAGGAAGGCCATGGCAAATCTTTTCTGAATAAATCTTGCCAAGGAAACCAGAGCCAGCATGGTACAGTCGTTCAAGCCTTGGACTAGGACTCTGAGGGTCCAGGATTCCATGGCTCAGCCATGCAAACACACTGGGCATCCTTAGGCACACTCTCACAGTTTAGAAGAAGGCAATGGCAAACCTCCTCTGAATACATCTTGCTAAGAAAACCCTGTGAGAGATTCCCTTAGGACTGTCATAAGTCAGAAACAACTTGAAGGCACACAGCAGCAGCAGCAACAAGAACAGATAATAATAAAGTGCGCATCAGTGATGAGATTACCTTCTCTTTGCGGTTTATCACAGTAAAGGGGACATTTTCTCTGTCCTGAGGGTGGTTATTTCTGGTCAGTTGCTGGATTGGCTCAGCCATATCTGTAAGGAGATAATTGAACTGTGAGACTGAGATTACTAGGGTAAATACAACTGATTTGCACAAATGGAATTTTTTCCTTCTCTTTTGGGATGTTAAAAACAGTCTCCAGTCCAGTCCTTCCCCCAAAATAATCAGTGTTGATTTCAGTTGGACTTATGCTTCCTCTGTTTCGATTGAGGACAAAATTACATGATTGTATTAGGACTACTGTACTTTTTTTCTGGAGAACTAGCATGATATAAGTCATAGGATTTGTAATTGGTTGACCGGCCGAACCCAAAGGGTGCTCAGCAGTGGCTCCTCTTCGTCTTGGAAAGATGCGACCAGTGGGGTGCCACAGGGTTCGGTCTTGGGCCCAGTGCTATTCAACATCTTTATCAATGACTTAGATGAGGGAATTAGGGGCATACTTATCAAATTTGCAGATGACACCAAATTGGGAGGAGTAGCTAATACCCTAGAGGACAGGATCAAAATTCAGAATGACCTGGATAGACTGGAGAGCTGGGCCAAAGCTAACAAAATGAAATTCAATACGGAGAAATGTAAAGTACTGCATTTAGGGCGGAAAAATGAAATGCATAAATATAGGATGGGAGAGACCTGGCTGAATGAGACTACGTGCGAAAGGGATTTAGGAGTCCTAGTAGACCACAAGTTGAACATGAGCCAACAGTGTGATGCGGCAGCTAAAAAGGCCAATGCGATTTTGGGCTGTATCAATAGAAGTATAGTGTCTAGATCAAGGGAAGTAATAGTGCCACTCTATTCTGCCTTGGTCAGACCTCACTTAGAATACTGTGTCCAGTTCTGGGCACCACAATTCAGAAAGGATATTGACAAATTGGAGCGTGTCCAGAGAAGGGCGACTAAAATGGTGAAAGGTCTGGAAACGATGCCTTATGAGGAGAGACTTAGGGAGCTGGGTATGTTTAGCCTGGAAAAAAGACGGTTAAGAGGCGATATGATAGCCCTGTTTAAGTATTTGAAGGGATGTCACGCTGAGGATGGAGCAGGCTTGTTTTCTGCTGCTCCAGAGACTGGAACACGGAGCAATGGATGCAAGCTCCAGGAACAGAGATTCCACCTCAACATGAGGAGGAACTTTTTGACAGTAAGAGCTGTTTGGCAGTGGAACGCACTCCCTCGGAGCGTGGTGGGGTCTCCTTCCTTGGAGGTCTTTAAACAGAGGCTGGATGGCCATCTGTCGGGGATGCTTTGATTGTGATTTCCTGCGTGGCAGGGGGGTTGGACTGGATGGCCCTTGTGGTCTCTTCCAACTCTGCAATTCTATGATTCTATGATTAGCATAGCAGATGCAAAGAGGAAATAAAAACCTGAAGATATTTTTATGAATTATGGTATCAGTAAAGAGCTAGAGAAACAGTGCAGCCCTTAACAGACATCTTTCATCAGAAAGTGGCTATTTCATAGAAACTGCCATTTATTCTGTACTTTGGAAAGGGAGTAAAACTGAGGCTTTAGATATAGCTGATCTTGGAGGCTTACATCCAAACAAGTGAATGTATGATCAGCATTTTTCTTACTTTGTTCAGGGTTTTTCCTCATTCCTTTCTTCTCTGCGATTCAGAAACTTTGGTTGTGTTCACACTGGGGGAAAAATCTGGATGAAATTTGAACTGCTCTGGCCCTGGATGCACCCCATTAGCGCCACTCCTACTTGGTTTATGCTGAAGGGACATTGTATAGATGTCCTATTGCTTGGCCAAAGCCCAAATCTGTACAGCTTCGTTGATGCTGATGTCCTCTTCTCGAGTCCGCGGTTGCTGCCTTCCAGGCCAAGCACTGAGCCCCACTGGTGCGCAGTCCCTTGCTCTGAGATCAGAACAAGATGCCCAGCCATGTACTCAATGGTGAAGGGGTAGCCCAATCAACCTCCTCACTGTTGGTCTGATGGCTGGGTACCTCATCCTGATCTCGGAGCGAGTGAATGTGCACCAAGATGGCTTTGTGCTTGGCCAGGAAGGCAGTGGCGGCATACCCGAGGAGACGGGGACGTCAGTAGCAGCAAAGTGGTGCAGCCCGGAGAGAAGGGACATTTATTTTTCACGGCTGGGAAGCAGTTGGTGGCTCTTGATTGTTACTGCTAAATGACTACAGCAACTGCCACTGACATCTAACCAAAAATGGTGACACTTGCCATCCCAAAATGCGATGCAACCCTGATCCAGATGGCTACATGTACAAAAGCCCAGTAAAGACTAGATTTTCCTGGAAACTGGAGCAAGAGGTGAGAGTTTTTAAATCGCATTAAAGGCTAAAGAAGGTGCTAGCTATACAAAGGGCCTTACATTCTGTGTTCCTATAGCACCAGATTTGAGGCAGATACAGATTTTTTTCCTAGTGTAGACAAGCCCCATGTTTCCTCCTTGGCCAAGCACTGCAGCTTCTGTATTGCTGTTCTAGTGGAATGAAATCATTCTGTCTCTTTAAAAAAAGTAAAGAGGACTATCAAGATATGTACAGTTGGTGCAAAGCCACTGTGGTTTTCATATGCCTGAAGGACTTCGTTGCTATGGATGCCTCCATCCTTGCTGTACTGTATGGCTGTCCCTCACTCTCCAATTGAGATTAGAAATCAGTGGAGACTAAGAACCAAATTTAAAAACAGCAACTATGTGCACTTTGCCCTTCCCAGTAGGATCAGCTGTTTGCAAAAACACATGACAAAATGGAATGTGGGGAGAGAATCAAGTTTATTTTATGCTGGCTTGTGCTGGGGGAGATCTAGAAGGGAGGACTGAGCAAGGTCAGATTTGTAAAAGCAATGCAAATATTCATATCTGCACAGAGATCCATCTGCAGTGGTCCTGCATCATCCATGCACACAACTAGGGCAAATGGATAGATTTTCTAACCGCTATGAAAGACCTTCCCTTAAAAACCTGATAATGTGCACCTTTCCAACTTTGCTTAGTAGACAAGACTGGAGGAAAAGAGGACTGGAGATTCAGAGCAGAAAAACAAGATAGCAACACTCTCAGAGCAAGATTTGGACATATTTGTGTATCTTGGTGTCATGTTGCCCTTCTCAGGACTCATTCCAGCTTGTCAATGTCCTCCTCAAACTGTGAAGCCCGGAACTGGACACAGGATTCCAGGAGAGTTCTGACCAAGATGAAATGGGACTCTTATTTCCCTCGATCTGGACACTCTACTCCTGTTGATGCAGTCTAGAAGTGCATTGGCTTTCTTGGCTGCTGCATCACTCTGTTGACTTGTGCTTAGCTTGTGGTCTAATTACAGTTTAGCTTATGATACTGCTTGACAGTGATAACACTGTTAAATAGTTTTCTTTTAAGCAAGATAGGCACTGGCTGGAGATGCATTCAGGAAGGTCACTGTAATCTAGAATACTGAGTGCTGAACTGATTTATTTTATAATAATAATAATAAATAATAATAAAATTTTATTTATATCCCACCCCTCTGCAACGCAATCGGGGCGGCTTACAATATAAAAACCCCATACTCACAATACCCTAGCCCACCCACCCCTTAAAATAATATTAAATTGGAAAGGATTAAAAACATGCATTAATTAAAATATATATAAATTAGAAGAAAAAAAATTAAAAACATACAATCATAGCCTATAAAGGGCAGCTGAGTCTTGGGCCGGGATAATTATTCAGGAAAGGCCTGCCGGAAAAGATCCGTCTTGACAGCTTTTTTAAAGACGGATCTCGTCCGGCAGGCCATTCCATAATCTGGGAGCGGCAGCAGAGAAGGCCCTCTGGGAGGTCACCGACAGCCTTGTTTTCATAGGCTGTAACAGATTCCTCCCAGAGGACCGAAGTGTGCAGGGAGGGTCGTATGGAGGGTCGTATATCCCTCCTTTTTCCCAATATGGGACTCAAGGCAGCTCACAGTATTTGTTAATAAAAAATACATCTTAAAATGCATAGTATAAAAGTTAATTTAAAAAAGCAGAGGGGTGCCATCTCTCAGGAATGCTTTAGTCATGTATTCCTGCAGGACTGAGAGTTGGACTAGATGGCTGCTGTGGTCCCTTCCAACTCTCACTTTAAGCAATTCTATTCAAACTCCCTTTAAAAGACTCATCTACAACAACCTGTTAACAACCAAAAGCTTATCTAGATAAAAAGGTCTTTGGCTGCTGTCAGAAAAGAACTGAGAGGGGTGCAGCCTAGCTTCCCACAGGAGCAACTTCCATAGCCTGGGAGTGGCCACCAAGAAGGCCACTCTTGTGTCCTCACCAGGCGTGGTTGCTGTGGTGGTGGGACCAAAGATAAATCTCCCCTGAGGATCTTAAAACTCAGGCAGGCTCATCATAGGAAGCCCTGGAACTTTCTCTTGTGTCTTTTGTACTCTTGATTAGCTCTTAGCTCTGGTGGTGAGGGGAGATTATGTGTAATGATGATAGGCCTCGTTTGGTTTAAAAACATGGCTTCACCCTGTGCAAGATTTTCTTAGGTGATGGTGATGAACCTGGGAGTATATTTGGTCTCTGTGCAAATCCTGTTGTGTTGCAGGGATTCTCCCTAGGCTGTGTCCCTTGCTTGTATTTACAGTGGTATCTTGCTTGTATTTATAATGGTGGATCTGTAACAGCTAGGACTGAGAAGGAAGCCCTTTCGTATTATAAGAGGGTCTTGGGCATATCAGAAGACTGCCTCCCTATGTTTTGTTTAGGTGGACAATGGGAGAAAGGTGGCTGCGCTAAGCTATCTCAAGACTTACTAACCTCTAGCACAGTGGTTCTTAGCCACTGTGGTCCACGGACCCCCAGGGGGCAGCAATGTCCTCACGGGGGGGGGTCCTCAAAGGCTTGCACCTCCTCCCCACAGCTGAGCAGCCAGGTGACAGGAGCCAAAGCAAAGGCTGGCTGGCTGCCATTCAATCCGCCCCTGCCACAAACTGGCAGGAAGAAGCAGGAAAAAAGTTTTCCGTCCCTCTCCAGTGCCTCTGAAGGAAAGTTTAATGCATGGTGTAATTGTTGTGTTGTTGTTTTAAATCTTGAATTAAGTCTTGGGGGTCTGTGGCAACAAAAGATATTTATAGGGGGTCCCTGGAAAAGAAAAGGTCAAGCACCACTGCTCTAGCATAATACAGTTGTCCCTCCGTATCCACGGATTTAAGTATTCACAGCTTGAAAATATTCTTAAAAAAACAATAATCCAAAAAGCAAACCTTGCTTTTGCCATCTTATATAAGGGACACAATTTTGCTATTGGGACTGGAGTATTCACGGATTTTGGTATCCAAGGGGGCGGGCGGGTCCTGGAACCAAACCCCATAGAATATGAAGGGACAAGTATATCTGTTCTCTGTGCCTGTGCTACTCAAAGCAGTGGTTTGTGGACTGATGCTAGTCTGTGAGTCACCAGCACCTGGTCTGTGGCAAGTTTACAGGAAAATAGGAAAGCACTGCAGGTGGGAATGAATATAGTACCAGTCTCTGGCACATTGGGGTGGTGGGGTTAAGATTGCCAGTCCTCCTCATCAGATAACTGGAGCACCATCTTCTTCTTTTATAGAGAGCCAGGGTTTATCTGGGTTGGTTTCAACCAAATGAATTATTTTTAAAAACACACAACCACTCCTGTTTTTTTAATTGATTATTCATCTGGGTATTATTAATATTTTTCAACCCTGCTACTGGAACAACAATGAGTGTTTGAATTTAAACATTTTAACTTCCAGTTTATTGGCAGTTGTTCATTGTTAGACCCGTATCCAGAGTTAGTTGCTGCTTTTTAATCACTTTATTTTATAGTGCAAGAGATGCCATTCAGAAACAAAACCTCCTATTAACACAAGTTCAACCCCAACAACTTGCTTTAAAAGAGCATTAAAAAAAAGGAACTATGGTTTAAGCTAGTGGCTATAACATCTGAACTGCGTTTTGCTACTTAATTTTCTGCTATATTGGTTTTAATACAAAAAAACAAACTGTGAAGTGGAAGGCTTTCGGCAGCCATAGATTTTCCTGGGGTTTTCCCCCCCGGCTGTGGGGATGCGGGTGTCCTGGAAGAGTTTCTTCCAGACGTTTGGCCGGCCTCGGGCTGGCACCTCCAGAGAAGGGTTGGGGAGGAGTGTGTAGGTAGATGCCAGCCCCAGAGGCCGGCCAAGCGTCCGGAAGAAACTCTTCCAGGACACCCGCATCCCCACAGCCGGGGGGGGGGGGGAACCCAAGGAAAATCTATTTTTTAAAAAAAACCCTGTTGTTTTTTTTTAAAAAAGCTTTTGGTTGGTTTTTTTTAAAGTCCCCCCCCCCGGCCCCCGCTCCGTGGCGCGGCTGCCCTGGGGTGGGCGGTTGGCTGAGCCCCCCGGCCCTGGCTGGGTCCGCCTCTGCCTGCCGGCCCCGCTTTCCGCGGGTGTGCGGGCTGAGCCTCTCCCCCCGGCTCATCCGGGCCCCGGGGGGGGGATTGGCGGCAGGGGGAGCTCCAGCCGGGCCGAGCCCCCCCGTCCCCCGTGTCGAGGCTCCGCGCTTGCCCCGCCGGAGTGCCCGCTCGCTCGCTCGCTCGCTCGCTCGGGGGGCCCTTTGCCCGGGGGGGGGTCCCCTCGGTCGGGGCGAGGCTGGGCGAAGCCTCCTCCTCCTCCTCCTCGGAGCCGGGGGGCGGCGGCGGGGCAGGGGGCGGCTGGCCCGCGGAGCTGCCCGCCCCAGCCAGACCCCCTGCCCGGTCGGGCTGCCGGAGGGGGCGAGGAGGGGCCCCGCTGCCGGGAGAGGGGCGGGGGGGGGCGCTTCTCCGTCCCGGCTGTCTCCCCTCCCCCTCATCCCCCGCCCGCCCGCCCGCCCCGGACTTACCGCTGGGCACCGCCACCCGGTGCCCGCTGGCCACCCCCTGCCAGTAGGCCAGCAGCCGCCCCTCCGGCTCCGGCTCCGGCTCCTGGTCCTCCTCCTCCTCGGACCCGGGCCCGCCCTGGAGCTCCTCGAGCGTGATGGTGGGGGGCCCCGCCGGAGGAGCCCCGCTCGCCCCGCAGCGCCGCCCGCTCGCCATCCCCGCCGGCCGGGCTTGCCTGGAGCGCCCGCCTTATGAAGCTCTCGCCCGCCCGCCCTTCTTTCCCTCCTCCAGTCCCGGGACGAAGCGGCCCCGCTCGCCTCCGCCCCCGCCCCCGCCCCCCTGAAGCCTAGGGTTTCTGTTCCCACAACAGACTCCAGTGATCTGTTATCAAAAGGCACGCGTGCTGGTGGAAGTCCTGGAAGAGCCTTGGCAAGACTCTATAGAGAATCATAGAACTGGAACAGACCCCCAAGGGCCATCCAGTCCGACCCCCTTCTGCCACGCAGGATATCACGATCAAAGCATCCCCGACAGATGGCCATCCAGCCTCTGTTTAAAGACCTCCAAGGAAGGAGACCCCACCACGCTCCGAGGGAGTGTATTCCACTGCCAAACAACTCTTACTGTCAAAAAGTTCCTCCTAAGGTTGAGGTGGAATCTCTGTTCCTGTAGTTTGAGTCCATTGCTCCTGTCGTTTCCTTTTTAACCCCCTCCCCCATTCCTGTCTCTCAAGAGGCGGTGGTCTTATACTATAATGCAGTCACTTCTGAACTTAAGTGTGTTGGAGTAGCTGCTGTTACTTCTGCTGCTCTTCAAAATAAGATTGTCCCCCTCCCTCTGCCCCATCCTGTGGTTACCCTAGACTCCAGTGAAAGGAGTTGTGCTGAAAGGTGGGCTCACTGTTCACCTTTATCTCTGCACTAAGTCTGAAGAGAGTGGTCCTTAAAAGTAGGTGTCACCCAGTTCTTGCTGATTTGGGCTGCTGAGCACAGCTAGCACTTGGATGGGAGACCAACAAGGATCTCCAAGTAAAACTAAGAAGAAAGCCTGCCTGGAACTTGGGAGAGCCATGGCTGCCAGTCAGAGCTGCCAGTATGATGCTAGATTGATGTGGGCAACTGGGTGTGGGCCAGGAGCCAATTCTCCCCCCCCCCAGATCTCCCCTGTGGACCACCCACCCCAGGAAGCCCAAATAGCTCTGCTGTCTTATGCAGTTCTTCTCAAAATTGCAACAGCAAGTGACATTGCATCAGTCCCTGTCAACATCTCAAGAGGGACTGCAGAGGAAAATGGAATTATTTGCTGCTTGGGGGGTATTTTCTCATGTTTTCAATATGTCAGGGGCCAATAGTACAGAGTACAAGAACCCAACAGTGGGCAAAAAAACCCACCAGGGAATCACCTGGAGAGATTGAAGCATCGTCTCTGCATCCATGCACAGAGGATGGGAAATGAACAAGTTGAACTTGAACTCAAACATAAGGAGGGATCTACATTAGGCCCCTGAGCCAGACTGAAGGTTTCGATGATCCCTTCCTAAACAAATGAAAAGAGAGAGAGAGATAGTAATAATGGTAGACTTCAACCATTCTGATCTTTGTTGAAATATCAACACTGGGCCAAGAATGAAAGACCCAACAAATTCTTCAGCAGCCTTCCAGATAATTTAATTGCCCAGAAGGTAGAGGATGCAACAAGGTGATTGGACCCAAAAGTCCTGGCTCCATGACGGGAGTTGCAGTCACTCCATCGTGACAAGGGTTTTGGATTTGATCCTGGCCAAGAGAGATGAACTGGTCAGTGGGGTGGGATCTTGGATAGGACTGGCCATATCTTCTTGGGATTTGTTCTACGGGGGAAAGGGGAAGCAAAATGTAGTCAGACATTGTCACATACGGAGTTCTAGCAGTTCAGAAATCCAGGCTTTCAGCATTAGCTCAGCAAAGCTTCACTACAGAAACTGCATCAAACATCATCCATTGACTTTCATTGTCAGGACTGGCCAGTCCTCATCAGCACATTACAATTAAAGCATAGCAATTTCAAATTTTAGGTGGGCTGAAATCTCATTTGTTGTTTAAGCAAAACATTCATTTTCCCAGGCTAGCATTGCTTTCATTTCTTATATTCTGTTCTCCCATCCAACTGACTTTGAGCTGCTTTGCTCCCCATGGCTAGATAATCACACTAGAATGCAATAAGAAACAGGCTGGATATATGTTACCTATTAGCCAGCTATACTACTATAGCACTTCTATTTCTATACCGCTTATCACTGCTGAAGCACTCCCTAAGCAATTTACAGCTTGCTAGCTAACTGCCCCCAACAAGATGGGTACTCATTTTACTGACCTACGGAAGGATGGAAGGCTGAGTGAACCTTGGAGCCCTCTGGGACTGATCTTGCAATATTGTGGCTGCAGTACTGGCATTTAACCACTGCACTACCAAGGCTCCACTACTACACATCCATCATCACTACACCATAAAGTCTCATGCAGGCAAGCTGAATGTGCCAGTGCCTGACAGACACTTGCTCTGGACTTCAAGAAAGCTGACTTTATTAAGCTTAAAGAAACACTAGGTGAGATCCCATGGTCAGAAATGCTCAAAGGGAAGGGAGTTCATGGTAGAATGATAGAATCAGAACTGGAAGAGACTACAAGGGCCATCCAGTCCAGCCCCATTTTGCCCTATAGGAGTACACCATCAAAGCATTCCCAATGACAGATGGCCATCCAGCCTCTGTTTAAAAACCTCCAAAGAAGGAGACTCCACCACACTCCAAGGCAGCAGTGGATTCCACTGGTGAGCAGCGCCTATGGTCAGGAAGTTCCTCCTAATGTTTAGGTGGAATCTTTTCCTGCAGTTTGTGTCGATTGCTACGTGTCCTAGCCTCTGGAGCAAATGTGACCAGGAACTATAGTCAGTGTATTCTGAATAAACTTAAAAGGAGTGAGAAACCAATGTACTTTATGTTGTTTCCAAATCTAATATGGGCTTATCACAAATAACATTTTATATTACTGTACTTACACAACCCAGTTTATACAATGTGTCAATACTGCACAGTTTATACAATACAATATGTCCATTCTATGTTTAGGTGGAATCTCTTTTCTCATAGTTTCCCATTACTCTGTGTCCTAGTCTCTGGAGCAGCAGAAAACAAGCTTCATGCCTCTCATGTCCCCTCTTCACCTTCTCTTCTCCAGACTAAACTTGCCCAGCTCCCTAAGCTGCTCCTCATAGGGCATCATGGCTTCCAGACCTCACACCATTTTGGTCGCCCTCCTCTGGACACGTTCCAGCTTCTCAATATCCTTCCTGAATTGTGGTGCCCAGAACTGGGCACAGAATTCCAGGTGAAGTCTGACCAAAGCAGTATAGAGTGGCACTACTGCTTCCCTTGATCTAGACACTATACTCCTATTAATGCACCCTAGAATCACATTGGCATTTGTAACTGCTGTATCACACTGCTGGCTCATGTTCAGCTTGTTGTCCACTAAGACTCCTAGATCCCTTTCGCATGTACTGCCCTCAAGCCAGGTGTCACCCATCCTATATCTGTGCATTTCATTTTACTGTCCAAGTGTAGTATCCTACATTTCTCCCTGTTCAAATTCATTTTTTTAGTTTTGGCCTAGCTTTGTAACCTGTTACGGTAATTTTGGATTCTGATCCTGTTCTCTGGGGTATTAGCTGCCCCACCTAATTTGGTGTTATCTGTAAACTTTATAAGCATACCTTCTATTCCCTCATCCAAGTCATTGATAAAGTTGTTGAATAGCACTGGGCCCGGGACAGAACCCTGTGGCACCCCACTAGTGGTCACTTCTCTCCAGGATGAAGAGGAGCCATTGGTGACTACCCTTTGGGTCCGGTCAGTCAACCAATTACAAAGCCACCTAACAGTTGCATTGTCTAGCCCACAGGTTACTAACCTTTTTGCAAGAATATCATGGGGGACCTTGTCAAAAGTCTTACTGAAATCAAGATACACTTACATGCACAACATTCCCTTTGTCTACCAAGTTTGTAACTCTGTCAAAGAAGAAATGATTAGTCTGGCATGACTTGTTTTCGAGAAATCCATGTTGAATTTTCATGATCATGGCATTCCCTTCGAAGTGCTTACAGACAGTCTGTTTAATGATCTGCTCTAGAATCTTTCTTAGTATAGATGTCAGACTGACTGAGCGGTAATTGCTTGGGTCCTCTTTCTTCCCCTTGCTGAAGATGGGGACAACATTTGCCCTCCTCCAGTCTGCTGGGACCTCTCCTGTTCTTCAGAAATTCTCAAAAATTATTAGCAGTGGTTCTGAGGTTAATCCTGCCATGTTTTTTTTTTAAATACCCTTGGATGTTGGAACTTCTTAAAGGTAAGATATTGAAGGGACACTTATAAACAATTCCAATGAGAAAGGAAATGGGAGGTATCTAAAGAAACCAGGGTGGATGTACAAAGAGCTTTGAGATGAGCAGAATTTCTAAAAATACATGAATAAGAAATGGAAGAAGGAGAAAATCACCAAAGAGAAATACAAAGAAAAAGCTAATACTTGTAGGGAGAAAATTAGAAAAACTGAAGCTCCAAATGAGCTCAAGCTTGCTACAGAGGTTAGAAATAATAAAAAGGGATGGTTTTGGGGGGCTATGTTTAGATCACAAGGAAGAATTAGGAAACAGTAGGGCCTCGGTGTACAGAAAATGGTGAAATGCTAACAGGGTACAGAGAGAAAGTGGAGTTGTTTACTATCTTCTTTGTCTCAGTCTTCTCAGAAAAGGAAAACCGTACTCTAACTGGTGAAAATAGAACAAATGATGCAGTACGAGGACTACAGCCCAGAACAGGAAAAGAAGTAGTAAAGGAACACCTACAGTAGCTGTGCTAAATGAATTCAAGTCTCTTTGCAATGGTCTTTGAACTAAGCAATAAACATTTTCGTAGTAGGAATTCAAGTCTCCAGGGCTGGATGAGCTGCACCCAAGAGTACTAAGTGAATTTGCAGATGTAATCTCAGAGTCACTGTCAGTGAGCTTTGAGAATCCTTGGAGGACATGTGAGATCCCACCAGATTGGAGAAGGGCAGGTGTTGTCCCCATCTTCAGAAAGGGCAAAAAGGATGACCTGAGCAACTATTGCCCCATCAGCTTGAAACTGAAACCAGAAAAGATTCTAGAACAAATCATTAAACAGTCTAAGCACACTTAGAGAGGATTCTTGTTTTAAATTCATTGTTAGCTGCGTTGAGTCCCTATATTGGGAGAAAGGTGGATATAAATAAATAAAATAAAATAAATACTGCGATTACTAAGAGGATCACGGGTTTTGCAGGAACAAATCTTGTCAAACCTTTTATAGAATTACAGTACATGCTTGGTGGATCAAGGGAGTGTTGTTGATGTAATATATCTTGATTTCAGTAAGGCTTTTGACAAGGTCCCCCATGACATTCGCGCAGGCAAGCTGGTGAACTGTGGGCTAGACATTGCCACTGCTAGGCGGATTTGTAATTGGTTGACTGACTGAGCCCAGAGGGTGTTCAGTAATAGTTCGCTTCTCATCCTGGAGAGAAGTGACTTGTGAGGGGCCTCAGGGTGTGGTCCTGGACCCAGTTTTGTTCCACAAGGTCCATCAGGTCCAACCCCCTGCCATGCAGGGAGAGGGATATTGGAAGAGATTTCATGTAGAAGATGGAGCCATCTTGTTTTCTGCTTCTCCAGAGAGTAGGATATGAACTAGTGGATTCAAATGAAAATGAAAAGAATTCATTTGAATTCAAATGAAAAGAGATTCCACCTAAAAATTAGACAGAACTTGACTGTAAGAGCTATTTGAGAGTGGAATAGACCTTTAAAGAGAGGGTGGATGGGCATCTCTCGGGACCACTTTTAGTGTGTATTCCTACATGGCAGAATGGGGTTGGACTAGATGGCCTTTTGTGCTCCCTTCCAATTCAATGATTCTGTGTGTTGGGGAGGGGCTTTGAGGCCTGAAAATAGTGTCAGTGTTTTTTGTTTGTTTTTACAAAAACTGGTGAGTTTGAATGCTGTGAGGGATTGGTGGGGGGCTTTCAGGGCCCACAAAAAAGGAGGGGCAAAGGCCACATTTCTGTGTGCGACTATGACCTGAAGTTGTCCTGTTTGAGTAAGATTGTGGAAGCCCTGTCCTTGTAGTGCTGCACTTTTAAAATTCCATTGTTGGGGAAGGCAGCTGCCAGGTTGCCAACAGGAGCCAGGAGTTCTAGTGATGGTACAAAAATGCCACACTAGTTGTAATAAGTTTTAATAATAAAAAGATACCTTTTCCCAAATCTTTCTTTCTTTCTTTCTCTCTGTGTTTAACTTGACTATTTCAGATACTATGCCCTCAGATGACTTTCTAACCTATATTTTTCTGTGAAAATAACAAAGCAGCTGTCCTCCCATAGAAACAGGACTGAAGAGGGTCACTGTGTCAAGTTTAAGTAGGTTATATTTGTTAAAGATATCAGTTCTAGTCTGAAAATCCAGGGGATTGGATCCTACTGTCTGCACTCATAGGCCTGTTTGGCTTGTTTTGTGAAAGATTACAAGTATTAGAGCAGACAGCATTGCAGGCAGGGCAGATTCTGGCTGCATTGTTTTCTTTTACATAAAACTAGGTCAAGAGCTGGAATGCAAGAAAATTAAACAAGACAGCATTAGGAACACTTAGACAGAAAGACAGATAGACAGACAGAAGGAAGGAAGGAAGGAAGGAAGGAAGGAAGGAAGTTGTCCTCAAATTCTGACTACATCAGTATCCTTCTACTGTACTTTGTTGTGTGCCTTCATGTCATTTCCGACTTAAAGTGACCCCAAGGTGAACCTATCACAGGGTTTTCTTGGCAAGATTTGTTCAAGTGGGGTGGGGTGTTGCCATTGCCTCCCTCTGAGGCCGAGACAGTGTGACTTGCCCAAGGTTACCCAGGAGGTTTCTATGGCTGACTGGGGATTTGAACCCTGGTCTCTAGTGTTATGTTCTGAGAACACAGCTGCGCTGGGCAGGGCACGTTTCTAGGATGGAGGACCATCGCCTCCCAAAAATACTACTCTACGGTGAACTTGCCATGGGTCAGTGTAAGAGGAGCGCTCCAAAAAAGTGATACAAGGACTCCCTGAAACAACATCTCAGGCTTGGCCAAATTGATCACCAACAATGGTCCACCCTGGCCTCACATAGGGAGGCATGGAGATGCACTATCCACAATGCTACAGCCTTATTTGAGAACTCACACCGAACAAGTCTTGAAGAGAAATGACAATGCAGAAAGAATCACAACCTGGAAACATCACCCAAGGAGACCTTCTGCTGTGCTTTTTGCAACCGGACTTGTCTATCTTGGTTTGGCCTTTTTAGTCATCAGTGCGCTTGCAGAAAGCGCAGGATGAGTCCTTCCTGAATCTTCGTTTGGGAAGAAAAACCAGAGAGAGAGAGAGACTACCACTACGCCATGCTGGCTCCTCTACATGCCTGCAAAAACTCTTTCACTGTGCGTGTCTGCTGATGAGCCTCAAATTTTGCAGACCTTCTCAAGACATCTCTGATCTGGCTTTTCTTCGCAAACACTTACGACTCCTCGAACACTTTCATCAGCGCTGTCTACGCACAATCCTAAATATATACTGTACTGTGACAAATGTTCCTGTCCTTGAGCAAGCAGGGATCACCAGCATTGAGGCCATGATATTGAGAACACAGCTGCGCTGGGCCATCGCCTCCCAAAAATACTACTCTACGGTGAACTCGCCACAGGTCTCAAGACAAATGAATGAGTAAAATGAGTTTGTCTCACTTTCAGAAAAGCTTTTTGTTGGCAACTGGTGTTGTTCTGAAAAACAAAGCTACAAATATAATTCTTGTGCCAAATGCTGTATCTTAGAAAGCAAGTTAAATCACCTGAGTTCCTAAAAGGACTGGGAGGAGAGTCAGAGGAAAATAAGACCTAACTGAATTAGCGCAGGTCGCTTTTCTTGGTCTCCTCAAGTAAAATGTGTGTGTAAATCAGGGGCTGTTTGCCTGGAAGTAGGTGGAATGATATTGGTTGCTAGGAGTGAACAGCGAGCTAATCAATATAATACCTTCTGTCTTGGCTGCCTGTCACCGACCTGTCCTGGGTCATGCAGTGAGTCTTTTTGCAGAAGGAAGCCCCATTTTATTAACTGTCTTACCCTGCTATGTTGGTCAGGTGTCCTCTAGCCTTCTCTACTCTTCCTAAGCATGTAAGTGTATTAAAGGCAACCAATTTACATCAACACGCAACAGTACGGTTCTGTAAACCCAATCAGGAGTCTTGCTTAAATTCAGGCTATAGAAGAGTCATGTGATATACAGAACCCCATTTGCCATGGATGATAAATGTTCTTGGCTGGTATAGTCAGATTCCTCATGTGCCTTTTTGTTTTGTATGCAGGTCCTGGAAGCATTTGCAGGCCGACTGATAAGACTGGGAGTCTTGTCTTCACGTGAAATTCCTGCACTAACCAAGTACCAGATAATTCTAGCCCGGGACCAGTTTAGGAAAAACCCTGCTTCACGCTTTGTGGTAAATATTTTTGGCAGTATAATCTGTCTACACAAGTTGTTTCCTTTCTCCTTTTTAGTAATGTTGCTTGCCACTTATAACATGGTTTTCAAATCTTTCATTTTCTCAGTAACCATATAACAGCCCTGTGACATAGGGCAGTAATGTTACCCCATATTACCGAGGAGGAGGAGGAAGGCTTGGTGGCAGTGTTTTATATTTATTTATTTGTGCAATTTATATGCTGCCTTTCTCCCGAAGCGGGACCCAAGGCAGCTCATTAAACTGTAAAATACAAGAGCATCCCTGTAAAGGAAGATGCTGCTTTGCTGGAATACTGCACTTTCCTCAGAGTTGTTCCTCTAGGTCAAACTGTGAAAGCGGGAGGGGGTCATCCCTGTTAAAACTCCCTCTTCACGTTTTAGAGTCTATTTCCATGCCCCAAGGTCCAAGGTCCCATCTCTTGCATCTCTAGGTAAAGGTTCTTGTTGTGACTTGCTGAGTGGGCTTCCGCCTATGGCAACCCTTTGAATGAAAGGCCTCCAAGGGGTCCTGGTCTTAACAGCCCTGGCCACATCTTGCAACCTCAGGGCAGCCGTTGTGGCTCCCTTGATGGAGTCAGCCTCTCAGAGCAGGGCAGAGGCCTTGGTGAGGAGCTGTGGAGGACTCCCCTGTGCAGAACGGCATCCTTCTGCTTTTCTCATCTGCCCACACTTGGTAGGAAGGCCCACAGTGCAGGTCTTTTGTAGAAATCTGTGTGACTGATTCTGATCTTTCCCCAGGGAATGCAACAAGGTATGATAGAAGGCGATTTTGCCCTTTGCATTAGTTTGTATCACGGTTATGAGCTGCTGTTGCAAATGGGAATGCGATCACTCTATATCTTCTTATCTGGAATTATGGATGGATCAAAAGGTAAGGGATGTATGTATTCACGCCTAAAACTGGCTCTGCCAAGGGCATTTAGAGAGGCATTTTGAAAAAAATATTTCCAGAACGTTGGAAACTTCATGTTAATGCAAATTTCCGAAGGCATTAGAAGACATGAAGAACAGACATACAGTGGGCCCTTGGTATCCCCTGGGTTTTGGTTTCACCGGCATGGATACCAAAATCCATGGATGCTCAAGTCCCATTATATACAATGGCATAGTAAAATGGCATCCCTTATATATAATGGTAAAAATCAAGGTTTGCTTCTTGGAATTTTTTTTTAAAAAAAACCTATTTTCAAGCTGTGGATGGTGGAATCCATGGATGGCAAATCCATGGATACAGAGGGCCAACTGTACTGATAACTTTAAGATTCTTCCTTCTCCATTGTTATGGCTTTTGCTAATCCATAAATTAATATTTTGTCAGAATTTCCACTTTTAATTAAAAAAAATTGTTAGACAGAAAAGCCATTGAATTTGGAATGAGCAGCATCTGATCCAAAGGACTTTATATCAGTTGGCAGAAAGATGGGGAATCCAGAAAAAACACAGAATGATTCCAGTTTTTATTGTTAATTGAGGGATACTTCCATCCTGACAAGGAAACAAGTCAGAACTAGTTTTCAGTGTAAATCAGACAGATAAGAGAAAGTTTGCCTCTTAATTGGGGACAAATACAGTACCTAAATGTGCATTGGAAATTAGCTGAGGCATCACATGCATGCAGGCTTTGATGTGAGTTTGCTGTTCTTGGAGAAATTAGGGATGGATGACAAAATGAGCTGATTTCCTTTGATCTTCCCAGTGTGCAACTTGGGAACTGTAATTTGTGTGGCAGAAAGGGCTTTCAATAGTCTTTTTATCTTTTTTTAAACTATGTCTTTATTGGATTTTATATTGTTTTAACTTTGTGATTTTTTTAAGCTGAACTGTCAATTAATTTTTTAAAAAAACTTTTGTTCAACTATTTTTTCAACTCTGCCTTGTTTAAATGCTTGCAAACCGCCTGAGATCTTGTATAAGGAGAAAGGCAGGATACAAATTAATGAATGAATTAGATAAATAAATAATGAAATAATGTTTTTAAAAATGTTCATGAATGCTGCTTCTCAAGTTTATTTTGCCTGAACTGCTCATAGCTAGATAGCAAACTGTCTTCTACTGGGGCCCCCTCTAGCCTCAGTCTTATATTCCTAAGATTCCTTCCTGATCATTCTAGTCAGTGGAGAGCCAGCCTGCCATAGTGGCTTGAGCACTGGACTAGGCTTGAGCACTGGACTAGGAGCCATGTTTAAATAGTTGAAGGGATGTCATACTGAGGATGGACCAGGCTTGTTTTCTGCAGCTCCAGAGTCTAGGGCACAGAGCAATGGGTTCAAACTACAGTAAAAGAGATTCCATTTAAACATTAGGAAGAACTTCCTGAGTGTAAGAGCTGTTTGGAAGTGGAATACACAACTGCCTCATAGTGTGGTGGAGTCTCCTTCTTTGGAGGTTTTTAAACAGAGGCTGGATGGCCATCTGTCATTGGGAGTGCTTTGATTGTGTATTCCTGCAGGGCAGGGGGTTGGACTGGATGGCCCTTGGGGTCTCTTTCAACTCTATGATTCTGTGACTGGAGACCAGGATTCGAAACCCCGCTCGGCCACAGAAACCCACTGAGTGACCTTGGGCAAGTCACACTCTCTCAGCTTCAGAGGGAAGCAAAGGCAAACCCGTCTGAACAAATCTTGCCAAGGAAATCCTGTGATAGGTTCCCCTTAGGGTCACCATAACTTAGAAATGACTTGAAGGTGTACCACCACCACCATCGGAAGTGCTAGCCTTGTATGTTTTAGATTTTATATGTTTTAATTTGATTTTATAATATTTTAATTGTACATACTGTATTTTTAATGTGTTGTTTTATGGAATGCGCCTTGGCTCCCATCTTGGGAGAAAGGTGGCATACAAATGAAATAAATGAAATAAAAATAGCCAGGTCTGACCCTGCTTCTGAAATCAGACGAGCTCAGCTGTGTTCAGGATGAGATGGAACATGGTTGAGCTCCATCACAGAGAATTTTAGTTCTGTCAACTGGGTAGTTCTGTCAGTTGGTTCAAGTTACGATGGGGACCTTTTTGACATCACTAACTGCAAAGAGATAGGCCAAGGCAATAGACAGACATCAGGAGACAGGGTGGTCTCTGTGCATCTTTTCTCCAGCTCAGCTGACCCACGATGGGGTCTTGTGGAATATCTATTGTTATTTGATACTGTGGTATAGTGGAGAGTTTGTTTATATGTATTTATTGATATCCCATTTTCCCCCCAGTCTGGGATTCAAAGTGGCTTACAAAAGCTAAAGATACAGCTAAAAGAATTTACATTGTACAAAAGTTAAAAATATAATTAAAGTATCCATTAGGTTGGGTATTTAATTGTGTATATTCTCAATAGCAGATTTTGTTCGTTTTGTGCCTTCAAGTTGTTCCTGACTTATGACTTATGGCGACCCCAAGGTGAACCTATCGTGAGGTTTTCTTGGCAAAGTTTGTTCAGAGAGGGTTTGCCATTTGCCTCCCCCTGAGGCTGACAGGAGGTGAAACTTGCCTAAGGTCACTTAGGCAAGGTGGGTTTCTCTAGCCGAGTGAGGATTTGAACCCAGGTCTCCCAGAGACCTAGTCCAATGCACAAACCACTGCACCATGCTGCCCCTCCTAAACAAGATTAATCTTGTATAAATGTTAGTCCTACTTTAAGAACAGTGGGTCCAAATTACAAGAGAGAGGATTTTGAGTGAAATACCTGTAAGGCAGGCATTGTAAAACATTGTTAGCTGCACCGCTCTGAACAGTGTCCCTGAGTTTCAGCCACCTGCCAGTTATTTGCTTTTAACAGATAAAAAAATGTCTGGAACAAACGTATCCTATGTTACGGCACTCAGTGCAAGGTTGTTGATTTTTTTTTAAATTTCCCTGTATTGAGGGATAATATGCATGATGAAATAATATTAAATTTGCTAACCTAAAGAGGTAATGAGAGAGTCATTTGTAGATACCTAAATGGCTATCACTTAGATGACAGAGCAAATTTGTTCACTTTGGCTTCAGCAGGTCTAAATTTTAAGAAAGGGAAATTTTGACTGAACTGTCAGACAGTATAATCTGATCAACAGTAGATTGGGCTGCTCTTTGTTCTATGCTTTTAACAGGATACTGGATAGCCACCAATCAGAGAAGCTGTAATAATGAATCTCCTGTATCATCTTCAAGTTGGACTAGATTATCTTTGAGGTACCTTCCAAGTACAGGATTCTCTCCCAAGAACGGTGCATGGTTTCTCTGTGGTTCGGTTGCTGACTTTGATTGCAGAAGGGATTTTTGAAAAAAGCCTGAGCAAGCCAAATGTCAAGATTTCAAACTTCCTTAACATTATTTATCTTTTTTTCTAAAGGTATGACTCGTGCCAAAAATGAACTTGGGCGTAATGAGGACTTTGTGATGTTGTACAGTCAGCTGGAAAACATGTTTGCAGACACAAGTACACCTTCTGGAGATGGTGGCAACACAATACTAGGTTGGCATTTTTCTGTTCAAGACTATACAACACAGCAGCCTAGTATGCTCATTGTTAGACCCGTGACACTGCTGAGAATGAAGAATGTATTACAATACAGACGGATATGCCAAAGATCTTGCTTGTACCAGCAGTGACACTGAGGTGGGAAAGGAATGATGAATCTTTCTTTGAGTCTGAAGCATCAGTGATGCTTGTTAATGTGTTTCCTTTTCTTTCTTTTATAAATGATTCAAACTTTTAAAAGTTGCTTTTGAATGAAATACAAAATATACAGTATATTTGAACAAGCATAGTGTTTTTCACCAAGATGTGTTGTTCTGTTAGGTTACCTACCCTGAGTTCCCATCAGACAAAGGAGAAATTATGTAGAGATATTATATCTAAAGCAAACATCTTTGGGCTTACAGGAACTGGAAACAAGAAACCATTCATTTATAGTCACCCAAAGTTAAAGAAATTAGAAGAAGTTGTGATGGAGCATTTCCAATCCTGGAAGGAGCATGCAGGTATATCCTGTTTGTAGTAATTACAATGTTTAAAATGCCAGACCATGCCATTCTCTGAACTTTCTCACTCGAACGATGATGAGATAATTCTTGTTTTCTGCTTCTGGAGTACTTTAGGGAATGTGTATTGTTTGCTCTTTGTTGTCATGTGCCTTCAAATTGTTTCCGATTTATGCTGACCCTAAGGTGAACCTATCACAGGGTTGTGGTTTTTTTTGGCAGGATTTGTTCAGAGGGAGCTTGCCATGGCCTTTCCCTGAGGCTGAGAGAGTGGGACTTGCTCAAAGCCATCTAGGGGATCTCTGTGTCTCCCACAGTCCCAGGCCAGCACTCAAACTACTACATCACACTGGCTTTCATAATTTGCCACTCAGTTTCCTTTATGATCTTCTTCAGTGCAACTTTATATTTGGCTTGCCAGAGTTCATGACTTCAGCTTCAACTCTTTGGACCAAGTTCCCTCTTTGAAAACAAGTTTTGTTACCCTTTATAGTCCTATGACTATATGCTAGTCTGTTTCTTCAAAATAAATGATTTCTCCTTGAGATCATGTTCGTCATTTAACAAAACCTCCTGGAGTATGGACTCTGGACTTGCTGACTTGGACTTCTTTTTCCATAGAAAACAAAACAACCCTTGTTCCTTAACTGGTTTGCTTCCTCTGTATCAAACAGATCAGAAGATGCCTGAAGGCAAGCCTGCAGATACCAGGGTTATGATTTTCTCCTCCTTCCGGGACAGTGTTCAGGAAATAGCTGAGATGCTTAGCCAGCACTACCCCCTTGTGAGGGTCATGACTTTTGTGGGCCATTCCACCAGCAAGAGCAAAAGCACCAAAGGCTTTACGCAGAAGGAGCAGCTTGAGGTGAGGCCGGTTGAGGGGGGCGTAGATGCAACGGTCTGGCAGAGACCCCCACCATGGCAAAGTCATTGAGTTACAAAGGTCTTGTTTGTTGCATTGGAAAATTGCTGTTACAAGGAGATCTCCAGCACCAGGGATAAAGAGGTGCCCTCAGGCAGATTGCTTTAAAGAGACTTCACTGTGTAGGCTTCAAACTCATGATGGTTCCAACCCTGCATTCATTTAACACATGGTTATAGCAAAGATGTAATGGCCTCGCTTACTGTTCAAAACACATGAGCATTGCTTGGCTGCAGAACAATGACTCTGCTTTAAGGCTTGTAATATTGTTGCATTTTTCAGATGATCAGCTGCGTGTCCCATCAGGCTTTTATCCTCTTACCTAAATCTAGATGTAGTGAGCAGCAGAAGTCCATCAAAACAAATGTGCGGATGGTTACTGTTAGTAAATCTCTCTCTCTCTGGCTTTTCTTCGCAAACGAAGATTCAGGAAGGACTCATCCCACGCTCTCTGCAAGCGCGCTGATGACTAAAAAGGCCAATCCGAGATACAATTCTGCCTTTATGCAAGTACTTTGGATTCTGCTTGTAGAAAAAAAGGTTACTAATATTGTGTGAAAATAGCATGCTTCATGACTTTTATCTTATTTTATATTTTATTTAACTGTTAAATACAAGTATGCCTCAGTTAATGAAATTCCTGGACATTATTTTTTAATAAAAAATTTCATACCAGAGCCAGGAAAAGCATGGGAATAATAGCGGTAGGTTGCTGTTCTTGTTGTTGTTGGTGGTGGTGTGTGTGTTCAAGTCATTTCTGACTTATGGCGACCCTAAGGCAAACCCATCACAGGGTTTTCTTGGCAGAATTTGTTCAGAGAGGGTTTGCCTTTGTCTCTTTTGAGGCTGAGAGAGTGTGACTTGCCCAGTAGGTTTCCATGGCTGAGCAGGGATTCAAACTCTGGTCTCTAGAGTCATAGTCCAATGCTCAGACCACTACACCACACTGGCTCTAGGTTCCTACACCACAAAATAAATCAGTTCAGCAAAGGTTTTATCCAAAACTATCAATGTGTGCATGTGAAATTAAGCAGCCAGGTCAGGTAGGCTTGCATAAGTACACAACATCATTTTGAAACTTCTATACTAAACATGAAAGCTTCTTCTAAAAGGCATCCAGGGATGATTTTTCTTTCTTTCACCAGTCTCCACTTTTCATTTTGGTGTCCGAACAGAGATCTATGTTTGTTTGTTTGTTTGTTTGTTTTAGCATCCAGGGAGGGATGGGGGAGAGCTGGCGTGTCAGGCTTATCTGCTTTCCCCTATTCTTTCTGTTTTGCAGTTAATGCACGCTCAGTGAGGGATTCTGGGGGCAGCTGCTGTTTACCTTGCCTGTTGTAGGCAGGCATACATGGCTACAGTAGGGTGGTCTAGAGGAGAGCTTCCAGCTTCCCTTCACCATTCTCCCAATGCCAATGCTGCTAAAAAACCTTCCAGCTAGACAGAAAATGAGGAAAAGGAGGTGCAAAAAGACAGTAAAAAGGAGTTCCTTTGTCAGAGGTTTTCTCTGGCTTTTCTTCGCAAACGAAGATTCAGGAAGGACTCATCCCGCGCTTTCTGCAAGCGCGCTGATGACTAAAAAGGCCAATCCAAGATAAACAAGTCCGGTTGCAAAAAGCACAGCAGAAGGTCTCCTTGGGTGATGTTTTTGGGTTGTGATTCTTTCTGCGTTGTCGTTTTTCTTCAAGACTTGTTCGTCGTGAGTTCTCAAATAAGGCTGCAGCATTGTGGATAGTGCATCTCCATGCCTCCCAATGTGAGGCCAGGGCGGACCACTGTTGGTGATCAATTTGGCCAAGCCTGAGATTTTGTTTCAGGGAGTCTTTGTATCGCTTTTTTGGGGCGCCCCTCTTACGCTGACCCGTGGCGAGTTCACCGTAGAGTACTATTTTTGGGAGGCGATGGTCCTCCATCCTAGAAACGTGCCCTGCCCAGCGCAGCTGTGTTCTCAATATCATGGCCTCAATGCTGGTGATCCCTGCTTGCTCAAGGACAGCAACATTCGTCACATAGTCAGTCCAGTGTACATTTAGGATTGTGCATAAACAGCACTGATGGAAGCGTTCGAGGAGTCGTAAGTGGTGGCGATAGGTGAGCCATGTTTCAGATCCATAAAGGAGGATAGACAGTACAATGGCTCTATACACACTGATTTTTATGTCTCGCCTCAGGTGTTTATTACTCCAGACTCTTTTGTAAAGTCTTCCAAATGGGCTATATGCCTTTGCTAATCTATGATCAATCTCTTTGTCAATCTTGGCATCTGAGGAGATGATGCTTTCCAGGTAGGTGAACTGCTGAACGGACTTGAGCACAGATTTGCCGACGGCAATGTGGGGATGGTGGTGTTCGTCCTGTGGTGCAGGCTGGTAAAGAACTTCTGTTTTCTTCAGATTGACTTCCAGCCCAAACAGCTCTGCAGCTGTTGCAAAGCAGGACGTTAGGCGCTGCAGAGCTGCTTCTGTGTGGGCAACAAGGGCAGCATCATCGGCGAAGAGCAGCTCACAGACAGAGGTTTTAGTAACTGACATATGCCTGTAATTTGTTTATTAATTAATGCAACATGATGAAGAGGTTGCTTCATTTATGAAACACCTAAAAGTTATTGAATATTGTACACAGACTAGAAACAATGCTGTTCCTGCTTTTTAGACTTACAGTCTGAAAGACAAAAGTGTTGCCAAGAAATGAAACCCCTGATTTCACAAGTGCTCTCCCCAACCACGAGATTCTCCTAGAGCCTTAGTTTGCTGCAGCATCATCCCCTTGCAACTTGAGTTTGGAACCACAAGGCTTAGCTATTTGTGGTCATAAGGAGAAAATCCAAAGGAAGATTTTTGTGAAGCAAATTTTTAAGTGTTTTGATCCTCCTCTAGGTGGTGAAACGCTTCCGGGAAGGTGGCTACAACACCTTAGTCTCCACCTGCGTGGGAGAAGAAGGCTTGGATATTGGAGAAGTAGACCTCATCATCTGTTTTGATGCTCAGAAAAGTCCCATCCGTTTTGTGCAGCGAATGGGCCGAACTGGGCGCAAGCGACAGGGGCGCGTTGTGGTCATCCTTTCCGAAGGCCGGGAAGAGCGAGTAAGTCAAGGAAGCCAATGGGAGGCGTTCATTCCATAGTCACTCACTTCACTTCTCAATGAGAAATACACACGGAGACATTTCGCCAACTTTCTAATTTTCTTAGAGAGAGATGCTCCAATTCTAAATCTTCCTGTAGCTTCAAATAAAGATGGGAAAAACTTGAGGGGGTATGGTGGAGCCTGGTGGTACCAGTGCTTAAGGTTTCTGTGTCCAGGAATTCTATGAATCCAGCTCCCAGAAAATCAGCAAGAAGCTGAACTTGGTCCAACAGGATTTGTAATTTATGGTCATTTCCTTAACATTTGGTGGAAGGTATTGACTGTGTTTTCATAGACCAGAGGCTCTTCATCTTTAGTCACCTAGATGTTTTGGATATCAGCTCCCAGAATCATCTTCCAGATGTACTAAATACATCCTCTGGATATATTAAACTTCTGCTCAGACTTCAGTTGGGGATTATGGGAGCTGATGTCCAATATGTCTGGAGGATCAAAGAATGAGAACTACTGTCTGTCATTGTTGTGTGCCTTCAAGTTGTTTTTGACTTGTGATGAACTTAAATCCAACCTATAAAAGGTTTTCTCAGCAAGATTTATTCAGAAGAGATTTGCCATCATTTCATTCCTCTGAGGCTGAGAGTGTGAGGAGTTGTCTAGATGACAAATGTTCACTTCTTGTATGTTTTTAATTGTATTGTTCTTTTAAATTGTGAGCCCCTTTGAGTCCCAGTTTTGGGGGGAAAGTCAGATGAGGATGATGATAAATATTAAAACAATCAATTCATAATTTTAAAACCATCTGGATAGGCCTGCTGGAAGAGATTGGTCTTTAATGCTATTTTAAACTCGGTCAGCACATCCAACTGATGCTCATGAATATAGAAAAGTTCTTTTCCAGGAGGGCTGGCATGTAACTGTGTGAGAAAGGCTGTCAACCTTTTGTGAAAATAGAGTCTTATGCATACCTAGTTGGGAGTAAGCCCTATTGAATACAGTGGAATGTTGTCGTTGTGTTCTTTCTTTCTTTCTTTCTTTTTTTTTTTTTGCATCTATTTTTTATTGTTACACATAATCCATATTACAAATCACGATTACAAATCATATTTTAGTTTTGTAGCGTAACCTTCTACACATATTACACACAATTAACATACTTCTACATGTATTACACATGTTCAAATTTTAACATCTTCAATACCTCTATACTTTCCAGCTCGTATTTGTAACATTATTTTTCTTGTTGATCAAATTTTGAATTTGAAGAAAAAGGAGGAAAAAAAAAAAACCCTTCCCCCCCCCCTCCGCACTTCCTTCCTCTAACCTTTATTGCTTGGGTTTCTTTTACTTATTCTACCCCAGTTTCTTTCTGCCTATTTACTTATCTTTACTGTTGCTTCTAAGCTTCTTTCAAGTTGTTTCTGACTTATGGCAACCCCAAGGTGACCCTGTCACGAGTTTTTTCTTGGCAAGATTTGTTCAGAGGAGATTTGCCATTGCCTTTCTCTGAGGCTGAAACGGTGTGACTTGAATGTACACATAGCCAAACCTGCCTAGGATCTGCAGTTGCACTAAAGACAACCAACATTTGACTTCCTCTCTGTTTGCAGACTTACAATCAAAGCCAGTCCAACAGAAGAAATCTTCTCAAAGCTCTCTCCGAAAACAAAGGGCTCCGCTTGTACCAGCACAGCCCGCGCATGATTCCAGAAGGCATAAACCCACAAATGCACCGGATGGTGATCATGCCTGCAGAGGATGAGCCAGAGAGCTCTGGGTCCAGCTCCAAAGAGAGGGAAGGAGATACTCTCTTTCAGAAGTGGCTTCCTTATTCCAGTGTCACCGGTAAGATGAGCACAGGTGGGGAGGGCACCCATTGACTCTGCGGGCACGCAGATGAATTTCCACTCTTATCTCCCAAGATACAAAAACTTAAGAGAGTCATAGAATGACAGAACTAGAGAGTTGGGAGGGAGGGAAAAGGTCATCGAGTCCAGTGGCTGGTCAGCATAGCCATCCATTGCTACCCATCAGCTGTAAGCACCTGGACAGCAGAATGACCAAGCACACAGGCCACTGGTCATAATCTTCCCCACTAGGATGAGATTTATTTCTATCTAAAGCACAGTCATTATTTCTAAGTTCAGTTTTAAGGATAGGGGACAAAGACAGGAGGAAAGATGTTGCCTAAAGCTCATCTTGTAGAGAACCCTGTGAATGGTGGAGGGACTTACTGGAATGTATTGTGATGCCGTCTGGGAACCAGAAAGGAGATGTGATGAACTGGCCAAGAGAGTCTTCCTGAGGCTGGGCTGTTAGCTAGTGTTATAAACTGGCACACTACGCATATTACAATACACATATATTATAATATGTGTATTGTAATATGCGTAATGTGCCAGTTTATAACACTAGTTATAAACTCCCTCCACCATTTATATGATTACTCACCTTGGCTTTAGGCAACATCTTTCCTCCTGCCTTTGTCCCCCAATGACCATCAATAAAACTTTCCTGCTCATAAACGTCCATTCCTAGGCACTTCACTGCATGCATCTGATGAGGTAATAAGGAATTAAGAGTGCAGGAAGGATCATGTATCATGATACAGTTGAGCTCGGATGCATGTGCCAAATGGTCTGACCTAACACAAGAAAAGCCACCCTTGTACCTTCTCTAGGAGAAACGGTCTACCTTTTTTGCTCACTTCTAGCAAGTTTCCCATATGAATACGAATATAAAGCAGTCTGAGCCTCTGCAGATTTGTCAAGTTAAAGCCTGATGTTGTTTGTGCTCACCATCCCATTCCTCTTGGTAAGGGAAGGAGGTGGGAGAGGAAAGAAGAGACCTTGTTTGCTACAGTTGACAATCTACACCCCTTTTGCAGGATGTAATCTAGATCAGGGGTCCGTCGTCTGTTAGGGACCGGGCCCTGCACGAGGTTCCCTCTTGGGGAACATACATGTGTTCCCCCATCCCCTGGTCCATAGAAAAAATTGTCTTCCACGAAACCAGTCCCTGGTGCAAAACAGGTTGGGAGCCACTGATCTAGATCACCTGTGGTATGGTTTGGACAACCTTACTGTGGACCCCGGGGTTCAAAGGAGTTACCTGGCTAACAGACCATGAGACAGATAATAATATAATAATAAAATTTTATTTCTATCCCGCCCCTCTGCAACGCAATCGGGGCGGCTTACAATATAAAAACTCCATAGTCCCAGATGGCAATGCAAGAGGATTTTCTTACCATTTGTGTGCTTAATAATAACTTTATTTCTTTCCCATCCTCTAAAAACGTTCTAGGAGGAAAGCAGTCTCGTCCATCTGAAGGCTGGGGCCTTACTACAGAAGAATTTGAAAGATGGCATAGACTATATGAAATAGAACCTGGTGATGGAATTAAGAAACCAGTAATGCCTTATGGTCACTTTGAAACATTAGAAGATGAGGAGAAAGAACCCGTAAGTTGGACCCTGAGGTACATGGTGGGCGTGGGTGTTGTCTGGGGAAGGAATGTTAAGCTCTGTTGCACTAAATATGCCTAAAGACTTGCGTTGCATCAAGGGCAATAAAAAGCTGCATTTATCTACTTATGTGGAACAGGAGTGGGCAGCTTTTACACAAGTCCAGGGACCATCTCTGGCCATTATCCCTCCCCCAGCTCTCGGAATCTGTCATGGGCTGTGCCCGAATGCATGGCAATACCACCCACATTTTATAGCACTCTGGGAACGCTCCTACAAAACAAGGAGGAAGCATCCTTTAGTGCAAGTGTTCCTTCCTTCTTTAACAGGAACTTTTGTCAGCCCAACTCAGTGGTTTAGTTTGTCACCAAATTTCAGCAGCACTGGGGTCGGAGGTCGGTGGGGCTGTAAACTGACACTGGGGCTGCATGCAGGAGGCATATTGACACCCCCAGTGTAAAATGTACCCTCTTCCTTTGGCTTCTGTGTTTGAATATATTCAAACAGCTTGGGTCCAGACTATTGGAGAACTGTATCTCCCCATTTGAACACAGCAGAACATTAAGATCAGCTGGAGAGGCCCTTCTCTCTGTCCCACCACCTTCTCAGCCTCCTTTGGTGGGAAGGAGGGAAACGGGGCCTTTTCGGTGGCTGCTCCCAGACTTTGGAACTCCCTCCGCAGAGAGGTTAGGAAGGCTGCATCTTTGCTGTCCTTCAGGCAGCAGGTTAAAACATTTTTATGCCACCAGGCCTTTGCTGACAAAGGAAGGTTTGACTGCTGGTGCTCCTGTTTTTAAGATTTTTCTTCAGTTTTAAGGTGTTTTAAAAATGTTTTATTATTTATGTGGAATTTTAATTATAAAATGGTTTAATCTCTTTTAATTCTTATATATTATACTGTGTTTTAGCTAGTGTTTTTAAATGTTGTGAGCTGCCTTGAATCCCGCCATAGGAAGAAAGGTGGGATATAAGCATCACAATAATAATAATAATAATAATAATTATTATTATTCAAATGTAACTGTAAATGGTTAGGGAGAAAGCTGGTGTGTGTGTCATATGAAAGAGGGTGGGATGAGCGTAACTATTGTAAATAAATAAGGCAACTTGATGAAACAACATCTCATCTTCGTAAAATACTTGCATCCTAAAGGATGGGACTTAGATTTAGGATTTATGTGACATGTTCTTGGATCACTAAAGATGATGGTGGCTCAAGCACATCAATAGTGGACAGATTTGGTGGGCACAAGAGACAGTTTCTGCTCCTTGTACCTTCCAAGGGACACACAAATGGCCAGAATTGAAATAAGAATTAGAATTAGAATTAAAAACAAACAGGGTCCAGAGATCCATTCCTGGTTTTGGAAGATTGGGAGAGGGGTGTTAAACAGTGCCAAAGAGGCTGTGTCATATTTAAAAAGCGAAGTGCTGCTCCTGAAGGCTTCCAGGAGAGTCACTTTACCATTTTTTTAACCAGAAAAAGAATGCTTTGGAGAGCTTTGGGGGCTGTGTACATCGGCCTGACCACAGTAGTTGATCTTGAACCTGTGAGTGCATTAGATTGTCATTTAAAGAAAAGTCTACAGCGGAGCAAAATGCTTTTGAAAACACAGTTATTTTGTTATGGGTCCTTGCAGTAATAGTGAGACATACCTAAGGGTCAGCATTGCAGGCCCTCCATTCTCTAAGAGACTCACGGAGGCCGTATGTGGCTGCTGACGGGATGATGTCAAGTAATCTTTCTAGACAAGTGAAATTAGAAAAGCTGCTGACCACAAGAGATTTACGCCTCTGTCGTTAGCAACAGTCCTCTTTGCCTAGTAGTGTTGCTGTTTTGATTGATTTATCATTCTGCTTTTTCTGCAGCCCTCAGCTTACAAAAATTAAAACTTAAACATTCACATCACTAAAACCACAGAAAAGTTGAAATTTAATTAATCAGTAGAATTAAAAGCCATTTAAAACATATATGTTGAAAAGCAAGAAATATGGAAAATGTAGTACCTCTAGCCTCTTCAGGGAGTTCCAGGCCCTAGGAGCAACCACCAAGAAGTCCCTGTTCCCCACATTCCCGCCAGATGGTCCTGAGAGGGTGGTGGGATCGAGAGGGCCTCTTAACTAACAAGGTGGTGCTCAAAGTGAGTAAGACCACACTCCCACCCCCAAAGTAAATGTGAATGTTTTCTTTACAGACAGAGGCCTATAATTGAGGTTGTTTTTTTCACGTTATGTTTTGAGTTTTACCAAGCAAGAACTTGGCTTGATTTCTGTTTCACTGTTTGTTTGAAATCCCAGGTGTCGCCGGCCAAAGAGGTTCATGAGCTCTCTCTGTCAGAATGGAGGCTCTGGCAGAATCGCCCTTTCCCGACGTACCTGGTGGACCACTCAGATCGTTGCCGCCACTTCATTAGTGTTATGGACATGATAGAGCAGATGAGACATGAAGAGGCAAGTACAGTGGGTCCTTGATATCCACTGGGGTTTGGTTCTAGGACACACACACACACATCCCAATATCCATGGATGCTCAAGTCCCATCATATAAAATGGTGTAGTAAAATGGTGTCCTTTATATAGAATGGTGAACAGCAAGGTTTGCTTTTTGGAATCCCCCTCCCCCAATATTTTCAAGCTGTGTTGGTTGAATCTGTGGATGCAGAATCCGTGGATACGGAAGGCTGTCTGTACTATATATGGTTCTGCATGTTATGCAGGCTTATTCTGTTGTTTGTAAGCTTGTTATTGGGTCCTAGGTGAATTGAATGGTCACATCCCCAGTACCAGTGAAAAGGCCAAGGCCTAACATAAACCCTCAGTAAGATTCAGCAATGTTCCAAACAGCTTGCCCACAGCTGCGTAGTTCCTTTGCTACCACCCGCTTTAATCCATCACGACTGCTCCAGCGCCTGCTGAATCCTGTGGTCCCCTGAGCCCAGAAGGGTTGAGCTCGCCACTGGAAGTTTCATTTTCAGTCACTGTCTTGGAATTTGATCATAGACAGTAGAGAGGAAGACTTCACCTTCTGATCAGACAGGACAGGGACGTACATGGAAGAGGAGACGTTTCTCTGAGGTCAGGAGACAAGCCATCACCCCTCCCAAGCTTTCAGGTTTTTCTTCTGACCAGCGAAGTGACCCGGCTTCCTGGCAGAGGCCTTTAAAAACACGAAAAGAGAAGCACATGGAGTGCTTGGCAATTATTATGCCCTTCATCCCACAACTCTGTGAGGTGGGCTATTGGTTGCTCTCTGGCAGGAAGGGGCCGCCAGAAGTGGCAAGCAGAGGAGCAACCCTTTGTGTGAGCTTGCTTTCTGCTCATGAATCGATGGATTTCACTTTGAGCAAATGGGTTTTTGAGTAGTCCGTAACTAGGACCAATATCCTGTACTTTTACTCCAGGCATAGAGGAAAATATACCCTGCCTTTAAAAAAAAAAAAAAAAGGAGAAAGGAAAAGAGCACTTCTCTCTGTCTTTGCAACATGTGGGCGTACGTGCATCGATAACACCATTCAAAGTTGTTAAGTGCCTTTCTGCTTGCATTGCTAAGGCAACAGGAACTTGGCAGACAGATTGGCTCTTTCACAAGCAACCACTTAGGGCTTCGGGTGGCCTTTTCCTCTCATTGTCTTTCAACCAGATTGGTAATTCAGTTATAGAACGGGGGTGGGGGGAGCAGTGGTTGGGATTAGTCTCACAATTGGTCAGCTTTTACAGTACATGTAACCATTATAAAACTTACCAGAAAATGGCTGTGGTTCTATAATTCCAAGTTTAGGTGGGATATCTTTTCTTGTAGTTCGAATGTATTGGTTCATATCCTATCCTCTGGAGCACCAGAAAACAAGCTGGCCCCAGCTCCTACATGATATCCCTTCAGATATTTAAAGATAACTATCATGTCACCTCTCAGTCTTCTCTTCTCTTCTCTAAGTCATTTCTCATATCTATCTCCCTAAGTCATTCCATATAAGGCTTGGTTTTCAGGCCTTTGGTCATCTTGGTTGCCCTCTTCTGGGCACTTTCCAGCTTTCTGAACATTGTGAAGAACTCCAGCAGAAGAAAATACTTCCCTAAAATCTGAGTGATTTTGACCAGTGATGCTCCATGGATGTTCTGTCTCTAATTTTTCTTCCTACTGGGGGTGGGGGGTGCTGAGTGGCCGGAGATCACTTTTCCTAAAAGGTGTCTTCATTGTCTAACTAATTTAGATTGGAGAAGAGAAGATTAATGACCATAAAGACTGTTGCTGTGTGCCTTCATGTTCTTTCTGACTTATGGTGACCCTAAGGCGAACCTGTTGCTGGATTTTCTTGGCAAGAATTGTTCAGAGGAGGTTTGCCTTTGCCTTCTCCTGAGGCTGAGAGAGTGTGACTTGCCCAAGGTCACCTTGTGGGTTTCCATGGCCGAGTGGGGATTTGGACCACGGCTTCCCAGAGCTGTAGTCCAACGTTCAGTCCGCCACAGTGTCTCTGTCAGTAAAGATAGCCATGTTTAAATATTTGACGGGATGGCATGCAGAGGATGGAGTGAACACTCTCATAGAGAAAGGACTTAAGCCTTGAAGAGCGCTGCTTACGGGCCTGAGGGGTAAAGTTTCAGCAGTGCACACAGGCATCCACATTGTGGGCCTCACCCAGACAAATGAGGCACTTAGAGTGCCCATCGGAGGCAGGGAGCTTCGCCTGACAAACGGAGGCCCATTTGAAGGCGGCGGATCTAGTAGCCAATAACCACCAAAATAGGGAAAGACGAAAGAAGAGTCAAGCCAGTCCGAAGTCGAAAAGGAGCCAGAATCACAAGAAGAGCCGAGAGGGAAAGCCAAAAACGTAGTCAGAAAACAGTCCGAGTCAATCTGTGAAGCAACGAAGGATTCCTATGTGCTGCTCGCATGGCGGATGAATAGGAACTGAGGGGATTTAGGTGGGAGTGCCAATAATAATAATAATAATAATAATAATAATAATAATTTATTTATATCCTGCCCCTCTACAAAATGCAATCGGGGCATCTTACAAGAATTAAAATATACATCCAAACCCTCAACCCCCCTTAAAATACAATTAAATAATTTAGGAATTAGAACATACTTTAAAAAAATACAAAATAAATAAATAAAAATAAAGAATAAAAATGAGCAATGGACAATGGACAGTGGACATGGTGAGATAGAGACAAGCTAGATTTCCTTTTTGATGGCCGAGTATCTATTCAGGAAAGGCTGCCGGAAGAGAGCCATCTTAAGAGCTTTTTTAAAGTTATTTAGGGTAGTGATATGACAGATCTCATCCAGCAGGCTGTTCCATAATTTGGGAGCGATAGCCAAAAAGGCCCTCTGGGAGGTCGAATAAAGCCTTAAAAGGACCGTTGGGATGGGCAGAGTTACCACCAAAATGTTGCAAAAAATATTCTATCTAGCGATTCCAGAAGGTTCCGAGTGCTCTGCGCAGGTGCAGAAATTACCCACTGTGTGTATTCAGAGACCACAAAGAAGTTCAGTTGAAAATCTCCCACCAGGGGCATCTAGCATTAATTGAAGACTTCCATGTCTCTGGGTTCAGATCCCCTCACTCCTGGCCAGGCCCTGCCCTGCCCTTGAACATTTGGAAGGTTTTCACGTAATGAGCCTCTCCCCTTGAGCACAGCCCTCCTCCTCCATACATAGGGGCATGGTTCCCTCTTGGCACTTCCTGAAGATGCCGGGGGAGAGAGGTTTCCACCGCTCTTGGCATCCTCCATCTCCCAGGGTTTCTTCTCCCCAGATGCTGAAGCAGACAAGTCCAAGTCCATAAACCGAAAAGAACACAGCCATTCAGTGTGAGAGCAAGTTAATAAATACAGGCAGTATGGATGGAAATGAGGTGGCAAGATTGGAGGCTGTTAAGACAGGGGGATTGCTCTCACAGGATTACTTCTCTTCACTTTGCTTTAGGTAGCTACCATTTATGAGAGAATTTCACCAGTGAAAAAGGCCTTGCAAAGTAGCTTGGCTTGGCTGATGGAGCCTGGGATGCCATCAAACTCCAGCCTTTCATATTTTGACCATTCTATTCTTTAACCCTGGGCGGGAGGGGAGGAATCACTTTGACAGAAGTGGGCCATGTTTCCATTTCCTGGCTGACACCCAGGCCGTTGGTGGTCAAGGGAAGTAGGCGAGAAGTCTGCCTGTAAATAGAGTGCTTAGGGACAAACGCAGTTCAAGAGCAAATGGAAAGGAACAGGTTTGTAGAGGAAATTGTGGCAGCTGCACGGACTCCTTTTCTTGAGGAGGAAAGGGAGAGGGAGACTCGCACTGTCTGATTTCACAAGGACACTCTTGCTTTCTGGCCCATATCCAAAAGGGAGGCGTGGTGGGCTCAGAGGTGCTGCCCCCCCTGCTTAGAACCCACAAGTTATTTTTTGCTCAGCACGTGTTGCCATCTCAGCATGTGTGGCTTTGCCCTGAACTCATTAAAGTGCCTTCTGAACACCTAAGAGGATATATTTGCACTTGGCGGTCTGAGAGGCTTAGCAGTGGCTTCCCCTGCATCTCTCCTGCTTGCTACAGAAAACTTACTGTACACAAGCAATGGCACCGCATAACAAGAACACTGAAGCAGACTTTTCCCAAATTGCACCGTGGCATTTTAACAGGGGGAGGGGGGTTCCCTCCTCACCACTTCTTGCTCACCTTGTGATTTGGTTTTCTTTTGGAAACTTTTAAAAACCTGGACAGATTTGGTTTTCTTTGCAAAGAGCATCTGAACAGTAGTATAACTCAAGTTTCATTTTATAACAATTGTGGTATTACAGAGTACAGTGTTGTTACAGGTTGAGTCTCCCTTATCTGAAATGTTTGGGACCAGAAGTATTTTGGATTTGGGGAAATTTTGGATTTTGGAATACTTGCATATATATCATGAGATATCTTGAAGATGGGACCCATGTCTAAACATGAAATTCATTTATGTTTTGTACATACACCTTATACACATAGCCTAAAGGTCATTTTATACACAATAGTTTTAATAATTTTGTGCATGAAATAAAGTTTGTGTACATTGAACCATCAGAAAGCACAGGTGTCACTATCTCAGCCTGGACAATTTTGGATTTTGGAATGTTTTTGATTTCAGAATTTCTGATAAAGGAGTCTCAACCTTATACTAGTTTTCTCACACTTCCAAAGTGATGTGGACTTGTGCCTTGGTAGCTAGGATGTTTGTAAAATGAGCTGTAAATTTCTCAGAGAAATTCAGTAATGGACAGCCCTATTAGAAAAGAGTGTGTGTTTAATCTTAATTGCAGGCCAAGAGCCTGCTGTGTTTGGCAGTCTCCACATTTTCTTTCACCTTTCAGGGTTGTGAATAATTGTTAATCAGCCTGAAATCTGTAAGTCTTAAAGCTGTTGAGTAAATGCAGTCAGTCATTCTGGACAGGGAGCAGTTTTGTCACATGACCTACTTTGCAGCACAGCTGAATCAAACGTGGGCTTTGTTAACTCCTTGGGTGTTTCATTCAGGGAGCATTTGAGGCTTCCGAACCTGCTTCCGAACCTGCACTAAACAAAGCGGAAAGGTGTGAGACTTCACTGTGCCTCCCACTTTGCAGCCTTGCTTGGGCAAAATGACCTGCTCTGAAGCAAAAGAGAGCATTTACATAACACCTGCTAAGTCTGAAATGAGGACACATTGTTATCCCACTGGCAAGAGCCTTAAGCACCCCTGGAAGATTGCTTTATGTTACTTATCCATCAAATCATTTTTAAGCAAGTTTGCTAGCTTTGCAAGTTGCCTTTTTTTGGGGGGGGGTAGCATTTTTGCATATTGTATTTGCAGGTGACAAGTTGCCAATTAATGGGGAGAAAACATGCATAAGAGAGTCTGTTCACAGTAGAGTCTGTTCACAGTAGAATTCTCTTAGCAGCGGAGTCTAACCCAGGTGCAGTGTGGACTAGGCAGGGAGGGGGAGAGTATGGCCCTGGAAACCTCCATGGTAGTCCTTCAGACCCCCTAAAAATGTTGGTGTGATTTTCAGGGCATTTCCTATGAACCAAAGTCCAGGAACCAAACCCCATGGATACACGGATCCAACTGTAAATAAATAAATAAGTGCCTGGACATGAGTGCCATGACAGCATGCTCCTCTGGACCCCTGGGTCACTCTTAGATTTTGAAATAAATGGGCTGCAATCCCAGCTCAGCGTAAGGTCAATGAGGAATGCCAGGCAAGTCCTGGGTTCTCAGCCCATTTCCTGCCTGAGCAAAACAGTGGGAGCCTGGTGAACGCAACATATAGGAGGGAGATTTGAACTCTGCAAATGTCAAAAATAATGGGTTTTGTTCACCTCTGTTTCTTTTCTTTTTGACTAGGGAGACTGCAGCTACGAACAGAAAATCCGCCCTTATTTTCGCTGGGAAGATGTTGACATCTCAGACGTTCAGAGGAAGAAAAGCTGTTGCGATGCTGTGATTGCTCAAAATACCTCCTTGTCCCGAAAAACTGTGGGGGATGCACCCAAAGCAAAATGTAGCTCATCTTCTTTAGAGGAGGCTGATGCAGAATGTGTCTCTCTCTTCAAAGCAAGCAGCTTCAAATCTGCAAACAGGGCTCACGTGCCAAGTGTGAGTGGTGCCACTCATGCGACAGAAGCCCTCAGCCCTTCAGATTCCTCCTCACTGGTTGGCAACTCCAGGGATCAAAGATTGCCAGAAGAGGATAAAGAAAATGTGGACCAGTCTGCCAAAACAAGTGCTCTCCAAAGAAGCATGACTGATCGCAAAAGTGAAGGATCCAGAGAATTTCAGTGTCACCCAGAAGAAGAGTGGAGCACACAGAACGGACGCAGTGTGGATTCTGGCTATGGCTGTTTTGCAGAAGACAGCACACTTCTTCCCTCTCCTCTGTTTTACTTACCAGCATCAGAAACTGACGTGTTTGAGGCTTCAGGTACACATGCTGATGAGGACCCTTCTTGTGGAGAAGACATCCTCACCAGTGTAGCAAAGCTTCTGTCACGGTCCCCCCCATCTCTGGAGGAAGTCTTTGATTTGGAGGAAAAGAGAGACGAGGAAGGCCAGCAGATAGATTCTGCTCAAAAATGTGCTTCCAGTCTATCTACTGTCAACTTGCCTCCAGAAAACCAGGTATCTTTCAAGAATTCATCCAATGCATCTCATAGTGTCTCTGGACATACTGATACCCATGCACTCTATTCCTTAAACCATCCTTCGGAAACAAGTCATGTTTCCGAGCCTTCTATTAGCAAGATAAGCGATCTCGATTGGGATGAAATTTTTGAGGACAGTCGTGAACAGATTGGGATACCAGTGGGGAATCTGCCAGTGGCAAAGCATGGTCTAAAGATGAACTCTTTGGGAAAGGATGTTGATGGAGAGCATCAAGGGTCCCGTTTAAGGCCTGGGAGAAATATGGGCCCAGGTCAAACAGGTGTGCATTCGCTAGAGGGAGAATGTTTAGCAGAGAATAAGCATTCCCCCGATGGAAAAGGGAGGAAGCCTTCGGTGTTCTCAGAGTTGTGTAGTCAAATCAAGGGTCAAGCTAATGAGACAGAAATCTTTGATTGGCCCCCTTTGGATGAGTGTGTGCCAGTCACCCACGCAGAACCTGCAAATTCACTCCTGTTCCACAGGGAGGAAACTTTGGAGGCAGCTGGTGATGCTGATCTTGCAAGGGAAGAAAATCCCCAGCATCACAAAGATCTGTATGATGCTTCCCAGGACTTGTTCTCTGTAAACTTTGACCTTGGGTTCTCTGTTCAGGAATCAGAGGATGAGACCCCAGAGCTACTAAGTCCTGGGGAAGATGGAAGGGGTGATGATGTAGCAGCTCAATCCACTGGTGCTGAGGTTTCTCCCTTGCAGAATGGAGCAAGGAATTCCCCACCAACCTGCAGTAATGGATGTTTTGATGGGACAAAGTTTTCCACACCGTTGCAGCTGCCAAACCAGAACTCTGCTCTGCCAGCCATTGAAAATGTTATCCCCATGACTTCTCCTCTGACACCAGCAGGGCAGAAACGGTGCCAGTCACTGGACTCTGCATGGGCTGCGTTTTCTACACCAACAGGGAAGCAGATGGTGCCTCTTAGAGAACCTCTGGGGGGCCCTTTCACGAGAAAGTGGGAGGGAAGCCCACCTGTGCCCATGCCAAGCCAAGCCAAGCGCAGCGTTGTCAAAGTCTTGGCTGACTCGGACTTTCTGGGACCGAGCCTTGCGTCACAAGCAAAGGGGAAAGCAGAAAACAAAAACCTAAAGGGCCCTGATATGCTTTCTGCTCAAGGTAGGATTTTGGCAAAATAAGAAATTTTGGACAGATCGGACTTCCACTGATTTCAGCCTTCAAGCGGGAAGTTGGCTAGTGAGGTCCTGGCAGGGCTGTAGCTATACCTGGGAGATACAATTGAAATGTTTAAAAGCTGCTAGAAAATGGTAAACAATGCAGCTTGCTCTTAAAAGCCCTTCCTTTAAAAACCTTCAGTTTTCAATAGTCTGTTGGAATAAAAAGCTCTTTGCCCACCTATGGAAAAGCAACAAGGAGCAGAGCCATTCTAGCCTCCTTAGGAAGGGAATTTCAGAGCCACCAAGAACTTGTGTAGATGCAAATGCAAAACGGATGAGGATGGGGGACATCCTAAAGCTGCCCCAAGATGAGCAACCAAGATTTGGGGAGCTGTTTTGAATCAGGATGGCAAAGTTAGCATTTTGCCTCACCTCACTCCTTGCCAAATCAAGCCCTAGCAATTTTTACCATTAGAAATGGGAGACAATAGCACCCAGGAAGACATGAACTGAGCCAGCCGGCAGTCCTTGCTGCCAAGTGTCTTGGGAACAAGGGTTCCTGCATGCATGTGCTCAACGGGCATGTCCAAAAGAGTGATTAAGGTGGTCTCCCTTCTCTTGCCTTTCCTGCCTTTTGCTCGGTAGCCCACTTTTTCCCAGCTCAGACAGGTGGCACAACTTGCTCTGTTCACCTGGCAGGAAAAATTGTTTGGATAGTCCAGCCCCTGTGCTGCCAGAGAATTCTAATGTCTCCTGCCAGGGGAAAAATGGCTGCATAGTTGTTGTTGTTATTATTTTTATAACAAATTGAAATAGCTCTTTCCTGTCTAACGTGCCAGTCTATTCTATGATGAGAGACACATTTTCTTACTGTTACCTGTTTACTCCTTTCCATAGGGGCTAGCAGTGAAAGTGAAGAGGAAATTGTTTTTCTCAGCAAAAATAAGCGAAAAAGAACCATTTTGAAATCTCCAGATGTGAGTTGTTCAGTTAAAATGAAATGCCTCCAAACTCCAAACAAAACTCTCTTCTCTGGGATCTCAAAATACAATTTTAACTTATTTCTTTTCTTCCCCCCTCCCCACAAGAATAACAACGATGACTTTGAATCACCAATTCACGCTGTCAAGAAACGGAGACGTCCACTCATTGCAGTAAGTAGCTGTCTATCTCGGATTGGTCTTTTTAGTCATCAGCGCACTTGCAGAAAGCGCGGGATAGGTCCTTCCTGAATCTTCATTTGTGAAGAAAAGCCAGAGAGATAGTCCAGAAGCAGGAGAAAAGATGACCATATAATGGTGGAGGGAGTTATGGCATGTAGGGAGATGCTGGCTGGGAACCAGAAAGGAGATGTGATAAATTGGCCAAGAGCACAGCATGAGGCTGGTGTATTAACTGGTGTTATAATATGTGTAGTGTACCATGAAAGCCAGGTGTGAAGTGCCTAAGAAAAGATCTTTATGAGCAGACTGTGTGAATAGCCATAGAAATGCAAAACTTGTGGGTATGGTGATGAGGTGACAAGTTCAGTTTTAACAATGGGGACAAAGGCAGGAGGAAAGGTGTTACCTAAAGCCAAGTTGAGTAGATAACCATATAAGTGGCGGAGGGAGTTACTGAAATGTAGTGTGATGTTGGCTGGAAACCAGAAAGTCGATATGAATGTTTATTGTAGTGTTAGGATTTGTAGACTAGAGCCCACAGCACATAAGAGAATGGGGCATGATCCTCAGTTGTGAGAGTATATACTTATAGGTGTAAAGGGGCACGGACGAGTAAAAGTGCAAAAAGTACATTCTGTAGTGATTCTGTCAAGGCATAAAAGTATTCACAAGCCCTGTTCAGAGCCGTTACGCTTGGCAGTGCTAAAAGGACATAACAAACCATTGCCTCACTTCATACTCAGATGAACTGAGAGGAACTATATTTCATTGACGTGGGTGGAAACATTTTCTGTGCCACCCAATGGGCCTCCTCTTAGAGCAGACAAAGTGGGCCAGGCTGGGTGGCTGGAGTGAGGAAGGAGCTGGCTCTGTTGCCATTCTTCACCACTGTCTGTGTTTGCATTCCAGTCAGATTTGTCTGGTGATGAAAGTACAGATTTTTCTGAGAAACCGAACCGAACGCTGGGTGACTCAAAGAGCCGGAGCAAGAGGCCAGTTCAAGGTGTCAAAAGGCAGAAGAGGAAAGGCAGTGCCATGCTGGAGGTAGGCTGCATTTCAGTGGAACTCGTCTCTGGAGCCAAGGTGGGTAGGAGCTCGCATAGATTCCCCTTCTAAAGCTGTGGGCAGCCAGGACGTGCTGGAGAATGAATGTGAATGTATCAGCTGCACAGAAGAGTGTGTTTCTTCCATTATGCCAAATTTGAAATGGAGGGAGGGGATATAACTCCATTGTTGGACACACAGCTTGCGTGTAGTTTAAACCCTGGCAGCATTTCCAGTTCAAAGGATCTCCAGTCTCTGGGGATGTGAGAGGCCTTCTTTTTCCCAGGTATCTGAGGAGCCTTTGCTGGATCAGAGGAGACAATTCTAGCTTAGGATGAACAAACGGCAACCTCTTGGTAGCTGGCAGCATCCTATCTTCTAAAATGGGCTGGGCACAAGCGTAGATGTGGGCACCACTGTAATCTCTCTCTCTGGCTTTTCTTCGCAAACGAAGATTCAGGAAGGACTCATCCCGCGCTTTCTGCAAGCGTGCTGATGACTGAAAAGGCCAATCCGAGATAGACAAGTCCGGTTGCAGAAAGCACAGCAGAAGGTCTCCTTGGGAGATGTTTCCGGATTGTGATTCTGCGTTGTCGTTTCTCTTCAAGACTCGTTCGGCGAGAGTTCTCAAATAAGGCTGCAGCATTGTGGATAGTGCGTCTCCATGCCTCCCGATGTGAGGCCAGGGCGGACCACTGTTGGTTATAATAATAATAATAATAATAATAATAATAATAATAATTTATTTCTATCCCGCCCCTCTGCAATGCAATCGGGGCGGCTTACAATATAAAAACTCCATAGTCCCAGTACCCTAGCCCACCCACCCCTTAAAATAATATTAAATTATATAAGATTAAAAACATACAATAATTAAAAATATATAAATTAGAAAGACAAAAATTAAAACATACAATGGTTAAAAAATCTAGTTGCCGCTTAGAAAGGACAGCCGAGTCTTGGGCCGGGATAGTTATTCAGGAAAAGCCTGCCAGAAAAGATCCGTCTTGACAGCTTTTTTATGGATGCCTGGAGGACAGACCTTCTCGCCAGGGGTCTTGTAATTACAGCAGGACCCCCATATCTGCCAGGGATTGGTTCCAGGGGACGCCTTGGATACCAAAAACCGTGGATAGAAGGCGAACACCATTGAAAATAATGGGACTTCTGGATTAAAATACCATAGAGTTGCCTTGGAGGACCTAGAAAATGACTAGGGAGTACATATTTTCTAGGAAGACTCTATGGTAAGTGTGCTGTTTTGTGTTCCACGGATAACTGAATCAGTGCATAATGAATCAGTGGATACAGGGGTCCTACTGTATTATAATTATTATTTTATTCATTTATATCCAGCCTTTCTCTCAATAATGGGATTCAAGGCGGCTAACATATTTAAAACAATACGAGTTAAAAGCACTACAAAAGTAAAAATAACTGTATAAATGTAAAATTAAATACAATAAACAATTTATGAGTTAAAAAATTAAACATTAAATATATTAAAATACATAAAAGAACTCAATGAAGACCCTTAAAAATCTTTAAAATTCTTTGGATCCCCGCCCTTGTCAGTTTGTAAAAATCTAGTGGCACATTTTTTTTTCCAACTGCCACTGGAATGAGAGCAAGGACGGGGCCCTCCTGGCCTCTCTGGGGAGGGAGCTCCAGAGTCTGGAAGCAGCCACTGAAAAGGCCCCCTCCCTTGTGCCCACCAAACGGGCCTGAGAAGGCGGTGGGACAGAGAGAAAAGCTTGTCCAGATGACAGTAGAGGCCTACTGGACGCAGACAGGGAGATATGATCCTTCAAATAATGTGGATAGAAGAATCCTCAGGAAAATTTTCCAAGTGGTTGCACCTCTAGGAAGTGTGTGTGTGTAAAGGTGGAATTGTAGTGGCACTGGCTGGTTGCTGGTCACACCTGAAAGATCTCTGGATTTAGTATCCTGATGGAGGAGTCCGTCTGGTGGTGCTGAGCACTCCTGTTTCCACCCACACTCAGCACACCCACTGTTTCTTACAGCAATGGTAGACTTGAGGAGAGCCAGCGCAAGGAAGTATGTGTTGAGAATTTGAATACAGCCTTCTTCAGACCACTAGCAATGGCAAATCTGAGACAGAGAAAATAAAAGTCGCTCTGTGTTGTGTTGTTGTTGTTGGGAATTGTATTTCTACCCCAGCTTTCCTCCCAAAGCACAGTCCCTCTTATTGCCACAGTCCTGCTCTGCCCCCCAGCCTCGGCTCTTTGGGTGAGCATGAAGTACATTTTCCATGTGTAGAGACTTTGACCCAGAGTTTTGGCTTTTCTGAGCTAGGGGACATTTGAGGCTTGGCATGGCTTAAAAGCATTCCCAAGAAAGCTGCTGGGATTAGACCATACCCTGTGTGTGTGCTGGCCAGTTCCAAAAAGGACCTCTGTTCCAGTTGGCACAGTTTTTGGCCAGTCTGTTGTTCTTAGAAGCCTACAGATCTCTGGTGATACTGGATCCTGAGTTCTCAGCTGTAGTCCCTGGAGTCAAAGTTGGTTGGCAGGAATTCTCTTGCGCTTGCTTCCTGTAGGATGCCGTCAAGGGTTTCATAGATGAGGAGGCCGAGGTTTCTGACAACGGAGCCATGGAGGTTTCATCTGATGAGAGTGTGCCCTCAGAAGGCGAACTGAGCTCCTCCCTCGTCCAGTTTCTTAACGATGAGACACAGATCACACAAGATTTGAATGGTACGCAAAGGGGAAACCCTGTATGGTGTGTTTCTGGTGATTCCTTGTCCTTGATTGTCATCTTCCATGGGTGTCTGCTTTTGCAAATAGCTTCCTCGGGTCCAAACTAGACATGATGTGGACGCGTGACTGGTTTTTAATTTTTTATGGTGTCAGCTGCCAAATTGCGGGTGGGGAGGGCAAATCAGGATTAAGTCCAAAGGGTGTGGGAAATGGGAGCTTAGTATATCTCCACCCCCACCCACATTTCAATCCCAACAATATCCCACCCACACCCTCCATCTTGATCTCTGAAAGATGCTCTTAATTCCAGGAGAAAAGTTGCCTTTGGCACCATTGGAAGCTTCCCTTCCAGAGCAAATATTAGCCCAATGATGGTGCAGAATAATTTTGATGAGGTCTGCAACTCTTTTAACAGTTTTAAAACTTTAAATGGCCTTTATGGCCATCAGAAGAGATTGTTTCCACCTAGAAGGCTAGCCCAAACTGGAGCAATGACTGTCATTTCCATTCCTCTTCTCTTCCATCTGACCGTCTCTCTCCTCCTTTCAGAGTCTGAGATGCAAGGAGTGTATCTGAAATCCGTGCGCAGCCCCGCTGTCGGCAATAGGTATAAGATGGTGCATAAGGGGCGCCATTCGCTGGCTGTCTTTTCTCAGGTAGGAAGTCATACAGGTGACAGTAGAGGGTGGCAGTGCAAGACTTTGAGACTGAAGCCCAAGCTGGGGTTGGTTTTGATCTGCAAGTGCTAGGAGAACATCTTTCCCCCAACTTTACTTTCTTTCAATTTTTTAAAAAAAAGGTTTTATGCCAAGGAAGTCCCTGGGACAAGAATGTTCCCTTTGTGTGCCTTTCGAAGGAGGCTTGTCTCATCCTTTTGGAGGCTCAGCTCAAAGTACTTTTTCAGTGGGAGCTGAATTATGGAGGTGGCAGAACCCATGACTGGGCTTTGCTTTATTAAAAATATTTTTATTCCCGCCCCTCCCCTCCTACACACAGTTCAGGGAACTTTCCCAGGGTGTTTCACATTGGTGTTTCTTAAGCCACCTTTCTTTGTGGGGGACAGCAGGCTTCTCTTTTCCCAATTGCACCTGGGGCTGGCACAGTTTTTGTGCCCGCTGGCTGCCCTTGTTACTTTCCTGCCTGGGGACTTTCTGTGGAGCAGCAGCTGACGGCTCGCAGACTGGCACCAGGACATGGCCAACTGCAGTTATAGTAGCACTGCTTTACGTGGCAGATAATGTGAAAATAATCTTCAATACAAAACGTCACAAACAGGAACAGTTATGAGAGAGGGGAAATAAAAGAAAGCATGATGATAAAAAGTAGCCTGTTCACCGAACCAGGAGCTGCAAACAGAAGTGAAAACATAGTTACAGCCACAGCAACATAGGATAGTCAATCCCTTCGCTTTATAGAAAAACATAAATATTCCCTTCAACAGAGATGTAAAATTTTCCAGACAACTAGACTCCAACCCAGAGCTCTGAAGGCCTTCCTTGTCAGGTCATAATCTCAATTTATAAGCTGGCTCCAAGTTCCAGCAAGCTTTTGTGCTCACTCCTGCACCCTGCAGGCAATTATATTATACTGCAGCTCTTTACAGTGTAAATCTATTAACTGCATGTCCAAACATCCATGACTGGGTCAGGCAGACTTCTCTGGGAGGAGCGTGGGGCAGCTAAGGGGCCACTCCAGAAAGGGCCCTGTCTGGAAGCCACCCACAAAACCTCTGGCAGCCAGAGCCCTAGGAGGTTTTCCTCCTCAAAATATAAATGAACCATACATTTGGATGATGATACATTTGGAAGCAGGTATCCTGGTCCACAGCCTAATAATGGCTGAGGGCCCAGCAGACGTGACATGGCGTTCACACGATGGGATCATGGCACCCGGTCCCAGTGAGTTGCTCCCTGAGTGCCCCAGGGGTCTTCCCACATAAGATGGGCGTTACAGGAGTCCTTAGCACTGGGTATTTTCCTTGCCTGATTTCGAGAAAGGCTTAACAAGGCTAGTTCAGATGCTGCGTTGGGGGTGGATTTCTTGAAGCTGTTGAGCAAGCGAGGAGCATGGTAACTGCAGCTCCAAAAACACGTTTGGTATCTTTGGAAACTCCTGGATTTTTATGCTTCCCAACTAAATAGTAAAGAAAGATGCCCAAAGTCAACTATTTTTGTTTGTTTCAATCATTGTTTGGTTGCAGAATTTTGTAAACCACAATCATACAAAATAAATCAATCTTAGGACAGTTTAGTTTTTTTTTAAAAAAAATCAATGAACACAGAACACATACTGGTTCCTCTGAGCATGTGAAGAGAACCAACCAGCATATAATCCTTTTAGCAGTTGTAGCAGACATCAGGCTGGCGAAATGAGCACTCAGACACAGGGATTGTATCTAAACCTACTGATCTTTACTTAAACATAATAGAGAGATATTTACAATGAGTCAGAGACTTTAAGTAAAGAGACTACATAGCACAGCAGTCACAGCAGCACTGTCCAGTGCCGCAAGGAAGGGGAAATGATACAGACTAAGAGAAGAGAGGGCGGGACAAAGGGTTATGCTACTACATGTGTACATCACACTTATGGGCCCTGTAGTTGGCCGTTTCCACACATAGGGTTTATCCAACCTTTTCCCATAGAGATAGCAACTATATCTCTTTCCCGCACTTTTTGCTTCTCACACGGAACATGGTCAACACGGTACATTGTCAACACTAGCTGCACCTTGCTGGCCCTTGCTACTGGCCCCTGCTGGCAACAGCTCTTTACAATATGAAAGTCACATTGATTATACAATAGCATAAAAAGAAATAGAACAAAATGCTAATTCCAGCAAACCAAGAACTAACATTGCTGAAAGGCTGGGCAGAATGAAAGAGCTTTGCCTGATGTGAAAAAGTGCTCAGAGTCAGCGGCAGGCAAGGTGGGAGCACCTCGGAGGAGGCTCCGTCGGCCTAAAGCTGACATCTTCCTTTCTGTTGAGGAGACCTGAAGACAAGCATCAGCAAATGGCCAGAACGTTTGGCAGACTGATGTGGAGCGAGATGTCCCTTCAGGTGCCTGGGAGCCGAGCTCTCTGGAGCCTTAAAATTCAGCACCAGCACGATCTGGTTTTCATCCTGGATAATCCAATAGAAAGTATTGAAAAATTATTATATATTATCGAGGAATATGGGAAATTTGCTGGGTTAAAAATAAATAAAGACAAAACAGTAATGTTGACAAAGAATATAGGGAAAAAGGAAGAGGAGAATCTAGAAAAGCTAACAAATTTTAAAATACAAAGGAAAGTTAAATATCTGGGTATTGTAATAACAAACAAAAACACAGAGCTATTTGAGAATAATTATAAGAAAGTGTGGAATGAGATAAGAGAGGATTTAAGAAGATGGGATAAATTAGACCTATCTTTACTAGGAAAGATAGCTACAATTAAAATGAACATGTTACCCAAGTTACTGTATCTCTTCCAAAACATCCCGATTATAATTAATGATAAGATATTCAACAAATGGAACCAAGATCTAGCTAAATTCATTTGGAACGGAAAAAAACCAAGGATAAGGAGAATATCAATGATTGACACTAAAGAGAAAGGAGGATTAGGATTACCTAATTTTCAAACATATTACCATGCCAGCTGTATAATGTGGCTAATAGATTGGATAACATTAGAAAACTCTTGATTGTTACAATTGGAGGGTTTTAATATAAGGTTTGGCTGCCATGCGTACATGTGGTTTGGTAAAACGAAGGTCCATAAAGAATTTACTCACCACTATATAAGGCGGGCATTAATAAAGGTACGGTTAAGATACAAAAAGAAATTTTCTACAAAGATACCTTTATGGATCTCTAATCAGGAAGCGTTTTATAAAAGGGAGAACATCTTCAGGGATAAATGGTTGATGTATCTCTCTGGCTTTTCTTCGCAAACGAAGATTCAGGAAGGACTCATCCCGCGCCTTCTGCAAGCGCGCTGATGACTAAAAAGGCCAATCCGAGATAAACAAGTCCGGTTGCAGAAAGCACAGCAGAAGGTCTCCTTGGGTGATGTTTCTGGGTTGTGATTCTTTCTGCGTTGTCGTTGCTCTTCAAGACTTGTTCGTCGTGAGTTCTCAAATAAGGCTGCAGCATTGTGGATAGTGCGTCTCCATGCCTCCCGATGTGAGGCCAGGGCAGACCACCGTTGGTGATCAATCTGGCCAAGCCTGAGATGTTGTTTCATATATACAAGATGAAGACACAGGAAGAGTTAAGGGAGGAAGGTTTAGAATGCCATTGGCTATTATATAGACAACTGATGGAAAAATTTAAGAATGATATGAAGCTTGAAGGGATAGAGATAGATCAGACGGAATTGGATGTATTAATATTTGGCAAAAAGAAGAAAATGTTATCAAAAATATATAACATATTAATAATGATAAATTTGGAACAAGAACAAATCAAACCTAATATGGTAATATGGGCCCAGGATATCGGTCATAACATACAATTAGAACATTGGGAAAAAGCATGGAATCAAAATTTGAAATTTACTAAAAGTAATAATGTGAAAGAAAACATATATAAGATGATCTTTAGATGGCATTTAACACCAGTAAGGATAGCTGAGGTATATAAGAATACATCTAAGGATTGCTGGAAATGTGGGGAAAATGCTGGGACCTATTACCATATGTGGTGGAAATGTGAAAAACTAGGAAATGTTGGAGAAAGATACATCATTTAATCAATAAAACGTTAAAGGGCAATATACCGTTGGAACCAGAGATCTTTTTGTTAAATATGATTCATACTGTTAAGAAAGAAATTCAAGATAGATATGGGAAAATTTTGTTGTATATGATCGCGGCTGCGAGAATAGTATTTGCAAAGAAATGGAAATGTCCAAATATGCCTTTGGTAGAAGAATGGGTCATGAAGTTATATGATGTGTACGAAATGGATAAGATGACAATTTTATTAGATGAAAAAAAACCTTTAAAAAATATAGAAGATTGGCAAATCCTAGGACCCCTTTGGAAGGAAAAAGGGGGAGAGATAGCAACGATGGGCATAGAAGATTAGGAAAGCAAAAGAAAACCGGTAAAATAAGAAATGTAGGAACTAGAAAGGATGTGGAAAGGGAGAGGAGAAATGACAAAGAAAGGAAAAATATTTTGAGAGATACAAGAAAACAGGAAGTAACCATGTCTAAAGATGGAAGAATGGAAGGAAGAAGGTGAAAGAAATGAAAGTTGTGTTATTTTGTATGTGTGAATAATTGATGTATAGTTTTATGTTTTATGTGTTAAATAATAATAAAAATACATTTTAAAAAAATTCAGCACCAGCACCTGGGCTCAGAAACTGAACATCAGCCACTGTAGTTCCTTTAATACTGGCGAGATAAGTTCCAGTCAGAAGCTTCATGATCTCCCCTAGCAGGAGTGTCTAAACCATAATCCAGGGCACCCCCAGAGAAGACGCTTTAGCAGTAGTATCAGAGCTGGTATGGCAGAGGATATAGTTGGCATACCAGCTTGGCTGGTAAAAGTCACTCTGTTGGCAATCCCCACACTGAGCCCTCGGTCCTCCAGAGGCAGTTCAGCCTTCTCCAGAACAGTTTAAAGGTCACCTCCCTGAGCCCTGTACACACACATCTCTGTTTTGTCAAGATTAAACTTCCATTTATTGGGCCTTGCCCAGCCCAGAACCATCTCTGGGCATTGGGTCCATGTCTCCCTTTGTCTCATCTGATTCTGATGTTAAGGAGCCCTGGTGGCACAGTGGTTAAATGTCAGTACTGCAAGTCACCACGTTGCAAGTTCGATCCCAAGGGCTCCAAGGTTCATTCAGCCTTCCATCCTTTCGTAGGTTGGTAAAATGAGTACCCAGCTTGTGGGGGCAATTAGCTAATACACATTAGAAACTGTGTGGTGGAGTCTCCTTCTTTGGAGGTTTTTAAACAGAGGCTGGATCGCCATCTGTCAGGAATGATTTGATTGTGTATTTCTGCAGGGCAGAATGGGGTTGGACTGGATGGCCCTTGAGGTCTCTTCCAACTCTATGATTCTATGAGATGTGTAAATTGCTATTGCTTTAAACAATTTGTAAGCCGCTATGATAGCCTTGTGGCTGAAGAGTGGGGTATAAATAACTAATAAATAAATTAAGGAGATGTGGAAATGGGCCTCACCAGCTTCCAGATGATGCTGCAACCTTTCTATTGTACAGTGGGCCCTCCATACCCATGGATTTGGTATCCACAGATTCCAGCATCCACGGATCATTGGCACATGCTTAAAATAGCAGTGTCCATACTTAAAATGGCAGCACACATTGATTTATATAGGACTTAGACATCTGCAGTTTTTGCTATCCGTGGGGGACTCCAGAACCAAACCTCCACAGATATGGAGAGCCTACTGCAACAGAAAGTCAGGATAGAAATAGCTAAACATCTAGGTTGGTAACTAGTAAAGGTGCTGTGGTGATTGATAGATAGACACACACACCCACTTGGTGTTTGGATTCTAGCACTTTATGATTCTAAATGTTGTGAAATGCCCCAAGACCTCTGTCGAGTTGTGGTCTCCTAGAGTCACTTGCAGATTCATGAAAAGCCCCTGCAATGTGCCCAAATCCTTGCCAAACCAAGAACAAATGACACACAGGCCTCATTGTGTCCTCACAAACTCTGTCTCCTCCCTAATGTGGAGATGGTCTGAGCCCTTGCAAACTGCACAAAAGCTGCCTGAAAATCCAAGCCAGTGGAGCCTGTCGTCTCTGTCCATTTGGGGCTCAAAGTGCAGCCGTGTATTCTGCAGCTCCTCTCCCTTCCCGAGACGGGAACTGCTGCATTGATTGCTCTCAGCGCCTTCTCTTTTTTGTTCCAGGTTCCAGAGCAGGATGAGAGCTATTTGGCAGACAGTTTCTGTGTTGAGGACGAGGAAGGCAACCCTGAGAGTGGCGCCAGTGAGGAGGAGGAGGAGGAGGAGGAGGAGGAGGAAGTGTGTGTCAATTTTGACTTGTTACAGGAGGAGAGTTTTGCAAATGGGAGGAAGCAGTACTGCACCCGCCGCAGGAAGAAAATGAAGGAGAGGCACAAGGAGGCGAAGGAGGAGGGACAGACCCCTCTATTGCTGCCTAAGAAACCGTCCCGGGTTTGGATCCTGGAGGATTCTAGTGAAGATGAAGGAGGGGTTGGTAGGAAGGCATCCACAGAACCCCCAACCATCACTAAAGCTGAGGGAGGGGCTCACAGACCCCCTGCGCCAAAGTCACGGGTCCACCTGCCCCCAGAGAGCAGGGCCCACACTCTCCTGGAACTGAAAGCTTCCCTGTCAGAAGAACTGGACTTCCACCCTCAGCGCAAAGGCCGAGGCCAGAAGGAGCCCGTGGCTGGGGACTGCCAGCCTCCTGCCAAGGTACACCCTGGCTTGAAGCCAGGCCTCCTTTTGTTTCTCTTCAGGAACTGGGTCTGGAATAGTGGCCCCAAAGTGTTTAAAGGGAACCCTGAGCGTGGGTGGTTGAAACCCCTTGCCAGCAATGATGTTTTACACCCAGACTACCCCAGCTGGAGATTTCTTAGAACCATAGAATTGGAGGGACCCCAAGGGCCAGATAGTTCAGCCCCTGACAGATGCTGGCCTGCAGATGCAGGAATCCAGAGCTAAAGCTCCCCTGAGAGGTGGCCGTCCAACCTCTGGTTAGAAGCCTCCAAAGCAGTTTGTCCTTCTGTTGCTCTTACCCTCAATGGGTTCTTCTTAAAACTTAGTATCTCCTTTCCTGTCATTTTAAGCTATTGTTTTGAGTCTTGTCTTCTGGAGCCACACAGAAAAACAACCAGACTCCATCTTCCATGTGATGCTAGGCCTCCAGATACTTAAAGATAGCTATATCATAGCCAGCTCCCTCTGCTGTTCCTCTGAGGGTTTGGTTTCTTGGCCTTTTACCATCTTCAACACCCTCTTCTAGACATATGACCAGTGTCCTTCTGTGATGCCCAGAACCTGACCCTACTCCGGGTGAGGTGTGAGTCCCATGATGAGAAAGAAGATTCTGGCTAAACATTAGGGACAACTCCCAGGCTGCAAAAGCTGTTTGACAGTGGCATAGACTGCCTCAGAGGGCGCAGAAGTTCCCTTGTGGAAGCAGTTGGGCATTTCTGTCCCATGCAGAATGTCTACATTCAGTCCAGGGTTGAAAATGCACTGCCCAGAGACTAGAAAATAAAGCAATGTATTCAAATTATAAGAAAAAAGGCACCTAAACATTAAGAAGAATTTCCCAAAAGTGGAATGGCCTGCCTGGGAAGGTGGTGGACTTTCCTTCTTTGGAGATCTTTAAACCGAAGTATGGTCAACTCTCAGGAGTGCTTTAGCAGATGTGGGGTTGGACTAGATGGCCCTTGGGGTCCCTTAACAATGATTCTCTGAGAAAAGGAGGGCCGCAGAGGGTTGAAGTGAGTGTTTGCATGCTAGCAAGCTGTTTAGGGCACCAGGGCATCACCATCTCCTTACTTGCTCTACATAACTGCCTGTGTCTTTTCTGCCACAAGAGCTAGAAACATGCTTAAGTAAAAATAGCTTTAAGATTCTAATACTTCCTATCAGATTGTCTCACTTTCTGTGAAAAGTCCGGGCTGCCAAAAAATTTAGCTGTGTTTGCTAGGAGAATGGTTTGTAGAGCTGTGTTTGCCAGGAGAACTTGAACAGTCCGTTTGAAATAGATCTTGGTAGTTTTTAGTGGATGAGAAGTTGCCAGTAAGAGTTCAGCAGTGTTAACAATGCTGCTATACGTATTTAAACCCAAACCCATTGCAGTCTTAGGACCAGGTGACTGCAAGGCCTCTTCCAACGCTACTTCTGTGAGCAAAATCCCCGCACTGGTACCTGTACCCCATCTTTCAAATCCCTCCGCTCCACCTTTGCCTTGTGGCCTTTGGCTTTATCTTTGAATTCTCCCGCCCAATCCAGTGCATTTTCCATCTTGTCTCTCTGCCCCTTTGGCTTCCCAAGGGTCTGCTTACTGTAGATTGTCGGCCCCTTGGGAACAGGGACCATGGCCCTGCTTTAGTACCTTGGTGGCACAGCACAAGTAATGATGATGAAAAGGTCAGTGTAGGTTTGGCTGCTCTAAGCATGGTGGCATGTGATAATGCTCTCTTCCGATGCTTTCAGCTAGTAGAAAGGCCTTCGGGGCATTTGGCTGCACTCTCCTCTCCTTCGGACACTCGCCTCTCCTCTTGCCCCCTGAAGAACCAAGCTGCTCTCTGCATCCTGGCGGACAGCCGTGAGATCGCCTCTGGGCCGGACGTCATTTCCACCCTGAAAGCCGTGCACGGCGTCAAGGTTCAAGTTTGCTCCCTGGGTGGCTGTGATTACGTTGTAAGCAACCGGCTGGCCGTAGAGAGGAAATGGCAGGCAGAACTCCTCAACCACGGGCACCGGAACAAAGTGGTCCAGCAAGTTCAGCAGCTGAAGAACAAGTTTGACCGGATCTGTATTATCGTGGAGAAGGAAAGACTCAAAGCGGGTTGGTACCTTGGCCCAGCAAGCCTCCCCCTCGCACATTAAGCAGCAGTAACCTAATGAGGGTAGGGAGAGGTGGGCATTTACTAACCAACACCATGGCTGCAATCCTCTATTGTCCAGCATAGCATAGTGGTTCAACATGTTCCAACCCCTGAACTTACAGCTGAGCTACTGAAGACTCCAACTGCAGCCATCTTTGCCTGTTTAGGGCAGGAGGGGATCAGAGAAGCATCTGGCTATGCCTCCGTAGCCAAATGCAAAATTATTATGGCTTCCACTGGGTTCTCCCAGAGGTCTTAGCAGATGATGTCATCATTTTGCGTCTGGCTACAGAAACATAGCCAGATGCTTCTCAGATTCCTCACTACTCTCACCAGGCACAGAACGGCCATAGCAGTTGTGTGTGTGTGTGGGGGGGGAGGTTTCAGTGACTCTACAGTGGGTCCAGATGGCACGTTGATTGGTGTGGAGGGAAGGAAAGGAATACCAACCTCCTCATTGACCAAAAAGGTGTATGCCACTAAGAGATTGCCAGACATGGTGTTGTTCTTTCTAATCCTTTCTAGTCAACTCCAACTTAGCAACAGCAATAGGACTTCTATTTCTATACTGCTTCTATACTGCCAAAGCACTCACTAAGTGGTTTACAATGCATGTTAGCTAATTGCCCCCAACAAGTCGGGTATTCATTTTACCAACCTATGGAAGGCTGAGTGAACTTTGGAGCCCTGTAGAATCGAACTCGCAACATTGTGGCTGCAGTACTGGCATTCATCCACTGCACCACCAGGGCTTTCTAGGGTTTTCTCAGCAAGATATCTTCAGAGGAGGTTTGCTACCATTGCCTTCCTCGCAGGCTGAGAGAGTGCGACCTACACAAGACACCCACTGAGATTCTGTGCTTGAGTGGGGTTTCAAACTGCAGTCTCTGTGAACCCTAGCCCACCACTCAAACCACTGCACCATGCTGCTCCCCCTACCATATGTGTGGAGCCACTTTAATAAGATGGCCGTCCATGTTGTCCTGCCACAAAATAATTTTGAATAAAAAATGGTTTTGACTCAAAATGGCTCCTGTAATGCTGGATGGAGGGTGACATGCCATGCTCTTTGGAATCAGGAGGCAAACTGGTTTGGAGTAAAGTCCCCCCGCCTCCAGGCCTCAAACTTCCCAGGGATATTAGAGGCAGGGGGAAGATGGGAAAGCTTTGCCTAGCTGGCATGGAATAAAGACTTAGAAAGATATACCAGGAAGAAGTCTTCCATCTCTCCTGAAGATGAATATTCAGTTCTGCTGGTGTTTCCCTTTCATCCTGGGGCCAGAGTGTGCCCCCCACCCCAGCCATTCTGCAGCAGTTCCACAGCCAGGAGAAAAGAATAAGACATTTTAGTGAGCCACTGGGTTTCCCTTTCTCCCCAGTTGCTCCAGTAACTAGCTGGTCATCTAAGAAGACAGTGTGTGTTCTTTTCTAGCAGCTGTAGAGTTGCCCTCCTGTGGTCACTAAATTAGCTGTAGGGACATTCTCCAGCACTGAAAAGTCCATTGCACTGGAGGGTGTGAGTTACTGTACAGCAACCAAACACACACCTGCCATTTCAGCAGGATCTGTCACCAACAGGATGCCAGTCACTGTAGCCTTGCCACTGTTAAACCCATTGTTAGGGTCTGACAGTGAAAGCTACGTGGACCTCACTATGCACTATAAAACCCCCACCCCCACTCCAAAGCAATGATAGTTCGGCAGCAAGAAACACCAAATGCTTTAGCTTGTATAGTTTTGGCCAGTTCCATCCTCAGTGCCCTTCTCTTTGTTTCCTACCTTTTACTCGGGGAGAGTACCAGGAGCTCTGCAGGCACGCTCTTGCAATTGTTTCTTTGCCGATTTTAGGCTGCTGATCTGGGACACTGCTGAGATTCTTAAGGGAACCCTAAATCCCTCTTGTATCCTCTCACACACCTGAAGTAAAACTGGCACAGGATTGGAGATGCACACAAAGGGTACATTCCTTTGTAAAATAAGCACAGTTTAGTAAGGTTTGACTGAGCATTTTTGGTTTCAACTCAGTTTGGATACAGATTGGATCCTGCCTTTCAGTGTCTTCCTTAAATCCTTCCCACTCAATACCTGAGGGTCCAGCTGGCATTTCTGACCTGCTGGAGAGCCAGCCTGGGGTAGTGGTTTTAACATTGGACTGTGACTCTGGAGGCCAGGGTTCAAATCCCTGCTCAGCCATGGAAATCCACTGGGTGACCTTGGGCAAGTCACACCCTCTCAGCCTCAGAGAAGAGCGAAGGCAAACTCCCTCTGAACAAACCTTGCCAAGAAAACCCTGTGATAGGTTCACCTTAAGGTTGCCATAAATTGGAAATGACTTGAAGGCACACAGCAACCAAGAGTTTAGAGCCAACCTTTTGCTACCTTAACCGGGTGAAATTTCTACAGCTCTTTTTTTCCCCCAGGCCTCAGTATCAGACACGTTAACTGTGCGCTTCTGTGCCTTAATGTTTCAGGAGAAACCTGGAGAGCCTTCCACAGAACCAAGCACTACGATGGCATCCTGTCAGCCTTCGTCCGGGCAGGAATCCGTGTCCTTTTCAGCTCCTGCCAAGAAGAAACAGCCGACTTGCTGAAGGAGCTGGCGCTGGTGGAGCAACGGAAGAAGGCGGCCATTCTTGTGCCAACAGAGGTGGCGCAGCGCAAGCAAGACACCCTGCGGTTCTACTTGAGCATACCCTGCGTTGGCTACCCCCTGGCGCTGGCCTTGTGCCACTCCTTTGGCTCCATCAGAGAGGTGGCCAACAGGTACGGCCTCACTCCGGTGGCTCTGGGCAGGCCTTTCTCTGTTGGGCAAGAGGGCGGGCTACGTTCTGCCTCTTCTCTCCCTGAACATGGAGGTTTGCCATGGCAACAGAAGCCTCTGAGCTAGCAGCCACAGCTCCATCCTGTGGTAACAAGCTCCGTAAGGTAACGAGTCAGCCCTCAACTTTCGTGGGGGTTAGGGGAGGAGGATTCTCGCAAAAAGTGGGAAAACGGCAAATACAAGCCCTCTCTATTAATTCATTTTTACCTAAGAGAACACCTCTCTAGGCACTTGCAGGTCCTCCAGCATGATTCTATGGTCAACTTCTGGCAGACACTGATCATAGAGTCTTGCTGGAGGACCTGCATGTACCTAGAGAAAACATTTTTTTCGGTCACATATAGGGCAGCAGTGGATGCCACGGGAAATACAGTAATCCATGAATAATCAAATCTGCAAATGCTTAACCCACAAATGTGGAGGGACAACTGAATTTGTTGTGTGAAGTGGTCGGTATCTCCCCCGCCTTGTTCTGAGCTAGCTGCTCTCCTACCACACACCTTGTGGGTCCCCCCCTTGAAACTCTGCAACTACATTTGGTAGGACATGTGGGTCCTTGGGCCAAAATGTATCTGGCATTTCAGAGAGCTATTAATGATTGGATGAGGGAAATGAGCCTTTGTTGGCCAGGAGGGGAACAACAACCCTATTCAGGTGCCATTTAGATGTGTGTGTGTGCCAATTAGCTTTGCCCAGGCGTGGACATACGGTGTGCCTATGGTTGTGCAGGAATTAGAGATGACTCCTCACACCCTGGTTGATGCGTGACCTGCAAGGGTGGCATCATCCGTGGGCCGGTCAGCTTTCCACACTGGAGAGGTGGCGCCACAAGAGCTTCTGTCAGGCCCTGCTTGTGAATTCTTGCTGCGGCCTCGGATGTTGCTGGAGAAACGGCTTCCCTTTGAGCCCCCGTGAGATGCTGGGGAGATGCTTTGAGCCCCCCTCCATTCCTTCCCTTCTGCTCCTTTTCAGCTCCCCCGGTGAGATGGCAGCCCGCACCCAGGTGACCCCGCAGAAGGCAGAGGAAGTCCACCGGTACCTCCGCTGCAGCTTTGATGCCCAGATGCTGCCCGAGACAATCCTATGACCAGCCGTGGAGCTTTTAAATAGATGCACTTTACTGTCGTCACTTTCTCTTGCTGTAAGATATGTAAATAAACTTTTGCACAGAATAAGTGTGTGGTGCAGGCTCCTGCTTTCCTCAGCAGCTACCCCGCAGCTTCCTTTTTAAGGGCGCCTCAGCAGAGCCAAGCGAGTCGTGCAGAGAAGGGAGGCCTAATGGGACTAGGAGCACTGCAAGCCAGTTAGTTGCCTTGAAAGAAAAGGAATGAAAAAGTAAGCTTTCCTTGTGGAAATGCTCCTGTAATAACAGTCAGATTTTGCACTCAATTGTTGCAACAGGCTACATTTGTTTTAAGCTGGGTCTGCTGCCATCTTGTGGCAATCCTTTGGTATGTTTGGGGAAAAAATTCCAGTGAGAAATGCTTAGAAAGAATCAACCTACCGGTTCACTAAACTGGTGCTGCTGTTAATAGTAAAGGTAGTATATGGCCCAGCCTCCCAGTGGAGAAGCTGGTCCAAGACACAGAGGGCATTCAGTGGCAAAAGGCGCAAGCCCTCCCTCCCACCTCTTGAGATTCCTACTAAAAACATGGACTTCTCTGCCCTTTTCCCAGCTTGGGGCTACGTTAGCATTGTACTCTTCCTCCCAAGATCAGGACATTTACTGGTCTAGAGGCTAAGCTTAGTATCAGTGTGGAAGAGGAAGTGGGAAGCAGCTCCCAGACTTATCCCGGTCCAGTTTGCAGCCTTCACAGCAGAGTAACCATTGGCACGTCAGCTTTTGTCAGAAGCCACTGTGTTCAGCAGCATAATGGTGGAATCCACATTTGCTCTGGAAGTTGCACATGAACAGTTCAGACTTCCAGGGGACAGGGGAGGAAGGTGAGGCATTGGAAATGCTTATTCTAACAGAATCATAATTTCAAGAGACCACAAGGGCCATCTAGTCCAAACGCATTCTGCCATGCAGGAATACCCAATCAAAGCATTCCACAAAGATGGCCATCCAACCTCTGTTTAAAAACCTCCAAAGAAGGAGACTCCACCACACTCCCAGGCAGCAGTGTAGTCCACTGCCGAACAGCTCTTACCATCATGAAGTTCTTCCTAATATTTAGGTTAGATCCCATTTCCTGTAGTTTGAACCCTTTGCTCCATGTCCTAGTCTCTGGAGCAGCAGAAAACAAGTCTGCTCCATCCTCAGTATGACATCCCTTCAAATATTTAAACATGGCCACCGTGTCCCCTCTTCATCTTCTCTTCTCCAGGCTAACATGCCCAGCTCCCTAAGCCGCTCCTCATAGGGCATCATGGCTTCCAGACCTCCTACCATTTTGGTCACCCTCCTCTGGACATGTTCCGGCTTGTCCATATCCTTCCTGAATTGTGGTGCCCAGAACTGGACACAGGATTCCAGGTGAGGTCTGACCAAAGCAGAATAGAGTGGCACTATTACTTCCCTTGATCTAGACCAGTGTTTCTCAACCAAGGTTCCCTGGTACCCTAGGATTCCCCAAGAGGTTGCTAGGGGTTCCTCAAGAGATTCTGATTGTGGAGGGAAAGCAACAGCAATATACAGACTAATGTTTATGCAGGGGTTCCCTGAGACCTGAAAATTATTTCAAGGGTTCCTCTGAGATAAAAAGATTGAGAAAGGCTGATCTAGACAGTATACTATTAATGCAGCCTAGAATCGCATTGGCTTTTTTAGCTGCTGCATCACACTGCTGACACAGGTTCAGTTTGTGGTCCACTAAGATTCCTAGATCCCTTTCGCATTTTAAATTAAATTTAATTAATTTAATTAGATATTTATACCCCACTCTTCAGCCACAAAGGCTATCAGAGTGGCTTACAAATTGTTTTAAGCAACAGCAATTTACACATCCACACTGCATTAAGCAGTTTCCAATGTGTGTTAGCTAATTGCCCTCACAAACCGGGTACTTTCGCATGTTCTGCCATCAAGCCACATGTCACCCATCCTATATCTGTGCATTTCATTTTTTCTGCCCAAGTGTAGTATCCTACATTTCTCCCTGTTCAAATTCATTTTGTTAGTTTTGGCCCAGCTTTCTAATCTGTTCAGGTCATTTTGAATTCTGATCCTGTCCTCTGGAGTATTAGCTACTCCTGCTAATTTGGTGTCATCTGCAAACTTGATAAGCATACCCTCTATTCCTTCATCCAAGTCATTGATACAGATGTTGAATAGCACTGGGCCCAGGACAGGACCCTGTGGCACCCCACTAGTGGTCACTTCTCTCCAGGATGAAAAGGAGCCATTGGTGACTACCCTTTGTGTTTGGTCAGTCAACCAATTACAAATCCACCTAACAGTTGCATTGTCTAGCCCACAGGTTACTAACCTTTTTGCAAGCATATCATGGGGAACTTTGTCAAAAGCCCTACTGAAATCAAGATACGCTACATCCACTGCGTTCCCTTCTTCTACCAAGTTTGCAACTCTATCAAAAAAAGAGATGTAATTAGTCTGGCATGACTTGTTTTTGAGAAATCCATGTTGACTTTTTGTGATCACAGCATTCCTTTCTAAGTGCTTACAGACTTTCTGTTCAGTGATCTGCTCTAGAATCTTTCCTAGTATTGATGTCAGGCTTGACTGGCAGTAATTATTGGGGTCTTCTTTTCCCCCCTTTTTAAAGATGGGGACAACATTTGCCCTCTTCCAGTCTGCTGGGACCTCTCCTGTTCTCTAGGAATTCTCACAGATTATTGACCATGGTTCTGGGATTACTTCTGCCCGTTTTTTAAGTACCCTCGGATGTAGTTCTTCTGGAGCTGGAGAGTTGGACTCATTTATTCTGGCCAGGTATTCCTGAACGATCCCTTTCTCTATTCTATGTCACATTTCCCCTACTGCATCATCTGCTCCATCCTCCCCAGGTTGAGCACTGTTCCCCCTTTGGGAGAAGACTGAAGCAAAGAAAGTGTTAAGTAGTTCTGCCTTTTCTCTGTCCCGTTAGCCTTTCGCCATCTTCTCCACGCAGCGGCCCTACCATTTCCTTGTTCTTCCTTTTGCTACAGACATATCCAAAAGAGCCCTTTTTATTGTTTTTAACCTCTCTAGCAAGCCCGAGCTCCTTCTGTGCTTTAGCTTTTCTGACTTTCCCCCTACATGAGCTGCCTATTTCTTTGAATTCTTCTTTGGTGGTTTCCCCCTTTTTCCATTTCTTGTACATGTCCTTTTTCAGTTTCAGATCAGTTGAGAGTTCTTTCGACATCCATCCTGGTTTTTTTATACACCTCCCCTTTTTCCTCCTCATTGGAACTGGGACAGATAAGAGCTTAGGACAAACTACCCAGTAGTATGGACGGTGGGGCCTCTCCACTGCTCTCTCCAGTGAGCACTTAATTAGGAATTCTTGTAAGAGGCAAGAATGCACAGTGGCAAGGGAAGGTCTGTTTGAGGGCACAGGTCACATGGAAGTGTATAAGCGGGAAGGGAGTGAGTTCCAGATTCCAGCCTCATACAGAAAAGCAACTAGCTTAGACTACCTCAACTGGTTAACAGGGCCCTGCCAAGGGAAGAAGAGTCCCGTTCTCTCTTCTGACAGCCTTCATAGCTATTCTATGGAGAAGGCAAAAGGGTGTCACTTGTACACACATGCGCCTTTTCTGAGACCCTAACCCAAGCACCGAGGGAAGTGGTGGGGAATCTGGCATTTGGACCACCCTAAGCTCTTCTGAGGGAGGGCACAAGCGAGCAACAGCACCAATGAAAATGCCAGCAACTTCTGAAGGCCCTTAGTAAAAGGGCTTCTGAAGGCCCTTACGGAGAGGCAGTAGAACTAGGTCTTCCCAGTGCCCAGAGGCGCTGGGAAGATGAAGTTTTGCATGAAGTCTGTGTCCTATTTCTGCCCAGGTGATTCCAGCATATATTGCAGCTTGCTCAGAAGTATCAAAACATTTAAAAGATATTGAGAAAGGAAATTTAATACAAAAATACATCACCACTGTTCTTTATGCAGTAAATGTAAAGATCCTTTGTAATTATAAACACTGCACTTGGTGGTTTATGGCACAGTAGCTTTAAAAAAATATATTGCTTCTTTAAAAAAATCCCCCCCCCAAGCCCCATAATCTCCGAACAGGTGAGGCCCCTTCCAAGCATGAGATCAACGTGAAACAATATGCAACAGATCTTATTTCAAACACCTCCCTAGCACACAATGAAATTCTGACCTGGATAAACACTTAACACCATTCAGGAGAGATGGAACTGAAACTCCAAAGCCTTTTCTTCAAATTCATACAAAAAAGAGGCCTAAGAAATCATTCTGGCTCTGAGAAGGTGGGCTGTCGGGTCTTGGAGTGCCAGCCTTCAATAATTAGGATGAATCCATTGCAGCCAAGCAGCTAAGTAGAAAAATATGAATCATCCTCTTCGCAAGACTCCATTTCTTGATCCGTTTGGAAGAGGTGCCCCACTCTGGCAGAAGCCAAGTCACCTGCAGCAGGAGGAAGGCAAATTTGGAGTGAGCAGAAGGATCCTGTCTTGGGGGGAAGGCGTTGTTACTCTCAGGGTGCAGCCTTACAGCCAGCTCATGAAATGCTAACGGGTACCCTAAAGGCACCAGATCCTGTCTGATCTCGGAAGCTAAACAGGGTCAGCTCTGGTTAGTACTTGGATGGGAGACCCCAATTTATGACAGCCTTTTACCTCACTTTGGGATGGAATTAATTAAGGGGGGCAACTTTGACATGGATGCCTGTCCACAAGAATGGAAGTCTTTGTAACTCATTCAGAGGCACAGCAAAGGGTCGTATTGATGGCTTTTGGCCACTGACGGCCAGTCTTTAGAACTGGGATTGCTATCAAGTAAATTCTCTGAAAAAGTAACACTTGGAGAAAAGGGCTGCAGCAGGAAGTGGGGACACTAGCTGGGTACTTACCTATCTTTTCATATGGGCACATGCACCCCCCCAGGCGGGTATCCCAAACGTGGCCCTTGGGTCTGAAAAGCTTGTATACCCCCCTACTGTACAGGTTATTTCTCAGAACATGGACCTCAGCCACGTCACATGCACGACGTAAGCAGCTCACTCTCTGGCGGCTTTCTTCCACTGGGCCTTCCCTCCCTTCAGCCCCCCCCTCCAAAAAAAAAGGAACCCAGAGAATTCTAGCGCACCACCCTCTGGCCAGGCCGAGCGGCAGGCGTGCTCACCTTCAAAGGTAAAGACGTTTGTCCTTCTGGAGGTGGGAGTCGTGAAGATGGTCCCTGCCTGGTGGCAACAAAAGAAACGTTAACTTCTGAGAGAAGCCCAGAGAGAGCAGGGCCAGACTGACGGCAAAAGCAGTGCTAGGAGGGAGCGTGCGGTAGCCCCGGCACGCAAGAGCCAGGAAGGGGAACAAGCCTTTGAGAGACTGGGCTGCCAGACAAGGGCACTCGGGGCTCCCCGTCTTGAATGCCCCCCCCCTGACAGTTTGGAGGAGCACAACTTTCTCTGGAGTTTTTAGGAGTTTAATGAGCTCTGCTGAAGGTGGGTTTAACCACTTGGATCTAATCAGCACAAAACTGTCAGTGCAAAAGAGTGAAGTGCCTACATAATTTAGGCACCAAAGGTGGGATGAATCGATTGGACCAGGCTCCACACACAGTTTGGGGGCAGAGGGAGATAAAAATCCAGTAATAAATACATTTTAAACCCCCAAAATGCAGGAACCAAAATCTGCCTTCATACTGAATGAACAAAGGGCAACCGTACCGATTTCTTTTTCACGTTTTGCCAAGTGCGTTCCTTGCCTTTAAAGTTCTTCTGAAGCTGGAAAACACGCTTTTCATAGTCTTTCCTAAAAGAGAAAACACTTTGAAGACCCTGAGATAGAGCGGTGGATTGTCTGTATTGGCCAAAGGGCAAATGTAGCAGCGGGGTAGGGGGTGGGGAGCCCTGGCTCATTCTTTACTCTCCACAGGAGACCAAGAGGGAGCGTCCATAGAAATCCCCCGAGAGCTCTTGGTGCCTCCGCTCTCCATCCGCTGGGGCCTGTTCATGACCCCCCTTGCCTGGCATCTGTGGCCCTTGTGAACAGCACTTTCCCAACAGCATGCTGGACTGGACTGCCTTTAGGGTTGGAGCCCCCATCCCCATTCACAGGGCTGCCCCACACTCTTTAGCACCCCCCTCGACCTTTCCTCCAAAACCAGAAGTGGACTTCTAGACTTTCAGTTTGCCCCCACCCCCCTTTTTTGGCAGTCTATTCAGCCCCCCTTGGTGTTTTATGCATTAAAGATGTGGGAAGATTTCATTTTTAAGCAAAAAATATGCAGATTATCTGGATTCAAGTGAAGGTCAGGACAGAGTCCCTTTGGATACTACGCTTCCCCAATTTTTTTTTTTTTTTGGCTCAGAAAATAAAAGTATTACTTAAAGTTATGCATGTATTTCTTGGTTTGAAAGTGCATACATTAGGAAAATCTGTGTTTAAAAATGTTTTGGCTCAGAAAATAAAAGTATTACTTAAAGTTATGCATGTATTTCTTGGTTTGAAAGTGCATACATTAGGAAAATCTGTGTTTAAAAATGTTTTGGCTCAGAAAATAAAAGTATTACTTAAAGTTATGCATGTATTTCTTGGTTCGAAAGTGCATACATTAGGAAAAGCTGTATTTAAAAAATGCACACAATTAGGGAAGGAGGTGTACACAATGTGTATGTTAGCTGCATTCATAACTAAAAGTGAATTTGTAAGCATTTTTTTTAAAAATCACAGAGACTGAGCCCTCACATGCATGCTTGAACTTACACCCCTGGCTACAAAGAGCAGCCTGGAATTTGGGAGCTGGTTGACCCCTAGAAGCCCGCGTGTCTGAGCTGACCCTTTCAAGAACCCTCTTTGCTCTCGGTGCGGTGGGGGGGGAGGGCTTCTGGAGTACACACCTGTCCAGGGATTCCAGCATGCCAGGGGAGACATGTTCACACTGGGGGGTCTTCACCAAAGGAAAGATGGCCGAGGAAGGCGTGATGGGGTTGCTCTCCTTGAGCTGGAAAACATCTTCCTCTGGGACTGTGTGGAACTGTGGCAACTACAGATCACATTCTGGTTAATCCCCGCTCCAGACAAGGCATTGTTTCTACTGCACTCTTGGGCACTGACTGGCTGAGCTGTTGCAATCACGCAGAATATCCACAGAACTGGAATGTTTTCAGAGAGTCAAGCTGACAGCAAGAGCATGGTCAGTGTTCCACTTGCATGGGAGAAGGCAGGCATTGAAATCTCACCCGCCCCCAACTGATAGGAAAGAATAGAAAGCAGCAGGGGAGAACTCAGATGTCTTGACAGTGTCAAGGAGTCAAGGCAAAGGATGAAGAACACAGGACACTGGACAGAATGAATGAATAAATAAATAAGAGTGGGTGTAGAGGGAGCTACACATGGCTGAGGACCAGAGGAGCTGCGTGCTACTGAGGGGGGATGGAATCACAAAGTTGGGAGGGGCCATAGAGGCCATCCAGTCCAACCCACCACTCAGTGCAGGAACTCCAGCTAAAGCATCCCCAGCTTTTGTCAAGCCATCCGGGCAATTGGTTCCTTGGATGAGGCTCTCTCACTGTCAAGAAATTTCTTCTAGTGTATAACCGAAATCTACCCTCCTGTCACTTAAAACCATTAGACCTGGTCCAACCCTCTGGGTCAGCAGAGAACAAGCCTGCCCCCTCCTCTCTGTGACACAGCCCTTGAAATATTTTATTTAGTTAGTTAGTTATACCCCGCTCTTCAGCCACAAGGCTATCAGAGCGGCTTACAAATTGTTTTAAGCAATAGCTATTTACACATCTACACTGCATTAAACAGTTTCCAATGTGTGTTAGCTAATTGCCCCCAGAAGCCGGGTACTCATTTTACCGACCTACGAAAGGATGGAAGGGTGAGTGAACCTTGGAGCCCGCTGGAATCAAACTTGCAACGTGGTGGCTTGCAGTACTGGCATTTAACCACTGCGCCACCAGGGCTCCTTAAAGAGTGCCATCATGCCACCCTCCGTCTTCTCTTCACTGGGCTGAACATGCCCAGCTCCTTCCACCCTTTCTTATGTGTTTTATTCTCCAAACCTCTTCCTATCCTTGCTGCCCTTCTCTCAACCCGCTCCACCTTGTCTATGCCCTTCTTAAAATGAGAAGGGGGGGGGTGCGTGCTCAAATGAGCCCTTCCAAGAGCAAATCACAGTGGCTGCAGTTGTGACTTGTTGTATTTTCCTAGGATAACTCTTCCAGTCATTAACATCAACTTCTGTAAATTATCCCCAATAAAGGAACAGGGAGCCACACACCCCCTTACAGGCCACAGCTAGCATCCCACGTGACACCCAGCCACCAGTAGAATTATCTAACGGAGCTGCTGGAGTCCACAAATGTTGGGCTGATCTTCAAAGCCAGTCAAAGCTTGTATCCCAACACAACGGGCTCTTATCTCAGCCACCTCTCCCTGCTTCAGAGTCTCACTGGAGCCCAGGAAAAGACCAGGAATGAACCTCTCCTTGTTCTCCATGCTCAGGACAGCGATCCGCCCCACACCCTCAGTGGCCACAGGGAAATATATACATAGACCCAGCTTAACAGCTACCACAAGAAATGTTCTTTTGCCTGTGACTGGCAGGATATTTACTTTTGTGTTCCTATTCTGAAAGGGGGTTGCAGTGAAGATGTCATCGTGGTTGTCTTTGGGCATCTGTTCAAGGAACTTCCGCATCTGCTGCTTCCATTTTAGGGTCCCCACCTTCGCAGTGACAGTCACTGGCTGCTTGGTTCCCTCCTCTGCCAATAAGCAGGACAGACAAACAGAGCCGTCAGCTGAAACACACCTGAGCTGGATCTTGGCAGAGAAGATACTCACAGTCCCAAGCCCCCAGAGAAGATTCACACTAGCTCAAGTGGCCTCCGGGTGCTTTCAGGGCAGCGTGACACCCGCCCTCCCACAGCGCAGGAACAACAAACACTGTACAAATCTATGGGTTTTGCAATCCATTTTAAAGACCATTTTAAAGTGAACACATGCTCCCCAGAGGGGAATCGGGGGGCTTGTCTGGCCTCACATGGGAGAAGACAGGCGTACGGCCAGGCCTGTACCTCTTGCTTCCTTTTTTCCAGGCCTAGAGGTCCTCTTTGGGGCCCGCCTTCTGCCTTCCTGCTCTGCCAAGTACCTCTCCTGGCATTCTTCTGCGGTTCTCGAGCCCACGCTCTTCGCGACGTCCAGCCAGAAGTTGTTCTTGTGTTTAGGAAAGGAAGCCACGGCCCTGGAAAGCAGGAAGGAGTCAATGAAGCACAGCTGCATCCCCACAATCTGACTCAGATTATCATTGTGCGATGTATTGCTCAGTGGCAGCAGCAGGAACACCTAAAGTGGGGGTGGACTACAGTCTAGGGGGAAGGTGTGGCTTGAGGGCTGCATGGGGCCCCCAGAACAGCTTTTATGAGGTTTGGGGTCAAACGTTTTACCCTCAGAACACCCCTAAAAGCTCTCTTGAAGGAACAGGAGGCAATTTTGCAGCATTATGGTGACGGGGCTGAGCCATTTTTGGGCCAGGAGAAGCCTTTTATAAAACAGTCTTCTGGGCCAAAAACAGCCCAGGGAGGCCTAAACATATAGTGCATACTAGTACGTGCTGGAAGGTGTTTGGGGGCAAACTTGTTTTAGAAAAATTGGGAAGTAGATTAATGTGGCCCCCCTTCATCCCCCACAGATGCCCACTTCTGGCTCTGGTCTAGATGGTTCAGAAAGGAAAGAATTGGGAGCCAGGGAGTTGCAGGGAAGGGTAAGGAGGTGGCTGGAGGAATCAGAAGGGGTTATTTGGAGGTCTGCTTGGAGATAGATCAAGAGAAGTTTGGCAAAGGACTTTGGCAGGAATAGAAACAGAAACGGATCCCAAGCCAGACTGAGGACTTGGATGGGGCCTTCCTGGAACAGATGACCAAACACTCAGAAAGCAGAGGCGTAGCACAGGTTGAGTACCCCTTATCCAGACTTCCAAAATCATCCACATGAGTGGCTGAGATAGTGACCCCTTTGCTTTCTGATGGCTCAATGAGTACAAACTTCGTTTCATGCACAAAATTATTAAAAATTTTGTGCATAAATTATCTTCAGGCTATATGTATAAGGTCTATACAAAACCTAAATGAATTTCATGTTTAGACTTGCGTCCCATCTCCAAGATATCTCATGATGTACATGCAAGTATTCCAAATCCGAAAAGATCCAAAATACTTCTGGTCTCAAGCATTTCGGATAAGGGGTACTCAACCTGTAGTAATGGGAAATTTCAACTATCCTGATATTTGTTGGAAGTCCAACTCTGCCCAAAATTTAAGGTCCAACGAATTCCTCACTTGCCTTGCAGACAATTTCATTGTCCAGAAGGTGGAAGAGGCAACAAGGAGATCAGCTATTTTAGATCTGATCATAACCAACAAAGATGATCTGGTTAATGGGGTGGAAGTGGCGGGATCCTTAGTGGGGAGTGGCCATGTTTTCCTGGAGTTTGTGATACAGAGGAAAGGGGAGGCCTAGCATAGTCAGACATGCCTTCTAGACTTTAAGAAAGCTGATTTCAGAAAACTTAGGGAATTACTAGGGTGATGCTATGGTCAGGAATACTAAAAGAGAAGGGAGTTCATGATGGATGGGAGTTTCTAAAAAGTAAGATATTGAAGGCACAACTTCAAACATTTCCAATGAGGAAGAAACATGGCAAGTGTCTAAAGGAACCAGTATGGATGTCTAAAGAACTTTCAACTGAGCTAAGACTTAAAAGGAACATGTACAAGAAATGGAAAAAGAGAGAAATCATCAAAGAAGAATTCAAACAAATAGCCAGCTTGTGTAGAGGGAAAATCAGAAAAGCAAAAGCACAGGTGGAGCTCAGGCTTGAGAGGTTAAAAACAATAAAAAAGGGCTTTTTTTGTTATGTCTGTAGCAAAAGGAAGAACAAGGAAATGGTAGGGCTGCTTGCAGGGAGAAGATGGTGAAATGCTGACAAGGGACAGATGAAAGGCAGAACTACTCAACACTTTCTTTGTCTCAATCTTCTTGGCTACTCTAAATGAAATTCAAGTCTCCAGGGCCAGATGAACTTCGTCCAAGGGTACTAAAAGAACTGGCAGAAGTAATCTCAGAGCCACTGTCAATAATCTTTGAGAATTCCTGGAAACATTATGAGGAATGGGAGAAATTTTTGGAATTTTAAAAAGGCAAATGGGGAGATTTGGCAGCAATCAAGGATTAAAGACACAATCAGATATAATAAGCATGAAAGGGAAAAGGGAAATAGAAATATATTCACATATACATATAAATATTTAAATATTAAGTAAAGATAATTAAAATTCAATAATCAATAAGAATATTAACTTTAAAGAGATCAAAGGTGAGGTGTAATACAGAAAGAGAAAACTCAGAAGGGAAAACAAATACAGTAAAAGTACCACATAAATTAAAGAAATAAGAGGGAATTACTAAAAAGTGCAGAGAAACAGAACTGGAGTCAGATAGGAAGTTAGATGGGGTGGGGGGGGTATTTTAGAGTTTTTAAACTGTATGTTATAATTTAGTAGTATCCAGGAAGTATATCATATGTATATGACTTACATATAGAGGTTTATATGTGAGAGGTATACTTTGGTTTTTTTTTTTTTAGAAGTTTAGGTTATATATCCATGTTCATGTGTTCATGTGCTTATATGTTCTCAGTTGTAATAACTGATATGTGCAATAAAAATATTTTTAAAAAAATAATCTTTGAGAATTCCTGGAGAACAGGAGAGGTCCCAGCAGACTGGAAGAGGGCAAATGTCCCCATCTTTAAAAAGGGGAAAAAAGAAGACCCCAATAATTACTGCCCAGTCAAGTCTGACATCAATAAGAAAGATTCTAGAGCAGATAATTGAACAGAAAGTCTGTAAGCACTTAGAAAGGAATGCTGTGATCACAAAAAGCCAACATGGATTTCTCAAAAACAAGTCATGCCAGACTAATCTCATCTCTTTTTTTAACAGTTACAAACTTAAAGATGAAGGGAATGCTGAAATGAAAGAGTCCCCAAGGGCCATCCAGTCCAACTGCCTGCCTTGCAGGAATACCCAATCAAAGCACTCCCAACAGATGGCCATCCAGTCTGTTTAAAAACCTCCAAAGAAGGAGACTCCACCACATTCCCAGGAAGGAGTGGATTCCACTCTTGAACAGCTCTTACCATCAGGAAGTTCTTCCTAATGTTTAGGTGGAATACTTATTCCCATGGTTTCAATCCATTGCTCCTTTGTACCATTTCAGTAAGACCTTTGACAAGGTCCACCATATTTTTGCAAAACAAGCTAATAAAATGTGGGTTAGACAATGTGACTGTCACGTGGATCTGTAATTGGTTGAGTGACAGAACCCGAAGGGTAGTCACCAATGGCTCCTCTTTATCCTGGAGAGAAGTGACCACTAGTGGAGTGCCACAGGGTTCTGTCCTGGGCCCAGTGCTATTCAACATCTTTATCAACGACTTGGATGAGGGAATAGAGGGTATGCTTATCAAGTTTGCAGATGACACTAAATTAGGAGGGGTAGCTAATACCCCAGAGGACAGGATCAGAATTCAAAATGACCGTAACAGATGAGAAAGTTGGGCCAAAACTAAAAAAATGAATTTCAACAGGGAGAAATGTAGGATACTACACTTGGGCAGTAAAAATGAAATGTACAGATATAGGATGGGTGACAACTGGCTTGACAACATTGCATGCGAAAGGGATCTTGGAATCTTAGTGGACCACAAGTTGAACACGAGTCAGCAGTGTGATGTGGCAGCTAAAAAGCCAATGCAACTCTAGGCTGAATCAATAGGAGTATAGTATCTAGATCAAGGGAAGTCATAGTGCCATTCTTCTACTTTGGTCAGACCTCACCAAAATTCAAGGATATAGAAAAGCTGGAACGTATCTAGAGGAGGGCGACCAGGATGGTGGGAGGTCTGGAAGCCATGTCCTATGAGAAGCAGCTTAGGGAGCTGGGTATGTTTAGGAGAAGAGGGGAGAAGAGAAGATGAAGAGGGGACATGAGAGCCATGTTTAAATATTTGAAGGGATGTCATACTGAGGATGGAGCCAGCTTGTTTTCTGCAGTTCCAGAGACAAAGACACAGAGCAATGTACTCAAACTACAGGAAAAGAGATTCCACCTAAATATTAGGAAGAACTTCCTGACAGCAAGAGCTATTCAGAAGTGGAATGCACTGCCTCAGAGTGTGGTGGAGTCTCCTCTGTTTGGGTTTTTTTAAACAGAGGTTGGATGGCCATCTGTTGGGAATGCTTTGATTGTGCATTCCTGTATGGCAGAATGGGGTTGGACTGGATTGCCCTTGGGGTCTTTTCCAACTCAACGATTCTAAATCCTAATTCATAAGAAGTTATCAGGAGGAACCCCTGTAAAGGGAACTGTAAGAATCCTCCATCTCACAGTACTGGGCACGTTGATGACGATCATGCAGCCTCACTTGCCTGTGCAGTTTCTGCACTTCCTTGTCACTCCACTCTTCATCCACATCTGCGAGAGAGTCCCTGATGGCCCACCATCCCCTGTTGCCAGGCATCCTTCTGGCCTGAGTCAGGGATTCTGCCCTGCTGGCAGCCTGGGCACTGGCTCTTGTGGCTGCCACTTCCTTCCTTCCCTTTTTCAGCTGGTATTCCTCAATACTCTCTTCACTTTCCGACTCAGATTCCAGGAAACCATTTGTGGCCTTTTGGATCCCTTTGCATGGCCCCTGCCTTTTCCATTCCTTATGCCCAGCAGGGCCTCGAGGCGAATCGAGAGAGGAGTTCTTTCCAGGTAGCTCTTCCAACCTGCCATCTGGGCTGGAGTGAGCAGCCACCCTCTTTCTGCTCTGAGAAGCGGCTTCAGAATTTGCTGTCCCCTTAACTGCTTCTGACACCTGCCTCCCTGTGTGTTTTTGCTCCCAGCTGGAAGGCTTTCTTTTGAAAGGGGGCTGGGTTTTCCTCTTGATGCATGGGATTTCATCATTAGATTCTTCTCCACTTGTGTCAGGGAAGCTTGCCACAACTGGCTCCTGGTGGTAGCCTTGTTTCGGGTACCTGGAGGCTGCTGGCTTGCCCTCAGGCCAGCTTGTTCTGCAGCCCTTCATTTCTCTGCCCTGCTGTGGCGTGCTTTGCTTTTGGCTGGGCTGGCTGTTGTATCTAGAGTTCTTCTCATGCAGGCGCTGGAGGTTCAGTGGGGTCAACATAACAACTGCCTGTCTTTTGCAGTCATTGGCAACGGCCAGTTCAGGGTCACTTTCTTCAGAATCAGAAACAAAACGTCGCACCTTTTGCTGATCTCCAGGCGCACGGTCTCTGGCGACCCTCTCAGCTCCTGCACCGGTTCTTTCTGGGAGTGAGCAGAAGAGAGACATTGTTTATGCACCAGTATCATCACAGGCTTAATCCAGATGCTCACACTATGAATCTGGGCTACACAGTTACCTTGCCGCACCAGTGTCTCTCTTCAAAAGGGTGGCAGAGGGGAGGACACTGAGGAAGCTGAGCCAAGAACAGGATGCTCAGCATCCCTCAGAGTCCAGCTGGTCTCCCTTTATGGTCTCATTTACATCAGTTCACGCATTTTTATGGGCACATGCTGCCTTCTTGGCAACCCTTTTGAGGAATGAAAGGTAGAAGTTAATCTGGAACAGTGGCAGTCCTGTTTCCTCTTTCCTAATCACAGACCCCGTCTATACAAGGTGAAAAAATATGATCTCCTCTGAAGAAACAGCAATTCACAGCGGTGGGACCTGTCTTAATGGTCACCAGAGCCCCCCCCCCTAAACTTTGCATGCCCCCTAGCCAAGATGGCGGCTGCGAGTGAATTACTTGCACTTTTAAATCTGCCGCCATTGAATTAAAAAAAAAAAAGTTTACCCTGGTGTGCACATGCAGTATTTTGCATTTACAAAAGAAAGAAAAGAAGATATGAGAGTAAAGGATCGCCATTTTATCAACTTACTGGACTGTCACATAGCCAAAAATCCAACATGGCGGCAGCAGGTGCTTTCCCTGTTTTCTAGCCCCGCCCCCCCGCTCGTCCGGCCAATCATCTTATGCTGCCTTGTTGCAGCAATGTGAATTAACTGTCCTAATGACTGCACATTCACATGCCCTATGGAGCTTTTTAAAAACTTTGAGAAAAGCTCCAAAGGCTTCCCTTCAGAGCTTTACAGTGGGTTTGGCTGCCCCTCTTCTGAATGAGACGTATTGATGTGAATGTCTGTATAGACAGATTGCCTTCCATGTCATTGCTGTCCTTGAGCAAGCAGGGATCACCAGCATTGAGGCCATGATATTGAGAACACAGCTGCGCTGGGCAGGGCACGTTTCTAGGATGGAGGACCATCGCCTCCCCAAAATACTACTCTACGGTGAACTCGCCACGGGTCAGCGTAAGAGGGGCGCTCCAAAAAAGTGATACAAGGACTCCCTGAAGCAACATCTCAGGCTCGGCCAAATTGATCACCAACAATGGTCCGCCCTGGCTTCACATTGGGAGGCATGGAGACGCACTATCCACAACGCTGCAGCCTTATCTGAGAACTCACGCCGAACAAGTCTTGAAGAGAAACAACAACGCAGAAAGAATCACCACCCGGAAACATCACCCAAGGAGACTTTCTGCTGTGCTTTCTGCAACCAGACTTGTTTATCTCGGATTGGCCTTTTTAGTCATCAGCGCGCTTGCAGAAAGCGCGGGATGAGTCCTTCCTGAATCTTTGTTTGCGAAGAAAAGCCATAGAGAGAGAGAGATTGCCATTTGGATTATTTTCACCATTTGGACAGGACCACAGAATGCCACATTGGGTACTTACCATGAAGGGGCATTCTGGGCTGATGAGAGGAGGTTTCTCCCATCACCACCCAGAGACAGGCAGGAAGAACATGAAGTCTTGAGACAGTGAATGAAAAAACTAAGTTGGCCCCTCCTAGCTCAGCCACCTTACAGTCTAGCTCACTTACAAGCCAAGCCTGCACACGGAGAACTAGACAGCATGGGGAAAAGGAACAAATCCATCACACTCCAAAAGAAAGCTCTGCATTCATGACGGGAGGGGGTGGATTCCTCCTCTCAACAACCCAGAATCCTCCTTCACAGTAGGGACCCCATGTGGCACTCTCTGGGTCAGTGAGAAGAGGGAAGCCACACTCCTTGGAACAGACATAAGCCCTCAAGTGAACTATAAGGGAGGGATGTGACTGCTCCCTAATCCCTAACTACTTCCTGCAGCAACCTTCTTCCACCTGGGTCCTCTGCCGACCTGAACTTGTCAATCTTATAACGGCGAATGAAAGGAGGAGGATTACTCCAGATGGTTGCCCTGCAAATGTTGCTGTTCAGAGCATTTGAGGAAAAAACTGCAGAAGTGGTGGCTATCCTGGCTGAGTGAGACATTTCAGCCAAGTCATGCCTTGATCCAGGTGGCTCTTGTGGAATGGTACACCTTGCAACCCAGGAGGGCCACATTAAAGGACACAGAGTCACAACGACAAAATGCCTTAGTACTACAGATATAAATTTTTGGTGCTCTGAGCATGTCCAAATTGTGCCATAACGTCTCTTGTGGACAGAATGGATTAGGACACAAAGAAGGAAGAATGAGTTCCTAAGATAAGCAAAAGGTAGAAAGCACCTGAGGCCTAAAGGAAGGGATCAGGCTGTAAGGAAATGCAGTCCTTGCTGAAAGGTCAAAGGTGTTCCCCAACCAAGAGGGCTGCAAACTCCAATACATAGCGAGCAGACATGCTGGCTACGGAAAAGGCTACTTTGAGGGAGAGAAACCTCAAAGGAACCTTCTTGAGCAGCTGAAATAGATGTTTCATGAGCTGCATCAAAACGAAGGGAAGCCTCCATGATGAGAAATAGCGCCTGACCCAAGAAGAGATGTTAGCAGCCCCCCTAAGAAACCTATGTAGGTGAGAAGAATGGGGCCCCAGAGGCATGAGGCACCAAGGACAGTGCTGCTGCCTGTCTCTTCAGGGTATTTGGCCTAACCCTAAATCCAGCCCGTTCTGTAGGAAAGCCAGGAGGTGCGAAGCAGAAACCCGGGTGTACGGAAGGGAATTTGATTTGCACCACCTGGTAAAAGCTTTCCATGTGACCTCATTGATTTTGGCAGTAGACCACCTGTGCGAAGACAGAAGCATATAAGTTTCAGAATCTACATACCCATACTCCATTAGCCCTTTCTGTTCATCCGCCAGGCAGCTAACTGAAGCCAGGCCACACCTGGATCTTGAAGGGGACCCTGAGTCAACAGGTCCCACTGCGGCAGAGGACACCAAGGATCTGTCAGGGACAGGGCCAACTTCTGGGCAAGTAACGGGGACCACTTGGGCCTTCTCTCCGTCACCATCCTGGTGATGAGAGGAAGGGGAGGGAAGAGATACAGGAGACCCTGTGGCCAATGGCACTGCAGCACGTCCATGCCCTCTGTGCATGAACAATGAAACGTGGTGAAAAACCTGGGGAGCTTGTGATTGGTTGGAGATGCAAATATGTCTGCTGTGAAGCTGCTGAACCTGCTCTCAAGCTGGAAAAACACCACAGGATCCAAGCTCCCCTGCCTGGAAGTAAGATGTGTCTACCTGGAGACAGGTGATTCCCTGGAGATGATGGGCTGAAAGGGAGAGAGCTGTTCTTGCCACCGACTGGAAGATCAGAACCGCCTCCCTGTAAAGGGAGCAAGTCCTGGATCCCCCTTGTTTTGTAACAAATGGAGGAAATCTCAGTTCTAACCCATTAATGCACACTAACACTTCTTGATCTTTAGCCAATCTGACCTGAGAAGAATTCTTTCCTAACCCTCTAAGCAGCAATTAAGCTCTGAGAAAGAGGAAAACTCCTGCTCTATCACACATTCCTCAACAGATAGTTCTCAAACCCACCCACCATTTGACCTCTCATGGCTCACATTGTTGAGGCCACAGCTTAAAGAAAAAGGCAAGCCTGTATATAAACAGTTTTTACCTTTAGCTTGCTTTGGGGGCACTTCTTTTTTCGCCTTCAGGTCACCCAGTCCATTTTCCTTTGAGGGCCTGCATTTTTCCCTGGTTCGAGGTCGAGCACTGCTCACTGTCTTGGGAAACAAAGCAGTTAACATAAGCCAAGGAGGACAACGCCACTGAGACCAGGTTGCTCTTTTAGCTGTTGTCCTAGAAACGTACAGGGGATTTCCGAAGCCATGCACCACTAGTAAATCATAGAGTGAAATGCCATGGCAAAGACAAAAGTGGTTTGTCTTTGATTTCCATGGTTTTGGGATGGGTTAGTGGGAGGAAGGGGGCCCAAAGCACCACCTGTACCTATGTGTGTTTTATCCACTTTTCAGCCGTTAAAAATAAATAAACCTGGGGGGCTCTGGGTCTGTAAGGGGCCCCAGAAGCCACACGTGGTCCAGAGGTAGCACCTCCCCCTCCCCTGCATGATTGCAATCTAGACAGGATATAACCCAGCCAAGAGCTGATGCCATGGAGTTGAGGTCGGCTTTCGGGTCACAGCTGGGGAGCCAGCCGGTCAAAGGCACTCTTGGCCACTCAGGCCACCTTCCCCAAGAGTCTGGCGGGAGTGGGGCCCTGACTTCCCAAGGGCACTGCCACCCCGCCTGAAACAGGCTACCCGTAGCCTCCCAAGCATGCAGGACCTGCATTTGGTCAGGATGCAGTTTTGGCTTGTTCATTGCCATCCACCCCAAAACTGCCTCCAAGCAGTTTAAGAACTTCTGCCAATCTCACCCATTCTAGAACCATAGTGGAAAAATATAGAGAGGGGAAAAGAAATCTTACAGTCGTCAAGTAGTTGATGCCTCCTTTGGTCACAGTGATATTTAACCCTTGATCCACAAGAATACGTTCACCGCACCAGAACTGCATGGGGGGCTTCACACGCCGGCCGCTACGGGTGAAACTTGCATCAGGATCATTCTGTAACTGGGATGGGTTTTGCTGTGTACCTATTATTTGGAAAGCAAAAACAGGGGGAAGAAAAAGCTTCCGTCAGAGAACAGCCACAGCCTCTTTTTCTACCTAACAAGGCATCAGAAGATCAGCACCAACCCAAAGGAGAAAGCAGGCACACAAAACTTGTGAACAGCAGGGTTGGGGAGGGAGTCCCATCAGCCCCTGGCCAGCAAAGCCAATGTGGAGGAGTCATGGTTCCCAGCCTGCTGCATAGGATCATTATGACTACACACGAGGTTACAAAGGCAAATACTTTTTTTATTTTGGCAGGCCTTTGATCCTTGAATGATGTGGCAGAAGGGGGCTATGATTTTATGTTGTTCAATTGCTTTGGAAACTAAGAATGTAGCTGAACTTTGTTTTAGATTATTCTAAGTTGCTTTGGGTGCTGTGTGTAGAGAAAGATGGGTGGGGGTGAGGGTTGTAAATAAATAAAATCATCTCCATTGAACATTTTGCTCAATTATTTTTAAGTACAGTTGTCCCTTCCTATTTGCTGGGGTTTGGTTCCAGGATCCCCCCGTGGATACTCAAGTCCCATTATACGCAATGGCATAGCAAAATGGTGTCCCTTGTATAAAATGGCAAAATCAAAGTTTGCTTTTTAGATTATTATTTTTTAAAGAATATTTTCAAACCGTGAATACTTAAATCCATGGATATGGAGGGACAACCGGTGTACAGCTAAACCCTACAACCTCATTCAACTGACTTTGCTAATACAAAAGAGAGAGTAAAGACGGTGAAGCAGCAGCCATCAGAGACGGAAGTGATTATTCTTGGCTTATTTAAGACAACCACTTTCTGGAGGCATTTCCTACCATGCCAACTACTTTATCTGAAAAAAAAATCTACAAACCCAGTTTGTAAATGTAATGCAGCAGACCGGGAATACACATCACTGCTACTGGCACCGCACAGCAATGCACTCTGTCAAAGCGGTCACCTCAGAAATGGCCAATAGCCCAGGGCTTCATAGCCAATTGTATCAGTCGTTCTCAAACTCTTTGGCTCCATATTTCTTCTCTCACCTAGTCTGCTCTGGTGTAATGACATAGCAATAAAACCACAAGAGAAAAGGCAGTATCTGAAAAAAGCCTGCAAGATTATTTATTTAATTTATACCCTGCCTTTCTCCTAGAGTGGAACTCATGCAGACAGTCCATGTGTTTTTCTTTAAAAAAAGAGTAAGTCCTGAACTGCAAATAATCCTCAAAAACTGCAGTTTTTGAGGACTTTCTCAAAGTAGGGAGAAAAATAGCAAAATTGTTTATTGTTGTTTGTAAAGAACAAAAAATATGTTTTCTGCAATAAAAAAAATATTTTTGGGCCGTCATTTTGACGTTACACCAATTTTGGTACCACTTCATTGGTTACCTATTCCTTCTAAAATTCAGTATAAGCTTCTTGTTTTAATGTTCAAAGCTCTATCCAACCTAGTTTCTAATGATCTTTCAGCCCACACTTCTTACCAGCCTGCTTGAGATCTCCATTCTGGAACTCTAGACTTTCTCACCCAACCAAGGGTTCCCTCTTTCTGCGTTTGGCTTTGTCCTCTCTCAGTTGCATCCCCTTACTCCTAGAATACTCCTCAACATTTGCAGATTGCTCCTTCCCTCACTGCCTTTAAATCTCAACTGAAAACTCTTTTGTATTCCAAAGCTTTTGGAATTTTAGTTTGACATTGTTTTATAATCTTGCACATTTGGATTACATGTGTTGGTAAGTTTGACTTATATTATCTTGTATTTATTTGCATTTTATCTGGATAATTTGTTCTGCAGTTGTATTGTATATTTTTATATTTTATTATTCTGCCCTTCCCTCTGTATACCTCTTCTTCTCTCCCTCCAAATCCTGGGCAGGGGCAGTTGGGATGGAGGGAGGGCCTTTCATCTGCTTCTGGGACGGGGCACAATGGAGTTGTGCCTGCCTCTTCTTCCCTCTCTTCTAGGCCAGGGCTGCACCACACAACAGGAGCCCTGAAATTTGTTATTTTCTGTGTGCCTATCAACTAAAAGTAAACAGTAGCTGACTATGTAACCATAAGTCACCGTTAAGCTTCAGTTCCCTTTAAGTTCAAACAGGCTTACTGTTGGTTTAGCTGCTTCTGCTGCTGATATTGCCTCCAACATTTCATACGTGGAAACTAACACATGTGACCCATCACAACAGAGTGTGGTCACATTTATTAATGAGGAAGAACAAATAAGTCAGGAGATGCTGCAGCGGTTTGCTTTTGTTTGAGTCTCCTGGGATAGGCAAAATTCCACCCCTTCTCTGCTCTCTCCCCTGCTGAGTTAATGGAGTGCAACAATTTTTCACTTTGAACTCAGTTTGCAGCAACTGAAGTAGGCTCGCAGTCCATTTCCGGGCAGAATTCAAAACGCTAGTTGTGATCTTTAAAGCCTTAAACAGAGTGGGTCCAGACTATTTGAAAGGCTGCATCTCCCTATACAAGCCAGCCTGAATGTTAAGATCGGTAGAGGAGGGCGTTCTCTTAGTCCACCACATTCACAGGCATAGTTAGTAAGGACACGAGAGAGAGACAGAGAGAGACAGAGACTTCTCCATGGCTGCTCCCAGAATGTGGAACTCCCTTCCACGGGAGGCCCGGTTGGCCCCCTCCCTGTGCTCTTTTCACCAGCAGGTGAAGACATTTTTATTTAGGCAAGCTTTTAAATTATGAATTTTAATTTTGGAATTATATCGTGTGAGTGTGTGTAATTGGTGTGCCGTTTTTTCTTAATGTTTTTTATCTTTTATTGAAACTATGCTTTAACTCTGTTTGAAGTGTTTCTAACTTCTATAAGTATGTTTTAATAATAGCAATATTTAATTCCTTTTTAAACTTTTCTAATTAATATTCTAGTTGTATCCTTTTTAAATTATTGTAAGTCACCTTTTTTCTCATTTGGGGAAAAAGGCAGAATATCAAGTAAATAAAATAAACAAATAAATAGCTTGGAAAGAATGCTGAAACTGCAACATTGCATATCCTCAACAAGTGAAGAAAAATGGTTACAGTCGTCCCTTCACATTCGCGGGGGTTCCGTTCCGCGGACCCCCGCGAATGTGAAAAAACCGCGAATAACGACACCCCTCCACCCTCCCTCCCCAGGCCTTCGCGGGGCCTTCCTAGGCCCCGCGAAGGTCTCCCCAACCCTCCCTCCCTCCCCAAGCCTTCGCGGGGCCTTGCTAGGCCCCGCGGAGGTCTCCAAGGCCCTCCCTCCCTCCCTCCCCAGGCCTTCGCGGGGCCTTCCGAGGCCCCGCAGAGGCCTCCCCGGCCCTCCCTCCCTCCCTCCCCAGGCCTTTGCGGGGCCTTGTTAGGCCCCGCGGAGGTCTCCCCGGCCCTTCCTCCCTCCCTCCCCAGGCCTTCGGAGGTCTCCCCGGCCCTTCCTCCCGCCCTCCCCAGGCCTTCGCGTCTCCGGAGGCCCCAGGATCGCCTCCCCAGCCCTCCCCACCGCCTCCCCAGGCCTTCCTGGGGCCTCCGGAGCGTCTCCAGAGGCCCCAGAATCGCCTCCCCAGGCCTCCCCAGGCCTTCCTGGGGCCTCCGGAGCGTCTCCGGAGGCCCCAGGATCGCCTCCCCAGCCCTCCCCACCCCGTCCCCAAGCCTTCCTGGGGCCTCCGGAGCGTCTCCGGAGGCCCCAGGATCACCTACCCAGCCCTCCCCACCGCGTCCCCAGGCTTTCCTGGGGCCTCCGGAGCGTCTCCGGAGGCCCCAGGATCGCCTCCCCAGCCCTCCCCAGGCCTTCCTGGGGCCTCCGGAGCGTCTCCGGAGGCCCCAGGATCGCCTCCCCAGCCCTCCCCACCGCGTCCCCAGGCCTTCCTGGGGCCTCCGGAGCGTCTCCGGAGGCCCCAGGATCGCCTCCCCAGCCCTCCCCACCGCGTCCCCAGGCCTTCCTGGGGCCTCCGGAGCGTCTCCGGAGGCCCCAGGATCGCCTCCCCAGCCCTCCCCACCCCGTCCCCAGGCCTTTCTGGGGCCTCCGGAGATGCTCCGGAGGCCCCAGGATCGCCTCCCCAGCCCTCCCCACCCCGTCCCCAGGCCTTTCCTGGGGCCTCCGGAGCGTCTCCGGAGGCCCCAGGATCGCCTCCCCAGCCCTCCCCAGGCCTTCATGGGGCCTCCGGAGTGCCTCCGGGGGCCCCGTGGACGCCTCCCTGGGCCTCCCCGCTCCCTCTATGTCTTTCACGGGGCCTCTGGAGGCCCCGTGTCGCGGTTTTGGGGGGGCCCAGGGGGGCCCTCCCAAAACCGCGAATAACCGAAACCACGAATGTCAAGTTCGCGAATGTGGAGGGACAACTGTACTAACAAACGAGAACTCAAGGGCTATCAGCAACCTTTAAAGTCAGACAAAGGAAGAATGTACCTACCGAGTTTTTTATTACTGGGCAGGTCTATTACGTTGTAAGTGACATCTTTTGCTTTCACCTTTTCCTTGACATCTTTCGGTAGATCCTCAAGCTCTTGCAAGTCCTTCATTTCCACAGGATCCTCTCTCTTGTTGCTGTCCTCACTTAACGGGGAGGTTCTCTGCTCTTTCCTAGTATTTAGAAGTTTTGGAGGAAAGGATTAACAACCTGAGCTGGTTGATCAAGCTGTTTTGTGAGAAATTCATCTACAAAACATGCAAAGAAACTAGCACTGCCAATAACTCCACAGCACTGCTTTCTGAAACCACATCATGGGTCTTTTACTGGTGCTGCTTCGCCTTAAGGCCCCCTTGGAAGCTTTGGAGCAGCAGGCCAGGATGTCCAGATTGAGCCGCAGCAGGGCTTCTGCCTGTTCCACTCTCAGAAGAGCAATTGTTACAGGCCAGATTATTCAGTCGCCAATTTTGTGACTTGGGTGTTTAAAGTACAGAATGTAACCTAGTATAACCTGTAAAGTGTAAGATATAAAACATAAGAACTAGTACAAGCAGTTAATCTGAAAGAGTGTGTGTCTGCATCATTCACCCTCGGAAAAACACCAGATATCCATTGGAATGTAAATAAGATAAGAAAATGCCTGCACAATTGTAATCAAGAGAAGACCACATACCCTAGCTTGATTGTGAATAGGCCACACAGCTGAGGCAAGTAGGATGCCTACAATCCCTACTGAACCCCAGGTGGGGTTATGGATAAGAACTTTTACTTGGATAGTAAAGCAGTGAACACCTTCAGAGAACCAATTAGCTGAGTGGGCGAACAAGAGAATAAAAGGAGTTTAGATAGAGCTCAAAAATTAGACCACCTGTCAGGCATGTCTTCATTGTATGAAGATGGCTGTTTGATAATACTGTGTTGTTTCTGATGGGCTGATAAACTGCCCCAAGATGCACGTGCAAGTTCCTCAACAGTTAAGAATGAATACTTGAATGAATACAACATTGCATGTATTGTTAAGATGCTATACAGAATTCCCTACACATAAAAGCATTTATGAAGTGTCCACATAAAAGCCTTAATAGATGCAATGCAAATTATGGACATGGCCTAATGCTGATGATGAACAACTGATCATATTAGATGGTTGTAGAAGGGTCATATTCCCATATGTGTTAATTATTACAAAGCCTGTAAAAGGATTCAGAAAGATAAAAGCAGAAAGTCCTTATGAAAGTGAACATTTTGGATGCATCTACACTGAAGAAACAATGCAGTTTGACACCACTTTAACTGCCATGGCTCCATCCTACAAAATACTGGGATTTGTAGTTTTGTGAAGCACCAACATTCTTTGGTAGAGAAGGCTAAAGACCTTGTAAAACTACAAATGCCAGGATTCCATAGGGTGGAGCTTCAGCACTTAAAGTGCTGTTAAACTGCATTATTTCTAGTGTAGAGGCACCCTTTGATAACCACATGATGTTCTGTAATGAATGTATGATACCTTACATATCGTGTACTGTAATGCAGCTCAGTGCCCAGACATTGACATCTGTTTCTCCCAAAAGGGGAATGTAAATGTTTGTATATCTATGTATCTACAGTAGCACCCCGTATCTGCTGATTCAGTTATCCGCGGCTGGCAACAGCAGGGGGGATGGTGGAGGGAGGGGAGGAGGAGATCTCACCTCTTCTCCCTTCCCTTGGGATGGCTCAGGTAGTGGCGGTGGTGAAGGGAGAAGAGTGGGGAGAACTTGCCTCCCTTCTCCCTTCCTATGGGAAGGCGCTGGTGGCAGGAAAGGGGAAAAAGGAGAGATCTCACCGTTGGAGGCTGAGGGTCTCTGGAGGCCTGGGAGACCACCATGGCGGCACACACAGTGGCAGCAGCCTAGGCAGGCTGGGTTGTGGCAGTGGCAGCCTGGCCACAAGCTCCCTTCCCTTCCTTCTCATCCAGCGTGTTCACTATTATTCGCGGATTTAATTATCTGCAGGGCCCCCGGAACCAATCCCCCACAGATACAGGAGGGCTACTGTACATGAAATCTCTCTCTGGCTTTTCTTCGCAAATGAAGATTCAGGAAGGACTCATCCCGCGCCTTCTTCAAGTGCGCTGATGACTGAAAAGGCCAATCCAAGATAAACAAGTCCGGTTGCAGAAAGCACAGCAGAAGGTCTCCTTGGGTGATGTTTTTGGGTTGTGATTCTTTCTGCGTTGTCGTTTCTTTTCAAGATTTGTTCGGCGTGAGTTCTCAAATAAGGCTGCAGCGTTGTGGATAGTGCGTCTCCATGCCTCCCGATGTGAGGCCAGGGCGGACCATTGTTGGGGATCAATTTGGCCTAGCCTGAGATGTTACTTCAGGGAGTCCTTGTATCGCCTTTTTGGAGCGCCCCTCTTACGCTGACCCATGGCAAGTTCACCGTAGAGTACTATTTTTGGGAGGCGATGGTCCTCCATCCTAGAAACGTGCCCTGCCCAGCGCAGCTGTGTTCTCAATATCATGGCCTCAATGCTGGTGATCCCTGCTTGCTCAAGGACAGCAACATTCGTCACATAGTCAATCCAGTGTATATTTAGGATTGTGCGTAGACAGCACTGATGAAAGCATTCGAGGAGTCGTAAGTGGTGGCAATAGTTGACCCATGTTTCAGACCCATAAAGGAGAATAGACAGTACAGCCTAAAATAGTACCAAAGAGCCTGCTCATTTCCCATGTAAATATCCTGAGATTCTAATACTTAAGAAAGCTTAAGTGGAATACTTATGTTACCCTGGGTTGTCTGGTTTGAAAAACCACCATCATGAGTTGTGCACTGAGGAGACCAGAAGTTGATAATGGGTCCACAGACAGAATCCAGAATTAGCTGACAAGTGGCAAGGACCATCATTCCTTCAGTCTAAGAGGTCAGGAGGGGGAATAATTCCCTCCACGGACCAACCCATGAGAGCACCCTGGGTCACTGGCAGGAGAACTACTTTAGAAAGTGATGGGGCCAGGTGGAAGGGAAGGAAGCAGCAGTCTAGACTCTAGAGAGTCTGAGGCTGCACAGGAAGAGCAAGAGTGTAACTAAAAGTGTCAGGCTTTTTTCAGTTTCTCTTGCACAAAAAGGAAGGAAGGAAGGCTTCCAAACTGTAATTAACAATTAACAATAGTTATTTTTTATTTTGAATCATCTCCTCCATGGCAATTCCAGAATGCAGACAAATGGTTTCAGCCATGCTTACCTCCTTAGATAACGAAAAAGATCATCAACAAACATTTTCCAGTTTTTTGGAATCCCACAGCCAAACCTCTTGATGAATGTAGATGGTATTCCTGTTTGAAACACAGGTTTCTCCATTAAGTTGTGGACAAATATTATGTTTCAGAGATGTTATTTCATATATGTGTTTTTAAAAATTCTTGGAGATTATCAGAACAGGGATGATCTTTCTTTTCTGCCTGCACTGACCAACAGTCCATTTCTAGTCCCCATTCAAAGTCCAGTGGGCCCTTGGTATCTGCTGGGGTTTGGTTGCAGTACCCCCCGTGAATACCAAAACCCATGGATGCTCAAGTCCCATTATATACAGTGGCAAATGGAGTCCCTTATATAAAATGGCAAACAGCAAGGATGGTTTTTTGGAATCCCCCCCCCCGAATATTTTCAAGCTGTGGTTGGTTGAATCCGTGGATGCAGAACCCATGGATATGGAGGGATGATGGCATTTTAATTAAGGCAGAAGTTGGAGAACTGTGGGCCCCTGAAAATTAATTTGTTTTAAAAATTAGGCCAATTTTCAAGGCCCTAAGCGCAAGAAAACTACTCCTGAAACACAGCTGTTTGGTTTCCCCATCCTCCCCAGAACCTTCCTATGCCTTTTTCTGGCCCAAACCCAGCCCAAAATGGAGACCAGAAGTGATCTGAAAATTGGCCTCTGCCCAGGTGCTCACTTCTGCTTTAAAGCCCTAAGCAGCTTAACACCACACAAAGACCTTTCCATTCTCACAGCCATTTTAAGAACAGTATATAAACCCCACACCCCACCATTCTCTGAAGATGCCAGTCACAGATGCAGGCAAAACGTCAGGAATAAATTCTTCTAGAATATGGCCTCACAACCCAAAAACGCCCCCCCCCCCAAAAAACCTATTTTAAGAACCACTTTCACACCTCCATACTTTTGTTTTGTGGGAGGTTCATACGCTGTAGGAGTGTCTTTAATCTTTGCTGCTGGTTTTATCTTGGTTCTGTTATGTGCTGCCTCTAACTATTCTTTCATTGTTGGTATTTTATGTTTTTAATGGTTTGTACCCAATAGTTTAGGTTGGCAAAGCACTGACAAAGTAACCCTGAGTTATTCAGTGGTCTAAAAAAGCAAAACACAAAAAGCAGAACCAAAGACCATTTCAAGTTACTCCAACACAGAGAACTGCCATTTTATAAATAAAAAGAAGTATACATTGAGAACTCAGATGGGGGAGAACATAGGCATAGGAAATGCACTACGTTTCCAAATTACTGTATGTGCAATGAGAATGAAGGTCTAAGCACAGCCCTGGAAGCTAGAATGGCAGAGCCTTGGCACCTATAGGGATTCCTTTGGAAAGTCCTTTTACCATACTTTTCACACTCTGGGGATTGGAATTAGCATGTTTAGCAGCACTGATGCAATCCGTACTGCAAACACGAATACCATTTTAAACGGTCACACAGCAGAGAATTCTGAGGCCCAACCTTGATGATTCTGTATCTTTCCATGATCTGGGCACATGATCTGGGTGTGATCTTCCTTAGCTGGCAAATGCAATAGCCAGCCACAGACTCCATCCTCCAAAGAGGCAGATAAGGTTGCAGATGCACCACACCTGGAGGCCATCATCCAAAATTTTAAAGGAACCTGAAGGAAGGGGCAGCCCACAGGAAGCAGTACAGCACACCTAGCATCAGCCCCAGCAATGCTGCCATGGCTTCTCACACAGATGAAATGTGTTCCTGAATTTGAGCAAAGAGACTGGCTGAAAGGTGTGGCAGCACAAGACCAACAAGCCCAGTGCAGGGGGTAAAAGAAGCTCAGTGGGCTGGGAGAGGAAAGAAGGATACTCTGAGCATCAAGGAAGCCCATCTGAACACCACATGCCACCTTCTTCCTTCTCACTGACATCAGTTCATGCCTCTTACCTTCCTTCTTCATAGTGTTTGCATCCACACGCCCTTCTAAGACGTAGACATTTCCAGATAAAGTTTTAACTTGCTTGGATGTAATTCTTTCCACAATTGCATTGCTGTGCCAATAAATATCGTTCATATCTCTAAAAGGGGACAAAGGGAAGAGTTCCCTCCTTACTTTCCCTTATGGTGCAAGTCAGGGAAGCAACACTACAAAACCAGCACAGGGAACTTGGAAGCTTTAGCACATCCTTGATTCACCTTGAGTCCCACTGGCAGGAGACAGACGGAATATAAATGAATAAAATCCCCCCTCCTCCTCCCATTAAGACATTTGATATGGCAAAGGTTCATGTCTTCAGAAGTTTTCCCCACTCCTGTACTTGCACACGAACTGGGAGACCACAAGACGTTTTAAGCAGAACTATTTTCCTACACAACTTCATAACTACACAAAGGTTGAGATCCTACATGTGAGTGTAGCTCTGCCTGCATAGTTCTGCATCCTCCTACTGCCGGGCAGCTGTCTGTTGGAAGAAACTGCTGCTTCTGCCCTTGTTCTTGCTGCTCTCTTGTCCACTAGAGATGGGATGGCTTAGACAAAGAGGGATTGGGACTTTTTGTCTTCCTTTCCCGCTTGCTCTTCCTTGCTCTGTCAGCCACCTATCCCAAAAGCATGATGGGCAGATAACATTGTCTGGTTCAGTCAGGATTAACTAAATGACTGCCCTCTGTTGTAAAAGAAAAAGAACCCGGTGGGACTGAACGTGCCTCTCTCTTCCCATCTACTCTTTGATGAGGGAGGACATGGAGTAACATGTCTCCCTCACATCCTTTTCTCTTTTATATTGGTTTAAAAAGGAACAGGTTATTTCTATCCAAGGATATATTTCCTTAATACGTGTTTCTCCTGTTGAGGATTCTAAATGTATTTTTCTGCTGGCAATTTGGCTCTTTCCAACTCACCACTCAAAGATGGGCACCTCTGCTATGAATGGAGTAAAAGCTCTAACTGGCCTTTTGGGCCAATAATAATCTCTCAAGATCCATCCCCATTAACACTGCCAAGACCTGCAAAGGCCCCCTGCACTGCTGTTGTTTACCAGTAGGGAAGCCATTCAGACTAGAGAGAGGCAGCTGGTCTCAGGCTGGGGTGGGGAGAAATGAGGGTGTGCTCTCAAATGGAGTGCACCTGCCTTTTCCTTCCCTTGGGAGCCCAGAGCATCCAGACTCCCATGGCTTGAATTACCTCGCCCTACCCTCAGTGAGGAGGAGCAACAGCAGCAGCCCTTCCCAGGATCCGACAGGTGACGGGCAGTGGGAGGCTTTTGGACGGAGTGCAAGGGCAAGAAAAGAGTCTTCTGGGGACATGCTCACACTAACAGGATGCCAGCATGGATAATATATATGCTCTTTCCAAGGCAAAAGCAACAGCCTTTCACCCCTTCTTCATAGTGACAGAACCAAGGGACATTTGAGGAATTTGATTAGTGGCGGATTCCACAGTCAGAGTCACACAAGATAAAAAGACATTTGAACCTGGGTGGAAAAAATAGGGAGAGTCACTTACCTCCTTTTTCCTTCAAGGCACACAGCAGTATTGTTGTTGATCACCTTGATTCTCCATCCACTGAGGTGGATCATCTGCTGTTCCTTTACAAATAAAATTAGGAAACAAATTAAATAACTATAGTTGTTTCTTGGAGAGCAAGAGCTTGGTTAACAGCAACATGGACTCTGGGCACCCAACAGGAGAAGCCAATATCCTGAACATACAACGAAGCAGTAGTGATGACAGCAGCCCATGAGATCTTCCCTGCTGACGCTAATGGCCATAATCAGGAGCCGTTATCGGTGCCTGGCAGAATTAACTTACTTAAAGGTCCATGGGTTGTGTGTATGAGAGAGATACTACAAAAGGGGCTCACTCAGCTATGACCTGGTTAGGCAAAAGCCAAAGAGCTGTGCTGTCCTCCTGGTCACAATGGAGTTTGCCAGCGGTGCTTTCTTTTCTCACAGACACAACAGGGAAAGAGGACACGGAGAGCACAAGGTAGAGAATGGCAAAGAATGCTCATACTCTGCAGAATCTGTTGAATCACAGAATCATAGAGTTGGAAGAGGCCACCAGGGCCATCCAGTCCAATCCCCTGCCATGCAGCAATAAACAATCAAAGCACACCCAACAGATGGCCATCCAGCCTCTGTTTAAAAACCTTCAAAGAAGGAGACTCCACCACACTATGGGACAGCAGCGAATTCCACTGCCAAACAGGAAATTCTTCCTAATGTTTAGGTGGAATCACTTTTCCTGTAGTTTGAGTGCATTGCTCCATGTCCTTGTCTCTGGAACTGCAGAAAACAACCTCAGTATGACACCCCTCCAAATATTTAAACATGGCTCTAATGTCACCTCTTCATCTGCTCTTCTCCTGGCTAAAGATACCCACCTCCCTAAGCCGCTCCTCATAGGACATGGCTTCCAGACCTCCCACCATCCTGGTCGCCCTCCTCTAGCTACGTTCCAGCTTTTCTATATCCTTCTTGAATTTTGGTGCCAGAACTGAACACAGTATTCAAGATGAGGTCTGACTAAAGTAGAATAGAGTGGTGCTATGACTTCCCTCGATCTAGACACTATACGCCTATTGATGCAGCACTAGAATTTCATTGGCTTTTTAGCTGCTACATCACACTGCTGACTTGTGTTCAGCTTGTGGGCCACTAAAACTCCAAGATCCCTTTTACATGCAATGTTGTCAAGCCAGGTGTCACCCATCCTATATCTGTACATTTCATTTTTACTACCCAAGTGTAGTATCCTACATTTCTCCCTGTTCAAATTCATTTTGTTAGTTTTGGCCCAGCTTTCTAATCTGTTAAGGTCATTTTGAATTCTGATCCTGTCCTCCAGAGTATTAGCTACTCCTGCTAATTTGGTGTCATCTGCAAACTTGATAAGCATACCCTCTATTCCTTCATCCAAGTCATTGATAAAGATGTTGAATAATGCTGGGCCCAGGAGAGAACCCTGTGGCACCCCACTAGTGGTCACTTCTCTCCAGGATGAAAAGGAACCATTGGTGACTACCCTTTGTGTTTGGTCAGTCAACCAATTACAAATCCACCTAACAATGGCATTGTCTAGACTGCAAGTTACTAACTTTTTTGAAAGAACACCATGAGGGACTTTGTCAAAGGCCTTACTGAAATCATGATACACTACATTCACAGCATTCCCTTCTTCTACCAAGTTTGCAACTCTATCAAAAAAAGAGATGAGATTAGTCTGGCATGACTTGTTTTTGAGAAATCCATGTTGACTTTTTGTGATCACGGCATCCCTTTTTAAGTGCTTACAGACTTTCTGTTCAATGATCTGCTCTAGCATCTTTCCTAGTATTGATGTCAGGCTGGCAGGTAATTATTGGGGTCTTCTTTTTTCCCCTTTCTGAAGATGGGGACGAATTCTCGAATTCTGACGGCATCTCTTCTCTCAATGAATGTCTTCGGGCAGTAATGGGCTGGATGAGGAAAAACAGATTGAGACTGAATCCAGACAAGACGGAGGTGCTCACAGTAGCGGCCCCAAAACCAAGAATTGGGTTGCAATCTCCAGTCCTGGATGGGGTCACACTCTCCTCCAGTGACTGTGTTCGCAGTCTAGGGGTGCTCCCTTGACTCATCACTCCTGATGACAAATCAGGTAAATGCGACAGTCAGGAACGCTTGTTATCAGCTTCGGCTGATACGCCAGCTGCGCCCTTTTCTGGAAGTAAGGGATCTTGAGACCGTTGTGCACGCGCTGGTAACCTCACGTCTTGACTTCTGTAATGCACTCTACATGGGGCTACCCTTGTGGTTAGTTCGGGAATTACAGCTGGTACAAAATATGGCAGCCAGGCTAGTTTCTGGGACATCTAGGAGGGACCACATTACTCCGGTTCTGAGGTCCCTCCACTGGCTGCCTATCAGCTTCCGGGCCCAGTACAAGGTGTTGGTTATCACCTTTAAAGCCCTAAATGGCTTGGGCCCAAGCTATCTCAGGGACCGCCTTCTCCCTTATAATCCTCCCCGCGCTCTCCAGTCCTCTGGGAGGAATTTGTTGCAGCCACAAAGACCTAGGCTGGCGACCACCTCCCAGAGGGCTTTCTCGGCTGTCGCCCCCAAATTGTGGAACGGCCTGCCGGATGAGATCCGCCTATTGACATCTTTAGATAGCTTTAAAAAGGCTGTCAAGACGGTTCTCTTCAGGCAGGCTTTTCCAGAATAGCTAACCCCGGCCTCAGGAACCCCCTCCGGAGGTTGCTTCTGGACCTCCAAACTGATGCTGCTTGCTTGAAAGGGTTTTTAATAAATTGTATTATATATTGATTTTAATCTGTATTAATTTAATAATATTTTAAGGGGGGGAAGGGATTTTGAGCTGTTTTATACTGTGTACTATTTTATTGTTGTAAGCCGCCCCGATTGCTCGCAGAGGGGCAGGATATAAATACATTTTATTATTATTATTATTATTATTATTATGGGGACATTTGCCCTCCTCCAGTCTGCTAGGACCTCTCCTGTTCTCCAGGAATTCTCAAAGATTATTGACAGTGGCTTTGAGATTACTTCTTCCAGTTCTTTTAATACCCTTGGATGTAGTTCATCTGGCCCTGGAGACTTGAATTTATTTAGAGTAGTCGAGAAGATTGAGACAAAGAAAGTGCCTTTCATCTGTCCCTTAGGCCACCCCGATTGTTTTAACAGAGGGGTGGGGTATAAATAAATTTTATTATTATTATTGTCAGCATTTCACCATCTTCTCCCTGCAGTGGCCCTACCATTTCCTTGTTCTTCCTTTTGTTATGGACATAACCAAAAAAGTCCTTTTTATTATTTTTAACCTCTCAAACCTGAGCTCCACCTGTGCTTTTGCTTTTCTGATTTTCCCTCTATACAAGCTGGCTATTTGTTTGAATTCTTCTTTGGTGATTTTCCCCTTTTTCCATTTCTTGTACATGTTCCTTTTAAGTCTTAGCTCAGTTGAAAGTTCTTTAGACATCCATACTGGTTCCTTTAGACACTTGCCATGTTTCTTCCTTATTGGAACTGTTTGAAGTTGTGCCTTCAATATCTCACTTTTCAGAAACTCCCATCCATCATGAACTCCCTTCTTTTTTAGTATTCCTGACCATGGCATCACCCCTAGTAATTCCCTAAGTTTTCTGAAATCAGCTTTCTTAAAGTCTAGAAGGCATGTCTGACTATGCTTGGCCTCCCCTTTCCTCTGTATAACAAACTCCAGGAAAACATGGTCACTCCCCCCTAAGGATCCTGCCACTTCCACCCCATTAACCAGATCATCTTTGTTGGTTATGATCAGATCTAAAATAGCTGATCTCCTTGTTGCCTCTTCCACCTTCTGGACAATGAAATTGTCTGCAAGGCAAATGAGGAATTTGTTGGACCTTAAATTTTGGACAGAGCTGGTCTTTCAACAAAAAGCAGGATAGTTGAAATCTCCCATTACTACAGGTTAAGTAACCCTTATCCAAAATGCTTGGGAGCAGAAGTATTTCGTATTTAGGATTTTTTTTTTTGGATTTTGAAATACTTGCACACACATCATGAACTATCAGAAAGCAAAGTGGTTTAAAGCCCTCCTGATCAGGTCTTTCAGTCTTAGCAAAAACATTCCTACCAACTGCTGTGAGGAGCAACCCATCCCTTGCCAGTAGTCCAGCTCTCTGAATCCGCACCCCATGGTCCAGGAAGCCAAACTGTTCCCAGCACAGCCAGTTGTTCATCTCCACTATCCTTCTCTCCTTTCCTGGGCCATGCCCTTCCACTGGAAGGACAGACAAAATGACTCCCTGGGCATCCAAATCCTTCAGCTTCCTACCCAGAGCTTCATAATCCCTTTTGATATTCGGAAGGCTGTGCCTTGCAGTATCATTGCTTCTCATGTGGACCAAAAAGAAGGGATAACGGTCAGTGGGGTTCATGACTCTTGTCAGCTTCTCCGTTACATCGCAGATTTTTGCACCTGGGAGACACGGCACCTCTCGAGACATCTTATCAGACCCACAAACTACTGATTCTGTACCCCTCAGTAGAGCGTCTTCTATCATCACCACATGCATCCTCTGAGGATTGGCAGAGGTCAATCTGGGTGAGGAACCGTCCAAGGTCTCATGCACATTGTCTGAGGCCTGGCTCTGCTGCTCTCTTTCCTGTTCCTTGTCATCACTGACAAGAGAGAGTTTCAAACTGATTCTGTAGTGCCAAACTCATAGAATGGCTCCTATTTTTTCTCCTTCTATGAGTCACATTCTTCCAAACATCAACCTCCTGTATATCAGAACTACCCTCCTGCACAGAGACATCCCCTGTGTGTTCCTGAACCAGGACCTTCTGCTCTGCTCTGTCTAAGAAAACCTCCTACTCCCTAATATGCTGTATAGGGGCTAATCGGGCCTCAAGTTACTGAACCTTCTCTTCCAGCAACACAACCAACTTACACTTGCTGCAGGTGTAGCTCCGCACATCCACAGACAAGAAGACAAACATCCCACAGCTGTTGCAAGTGACTGCAGCAGTTCCCTCACTGTCCATATTGAGGAATCAGTAGCACACACTGAAACAAAACTCTGGGCCTCTCCCTCAAACATCCCTGCTAAACACCCACACCAAACACCCCTGTTGGCCTCTCTCCTGTACGCCAAGCTCCAGGGACTGGGACTGCAGCTATATAGAGAGCTACTGGCTGCTAGCTCCTCCCTCTGCCTCTCACCTACTTCCTCTCAACACAAGCAGCTCACCAAACAAATGCTAAGGAGTCCCCCAGGCAAGCCTACACTCAGACCACACAAGCAAACAGCCTTGACCCAAGCAAGCACACCAGCGTTAGCCCAACAAACTCTGGGGCTGAAGAAGTTTAATTCAACAGCCACAAGCTTACCTTCTGCTGTCTCTTCTACCACACCCACACCAAACACCCCTGTTGGCCTCACTCCTGTACACCAAGCTCCAAGGGCTGGGGCTGCAGCTATACAAATTTCCTCTAAGAATGTGTAGTTTTAGATGAAAGATCAAGAACACAAGAGATCCTGGCCACCCACTTATGACCAGAGACTGAGGTATTTTAGGACATATATCCTTTGGGCACCCCGCCCCCTTGAATGTTGGAAAAGGCAGGTATGTTAATCATGTATGTATTCCAGGAAAAAAAAAAAAAGAGAGAGAGAGAGAGAGAGAGAGAAGGAGAAAAGAAAAGGAAAAGACAAGTGTCCTCTGACCTCTGGCAACTGCAAACAAAAGAATACAATTTAACATGAGACCGCTTCCTACCTCCTTGTTTCCATCACTGGCTTTGTCAGCGTAATTAGTTTCCAAGGGGGGCTTGCCAACAGCCCCTTCTTTTCTGGGTTTCCTTGGTATGTGGACTTTTGGAGTAGCAAAAATTATATCACAAAACTGTTGTGATGGCATCTGAGGCCTAAGCCCCAATGCTTGCTGTCCTCTTGGGCCAAATTTCTCACTGGGTTGGTGCATGGCTCTTCCTTCTTGAGGGAGCTTTGCAGGTACCACTTCTTCTAAGGGTTTGCCAGGCTTAACAGGATCACGGCTCGTGTCCATAACACCAGCTACCAGGCTGAAAGTCTCACATCCTGGCTCAATTGGTTCCACATGAAATGTATCATCCTGAGAGAAAGCAGCATTGGGACACTTTCCATTTAATGTTTGGGTTGAATCGGATGTGGCTGAAGGTGGCTTCACTGTAGCTGAAGGAGGGTCATTTTGCTTGGTCTGGCAAACTGGAGCATTTGCTACAGAAAATGCAAGAACAACAAATGATAATTGATACTTCAGCGTCAGCCAAAGATTTTGGTTCCTACAACCCTTCTCTTTTCAGCAATGCACACCTCTGGCAAAAGGACCAAAGCGCAGGTTTTAGCAGCCCTATCTGGGACACACCTCCACCCAGAAGGACCGAGCACAGATAGGAATGGTCCAAGAGAAGGCCTGGAGCATGCCTTGAAAGCTGCAGCCATCTCACTAGACAAGCTCCATTGGATCTTGGGAGACCCTGGCAAGTGCCGATTCCTCCCATGCCCCCCCCGCAGCTACAGGACTCCTCCCCAGCCCCGTATACACAGTACTGGTACCCATGGTACCAATTATCTGTCAACTGAAAAATATGGACTCTCTACGCATTTCCTAGGTGTTCCAGCGTGACTCTATGGTAACTTCCACTGGAAGTTACCATACAGTCATGCTGGAGCTGCCTAGAGAGGATTTCCTAGGTCTTCCTGTTCAACCATTTGGTAACTTCTGCCAGAAGTTATCAGTTGTACTGGAAATGCTTAGAGAAGTACCTGAGTTTCCATGACCAAGCAGGGATTCGAACCCTGGTCTCCAGAACTGGATTGCAATGTTTAAACTACTACACCACACTGCTTCTCAATCTAAAAGTGTACCCCTATATATTTCTCCCCAGAAATATAACTTCCATAAACCTCACTGAGATTTACTCCCAGGTATATGGGGTCTAGGATTGTAGCCTAAGGTCCCCATGGATTCACAGAATTAGGTAGGTTAGATTTCATGTTTTGGGGGGCTGCCTATGCTACAGGGCATCTGTCAGAAAAACCTGTGATGCAGAGGAGCAAGAGATACAAACAGAAGGAGTAATCCATTGCTAGCTGGACCAGATCATTCCCACAAGAACATCCAAAGCACATGCCAAATAAAATACTTTTCAGAGACACAGACTCAAATGAGACATGCATTTATTTTATATGGAAAAATAAATAACAAGACTTGGAGAAGAAACAAAAATCATGCAATGTTTTTGTTTGCAGTCTCTCTCTATTAAGACACTTAATAAAGTGCCTTGGAAGCCGCATCATTAGGAGATTAATCCAGAAACAGTAGCCCACAGTTACCTTCATTCCTCATTTACTCTAGGGCTGTGTGTTAATGCTGACTGGGCCCAATGCCACCTGCCTTCAGTGAAAACCAAGAGCTCCATTTACTGCCTACTAGTCAGTGGCAGACTCCATCATCACGGACTGAATTGCACTGCCAATTAAGAAGTGTGCACAAAATACCATGTACAGAACAATATCAAAGGATGATACTTCAGATCTCAAGCATTCTCTTTACCCATTCAGTAAAACAGGATCCCAGAAATGTCACATTCACTTATTGGTGATAATAGCTTTCTAAGGACAAGAAAATTGCCAATCTTTTCACTCCACCAAATATAGTAGGACCCCTGTATCCACTGGGGACTGGTTCTGGGCCCCCCCGTGGATACCGAAAACCATGGATAATAGCAAACACCACTGAAAATAACGAGACTTCTGGTTCAAATACCATAGAGATGCCTTGGAGGACCTAGAAAATGGCTAGAGGACATATTTTCTAGGAAGACTTTATGGTGGGTGTGCTGTTTTGTGTCCCATGGATAACTGAATCAGTGGGTACGGGAGTCCTACTGTATTGAAAAATGAATCATGCAACCAATTTTTGATCTTTTTGTGAATTCTGTACAGAACTGTCAAAAAGCATTTGAGTGGAGATGCATGGCACCAGTGTTTTCCAGATGAATAACTAGAAACATTTTTTCTGCAAGTAGGATATGGATGGCAACAGGGTAATAAACGTCTACTGTAATATTTCACAACCTGAATAAAGGCCACTGAGCAATGACTTCCATCAGTAATTTTCAATACTGCCTCCAATGCAACACAGAAAAATACATCCACAAATGGTTTGAGATTTCTCTAGATAACGTTGATGGAGAAGGGATTAAAAACTGAACATTCCTTTCTTCACTAGAAGGAATGCTTGCCTCCGTGTTTGCCAGGTGTTCATAGTGTAGCCGAAAGACTGAAAAACAAGGCAGTTCCTCTACACACACACTTATGTCTTGGGGCGAGAAGTACCTCTTTGCACCAGCTTCTGCTGCAATTTCTGCTTCACACGTAAGAAGAATTTCTGAGGTGATTCTAAAACCCGAGGAGCTCCGACTTGACTGCACACATTTTTGTTCACTGCAATAAGACTGGGCACTGAAACAGAAAAAGATAAGTAAAAAATCTGCAGGCTCTCAAATCCAGGAACAAGAAGGACTTGCAACCAATAGTTCTCAACAGGCTTTTGATTTAAAACTTTCATAGCAATCTACAACCATGGCAGCGAAAAATGATCTCACTGAGGAAACACAGATATCCAGGGGTTCACAGGAATATAGCTGAAAACCCACTGGTGTAGATCTTTAATCAAAAATGGGTTGATCAGACTATTTCTGCACCATGCCATTGTTTCACTGCTGGTTAAAACCGCTGCACCAGCTTCATATTCCTTAAGACATCAGATCTAACTATTGTGACAAGGGCCTTGATTACCTCCCGTTTGTACTACTGCAACACACTCTGTGTGGGCTGCCTTTGGAAACTTCAGCAGGTCCAAAATGCTGCAGCTGGAATACTAACTGGGGCCAGTTACAGGGAGCATATAACTTCCTTGTTAAAATGTCAAACAATTCAAAAGCATTCAAACACAACAATGTGAGTATCAGTACAGCACCCCCTTCCCTCTGAAAACCCTTCTGCAGGGACTATAATAGTTAATAGCCAGAAGCGTCTCTAAGTAAGAGGAGGAGGAGGAGAAGTGGCTAATTGCCCAGCCTCCTGATGAAGGGAGAATTTTTTTTAGAGAGAAGTGAAAGAACAGACCTTTTTCTACCTTGGCCTCTCCAAGAGGCTCCTCAGCCAAGGGTTCCTTTGGTTTATATTCTTCAGTTTTTTGTTCCTTGCCTGGTCTTCCCAAAGGGACTGGACATCTCTCAGGGGTGAGAATGTAATCTGCAGCGCTGTTTATGTCTAATAATTTCCTTTCCAGTGGCTTGTGCTGCTGTTTAGCATTAAGAGCTGCCCTGGTCTTCATTCTTGAAAAGACTTTGGCCGGAGACTCAAGAGGCAGCTGCTCACAAGCCTTACGTTTGAGGGAGGCATTCTGTGTCAGTGGCACAGCTTCCTGCTTCACAGGAGACAAAAATGGCCCCAATCCTTCAGCAGCCGGCTTGATCTCGGTGAGGTCAAGGAATTCTCTAGCACTAGAGCCACCGGCTATTAAAGTTGAGTGTAAGATGTTTCCTCTTTTAATCGCTTTTTCCAAGCAGACATTTTTAGGGGCAAGAACCACTGGAGGAAAAACAGCTTCTTTTGAATCCGAAGTTCCATCCACTTGAAATTTCACCAAGTCTTTTAGAGGTGTGCCTCCAGGGATGAGGCTGAGGGAAATGCCCTTCAAGGGCATTTTTCTCCTCTTCTAACAGAAGGAAATGGAGATGTCAAAATCCCTCAAACGTTTAATGAGGTAGCAAGCACTTTGACAAAACATTACTCTTTCTGTTTGCTTCAGTAGCAAACTCTTTAAACTCAATGTCTTTTTTTAATTATAAAAAGAGAACGGAACTGAGTCATGAATGCCAACTTTATGCCTTCACATCTTAGCTAAAAAGAAAATGCATCATGGTTAGTTTTGTGTTTAAGAACAGTAACACAAGAAAGAGTGAACATTATTTGCATCAGACTCAAGTGATAATTATTTATATCCTACTTTTCAGGATACAAAACCTCCCAAGTTGGCTTACAAGTTTACATTAAGATATATACTGCCAGTGTAATATAAACACAATATCAAAATATAGTGAGCTATAAGAATCCTTTCAACAGCACAAACAGCTGGAACTAGTAGCTGTTTTGGGGAGGAAGGGAGGGAAGAGCAGTCCAACTGGATTATGGGCTTCAAGCAGCCTTCTCTGCCTCTCTGAAGCAGACCAAATTATTCCCACAAAAGATAAAGAGACCACAGCATAACCGAGCACATCTTGCTGCCTTTTTAAAAAAACACAACTATTCTAATTGTAAACTATGGAAAGATGTTTCCCTTGGCTGATGCACATGTAAGGTACCCATGGCCATCCAGCTTGCCCACTTCCACTGAAAAATTTAGTTTGGGGAATCATTCTGAAAGGACCAACAATATTTCCCAGTTCATTATGCATTATAATGTCGGTGTACAATGTGGGCACCTTTGGAGAACTGAGTACAGTACATCTTTCTGGTGTGGATTGCTGCACTAGCAGGGGATTGGACTTGATAACCATTAAGGTCTATTCAGATGCTGCAATACATGAAGGCGTCCAGATGTTGTTGGACTGCAGCTCCCATCAGCCTGACCAGCCAGCATAAGCCAATGGTGAGGAACCCTGGGAGGCAAAGGAGTAGATCAGTGGTTCTTAACCTTTTCTTTACCAGGGACCCCTTTAAATATCTTTTTTTGACTTAACTCAAGATTTAAAAACAACAAAACAAATGATGATGATGATGATGATGATGATACAATTAGAGCATCCATTAAACCTTCCCTCAGAGGCGGTGGAACAGATTGAATGGCATTGCATAGGCCCAGCCAGCCTTTGCCCGTGCTCCTATCATGTGGCCACCCCACTGCAGGGAGGTTTGCTGAGCAGCCTTCGCACACCCCCTGTGAGGACATCATGGACCCTTGGGGGTCCACGGACCACAGGTTAAGAACCACTGGAGTAGATGAGTCCAGGGATGAGGTGCCCAAAGAGGGGAGCAAAAATGAGGATAGTTCCACCACAAACCACCCTAAGTGAAATTCCCCTTCATTCTCCAAGTCTCTGGTGCTGCAGTCACTCAGAACTTCAGTAGTTTACAAACAGCACTTAAGCATCCAAATAAAAGGGAAAATGGTCAAGCAATGAGGGGAATGTGAGTTCTAGGTGAGAATGATTTTCAATGCTGGAGAAAAAAAATCATGGTGGAGGGAAGAGATTTTTTATTGGGGGGGTAATGCCCTCATTTTACCCTCCCCTTGTCGCAACACCCCTGTGGCAGTCCCTACCCTCATGGGAACAATCATCATCATCATCATCATCATCTAAATCAGTGGTTCTTAACCTGTGGTCCGTGAACCTCCAGGGGTCTCTGATGCCCTCACAGGTCTGCGAAGGCTTGAAGGATGCTTGGCCCACATCATCCCTGCAGTTCAATGACCACATGACTGGATCCAAGGCAAAGGCTGGCTGGCTTGGCCTGTGCATTGCCATTCAATCCACTCCAGCCACAAATTTGCAGGAAGAAGCAGGAGAAAAGTCTTGCCTCCCCCTCCGGTGCCTCTGAGGAAATGTTTAATGGATGGTGCAATTGTATTATTATTATTATTACTACCAGCATTATTGTTATTATTATTATTACTACTCCTACTAGGGTTTTAAATCTTGAGCTAAGCCTTGGGAGCCCACAACAACAAAATATATTCAAAGGGGGTCCCTGGTGAAGAAAAGGTTAAGAGCCACTGATCTAAATTTCAGCACACGTACAAGGAGCAAGGGCTGGGAGAAGAAGTACATCTTCGCAACCTTAGTCTCTGTTGGGGTGGGGGGGATATATTTTCTTCCACAAATCCAGTCATGTTTTGGCTCTTTGCTCTTTTTCAGGTGAGTTCGATGTAGGCCACATAGCTGAGAATGGCCCCTGCTGCTCTTCCCAATGCTGTTGTTGTTCACACGTTCCTCCCCCAAAACTGGCTCGCAAGGTGGGTACTATGTCTCTTTCTCACACACACACATACACACAGTCTACAACACCCAAGGCGGGTACTATGTCTCTTGTCTCCCTCTCACACACACAGACTACAACTCCCAAGGCTGGTACTAAGTGTCTCTCTCTCTCTCTCACACACACACAGACTACAACGCCCAAGGTGGATACTATGTCTTTCTCACACACGCAAGACTACAACTCCCAAAGTGGATACTATGTCTCTCTCTGTCTCTCTCTCACACACACACACACAAATTACAACTTCCAAGGTGGATACTATGTCTTTCTAACACACGCACAGACTACAACTCCCAAAGTGGATACTATCTCTCTCTCTCTCTCTCTCACACACACACACACAAACTACAACTCCCAAGGTGGGTACTATGTCACTCTCGCTCTCTCTCACACACACACACAGGCTACAACTCCCAAGGCTACAAGTCCCTCTCTCGCACAGACTACAACTCCCATGGAGTTCTGTCTGGGGGATGCTGGGACTTCCCGCTCCCGATCCCCGGCTTTCTCCTCAGGCCTCCCCCCGCGGCCCCTTTCCTACCTTTTGCCGCCTTTTCCTTCCCCCTCAGCGGCCCAACTGTCACCGCGTTCGAACTCCCGCGCGCCGCAGCTGATTGGACGGGAAGCGGAAATGGCGTCACCGCGGCGACGTTCCTGCGTCGGCCATGTTGGAGGCGGGCAAGAAAGGCCTCGGAGGGGAGAAAGAGGAGTTTGAGGCCTTCCCCACACGAGTCCAGTCATGAACAAATAATGTCGTGAGGATAATTAATAATAATTAAAAACAATAAATAAAATAACAATAAAAGACACCGAGGGCGGGGGCAACAGTATATTTATTGAGAACCAAACGAAACACTTCTTAAAAAAAGACGAGGACTGGAGCTCCTCAGTGCGCGTGCGCGGCTTTGTCCCTCGGGCCCGCCTCCCTTTTGCAGGAGTAGTGGGCGGGGCTGAGTCTTCACGCAGGCGCTCACAAGAGTCTCTCTCTCTCCCCCCCCCCCCCCAGTGGAGGGAAATGGTTGGGCCGGAGCCAACTTATGAGCGTTCTTTGCCCCGTTCTCCCCTGCGCCGTCATGGAACCGGCCGCTCCCTCTCAAGGGTTGCGCAATAAGGAGGAGGACAGGAGGAAACCCCGCCACCCGCTTTTTAATCTATATCTATATCTGTATCTATACATATATATATATATATATATATGTCCTGTATTCCAGCTCACATAGCCTTGTGTGCTTCTGCACTTGGTTCGTGCACTTACCTCGGGCAGTTGCGCTATTGTTTTTATTGAACTTTTAATAAACAACTTTTTATCCTTTCTAAGTGTATAAGTTATTTCAATATTGTGGATGCTTTATTTCAATGTTAGCCTTTGTATGTTTTTAGATGTATTTATTGTTTTATTTCACCTGAAGCGAAGCGCAAAAATCAGTGTGTATAGAGCCATCGTACTGTCTATCCTCCTTTATGGATCTGAAACATGGGTCACCTATCGCCACCACCTACGACTCCTCGAGTGCTTTCATCAGCGCTGTCTACGCACAATCCTAAATATACACTGGACTGACTATGTGACGAATGTTGCTGTCCTTGAACAAGCAGGGATCACCAGCATTGAGGCCATGATATTGAGAACACAGCTGCGCTGGGCAGGGCACGTTTCTAGGATGGAGGACCATTGCCTCCCAAAAATACTACTCTACGGTGAACTCGCCACGGGTCAGCGTAAGAGGGGCGCTCCAAAAAGGCGATACAAGGACTCCCTGAAACAACACCTCAGGCTCAGCCAAATTGATTACCAACAATGGTCCGCCCTGGCCTCACATCAGGAGGTATGGAGACGCACTATCCACAATGCTGCAGCCTTATTTGAGAACTCACGCCAAACAAGTCTTGAAGAGAAACGACAACGCAGAAAAAATCACAACCCGGAAACATCACCCAAGGAGACCTTCTGCTGTGCTTTTTGCAACCGGACTTGTTTATCTCGGATTGGCCTTTTTAGTCATCAGCGCGCTTGCAGAAAGCGCGGGATGAGTCCTTCCTGAATCTTCATTTGCGAAGAACAGCCAGAGATTGTTTTATTGTATTTGTTTATTTATTTATTGTTTTATTATATTTGTTTTCAATTGTAATTTCCCAATTTTGTGAAAAGGCAGGTTAAATCACACCAATCATCATCATCATCATCGTCCATAAGTAATAAGGCCTCCCTGCCATTAGAACCTCATCATACTACACTGTTATAGTGCTATCATCCTACTTTAACTGCTATGGCTGCCTCTTGTGGAATCCTGGGATTTGTAGTTTACTTAGGTAGTTTACTGGTTTCCTGCTGCCCCACAGAGACCGAGGAAGGTAGGAGGGCGACTGTTGGGGATAACAGAACATCCAGTTTCTCTATATGGTGGGAATGAATAATCCACCTTGACCTGGAACACACCGTTTTTGCTAGGATTCCTGTCTTAATGTCCAAAGATGAAAATAGGTAACCTGTGTGTATGTGTTTGTGCTTTAATGACAAACTACATGCACATTGATGGCTACTGCTTAAAGCAGTGTTTCTCAACCAGGGTCCCCTTGTACGCTAGGGTTCCCCAAGAGGTTACTAGGGGTTCTTCAAGATATTGTGATTGTGGGGGGAAAGCAATAGTAGTACAGTTGTCCCTTCACATTCGCTGGGGTTTTGTTCCAGGACACCCCCCCCCCTGTGAATACCCAAATCCGTGAATACTCAAGTCCCATTAGATGCAATGGCATAGCAAAATGGTGTCCCTTATATAACATGGCAAAATCAAGGTTTGCTTTTTGGAGTATTTTTTTTTAAACAATATTTCCAAGCCGTGAATACTTAAAACCGTGAGTGCCAAATCCGTGAATTTGGAGGGACAAGTGTATATAGAATAATGTTTATGAAGGGGTTCCCTGAGACCTGAAAATTACTTCAAGGGTTCCCCCAGGATAAAAAGATTAAGAAAGGCAGACTTAAAGCATAGCACGTAATGAGATCTCCAGGGCCCGCCCCTACAACAGCAACAAGGGGTCATCCCTAGCTCTCAGGTCTGGGCTGAGAAATCTCTGGTCCTGGGATGATCCTGACCTGGCCACCCTGTCCTGAAAAGTCTCCTCGTGCTTTTGCAAATACAAAACAAACCCCAAAGCCTTGGGTCTGAATTTTGCTAAATCTTCAGGACCATATGTGATAATGGGCTCTTCTCCATTATCTGGCCAGCTCAGCCAACCAGGTAAACAAAGGGTTAGCTAGGTGTTGAGAGTAAAGTTACAGTTTATTGGGGGGTCAGCATCATGAAGGAGACACAAGTCATGAAGGAATAGCTGACCAAGGAAGATGTCCAGCAGAAGCAAACTTCGAGATGCTTCTGAGAAAAGGTGGTAAATACTGCCTCAGGGCCACGAGGTGGAATGACGAGACTTACCTGTAACTTGTAACTCCCAAGTGTACCTGGAAGGAAGGAGCCTTTTGTGCAAGAGATACCTTTCTTTTTCTATGTAACTTCTGCTTAGAATAAACTTCCTTTAAACCATTCCTTTCTGCACACTTCTTGTTCACATGCTTTGCTTGGCTTTTCCTTCCCTAGGGGTGGGGGGTGGGGAGTGAAACTGCAGAATCAACCCTGTAACTTTCCATTGGGTTACACGGAAAGGGTTAAAGTCAGTGGGTGGTGGCAGCTAGTATAAATGGTCTCTGGAGGGCCCATTCTGCTCAGCAGAAGCAGGAGGAAAGGACCCACCATGTGAGAGAAGCGTCACACCATAAAATTCTGTAAACTGTGCAACAGGATGCCTTGTTGGGGTGTTCAGTGGGCAGCACAAAATTGATGCCACTAAGTGGCCTGGTCCCCTTGTCTGTCTTCTCCCAGCTCCTTCAGAGGAGTTTATCTAAACAAATAACACAAAAGGCAGCAGTCAAAAGCAACCAAACCAAACCAAAATGCTTAAAAAGCACACAGCTGAAAAATCTATAAGATGAAGCCTGCTGAACATCTAATTTTGTAGCACCATGAGTAAATACAAGGTATGAACTTCAAATATTATGTAGTTGTGTGCCTCTGACTTATGGTGACCCTAAGGCAAACTAGCACAGGGTTTTCATGGCAGAATTTGTTCAGAGGGGGGTTGGCAGAGAGAAAATGTTGGAGCAACAGACCACTCTGATAGCACAGCTCAAATGGGTGTGTGCACAGCTGTGCCCAGGCAGAAGGTGACTAGCCAAACACTCCTATAAAGATACACTCTGGAGATTTTCACACGAGCTATATATCCTGTGGCAGGAACAGAACAGGGTTGGGAAAGGTTTTCCCTTTCGGATGACGTTGACCCCATTTTGTCCTGCATCCATCCTGCTTCCGTGACTGTTCCTGAACAATATAATCACGATTTTTCATCATGAATAGACCTCCAGTTCCGTCGCTATCACGCAATCACGGGTGTGCGAACAGTAGCCCCGTTCCTGTTCAAAAATGACAGCCATGGAGGGGAGGTCTGTTCTGAGCACTTCCTGGTACAATCTGGACATCCAGGTAAGTGGCACCCTTTATTTTACCCACCCTATTTTGATTGTGTGATTTAAAGTGTGTTTTTGTGCTTGGTGAACTGATTTTATGTTTGGGGGAATTTTATTTTTTAAATTTACCGCCCGGCCGTTATCATGTGATAACGTGATAATATTTCAGACAGCCGGTCGTAAAAGCAGCCTTACGACAGCTGCATTTACGGCCGGCCAGCAAGTGGAGGGGGAGCCCGTTCCTGCCGCGGAATAAAGGTAAGTGTGTGAAAGATTTACATTATTCCGTGGCAGGAACGGGAGAGGAGGCAGCGGGGCAGTAATGGGGCATTTTGGCCCTGTGTGAAAACCTCCTCTGTGTGAGTTACTGATGTGGGTTGGTGTTGAGGAGTGTTGGATGTTTGGAGAATTGCTGTTGGATTCGTTATTGAGGTTTGCTGTATATATTCTGTGTCTGATTTATACTGGAACTGAAGATAAAGCCTCCAGAAGGACCTTGCTGTTTGTAAGTCTTCTTATTGTGGGTGAAAGTGGGTCAGAGCAGTGGTAAAGCCTGCTAGCTGAAGCCTTTGTTTTTCAAACCTTATTTGCTGCATAGTTTATCTGCTGTTCAGCTGCTCCTGGGTTTAGTTCATTCCCAGGCTATCCCAGTCACCTCTCAGTGAGCCTATACTGAGTGGACAGCACTTGCTCTTGCTATTCTCTGAGGCTGAGAGAGTGTGACTTGCCCAAGGTCACCCAGTGGGTTCCCATGGCTGACTGGGGATTTGAACCCTAATCTCCAGAAACATAATTCCAAAACACTTAAACCACTGCACTATAGTATAGCCCATCATCCTGAACTCTATTCCTCTATCCCAATCCCTCCTACTTTTTTCATTAGCCTTGTGTGACTGAATCCTGTGTGTTCCCTTGATTATTTTTTTTCAACAAAATCATTTTTATTTCATTCCAAATCTCCTCAGTTACTAACAGTATACATAGGTGAAAAGATCTGCCCTTACTGGCCTCTCACTGCCAGTTTGAGCTCATTAAAAATTCCCCATATTAGAATTTGGACACTACTGGGATCCTCACAGACCCCATGCAATTCGGGCAACAGAGTCTATCCATCTGGCGTGCAGTCTTTGTCATTTCCTACAGCCTTCTACCTTGCATTATTGTCTTTTCTAATGAGTCCTGCCTTCTCGTGATATGTCCAAAGTACGACAGTCTCACTTGAGTCATCTTGGCTTCTAGGGAGATTTCAGGCTTGATTTGCTCTTGGACCTGTTTATTTGTCTTTTTAGCAGTCCACGATATCTGTAGACCTCTCGTCCAGCGCCACATTTGAACTGAGTTGATTTTCTTCCTATCAGCTTTCTCCGCTGTCCAGCTTTCACAACCAGACATAGAAATGGGAAATACAATGGACAAGCCTAAGTTTAATATTCAATGATGTATCTTGACACTTGAGGATCTTGTCTAGTTCCTTCATGGCTGCCCTTCCATGTCCTAGTCTTCTTCTGATTTCTGGACTGCAGTCTCCATTCCGATTAATGACTGAGCCAAGGTGTGGAAAATCTTGAGCTGTTTCAGTGTCTTCATCTTCTACTTTAGAGTTATATAAATCATCTGTGGTCATATTTATTTTCTTAATGGTCAACTGTAAAACTAAAACCTAGCAGAGTTTTTTAAAAAATTCAAAACTCCAAGAGCCATAGGAGAGACCTGTGCACTTCCTGCATCTCCCTTTCTCCAGTGCTGTTCCTTTCATATTCTGAAGTGAATATGCAGGCATGCCTTTGAAGAGAGCTTGAAAGCAAAGCAAAGAAGGTGAGTTGTTGGGGAGCCACAAAACTCCTTTATAATGTAGGCAAGAAAAACAGAAGACATTGGCATCACCACTAGATGGAGATCTCTTCCTTTCTTATTTGGATTATCGACACATTCTGCTCTGAATGCTTAGGTCCAGAAATATTGGCCAGTATCAGCTGCTTAATTAAGTATAGTTAACTAAGGCGTTGTCTAGATGATAAAAAAAAATCCTCATGCAATGCAATGCAATGCAATGCAAAAAAAAAAAAATCTTCATGCAATTCCTTTTGTCTTGATGGGATCCCCTGGGGGATTCGCCTTATTCATAGAATCATAGAATTGCAGAGTTGGAAGAGACCACGAGGGCCATCCAGTCCAACCCCCTGCCATGCAGGAAATCTTGATCAAAGCACCCCCGACAGATGGCCATCCAGCCTCTGTTTAAAGACCTCCAAGGAAGGAGACCCCACCATGCTCCGAGGGAGTGTGTTCCACTGCTGAACAGCTCTTACTGTCAAAAAGTTCCTCCTCATGTTGAGGTGGAATCTCTGTTCCTGGAGCTTGCACCCATTGCTCCGTGTTCCAGTCTCTGGAGCAGCAGAAAACAAGCCTGCTCCATCCTCAGCGTGACATCTCTTCAAATACTTAAACAGGGCTATCATATCGCCTCTTAACCTTCTTTTTTCCAGGCTAAACATACCCAGCTCCCTAAGTCTCTCCTCATAAGGCATTGTTTCCAGACCTTTCACCATTTTAGTTGCCCTTCTCTGGACACGCTCCAATTTGTCAATATCCTTTCTGAATTGTGGTGCCCAGAACTGGACACAGTATTCTAAGTGAGGTCTGACCAAGGCAGAATAGAGTGGCACTATGACTTCCCTTGATCTAAACACTATACTTCTATTGATACAGCCCAAAATCGCATTGGCCTTTTTAGCTGCCGCATCACACTGTTGGCTCATGTTCAACTTGTGGTCTACTAGGACTCCTAGATCCCTTTCGCACGTAGTCTCATTCAGCCAGGTCTCTCCCATCCTATATTTATGCATTTCATTTTTCCGCCCTAAATGCAATACTTTACATTTCTCCGTATTGAATTTCATTTTGTTAGCTTTGGCCCAGCTCTCCAGTCTATCCAGGTCATTCTGAATTTTGATCCTGTCCTCTAGGGTATTAGCTACTCCTCCCAATTTGGTGTCATCTGCAAATTTGATAAGTATGCCCCTAATTCCCTCATCTAAGTCATTGATAAAGATGTTGAATAGCACTGGGCCCAGGACAGAACCCTGTGGCACCCCACTGGTCACATCTTTCCAAGACGAAGAGGAGCCACTGCTGAGCACCCTTTGGGTTCGGCCGGTCAACCAATTACAAATCCATTGAACAGTTAATTTGTCTAGCCCACATTCTACAAGCTTGTTTGCAAGAATGTCATGGGGAACCTTGTCAAAGGCCTTACTGAAATCAAGGTATGCAATGTCCACAGCATTCCCTTCATCTACCAAGCTGGTAACTTTATCAAAAAAAGAGATCAGATTAGTCTGGCATGACTTGTTTCTCTGAAACCCATGCTGACTTTTTGTGATTATGGCATTGCCTTCTAAATGTTCACAGACTCTCTGTTTAATGATCTGTTCTAGAATCTTCCCTGGTATTGATGTCAGACTAACTGGACGATAATTGTTGGGATCCTCTTTTTTCCCCTTTTTGAAGATGGGAACAACGTTTGCCCTCCTCCAGTCTGCTGGGACTTCTCCTGTTCTCCAGGAGTTCTCAAATATTATTGCCAATGGCTCTGAGATTATATTTGCCAGCTCTTTTAATACTCTTGGATGTAGTTCATCTGGTCCTGGAGATTTAAATTCATTTAGATTAAGAAGGTATTCCTGTACTACCTCTTTACTTATTTTGAGCTGGATTTCCCCTATTGTGTCCTCTGTTCCATTCTCCTCAGGTTGGTCCTCCTTTTCCTTTTCTGTAAACACTGAGGCAAAGAAGGTGTTGAGTAATTCTGCCTTTTCTCTGTCCCCTGTTAGCATTTTACCATCTTCTCCGCGTAGTGGCCCTATCATTTCCTTCTTCCTCCTTTTGCTGCGGACATACCCAAAAAAACCCTTTTTATTGTTCTTAACCTCCCTAGCAAGCCTGAGCTCATTCTGCGCTTTAGCTTTTCTGACTTTACTCCTACACGTGTTCGCTATCTGCTTGAATTCTTCTTTGGTGATTTCCCCCCTTTTCCATTTCCTATACATGTTCCGTTTAAAACTTAGCTCCATTGAAAGTTCTTTAGTCATCCATCCTGGTTTCTTGAGACACCTCCCATTTTTCTTCCTCAATGGTACTGTTTGAAATTGTGCCTTCAGTATCTCCCTTTTGAGAAAGTCCCATCCGTCTTGAGGTCTCTTCTCTTTTAGTATTCCTGACCATGGGATCATCCCCAGTATTTCCCTGAGTTTATTGAAATCAGCTCTCCTAAAGTCAAGAATGCGTGTCTGACTATGCCTGGCTTCTCCTTTCCATTGTATAACAAACTCCAGGAGAACATGATCACTCTCACCTAAGGATCCCACCACTTGCACCCCATTAACCAGGTCGTCTCTGTTGGTTAGGATCAGATCTAAAATAGCTGACCCCCTTGTTGCCTCTTCCACCTTTTGGACCATGAAATTGTCTTCCAGGCATGTAAGGAATTTGCTAGACCTTGAAGTTTTGGTTGAGTTAGATTGCTAGCAAATATCAGGATAGTTGAAGTCACCCATCACTACTACATCTCTCCTTTCTCTGTGTGTGTTTCCATCTGTTCTAGAAAGGCATTATCCAATTCCTCCGTCTGACTTGGGGGTCTTTAGTAGAGTCCCACAATAACATCCCTGTTGTTTCCCTCCCCTTTAATTTTTATCCAGATGCTCTCCACCTGGCTTCCAGTATTGATGTCATGGATCAATTCAGTGGTGTAAATATCCCTGACATATAATGCTATTCCTCCTCCTTTCCTGTTTGGCCTGTTTCTCCTATAAAGGTTATACCCCTCTATTCCTACATTCCAATCATGAGACTCGTCCCACCAGGTTTCAGTAATGCCTATTATATCATATTTGTTTTGTAGTGCAAGGAGTTCTAGTTCATCTTGCTTATTTCCCATGCTCTGTGCATTAGTGTAGAGACATCTGAGACCATGTGTTCCCTTTACTTGCTCCCTGTGCAAGTTTTTTTGCCTCCCACTGTTGGGTCCTTGCGCTGTTTGCCTTGTTCCCTCTATGACAGTTTGACTATTTTCTCCAGCCCTTTTGCCTTCCAGAATACTGTCTCCTTCCCCCATTTGACTATTTGAAAGGAGGGGGCCAAAAACTCCAAGTACTGCGCGATAACAGCCTTTGCTGTTTCTTGCCAAGTTTTTTTTTAAATATGCAGACATGCATATTCCAGCCTGTTTTAACAATTAATTTGTATTGGGGCACATCGCGGAAATCAAAATATAATTGGTCGGATGTGCGCAGGGGTTGGCTTGCCGGCGGCGAAGTGGCTGGAGCCGCCATTGTTCATTTTCACAGAAGTGATCATGTGCAAGTTTCGAGCATTAAAGCAACAAACAAACAAACAAACAAACAAATAAATAAATAAAGATTGAAGCAAAAGATCACTTTTCCGATTCTCAGATTTAAGGAGGGGTGAGAAGGGGGAACTTTTGGAAAATTATAATGGGAGTAATTCCATCTTTATTTTCAGGCATGCTCCGTGTGAAACTACAGATAGCTTCCCATACCAGCGATCTTCCAAATTTATTTTGGAGACAAATGAATCTTCCTGAGACGGTGAATTAATGTGCTGTTTTCCACAATTACTTCTCCTGTCTATCTGAGCCCTAAGTAACCTCTCTTGGCCTGACACACACACACACCCCTTGCCGAAACCTGAAGGAAATGTCATTCATCCATACTCCTATTGCCAGCAGAATGGACTTCCTTCTCTCCACGCAGCTGATCTCCAGTAGAGTAAGTTGAGGGGAGAGTTATGATCATAGCAGTAGTGTCGCCATTGTCTCTAAGGGGCTTACCGCACGAAGGAAGGGAAGCAGAAGTAAAGCCTCAGAGCAGCACATCCCAATTCACCTCAAATATGACGTCAGCACGTTTCACCTGTTCTCTCTAGAACTCAGCTATCAAAAAACAAAAAAACAAAAATTACCTGTTCTCTCATTCTAGCCCTGTGGGAAACAGTGGTAAAGACGGGTCTTTTTGCTAATGGGCTTTTCCAGTTAGTAAAAAGATTCACATTTACTACCATCTCCTCTGGAACCAGAACAGGAGAACAGCTAAAAGACACCGACGTCATGGGATAAGGTGTGGTGGATGGCGCTATTATTGGGGTGCACTGCTGCTTCCTTCCCTTGTGTGATAAGCCCATAAGCAGTGACTTATGGATACAGAACAGTTACAGATGAGTAAATCTAGGGAACTGTTCATGATGACTGCTTAGTGGTCCCTTTCACCTCTATGATTCAATGAATCTGTGGCAGTGTCCCTCTTCTGGGTTCTATGGGGCCAATCATATATGAATATTGCTAATGGAATCACAATTTAAGTCCCATCTGTGTGTGTGTGAGAGAGAGAGAGGGGAGGGGGAGTGGTTTCAATTGAAATTTGAAGGATTTTTTTTTTATGGTAAGAGAAGTCCAGCAATGGAACCAATTACACAGGGCCCTTTCACACTACCCAGTTATAGCACCATGATTCCACTTAAACTGCCATGCTTCCATCCTCTCAACTCCTTAGGCTTGCCATTTGAGGAGGAGCATGTAGAAACCTCAGCCAGAGAACTCTTCTGGTGCCTCTGTCCAAACTACTTATCCCAGGATTCCACAGGATGCAACCATAGCAGTTAAAGTGGGATCCTCGTGCTATAACCGGGTGTTGTGAATGGGCCCCTGGAGAGGTGGAACAGTCTCTGAACATCTTCCAAAAGAGGCTGGACAGCTGGGGATGCTCAAGCTGGATTTTTCTGCATTGGGCAGGGGGCTGGACTTGATGGTCCATGAGGTCCCTTCCAACTCTAGGATTCTATGATTCTAATACAACAGATTATATATTATCCACATATCCAACGTTCCCATAAATTCCAAGCATCAAACAAGGTGCCAGTGGAGGACTTGACTGCAGGACTCCTTTACCTGAGCTGCTCAGTAGTATTGCAACATTTGGATGCGAATCTCAAAGCCCTATATAAAAGATACAGCATAGGTGCAGAAGCATAACATAAATTGTACCATGAAGAATTTACCCGTTTGTCCCCTCCTAAATACCTAATTGGAAATCCTGCCACATCTCACCAGAGGTGAAAAGGGCCCTATTCTTATCCCTGGCACCTACAGTTCCTCTCCTCTCCAGCTCATAGAATCATAGAATCATAGAGTTGGAAGAGACCACCAGGGCCATCCAGTCCAGCCCCCTACCACAGAGGAAATCATGATCAAAGCATCTTCCTCTCTTTCTGAGCTCAGCTACACTGTCTTTCAATACCTGAAGGGATGTTGTGTAGAAGATGGAGAGAGCTTGTGTCTTCTTCTTTGGAAGTTTTTAAACAGAGGCTGGAAGGCCATCTGTTGGGAGTTCTTTAATTGTTTATTCCTGCATGACAGAATGGGGTTGGACTGGATGACACTTGTGGTCTCTTCCAACTCTATGGTTCTATGAAAGCACTCCTGACAGATGACCACCCAGTCTCTGTTTAAAGACCTCCGAAGAAGGAGACTCCACCACACTCCCAGGAAGCAGCGGATTCCACTTCCGAACAGCTCCTACTGTCAGGAAGTTCTTCCTAATGTTGAGGTGGAATCTCTTTTCCTGCAGTTTGAACCCATTGCTCTGTGTCCTAGTCTCTGGAGCAGCAGAAAACATGCCTGCTCCCTTTCAATATGACCTCCTTTCATGTATTTAAACATGGCCATCATGTCCCCTCTCCACCTTCTCTTCCCCAGGCTAAACATGTCCAGCTCCCTAAGCTGCTCCTCATGGGCATAATGGCTTCCAGACCTTTCGCCATTTTGGTTGCCCTCCTCTGGACACGTTCCAGCTTGTCCATACCCTTCTTGAATTGTGGTGCCCAAAATGGACACAGTATTCCAGGTGAGGTCTGACAAAGGGAGAATAGAGTGGCACAATTACTGAATAACACATAACAAGCTCTCCAGGGGCCATCCCTAGATTGCAGGTTTTGACTGGAAAAGTTCAGGGCCTGGGAGGATCCCAAATTGACAACCCACTGCTACTCCAGGAGCAACAAATGGCTTTTTCCCTCAAAGAAGAAAACAGTTGGAGCAGAGTGGCCTGGAGGAGTCTGGGAAGGACCCGAGGACTGGATTCTGGGAGTTGTAATAATAATAATAAATAATAAAATTTATTTCTATCCTGCCCCTTTGCAACGCAATCGGGGCGGCTTACAATATAAAAACTCCATAATTGCAATACCTTAGCCCACCCACCCCTTAAAATAATATTAAATTAAAAAGGATTAAAAACATACAATAATTAAAAATGTATTAAATTAGAAAAAAATAAAACATACAATAATTTAAAAAAAATTCCAATGGCAGCTCAAAAGGAAAGGACAGCTGAGTCTTGGGCTGGGATAGTTATTCAGGAAAGGCCTGCCAGAAAATATCTGTCTTGATGGCTTTTTTAAAGCTGTCTAAGGTGGTAATAAGATGGATCTCGTCCAGCAGGCCATTCCATAATCTGGGAGCAGCATGGTCTGGTCATGCCATCAGTCTATCAAAGTCAGCATTGACTTCTGTCAAAGATCCTTCCCAGTAGGGATCCTTCTACTGTAGGTTCTTGCAACTGCAACTGCCAGGATTTGAACCCAAGACTTTCTGCTTGCTTCTGGGCCTTGAGCCATGGGCTCTGCCCAGATTCCTCTCGGAGGATGGTGGTGGCTGTTGTTGTTGCTGCTGCAGTCAATGCCTGCAACAAAGACAAATTAATTTTTAAGAACTTTAAGGAGTGCGAGATGAGAATCGGGTAATGAAATTATTCCTCAAGCCTTATTAGCATCTGCGGCTGGGGAAAGAGGCATTGATGGATGGTGAGGCTCTGAGATGAGAAGGCGGCGGCTGAAAAGCCGGAGTGTGGCAAGAAGGCAAGCGAAGAAATCCTTGTGCCTGAGTTGCCATAGCTACTTGGCCCATTTGCTCTCTGGCGTCCACTTGCATTCCTTCCGCATCAGAGTTTCTTCTGTGCTGCGCAGCGCCTAAACTCTGACGTTCCAGAGTGAGAAAAGCCAAAAGCTGTGATGATATTTAAATCATGTACATTTAGCCACTTCTAATATTCATGACCAGGGAACCCAGCACCCAACTCGGAGCTCAGGAGGTGGGGAGCGTAGCAGAAATTGCTCGCATGCAGGGTGGTCTATACGGCAAACTTGAATCACTTTTATCTTGCTTTAAAACCCCCCCCCCAGTATACTCTATTAGGAATTATTGGGGTAGGGGTGGTTAGGGGCTGAGAAATCTGTTGTTTTCTGAAACGCTTGAGTCCATTGGGACCCTCTAAAGCAGGCTTTCTCAACCTTTTTAACCTGGAGGGACCCTTGAAATAATTTTCATGTCTCAGGGATCCCCTGCCTAAAAATTATTATATCTACAGCAAGAAAAATGTTTAATAATCACATCTCTCAGGAAAACCCTAGTGACTCCTCAGGGAACCATAGGGTTCCAGGGAAACCTGGTTGAGAAATGTTGCTCTAAAGTATCAATAATAATTTGAGGAATGAATATATTCGACTTGGCAATATGAGAGGTGGGCAGTGAGTAGGACCATGAGACCTCTAAGCCAACTAGGTACGATTAAATTAACTTTCTTGAAAATTATAACACTCACACGCATACACATTCAGGCTTCAAGCAGTCACACAAGGCTAATGAAAAAAGTAGGAAGTATTTGGATAGAGGAATAGAGTACGGGGAGTTTTTGGGTGATATTGTACCGATCAGAGGAGTTGAGGTTGTGGAGAAAAGCAGCAGAGTGGGGGTCCCGAAGGAGGAATGGCTACACAGTCTGAGGTGGAGTCAAGAGGAAGATGAACTGTGCACCTGGCAACACAGATTGACGTGAAGTCACCAGGAAGGAAATCTGTGCACACCTGAGTGGAATTTTGAAGGGGTTTTTATACCTGATATTCCCCTCCAGTAGATGGGATTTAGAGTGAAAGACAATGCTTCTCAGAGTCTCCCAGGCTAAAACAATCGATACTTTGGAAATACTAACAACCTTTAATGTGTTAACAATTTGGGATTGAATGAAGTATGCAACTCTCTTTGTTTGTGGTGGAGGAGAGGGGAAACAGCTCTTTACAAATCTTGAGTACTCAGCTATACTAGATTGGATTAGCCAGACATTCAGCAAGAAGTTGCCCTACAGGTTTTCTTCTTTTTAAAATTTTTTAATGGCTCCTCCCTAGGGTGTACATGACTTAGTCTCAGCACTAGTCCTTGGGATTCCCTGGTTCTTTGGGGTCCCTTGTTTACTTGCCACACTCATGGAAGGCCACAGTTAGCCAAATTATTAAATATTGCCAATTATTACACGGATAATGGCCTGGGGGGCTGTCAGGGCTGGTAACACTGTAAAAGATTTCCATCTCCAGCACTCAGAAACTACTGAACCCAGAATCCCCTGGGGAGAAGAAGACATTGCTTTACAGTCCTTTAAAGACTGTACTGTACTGTTTTTACATTGCTTAACCCAATGAAGAGTTCTGCAGAACTCAAAAGCTTGCATGCTTTTTTGACATTTCAGTTGGTCTCAATGAAAGTGATTGATCAATGGCATTTTGTTTTCACGGGCCTTGTCTAGACAGGCCTAATGAAACAGCCTCCCCCTGTTCCTGTGCCCAGCAGTCTGGATGACACTGCGTTTTTGCCCTGATCCTAGTCTCAACTGTCCAGATGACATCCCGGCAGTTCTGACAAGAAGCCAGGGCAAATATGCCTTAAAACAGAGCAGACATGTGTTGAAAAATCTCACTGTTTCCTCCAGTTTTTCTATAATGGTTGCCTAGCGTAACCATTTCCTGGCCATGTTGTGTATGTTGCATCTGCTGAGGTCACTGCGAGGTGCCCAGCTGTGTGACCATAGCCATGTGCCTTGTTCCTGGCTGTGGAAGATGTGACCGTTGTGGGGAAGAGAAGCACCGGTTCATGTGTGGGTCATGGGTGTGCAGACACCCCTCCATTGCCACAATAGAAGGGCAGGTAATGTGGGGGGGGATGCTATGGGCCCAGGGCTGGAATACTTTGGCCAGAGCATGGAGTATTCTGGCCAGTGTAGACAAGCCCATGGGGCAGCACCATGACATGATTACAGTTGAATGTCACCATAATTGTGCAACACTACCCCTAACAGAAGATTGCATGACTAACTATTAGTGTTTTAAGAATGGGATTGAAGCTCGCTCTATAGTAAGACTTGTTTTCATATTGCATCATAATGACAGAGTATTAACGCTTTGAGATGGTCCGCGCATGCATCTTTTCATTTCCCCCCTCCTACTTACCTCTGCAATTTTGCATGGGCAAGACTTCAGCTGCTCTTGTGAGAAGACACCACTTCGATTAAACACACCAAGAACAAACAAGTTAACAAAGAAATTAAGAAACACACAACTTAACAATTAAACAAACAAAAAGCATTCCGAGAAAAGGCGACAGTTTATTTAAAAAGCTCCTCTTCATGCTCTCCCCTGGAAGTATAATTACCGTATGTGTTCTCGTTGGGAATGGGGAGGTGGAAAAGAAGGAGGAATGCCCATTCACACGGTAATATCAAATCTACAGTGGGACAGAATTATCGCACGTTCGTCAATACCACAAAAAGAATGCTATTGACAGCTATTCACAGCTTTTGCCCATGAATGAAAAGTTACATGCAATTAACGATTGGAGCACAGACGGACCATGGGAGGATGACGATGTTGTGTGATAGCAGGAAGCCATTTGCGGCACTATCCCTCTGAAATTCTGCAATTTCAGCCTTTGTGTGATAAAGTCCCTAGCCAAAATGAAGCACTTCTGAGTCCCATGGGTGTGTTTTCACATGCTGGAAATCCTATTCAGTTGACAAACTGGGGAAGTCCGTGTAGGATCTTATTCATAAAACGGCCAAAATTTCCTATATGCAAGTTCCCCAATGGAAGGAGTTTGGCATTTTTGTCCAATTGGCCATCTGTCTCTCCATCTATCCTGCTTTTCTCCTGACTCAGAAACCAAGGCAATGAATTGCAATGAATTAGAAACAAAGTACAGCCAAATACACAAACAATTCTACTAAAAGCTCAAAGTTAAAACTGTTTGAAGCACACATTAAAATATTAAAGCACCACACACCCATGAAAAAGACGCTGCTTCGGCCATCTGGGTGAAGCGCCCAAGGCCTGCCTACATGGAAACTCTTTGCCTGCTAATGGAACGAGAGCCAAGAGCGGGCCAGCGGAGCTTCTCATGGTGTTGCCAAGTTTACAAAACGGCCCTGAGGGACAGTGGAAATTTATGATAATCAACAAGTTTGTGTTCTAGCTAAATACCAAATGCAAGTATTAACTTCAGTTCACCTGGCCATGGATTTCTCTGCAAAATTAACATATTGTTCAGATTCATAAATGTCATGATGCACATTTCTGTCTTTTTGAAGCCCCAAATACAGGATTTCACATTTTTGGGGGCATGTTGTTCAGTTTCTATGAATGGAAAAGCTTCCCAACCCTCAAACAGGGACATCCCTTATAGTATAACTTGGCAGCTCTCTAAGTGACAAGTTTGTTACCTGTCCTGATACTCCTCACTGTTTCCATGATTCACTAATTGGCTATATTTCATAAATTGGCTTATTATTGGCACTCCATGGTGTTGGCAGTAGACCAGGAATTCCCAAATACAAGGACTCAAGGCTTGCTCAGAAAGCCTAAGGAAGTACCCAGCCCAAATTCCTAAAAGACATGCCCGGATAGTAATTATGTGAACCCCCCTTGAACTGCTGATTTAGGGAGGAAATGAGCTAATTTCCCTAGATGTACATAGAAGAGAGTCATTCACTAATTCAATCAAGGTAGCTGCCTTGTTGGTTTGTTGTGTCATCCAGTTCGCATAGCCGTACTTCTCTGCATGAATCTCTGCTCTTCGGACAGGTATAGTAGAGCCAATCTTCCCAAACTCTATTCCTCTATACCAATACCTCCTCCTATTCTTTGCTAGCCTTGTGTGACTGTTTGAAGCCTGAGTGGATGCTTGTGTGTGGTCCTGTGATTATTTTTAAATAAAAATCATTTTTCTCCCCCCCCCCCAGGCTGGAGGTCTCATCAATTAGTACCAGTGTACATAGGTCAAAAGATCCTGTAGTTACCCAGTCTCTTGCTGTCCTACTGAGCTAATTAAATTCCCCATATTAATATCTGACATGATTGGGGTTCCCACAAACCCCCAGTAATCTGAGTAACAAGTCTTCCAACCCTCAAATGAAGGGCACCTCACCAAAGATGCCTGTGGTGGTGTGTAGAAGGGAGAGAAATGTTGATTTAAGGATAACAACAGGTAACGCTTTGGCTGATGAAGCAGAGTGGAGTTATTTTGTAATTTCTTAGTAGAAAAGAATATGTGCAAACAACATATAAAACCATTGCAAAGGTAAGTTATGTATTCATTTATCATTGTTAGTCAATGCAATGCATGCTGTGCTATTTTCTAAGTTAATTTTTGGAGTTATTATCAGTCCAGTCTTCCATAGCCGTTCATTAGGATGTATAGGGCATGGCTATTGCAGAAAGACAGAAACAAGCAATTTGCAATTCAGAAAATTTTGCGCCAGAACTTCTAGCAGTCTTCTGGAGTTCTGATGGTGGAAAAGCCTTTCTAAAGGCATGGTGAACAAACCACCCATGTGCTTATAAAATCGTCTTCTATTAGAAATAGATAGAATAATAGATAACCCGTTAATAAATGAATTACAATAAAATAACAGATATACTACATCGGATGAGAAGCCATTTTGATAGTAAACTAACCAATGAATGAAATGACAGGAAGTCAAATGTTAATGTATGTTGTTTGTTTCATGAGTATGTGTTTTTGAGTTTATGTTTTTTATGTTTTAAATGAAGAGAGTTAATAAAAATCAATTTCATACACACACACACATGTATATGTGTCTTCTACATCCTTTCTTTCCTAGGCTCATAGGTGACATGTTAGTTTTTCAGTGAGTGCAATTGTCGAGGTAGTATTCAGCCAGGCCATTGTGGTTAAGTTCTTTAGATCACACCAATAATGGGTGATTTCTGGTCTAGCTCCTGCTATTAAGGCTGCTGGTAGATCTTTGTGTGGCAGATTTTTTATTAATACCTGTTAGTAATTGCTGAGTGTTAAGTCTTTGGCTACCATTGTTGGACACTCAAGAAAGTGGGCTGTGGGTCAATTACTATCTTTTATTTATTCTCCGTGTGTGGCGTTATTCATTTATTGTGCTCATCTACCCTTGAGCTGGACAGCAACACTTTCACAAGTTGATTGCACAATTGCTGTCTTGGTTCAGTTGCACAAAGACAGCACTTGTGCAATCAATGCACAAGCACTTGTCTCTGCACAACCATGTGCAACGTGCATCTATGTGCAAGGCACACCCATGCACAATGGCACAAGTCCGCTTCCACAACCTTGAATGGAAAGTGGACATTCTATATAGGACACAAATGTCCAAGCCCTTCTATAGGCTGCATGTTTCTCCTCACTGCAAGTCAACATTACTTTCCCCCATTCTTAAGTTTCCAGATGTGACAGATCCCTTATCCAGGCTGGTGCCATAGTTCCAACCCCTGGGCTCCTATCCCTCCCATTTCCCCTTTTATTCCCCAGGATCCCTTCCTGGATCCGGTACTTGGGTCTCAAGACGGCCACTATACTGGACTAGTGGATGTGTCGCAGCCTTACTGCACTCCGAAGAAAAGCAGCAAGGGAGCAGGGACGATCCATTTCTCACGCTGCCTTACCGCATGATGTCGTCATCCTTCTGGCATTCTTTAATTCCAGTCCTGTTGGAGACCGAGGTAAGACCATGTCTTTTTGATAACAGGTTTTTTTGGTTAGAAAAAAGACATGGTTTTACCTCAGTCCCCCACAATGGCAGCATTGCAGAAAATGGAAAGTTCTTGCTCCCTTGCTGCTTTTCTTCAGAGAGCAATAAGGTCCTTGGTCTGTGGATTCAGTGTGCTAAAGTGTGACTGAATTCTCCTGATCAATTCGTAAATGAAAATGTTCACACAGAATGCCCTTTATATTCTCTGATCCCAAAAATTCTATTCAGATCTCCTCTGTTTCCTAACTAGCCCTATCATAGAATTATAGAATCATAGAGTTGGCAGATACCCCCAAAGGCCATCTAGTCCAACCCCATTCTGCCATGCTGGAACACACAAATAAAGCACTCCCAACAGATGGCCAGCCAGCCTGTGTTTAAAAAGCCCCAAAGAAGGAGACTCCACCACACTCCCAGGCAGCAGCCTTTTCCACTGCAGAAAAGCTGCTACCACCAGGAAGTTCTTCCTCATATTTAGATGGAATCTCTTTTCTTGTAGTTTGGACCCACTGCTCCATGTCCTAGTTTCTGGAGCTGCAGAAAACAAGCTTGCTCCATCCTCAGTATGACATCCCTTCAGATATTTAAATATACAAATATTTAAACATGGCCGTCATGTCCTCTCTTCACCTTCTCTTCCCCAGTCTAAACATGCCCAGCTCCCTAAGCTGCTCCTCATAGGGCATCATGGCTTCCAGACCTCCCTATCCTTATCTCTATTCCCACCTGGCCCTAACTCCATTTCAGACTGGCCCCGCCTAACCATTTCAGAGGCACGCCTCTCGTATGCTCCTCTCATTGGCCTTACGCAGCGTTCCATGAGCTGCGATTGGCTGGCCCACCTCCTCGCTTCACGCCGGCTGGCAGGGCCAGTTTAAGGAATTCTGGGGCCCCCTGCAACACTTTATTTTGGGGGGCCCATATGTTTATCTCAGGTCAATGTAACCTAACCTAACCTATTCACAGTACAGGATATTCAGATTATTACCAATAATGTTTTTGCAGGAGGAGGATTACAATACCCCACCACCATAATGACAGCCCCCCTGTGGCTGCAGGTGCTGCTGGGCCCTTAAACCGACCCTGCCGGCTGACATTTCCGTTCAGAATACAAAACCAGCCACTCTGTGCTGATGACAGGGAAACAAATGATCTTGCTAAAAATATAAGACTGGCAAATGAACAGCACCCTATCTGTACTCTCTCTGCCCTGTTGTGGCATGTGGGAGGGCAGGCGGATGGGTTCCACCGGGAGAAACCGGGCCTCATGAACGATTTATCAGGAGCCATTTGGCAACCTCATTATTTTCTGGCATGCACTCCAGGTGAGCTTGGGTTGCCAACTTGGTAGCTTGATAATGATACAAATAGCGATTTGGCAGCGTATCTCTCTGCATTCGTTGGAGGAACCATTGCTTGTGCCAGCAAACCTCAAGGTGCTTTGAGGAAAGAAAGAAATATACTGTAGTAATAAAAGGCCCACATGTCACAAAATGGGTGCAGGGAGTTTTTTAAAAACATTTTTTTTTATAAGTTTGGGTATGCATGTGGGAGCAATTTAGTTCCACAATGAATTGGGCTTGTAGTGATTCATATTTTTATGGCTTTCTTGTTTACTTTGCAGAAATGTGTTTCCAGACTATCTGGGTCTCTCTCCTCTTCCTATTTCCCATGCAAGAGAGGCACAGCATGGAGACAATAACTTTTATTTGCAAACATTTGGCAACTTGTATCAATAGGGAGAGATGTTCCCAGATGAATACACTGTTGGAATTTAAAGTAGCGTTAAAAACCAGTCTCTTCCGGCAGGCCTTTTATCCAGATAAATTTTAAATTGTGAATTTGAAATGGTTTTAATATGTATTGCTTTATTTGTTCTTTTAAATTGATATTACATGTTTTAATAGGATACGTATTTTTAACGGATATGTATTTTAATTGATATTATTGTGTGTAACTATGCTGTTCCCTTTTGTTGTTCTCAAAGACTGGAAGCCCTTTATAGACTTTTTGTGAGAAAAAGAAAAACGATCAAGCGATTTTCGGTTTTGATGATTTTAGAAAGAATAGATTATTGAAAGAAGAAAATGTATTGTAATAATTGAGAGGGGGCATGAACAATTATATGTAGTGATAACTGCTGGAAAGAAGAATGGAAGCTATCTTCCCCATTTTCTTTTCTATCTCTTTTTCTTATATCTTTTTATGATTATGGGTCGCCTCACCCCCCAACCCAGTATCTACAGAGGAATACATTCTTGGACTTACCACAGATATGCGAAACCACGTATAATAGCAAAAAGCATCAATACCATGGAATTGCACTGGAGGACCTAGAAAATGCCTAGAGAGGATGTCCCTCTAGGCAACTGGTGTGACTCTATGGTGAAGTTCTGACAGAAGTTGACCATAGAGTTGTGCTGGAGGACCTCCTGACACCTAGAGAGGCCACCTCCAGTGTGACTCTATGGTCCTCCACATGCCTAGAGAGACCTTTCTTCTCCAACCATGGGTAAGTGAAACTGCAGGTACCAATCCCATGTAAAAAGAGTGACCTGTATTTCTAATTTCTGTATCCTTTTAATGTTTTTTAAAACTCTGAATATTTTTTTTTAAAAAGGACCTACTCCAGTGTTCTAACCACCTTGATCCAGCCTTGCTTGAGGATTTTAATTGGCAGAGAAGACAGAGCTAACCAGCTTTCATTTTCACTCAGCAGTGGCCGTCACTAACCAATAGGAGTCTAGTGCCTAGATCAAGGGAAGAAATAGTGCCACTCTATTCTGCTTTAGTCAGGCCTCACACTGTGTCCAGTTCTGGGCACCACAATTCAGGAAGGATATTGACAAGCTGGAACATGTCCAGAGGAGGGCAACCAAAATGGTGGGAGGTCTGGAAGCCATGCCCTATGAGGAGCAGCTCAGGGAGCTGATATTGTGCATCTAAGAGACAGAGCATTATTTTAACCTCCAAAGGTTCCACCATGCTGCCTGGTTAGTAAACTGCAGCATTGTGCAACTCAATGCATAGCCCAATGTGCATGCAGAGCTGCATGTGCATCATGCCATGCTCATCCATACACATTCATGTACAACATGGGTGTGTGCATCCATGCCCAATGGCATTGCATGTGCACCTCTGCTTCTGCTAGCCTAAGCTGTAAGCAAACATTCTGCACTGGACAAAAATGTCTAATTGCTTATTCTGGGGAATTTATGCATGTGTAAGACCGGAGCATGATTCGGTCCCTTCTCTCCTGGCCAAGGCTACAAAGGAGATGTCCGGCCACTGGTGATTTTGCTCTACATCATTTGCATGAGTTGCTATTCTCACCTTTTGTTAGCCAGGGTGCTGGCACAGTATGCTCTCCATCCATCATGGACTCTGCTGCTATGTAAAATACCATGACTTTTAACTAAGGTCTGCAGCCAGTTGAGTCTTCCGTGAGTGATTAATAACCTAGAGTTCAAGATTTTGTGAAAGCCTGTGGAGGGAGTGTGTTGGGGAGCTGGATTCTTTGTCTGCTCATAGGGTATTTGAAAGGTTGAATTTAAAACTCCACTGGGCCAAAGGGATAACAATGGAATTAGGAAAACATATCCAGGGGTAGCCTAATGAAATTGGGAACAATCAATAGTCACACAACAGAGTGCACATAGTTAGATTATGGGCTGCCTAAATACCCTCAGGTCATGAGCTCCTAAATACCCTGTCTGGTCTTGGAAGCTAAACAGGGTCAGCCCTGGTTAGTTCTTAGATGGGAGACTGCCAATGAAGGTGTGTACACTGCCTTGGGTCTCGTGCTGGGAGAAGGGGTGGGATGTACATAAAATAAAATAAAATAAAATAAACAAATACAGTGGGCCCTCCATATCTGCAGGTTCAATATCTGCAGGTGTAAGCATCCACAGATTGTCACTGCATACTTAAAATGGTGCTGTTGCATAATTATAATGGCAGTGCCCATACCTAAAATGGTGCCACCCATATCTAAAATGGCTCTGACACATACCTAAAATGGCAGTGCCCATAATTAATATGGCAATGCCCATTGATTAATATGGGACTCTACCATCCATGCTTTTTGCTATCTGCAGGTGGTGGTGGTTCGGAACTAACGCCCCCCCACCCCGGATACTGTACCATGTGCTGTATTCTCTATTTCAGAGGAAGGAACTGGCAAAACCACCTCTGAGTATTCCTTGCCTAAATAAACCCTAGACAGCATGGTTGTGGGAGAACAGGGTCCAAATCCTCCCTCTGTGATGGAAACCCATTGGGGGACCTTAGGCAAGTCACAGTCATAGTCCGGGAAAGGCCATGACAAATTCCCTCTGAGGGTGCTGCCACACTGCAGAAATAATCCAGTTTGACACCACTTTAACTGCCATGGCTCAATGCTATGGAATTCTTGGATTTGTAGTGCTCAGTATTATATATCTGCATTTTATGATCTTGTCTAGTTCTTTCATAGCTACCCAACCCATTCCTGGTCTTTTTCTGATTTCATGGCTCCAATCTACTTAATCACAATTTTGACACTGTTGCCACAATTGTAATTCACTTCCCTCAACCAACTTCATTGAACATCAGCAGCACAAGGAGAAGGAGGTCCGTTCTGATGATAATCAGACCATGGGTGAATGATGTTTCCATCAGGGTTTGGGGGATTAAGCCACGAGAAATTGCTTACTTATGTATAAGCTGATACAGGATTCTGGCCCATGTGTTTAAAGATGTCCAGACAAGTCTTGCATCTGATGAAGTGGGCTGGAGTTTCTGGAAACTTATGCTAGAAATGTCTTGTTCCCAGTCAAAGGTGCCACTCAATACACAGCTAAATTATTCCTGAAAGATACTGACCCAACTTCTGTTTAAAGATCTCCAAAGAAGGAGAGTCCAGCACCCTCCGAGGCTGTCCATTCCACTCTCAGACGGCTCTTACAGTCAAGACGTGATTCCTAATGTTTAGGTGGAGTCTCTTGTGATCTGAATGAACTGGTTCATGTTCTAGTCTCTGGAGCAGCAGAAAACAAACTGGTTCCATCTTTTCTACATGACATCCCTTCAAGTATTTAAGACTGTCCCCTCTCCGTCTTCTCTTCTCTGAGCTAAACACCATCCGGCTCCCTCAGTTCCTCTTAAGGCTTGGTTTCCAGACCTTTGATCATCTTGGTCGCCCTTCTCCGGACACAATCCAGCTTGTCCGTATCCTTGAACTGTGCTGAACAGGACTCAGGGTGCCAGGTGAGATCTGACCTTTACATCCTTTTATGCTAAAAACATACTATCTCTTTCAATGATAACCCAAGACAGCAAACCCCATGGCAGCCATGCCATTTGGTTGCACGCCATCACAATTCATTAAGAAGGCAATGTTGCACAACCATTGCATAATTGTGTAGTATTACACTCCATCTTCTCAAAGAGGGATCTCAGCCCATGTGCTGCACTTTGAGAACTGGAGTTGTCCCTGATGCAGGCACCTTCCAAGAGAAATATCCTCTCTGGCTTTTTCTTCGCAAACGAAGTTTCAGGAAGGACTCATCCCGCGCTTTCTGCAAGCGCGCTGATGACTAAAAAGGCCAATCCGAGATAAACAAGTCCGGTTGCAAAAAGCACAGCAGAAGGTCTCCTTGGGTGATGTTTTTGGGTTGTGATTCTTTCTGCGTTGTCGTTTCTCTTCAAGACTTGTTCGGCGTGAGTTCTCAAATAAGGCTGCAGCATTGTGGATAGTGCGTCTCCATGCCTCCCGATGTGAGGCCAGGGCGGACCACTCTTGGTGATCAATTTGGCCAAGCCTGAGATGTTGTTTCAGGGAGTCTTTGTATCGCTTTTTTGGAGCGCCCCTCTTACGCTGACCCGTGGTGAGTTCACCGTAGAGTAGTATTTTTGGGAGGCGATGGTCCTCCATCCGAGAAACGTGCCCTGCCCAGCGCAGCTGTGTCCTCAATATCATGGCCTCAATGCTGGTGATCCCTGCTTGCTCAAGGACAGCAACATTCGTCACATAGTCAGTCCAGTGTATATTTAGGATTGTGCGTAGACAGCGCTGATGAAAGCGCTCGAGGAGTCGTAGGTGGTGGCGATAGGTAACCCATGTTTCAGATCCATAAAGGAGGATAGACAGTACGATGGCTCTATACACACTGATTTTTGTGCTTTGCCTCAGGTGTTTATTGCTCCAGACTCTTTTGTGAAGTCTTCCAAATGCACTATATGCCTTTGCTAATCTGTGATCGATCTCTTTGTCAATCTTGGCATCTGAGGAGATGATGCTTCCCAGGTAGGTGAACTGCTGAACGGACTTGAGCACAGATTTGCCGACGGCAATGTGGGGATGGTGGTGTTCGTCCTGTGGTGCAGGCTGGTAAAGAACTTCTGTTTTCTTCAGGTTGACTTCTAGCCCAAACAGCTAGAGAAACTGGAAGCAGAATGGAGTGGGACCACAGGGGCCTGTCTCCTTCCACCCTAGGTTCTGGGGATGACCAACCAAGGGCAGCTGTTGGTGTCCATCTCAGTTTGGTCGTCAATCTACTCGCAGTTTTAGTCTTCATTTGAAGGGAACTATGCTGCTGTCAACTGCCATCCAGTCAGCTAGGACTTAGAGAATCGTAGAATCATAGAGGTGGATGGGGCCACGAGGGTCATCTAGTCCAACCCCCTGCCATGCAAAAATAAACAGAGAGAGCACTCATGAGAAATGGCCCTCCAACCTCTACTTAAAGACCTCCAGAAAAGGAGAATCTAACACCCTCGGAGGGAATCCATTCCACTGTGAAACAGTTCTTAGTGTCAAGAAATTCTTCCTGATGTTGAGCTGGGATCTCTTTTCTTGTAACTTGAATCCACTGGTTTGTATTCTAGTTTCTGGCACAGCAGAAAACAAGGTGGCTCTTCTACATGGAATTCCTTCAGATCTTTAAAGATGGCTTTCAAGTCATCTATCTGTCTTCTCAACTCCAAGCTAAACATCCCCAGTTCCTCAATTGTTCCTCATAAGCCTTGGTTTGCAGACCTTGGGTCATCTCGGCTCTTGGTCACCCTGTTCTGGACCCGTTTCAGCTTCTTGAACTGTGTTGCCCAGAACTGGATTCCAGGTGAGGTCTGACCAAAGTTTGATAGGGTGACACTTGCTTGTGATCCCCTGCAGAGTATTTTTATACATACCTGCTAATGATACCAGAAATTTACTTGCTCCCTTCCACCTGTTTGGCTACTGGTTTTCTTTGGAACCATGCGTCTACAAAGGTAATTCCAGGAATTTAGCATTCAGGGGAAAGGCAGAGCACTCCCTGCCTCCTGTGGGACTCTAAAAACCATTAATCATGGCTAAATTAAGAGAGTTAATCAAGGTGGTAGAGACTGACAAAAGATCCTCCTGGAGGCATTTTACCTTGAACATCTTTAGAAAATGATAGTTACAGCTTTCTGCTCAGCTACTTCCATAAGCTAATTTGTTTTCTGCAGGAGTTGCTCAAGGTCAGCTGTGATGACAGTGTCGGCATGAAATGACACTTCGCCCTCCGACACTGAGAGCTGAGTTGCCAAGGAGATGCCAGCGATGACTCTCACACAGCAGGTTAACTCAGGGGCAGGAGCTCTGGGGTCAGGCTGCCATCCGTCTTCATTTGGGTGGGTGTGCAAATATACCCTTTGGAAAACGACTGCATGGAAATTAAGGACAGTTATCGGGCATGCCAAGCTGTGGCAGTAAGGTCTATGTGCCATGGGGCTGTGCTACCTGCTCTCTGACCCAGAGCTTTGAGCAAAGTTGCCTTTTTGAACTACGCCTCCCAGAAGACCCTCCAGGTGTCCAGGGGTGTGTGTGGATTCTAGGACTCACAGTTTAAAACGTAAACCCACATGTTGGTCCCAACGAGAAAACCTAGAATCATTCTATGTGAAATGACTAAACTGACACCACCGTACTTTGGAAGGTCTCATTTGAAAAAGATGATCATGATGGGAAAAAGGGAAGACAGTAGAGATTCATGGCAGAAAGCCATGGCTGCCTGGAGATTGCAAGATCTGAGCAGGGTTGTTAATAACTACAGGGTCTCTTGGAGGTCTCTCACACATACACTCTCCAGTTCAAAGCTGACTTGACAACGCCTAACAACAACTACATGGACACACGACTGTATAACACCTCAGTCACCTGCTGCAACTCTGAAACTGCAAGACAGGAGCAGGGCTGTTGATAGCAGGATATCTTGATGGTCTCTCATTTAGGGCCTTATTGAATTACAGTACATTGTTATAGCACTATGATTCCCCTTTAACTGCTCTGGCTGCCTCCTGTGGAATCCTGGGATCTGCAGTTTAGGGAGGGGCATTTAGCATTCTCAGCCAGAGAGCTCTTAGGCCTCTACAAACCCCAGAATTCCACAGGAGGCAGCCATAGCATTTAAAGTGGAATAATAGCACTATAACAGCTGTTACCCTAAGATGTGGGGGGTGCATTAGTGTCCCAGCTGTGATGCTAGTGTCTGTTTTAATACTTGGGGGAATTGTTAGCTCAAACAGCTGGCCTGAGAGAGGAGGGTAACTTCTGGGACCTTATCAGATGATCCCCTTAAAATGTTCTTTTGCAGTCATTAAAAAAAATCCATTTTTATGCTGGCAAAACAATGCCCCCCACTACATTTACCTTGCTTTCCCAGCAAAGGCATCCCCAGCAATGAAGAGGAAGTGAACAAAGCCCCATTCACTTCCTCCTTTGAAATCCCGTGAGACTTTATCACACGAGAAATTCAAAAATAAAATCCAAAATAAAACAGAAAAAGTTGCAAAAAGCACATAATAAACACACTTTGAAACTTCCAAGTAAACCATGGAAGGTTTTAAAAAGTGTGTCATGTATTTGGATGTTGCGATCTCACCTGGAAGTGTTCACGCTGGACCGGCCATTGACACTGCATTCACGTGAGTTAAATGGCCCGAGATTTCACACACCAGCAATGCTGGCACAGAAACAGAATGGGTGATCTATTGATGGCTCAGCCAATCAATTAAATAGAACACCATAGTAATGCCAGCAGAATGCAAAAGGATGTTGTCATCTGATATTGGTGTCCTTTTGCATTCGACTGGCATCGTTATGCACCACATCAGCCACGTCTGATAATCTCCAAACTGTAGAGAGCACTCCAGTTAAGGTGAAATGAAGTATTTTATTGGAATAATATAGACTAACACACAAGAATATGCACTCTACAAACCATCCAAGGTTATTAAAAAAGAAAGCAGGGAAGAAGGTTGGCGAGAGAGAAATCTAGGAACTGGATGATAGTTACCAATCTTGGAGAAAGGGAGTTCCATGCAGCAAAGAGACTCACTCAGATGGGGATCTGAAGGTCGTACAGGGGGCTTCCAATCCACATGTGTCAAGAAAGTGAGTGGCCGTCCTTCTGCAACACACTTTGTTGTGGTTGGGGCTGTGATATTTATAGCCCATTTCACGTCTTGATGGTGCGTTCTAGCTACAAAAATGGCTAGATAGCTCTCCCACAAGAGAGACAAAGAAAGCTGAAACTCAACTGATAGCATTACTTATTGATGGTTTGGTGACAACCTTGTGCAGTTGGACAGGAGGGGGTATGTGAAGAGAGATATGCCAGGGGAAATGGTGACTTGTTTGCATGATTGAATTATAGGAGATTTTCAGATGGAGTCAATAATCCGTGGCAGGTACGGAACAGGGTCAAGAAAGGGGCTCCCTTTCAGACAATGTCGACCCCTTTCATCCTGCTCCCGTCCTGCTTCCGGAGTATTCTATTCACAACGAAACATCATGAATAGAACACCCGTTCTGCGTCTGTAATGGAATCAGGGATGTGGGAAAAGGAGCCCCGTCCCTGTTCTGAGATGACAGGCACGGGGGAGGAGGTCCGGTCTGAGCACTTCCTGGCATGATCAGGACATCCAGATAAGTGGCACCCTTTCCTCCCCCCTCCCCAGGTTACTTGCAATTTTTTTTTGGTGCTTTGATTTCATTTTTGACAGTTGGGGGGGTTATTTTCAAATTTGCCGTGCGTCCATTCTCTCACGAGAACAGGCGCAATTTCACTTGCTGCTCATAAAGACAGCCTTATGATGGCTGCATTTATGGCTGGCCAGCTGGGGGAGAGGGAGGATGTTCCTGCCATGGAATTAAGGTAAGTGTGCGAACATTTTTCCTTTATTCCGCAGCAAGAACGGGATTGGGGCTTGCGGGGCAGGAACAAGGCATTTGGCCCCATCTGAAAAAGTCCATCGTGAGAGACGCTCTGGGCTGAGAGAGACAGAGTAGCATATACCCCTCAACGACTGGGTTGTTAGCATAACCCATTAGCTCTACGGGCTTCCTGCATAATCCCAACTTAAGTTTTCATACCCTTATATGAAAGATACATCTCAAGTCGTCATGACCTTTGACTGCCCTGTAATATACTTGGCCTTATCTGCCAACCTGATCCCGAAAGTGTCCAACATTTCTAGTTATGAAACCTTGTGGGGAGGGGTAGCAGGGCATAGTAGGAGTGCAATAAGGTTCATAAAGTATCACTGAAAATTAAAGCTGGCCTGATGGCGCATAACAACAACAACCAAATGGGAGAGAGAGTCTCCCACCTTCTGTTCCACTGTTGAACAGTTCTTACCATCGGGAAGTTCTTCCTGATATTTAGAAGCAGCCTTATGTCTTCTTATTTGTATTCATGGGTTTGGGACCATGTAAGGGCTGGTCCAATGGCATGACCGTTCACTGGTGGTGGGAAGGTGTGCTCCTGCAAGGCGCTATGCTGATGGTAGCAGTGCTGCTGGGAGGATCTCCCATGTCAGATAGGCTTTTGCTGAGCAGCCAGACTCAATGGGACAAACAGCTACTGGGCAGCAGTAGTTGTGGGGGTGACACTGGTGGAGGATCTCTCAGAGACAATGGCAGTGGCACCATAGAATCATAGAACTGTAGAGCTGGAAGAGACTACGAGGGCCATCCAGTCCAACCCCATCTGCCATGCAGGAAGACACAATCATAGAATCATAGAATCATAGAATTGCAGAGTTGGAAGAGACCACGAGGGCCATCCAGTCCAACCCCATTCTGCCATGCAGGAATCACGATCAAAGCATCCCCGACAGATGGCCATCCAGCCTCTGTTTAAAGACCTCCAAGGAAGGAGACCCCACCACGCTCCGAGGGAGTGTGTTCCACTGCCGGACAGCTCTTACTGTCAAAAAGTTCCTCCTCATGTTGAGGTGGAATCTCTGTTCCTGGAGCTTGCACCCATTGCTCCGTGTTCCAGTCTCTGGAGCAGCAGAAAACAAGCCTGCTCCATCCTCAACGTGACACCCCTTCAAATACTTAAACAGGGCTATCATATCGCCTCTTAACCGTCTTTTTTCCAGGCTAAACATACCCAGCTCCCTAAGTCTCTCCTCATAAGGCCTGGTTTCCAGACCTTTCACCATGTTAGTTGCCCTTCTCTGGACATGCTCCAATTTGTCAATATCCTTTCTGAATTGTGGTGCCCAGAACTGGACACAGTATTCTAGGTGAGGTCTGACCAAGGCAGAATAGAGTGGCACTATTACTTCCCTTGATCTAGACATTATACTTCTATTGATGCAGCCCAAAATCGCATTGGCCTTTTTAGCTGCCACATCACACTGTTGGCTCATGTTCAACTTGTGGTCTACTAGGACTCCTAGATCCCTTTCGCACGTAGTCTCATTCAGCCAGGTCTCTCCCATCCTATATTTATGCATTTCATTTTTCCGCCCTAAATGCAGTACTTTACATTTCTCCATATTGAATTTCATTTTGTTAGCTTTGGCCCAGCTCTCCAGTCTTTCCAGGTCATTCTGAATTTTGATCCTGTCCTCTAGGGTATTAGCTACTCCTCCTAATTTGGTGTCATCTGCAAATTTGATAAGTATGCCCCTAATTCCCTCATCCAAGTCACTGATAAAGATGTTGAATAGCACTGGGCCCAGGACAGAACCCTGTGGCACCCCACTGGTCACATCTTTCCAAGACGAAGAGGAGCCACTGCTGAGCACCCTTTGGGTTCGGCCGGTCAACCAATTACAAATCCATTGAACAGTTAACTTGTCTAGCCCACATTTTACAAGCTTGTTTGCAAGAATGTCATGGGGAACCTTGTCAAAGGCCTTACTGAAATCAAGGTATACGATATCCACAGCATTCCCTTCATCTACCAAGCTGGTAACTTTATCAAAAAAAGAGATCAGATTAGTCTGGCATGACTTGTTTCTCTGAAACCCATGTTGACTTTTTGTGATTATGGCATTGCCTTCTAAATGTTCACAGACTCTCTGTTTAATGATCTGCTCTAGAATCTTCCCTGGTATTGATGTCCCAATCAAAGCATCCCTGACAGATGCCCATCCAGCCTCTGTTTAAAGACCTCCAAGGAAGGCGACCCCACCACACTCCAAGGGAGTGCGTTCCACTGCTGAACAGCTCTTACGGTCAGAAAGTTCCTCCTCATGTTGAGGTGGAATCTGTGTTCCTGGAGCTTGCATCCATTGTTCTGTGTTCTAGTCTCTGGAGCAGCAGAAATCAAGCTTGCTCCATCTTCAATGTGACATCCCTTCAAATAAGCCATCCCTTGTTAGTACTGTGCAGAGGGAGGTGCGGTAAACCCCCTTTGAAGGTATTTCCCCATGAAGACCCTATGATGAGATAATCCAAAATGAAACAAGAAGATGAGACTCTCCAGTTGGAGGGTACTCAATGAGCTACTGGGTAGCTAATGATGCAACTGGACTCAAGCAAAAAGGACATTCTGCTGTTGACGTGCTGAGAGGTGAAGGAAAAGTCCAAATCATACACCCAAACAGGACTTCTTGTTGATCATAGGTGATTGGAATGCAAAAGTAGGAAACAGCAAAAACAAAGATTGTAGGAAAAAAATGGCCTAGGATCAAGAAATGAACCAGGAGAGTGACTGACTGAATTTTGCAAGACCACAGTTTGTTCATCACAAACACATTCTTCACACAACCAAAGAGCTGACTCTATACATATACATCACTTGACGGCCAATATAGATCTCAAATAGGCTACATAGGCTATTTGAAACATAGAAATCAAATAGGCTACATAACTGGCAGCAGAAGATGGAGGAACTTTGCAAAAACAAGACCAGAAGCAGACCATGAACTGTTAGTGTCTTAAAAAAATACAGTAAAGCTAAAGAAGAGCACTAAACCAACCATTGTGCCAAAATACAACCTGAAGAACATCCCTGCAGAATTTAAAGATAATGTGAACAATAGATTGCACTATTATGCCTAAACTGACAGGGAGCCAGAAAAAGTCTAGATTGAAGCTAAGGACATTGTCAGGGAGGAATATAAAGACACTATCTGAAGCCAAAAAGAATGAGAAGCCTCAATGGATGTTCAGAAGCCTTGTGTCTCAAGGCAGGGGTGGGTAAAGCAAAGACCCCCTGTTCTCAAAATTTCCCAATCACTCATGTTTTTTTTTAAAGAGCATGATTTTTGCTCCAAACCGATGCAGAAAGAAAATGCATGAAAACATGTCAAAATATCCCCCACACCCACAAGCACCACAGCATCCCATTCTGCCCCCAAATATCTCTGTTTTCATGTGCAGCCCCTCTCAAAATGGTAACAGGAAGTGATGCAAAGCCACTTTCTGACACCATTTTGAGAACGATTGCAGAGGAAAATGGAGGTATTTAGGCTTGCTGTATTGAAGGGTGCATCCCACGGGTTGTGGTTGTGAGAAGGAAAGTAGGCATTAGCCCCCACCCAGTCGCCCAAAGAGATGGATTCTCAAAGAGGGAAAGAAGAGCAAAAGCTGACCAATGCCCATTAGCCCAAAGTCTCTCTCTTTCTCTCTCTCTGGCTTTTCTTCGCAAACGAAGATTCAGGAAGGACTCATCCCGCACTTTCTGCAAGCGCGCTGATGACTAAAAAGGCCAATCCGAGATAAAGAAGTCTGGTTGCAGAAGGCACAGCAGAAGGTTTCCTCGGGTGATGTTACCGGGTTGTGATTCTTTCTGCGTTGCCGTTTCTCTTCAAGACTTGTTCGGCGTGAGCTCTCAAATAAGGCTGCAGCATTGTGGATAGTGCGTCTCCATGCCTCCCGATGTGAGGCCAGGGCGGACCACTGTTGGTGATCAATTTGGCCAAGCCTGAGATGTTCTTTCAGAGAGTCTTTGTATCGCTTTTTTGGAGCACCCCTCTTATGCTGACCCGTGGCGAGTTCACTGTAGAGTAGTATTTTGGGAGGCAATGGTCCTCCATCCTAGAAACGTGCCCTGCCCAGCGCAGCTGTGTTCTCAATATCATGGCCTCAATGCTGGTGATCCCTGCTTGCTCAAGGACAGCAACATTCGTCACATAGTCAGTCCAGTGTATATTTAGGATTGTGCGTAAACAGCGCTTGCGGAAGCATTCAAGGAGTCGTAAGTGGTGGCGATAGGTGACCGATGTTTCAGATCCATAAAGGAGAATAGACAGTACAATGGCTCTATACACACAGATTTTTTTGTTTTGCCTCAGGTGTTTATTACTCCAGACTCTTTTGTAAAGTCTTCCAAATGCGCTATGTGCCTTTGCTAATCTGTGATCGATCTCCTTGTCAATCTTGGCATCTGAGGAGATGATGCTTCCCAGGTAGGTGAACTGCTGAATGGACTTAAGCACAGGGCTTTTTCAGAATTGGATTTGTCTTTCAAGCCTGTGCAATGGATTTTTCTGGTGGAGCGCAGCGTGCACATAACTGGCCTCACCCTTTAAACCAGAAATTCATCTGCCGTGGCCTTGCAAGCATGGACAGTAGCAGCAAGGTCCTCGGGCCGTAGGTTTGATTGGAGTTTCCTTCTCTTAGATGGTTGACCTTACAGGGTTGGACGAGCACCATCTGCCCGGGTTTGGGATTAGAGTTTTCCTTCTCCTAGGACAGTTGCCATAAGGCTAGAGAGCCCATCCTGCCCTTTGACGCTCTTTGTCAGACCCTTCGGTTTTGACCTGTCTGGCATGGGAGACCCTACCGGTGGCCATTATGCCACCGCCAGCATAGCTCAAAACATCATTAGGGTACGCAAGCCTCTCTCCCACGACAAGGGGGCATCAATGGAGACGTAGCCCAAAGTAACCTTGCATTAACCTCCATGTGTTTCCTTTTCAGCATTCTAAAGAACCAGATAACAAGAAAGCATCTTAAAGAAATGCTGTAAAGAGAGGAACGCATAGGTTTTGAGTTCACCGGTCACACCGATAGTGTTTCTGCTACTGTCAGACACGGCAACAATGAACGTTTACAAATCTGGAATCCTTGGGGATGAAAACCATGTCACAAATTAATACCAAGCAAAAAATTGTTGTTGTTGACACTTACAATATCCAGTGTCTGGTGCTTTTTAATACAACAGCTTTGGCAGTGCATCTTTCCAACAGATTACGCATGGCAGACAATAAGACGGGAAACCGTGTCAAATTCAGTCTGGGAAATGGGTGTGCAGATTGCAAAGGGACATGTCTATTATTGGGAGTTTATCGTGGCACATTGCATGGATTTGAAACATATAGCGGCAGCCGCAGGGAAACAAAGCAGAGAAATGGGAAAGGATTGGGGCTGGTTGGCAGGGAGAGGCCAAAAGTTCTGAGAGACAAATTGTGTAAGAAGGAAGAAGAGGAGGAGGAAGAGGGCTCATAGACCAGTCTACAGAATGGCCCCAAAGAAAGAGAAATGAGAGAAGGAATCCAGTTGGGCTCAGCATAGAGTCATGCAGGATGGGCAAAGGCAGGGGTAGAGAGTGGGAGACACTCAGCTGAAAAATCTGGGAGAGCCAGAGTTTGGAAAATTTACTGCTTTGGACTACACTCCCAGATTTTCCTTGAAAGGCAAATTCTAGGAATGGAAGTCTTAGAAAAAGCAGTGCTCCAACCCTGAGATCCTACATCAAAGTGGTGTGGAGGAAATTTTCACATGCTATGCAACCCTGGTATTGAATGGCAATATCATGTTGTGGGTGCACGAACAAATGTGCAGCTGAGAGAGGACCCTTTTCCCAGCCACCCCTAGACTCTGGAACGTGAATTCAAATCAGCACTAAAGACAGGCCTATCCAGATGTTTTTAAACTGTGAATTTTAAATTGTGTGTTGTTTTAAAATGTCTTGGTTTTACTTGTTCTTTTAAATTGATATGTGTTTTTAATTGATATGTGCTTTTAAGCAATGTTATGTCTATGTGTTAATGTGTTGTTCTCCATAGGGAGAGATAAGAAATAACAACAACAACAACAACAACAACAACAACAACAATAATAATAATAGAATATGGAACCAAATGCGCATGTGTATCCCTTGCCAATGCATACATACAGAATCAGAGGCGAAATGATCAGAAGAACAATCTAGTCCAATGCCCTGCCAGGCAGAACTACCCAACCAAAGCATCCCTGAAAGATGCCCCTCCAACCTCTGTGTAAAGACCTCCAAAGAAGGAGAGTCCACCACCCTCTGAGGAAGTCAAACACCTCTTCCAGTCAAGATGTGCTTCCTAACATTTAGGTAGAATCTCCTTTCATGTGCTTTGCATCCATTCATTTGTCTTGTAGGAGATTTTCAGACAGGGACCATAAATAACGTCCCCACCTCACTAGCTATTTCCCGCCCAACTCCAGTCCCTGCTCCACTTTAAAAACAAAAAATTTCAGGCCTACCTTAAAACCGCAACAGAAATGGCTCCCCCTCCCTCCGACAGTCCAGGAAGTGAATACAGCTCGCATGGAGCTGTATTCGCTTCCTTATTTGAAATCCCGGGCTGTTCTCGTAAGAGAACGAGCGTATGGGAAATTTTAAAAAAAGTTGAAGAAACAAGGAAAAATGACAGCAAGCACAAAAACAAAGTTTAAAAAATACAAGTAACCTGGGGAGGGGAAAAAAAGGATGTCACTTACCTGGATGTCCTGATCGCACCTGGAAGTGTTTGGCAGGGACCTCCCACTGTGGCTGGCATCGCGCCACAGAAATGGGGTGCCAGTTCACAAGCCCGTGATTCTGTCACAGAGACGGAATGGGTGATTTATTGACGGCTTAAGCCATCAATAAAAAAAATGCAGACAGACCGGAGGGGGCACGGGAGGAGGACGAGACAGGGACGACGTGGTCTGATAAGAGAGCCCTTTGGCAATCTCCTGTCATCCCTGTTGTGCATTTTTTAGGTTGTCTGATAATCTCCATAGTCTCTGGAGCAGAGCAATTTGAACTCTACTTCTGCAGCCTGGAAGTGAATGTGGACATTCTGCATGGGGCAAAAATGTCCAACTGCTTCTGCAGGGGGATTTCTGTGCATGTGGAAGACACCAACAGGATTCCAGCCTTCAGGTAGAGATGGGCGGCAGCTTGTTTCAGGGAAATGGAGGTGAGTGGGGAACAAGGGTTTTTCTTTGTGTTCTATTCCACTGTCTCCTCACTTCAGGGATAAGTGAAAAGCAGGTGTGGGCAACCTACATCCCTCCATGTGGGCATTTGGATTACATGTCCCATCTGCCACAGCCACAGAAGAGATGGTGGGAATTACAGTCCAGGAGTATCTAGTGGGGTCAAAGGTTCCCCATCCTTGCATTAAAGCCCCCCGCCCCCTTGACTACCAAAATCTGCCAAGAACATATCTAGACTGGAATTTTTTTCATAAAAAAGACTGATTTTATAAAATGCCTGATTTCATGAAACACTTGTTTTCTGCTGCTCCAGAGACTAGAACATGAATTAATGGATTCATATTACAAGGAAAGAGATTCCATTGAAATGTTAGGATGAATTTCCTGATAGACAGAGCTGTCTGAGAATGAAATGGACTGCTTCGGAGGGGCGCTGCCTCCGGGTGTGGTGGAGTCTCCTTCTTTGGAGGTTTCTAAACAGAGGCTGGATGGCCATCTGTCATTGGGAGTGCTTTGATTGTGTATTCAGGGGCTTGGACTAGATGGCCCTTGTGGTCTCTTCCAACTCTATGATTCTATAAGAGTATAGTCAAACATGGGCCTTGGATTTCAGGAAAGCTGATTTACCAAGTTCAGGGAAATACTGGGTAGAATCGCATGGTTCCCAGACTTTGGTCCTCCAGTTATCTTGGACATCAACTTCCAGAAGCCCCAGGTAGCTTGACCAACAGTCAGGAATTCTGGGAGCTGAAGTCCAAAATATCTAGAAGACCAAAGTTTGGGAAACCCTGCGCTAAGGGGAAAAGACCCAGCAAGGGTGGGAGTTCATGAAGAAGGCGTTACTGAAAGCACAATCATAAATAACTCCATGGAAGAAGAAAAATGGGAAACATCTGTGTGTTGACTATAGAGACACCTGCTAGAGAGAGGCAGAGATCAAGATTCTTATGAAAGTACTGTCAGGGTCAGTCCCTAAAAGTGACCTTCTCCTGCCAAAATTACTGTGTGCTTTCCTTTCTGTGTGCTGTTTGATGTTTGCATTCTTTCTGAACTTGTAATAAGTTGGGGTTCTGTGAACAGACGGGGAGGATGGTGTTTGTCTGGAAACTGGCTTACTGGCCTTGTGCCTGCAATAGCCTGTGAGAACGGGAGGTGGAGCCCACTCTGAGTGAGAAAGGGGAGTGGGGATGGTGGATGTCCAGTGGCTGTATTGCCCACCAGATTTGGTGACTGTAAATATGCTTTATTTCACTGCCTTTCTAGTAGCTTTCATTTGAAGCAACAATTTTGTATAGTTCGCTCTTTAGATTACTGTAGCAATAAAGCTTTCTGTTTAACTCTGAAGTTGCTGGGTACGGAGTCTGAAGAAGTTAGTATATGACAAGTACAACATCTTACTTGCCATATGCTGGATTACACTGTAATGTAATATGGTGAATGTACAATGCCTTACATGAAATGCAATACTGTATAATGTAATGAAAGCAATGTGCCCAGATGTTCACATGCCTGTGTTTCTCCCTGTGGACATGTTTGTATATCTATGATGCCCTGTAATAAATAGCTTGAAAGATTATCAGACATCCTGCTCATTCTTCCATAAAAATGTCCTGAGATTCCAATACTTCAGGATGCATAAGTGGAGTACTGTTACCTGCCCTGACACCACCCCCTCTTCCAATAATTCACCAATTGGCTAAATTGCATAAATTGGCTTATTATTGGCACTCCACGTAGTTGGTAGTAGATCAGGGACTCCCAAGTACAAGGACTCAAGGTTTGCTCAGAAAACCTAAGGATGTAGCCAGCCCAAATTCCTAAAAGACACGCCCAGGTTGGAATTAAGTGAAACACTCCCCCTCCCCGAACTGATGAGTTAGGGAACCAATGGGCTAATTCTCCTGGATGTACATAGAAAGGAGCCATTCACTAATATAGTCAAGGTAACTGGACACTCATTGCTTTGTAAAACTGGTTTTTCTTCTCAACTGTCCTAAAACAGTAGAGGTTTGCCTGATGCCCATCAGTTTTAATGTTTCAGCCATTAGTGATTATTAACCCATCTGGAGAACCCATTGCTTAACCCTGGGAAACTCTAGCAGATATTGTATTCCACTGAATCTCCCCGATTCAGGGGGAATATCCAATATAAATATCACCCCAAAACACCACCAACGGGTGCTCATTTTCTCAGAGGATGTCACTATGTTTGTTTGCTGGGTCACTTGGCATATCCAGCTGTTCTGCTCTGCACAAATCTCTGCTCATTTGACAGGTATAGTATAATCCATCATCCAAAACTCTTTCCCTTTATCCCAATATTTCCTACTTTCTTCAATAGCCTTGTGGTGTGTGCTTGGAACCTGAGTGTATGTGTGTGCATCTTCCCTTGATTATTTTTCAACAAAAACATTTTTATTTTATTCCGAATCTCATCAGTTACTAACAATATACATAGGTCAAAAATCTTAATTTGGTGTCATCTGCAAACTTGATAAGCATACCCTCTGTTCCCTCATCCAAGTCATTGAAAAAGAGGTTGAATAGCACTGGGCCCAGGACAGAACCTGGTGGCACCCCACTAGTGGTCACTTCTCTCCAGGATCATCCTCATCATTTTCAAAAGGAATACAATATTTTCTACAGAGGTCATGGGAGGAGCAAAATGTGGGCATTACTAAGTAAGAATTCTGCCACCCCAATGAATTTTTTTCCTTCAGCCCCCAAATTTCTATCAGTGTAGGGACCTACAATTTTTGTTGAGTGCCTCATCTTTCCCCCCTGTTTTAGTGACACCCCTGTTGGTCCCACCATCAGCAGTGGCATCCACATGCACAGTATGTCAAGGATAATGGAACATACAGTCTCAGAATCCTAGCAATAAATTCTCACTGTGGGCAAAAATACAAGCTGGCTTGACTTTAAATGAGAAAAGCAGGCCTGTCTGCAAGGTTATGTTATATCAACAAATGGTAGTAACAGTGGGTTTCTTCCCACCAGCTGTGTCTTATCTCTGTTCTCTCCCAGCTTGGCCAGTGAAGTAGTCAAATGTTATGGGTAGCTCTAATCAGATCTCTGCGGGAAATCGAAACTGCTTTTTTGCATTGCTGTCTGCTTGAGAGAGAACAGACAGTGCTGATGATTTTTCCTAGGCTCTGTAACAAGGCTCTGTAGCAAGATGTATTTTGTTCCGTAGAGTTTTAGATATTCAAATAAAAAACCTGAAAAGGATATTTTTCGTCTGTTTCCATGTCTACACACCTAGGTATGCAGAAAGGCATATGGTCCTCTCGTTTTTGCTGATTCTGCTATTGTTCCCTCTGGACATGTACAGATTGTTCAGAGGGGCAGCATACCCTGACACAGTATCCTCCAAATGCATGGCAGGGGGTTGGACTAGATGGCCTTTGTGGTCTCTTCCAACTCTATGACTCTATGATTCTAAGTGCTGTCATGTAATAGGAATGTCCCTTCTGGGGCAGTGGAAGGCCAGGGCCAATCTCAGCCCTGGAAGCTACCAGCAACATTAATCCCCATGTTCTTCTGTTTCTTCCACCTGAGACCCCGTATATAGTTGTGGCCATCTTTGTGGCTTTCAAGGGCATGTGGGGGAAAGAAAGGCAAATCTTAGGGTGAAAAGATGCTCCACACGTGGGCCACTGTGACCTTTCTCACACAGCCTTCAACCCATGCCACAATAGTGCTGTATTTAAAGAAAGAAGAAAGTGCCCGTATTCCCCCATTCTTGTTTTTAATTCTGCTTTTTCCAGCCTAAGGAGTTGTTGTCCAGACAAAGATGCCCATCACATTACACAGAACTTTCCTGCACCCACCCATCCCACTCGAGTCAGTCTGCTGCCTTCTTTTAACAGGACACACTTACTCTTCAGCGCAACTTGTCCTTTCAGGGTATAGAAAACTGCCTGTCAGTCTCTCTACAATGTCAGAAACAGTTCATTACTCACTGGACAGGCTGGACCTTCAGCATTACTAACCAGTCCCCATAAAGTCCCTCTTCTCCTTCAGGCTAGTATATATTATCCCAGGGGATGCATGAGGAACTCCACAGTCTAGTCTTGGCTATCAGCCTGAGGCACAACTGCATCTTCTCCAGGATTCTGGAAGGAAGACTCATCAGTCTGCAGACCCTGAGATAACAACTGCCTCCCCGTTCTTTTGTTGATCCAGGTGCCCTGCTCTAAGGAAATGGCACTGTATGTCCGCTGAGATTTATTATCTGCCTCCTCAGCTGCTATGCTCTGCAAAGTGGCCTCACTCAAGTGGCGGCTTAGCTGTTTCTCCATCTCCTCTGTATCCATAGCAGTTTTTCCTTCCTCAGGTTGTTCTGGACTCTGAGGAGTCTGGTTATCCTGCTGTGGCTCTTCTGTTGGGGTTTGATGGCTGCCACGACGGGACTCTTCGCCTGGGGGTGGTGGCTGGTCACTGTCTGCCTTGGCTTCAACTGTTGTAGTGATGTCTGGAGAGACTTCTGCTTCTCCAGCATGGCTAACACCCCCTTGTGCTGCTAGAAGGCCTCCGGCACCTTCAGGCACCATTTCATTAAAGGTTAGGAGGGAGGTCACCCTTGTCTGCTCACCATGACTCACCAAAAACTTGCCTGTTCTTCTGTTAAGCCAGATACCATCTTCTAGAGAAATTATGCTGTAAGTCTGCAGACCTATGTCCTCTCCTACATAGGAGACCAAGCTTGCTAGAGTTTGTTGGCTTTCAGAAGGAAGGGGATGTTCAGTTTCTTCACCCATAGGCAACTGGTTATCCTGTTTGGCTTCCTGAATAGCTGGCTGGCTATCCTCTGGAGACTCTGTCAGCTCTGGTGGCTGGCTGCCCTTTCGGGACTCTGTGACCTCCGGCTGTTGGCTTTCCTGTTGGGACTCTTTTACTTCCAGCTGTTGGCTTTCCTGTTGGGATTCTGCTACCTCTGGCTGTTGGCTTTCCTGTTGGGACTCTGTTACTTCTGGTTGTTGGCTTTCCTGTTGGGACTCTGTTACTTCTGGCTGTTGGCTTTCCTGTTGGGACTCTGCTACCTCTGGCTGTTGGCTTTCCTGTTGGGACTCTGCTACCTCTGGCTGTTGGCTTTCCTGTTGGGACTCTGCTACCTCTGGCTGTTGGCTTTCCTGTTGGGACTCTGTTACCTCTGGCTGTTGGCTTTCCTGTTGGGACTCTGCTACCTCTGGCTGTTGGCTTTCCTGTTGGGACTCTGCTACCTCTGGCTGTTGGCTTTCCTGTTGGGACTCTGCTACCTCTGGCTGTTGGCTTTCCTTTTGGGATTCTGTTACCTCCAGCTGTTGGCTTCCCTTTCGGGACTCTGTTACTTCTGCCTGTTGGCTTCCCTTTCGGGACTCCGTTACCTCGGGCTGCTGACTACCTTTTCGGGACTCTGTTACCTCTGGTTGTTGGGACTCAGTTGCCTCTGGCTGGTCCTGCTGTGTTACGTCACTTTGAAGTTCTTGTTGTTCTTCTGGCTGTTGACTGATCAATTGCTGGTCTTCCACCTGCTGACTCTCCCGTCTTGACTCCTGCGTTGCCAGTTGAATCTCCTGCTGGGATTCCTTCTGCTCACTACTTTCAAATAGTTTTTTGATCGATGTTACACTACCTTCTCCACTGCTAGGAGCAAAATCTGTCTGCTCTATTTTGTCTGTCAGTTCTTTACGCCTAAAAATGCTCACTTTGCTATCTGTCTGCAGGGTCTCGTTGATCACATCCTGGGCAGGAATTGCTTTCTCTTCTTCCATCAACTGACTTTGTGGCTCTTCTTCCATCAACTCTCCTTCCATCAACTGACTTTGTGGCTCCTGATCTTCCTGGCTGCTGACAAGAACTTCTGCTACTTCAGCTGGTTCTGCTTTTGTATCAGTGGGAGGAACAATCTCTTCTTTAATTTCTGTAACTTCTTCTACCACATATTCTTCGACCTGTGGCTCTTGAGCAGTACAACAGAGGATTTCAGCAAGAGGTTTTCGCTCCCAGATTTTACTTGTTTGCTGACTAGAACATTTCACAACCTTTCCTGTTTTCTGGCTCACCCAAGACCCATCCTCCTTAGATGGCTGGCTCTTGTGCAGGGGTGCCTCTTCCGGTGGCTTTTGGCTGCTGAGTTGCTCCACTGCAGGCTGTTCTGTGATTTCAGAAAGAGCATGAACTGGTTCTTTCGCTGCACTTGCACTTTTGGGGAGCATTTGACTCGGAGGTTGAAGAATTTCAGCAAGTGGCTTGCGTTCCCAAATCCGACTTGTCTGCTGGGTTTCACATTTCATAACTTTGCCTGTTTTTGGGTGGATCCAAGTCATATCCTCCTTGGTTTCCACTTCATTTATAGGCTGAGTTCTAGAAGACTTCCGACTTTGTATGTTCTGGTGGCCAATGGATTTCTGACTTCCCCGTCGAGATTCCTGCCCAGGAAGCTGGGGTTCTTGGCTGGGCACCTGACTGCCACGGCGTAATTCTTCACCAGGGGGAGGCTCCTTCTTCTCAGATTCCTCAGATGGGGGCTGACTTTCTTGGCCTAGGACTTCCTGGGCTCCTTCTCCTGGGAGCTGACTTCCATGGTGTGATTCTTGGCCAGGAAGCTCCTGGGATACTTCACCGGGGAGTTGACTGCCACGACGTGAACCCTGGTTAGGTTGCTGACTACCACGGCGTGAATCTTGTCCAGGCTGTTGACTGCCACGGCGTGAATCCTGACCAGGCTGTTGACTGCCACGGCGTGATTCTTGTCCAGGAATTTGACTCCCACGGTGTGATTCCCGGCCAAGGACCTGACTGCCACGGCGTGATTCCTGGCCAAGCGCTTGACTGCCACGACGTGATTCCTGGCCTGGGAGTTGCTGTTCTTGACCTGAGAGCTGCTGGTTACTTCTTGACTGTTTCCTGACTGATGCCATGCTTCCAGTTTTACTGGCTGGAGGGAAGTTGGCTTGATCACTTTGGTCTGGCAAAAGGCTCACTTTGCTCTCAGCCTGTGGAGTTGGGTCTGTTGGCTCTTTGGCAGAATCTGCCATCTCAGGGATATCTTGCTCCATCGTTTGGCCAGTGTCTCCACCCTCCTGATGTTGCATCTCCTCATTGTTACTCTCCACATTGATTTCATCATTATTTTTCTGCTCCTCCATATCAAGCCCTTTTTCACTTGCTTTATTGCCCTCAAGTATGTTGGAGTCAAGGTGGGATTCAGATTTGTCTATTCTTCCTCCATATGCATACAGCTATACCAGGGGTTGTTTAAGGCAGTGATTTTGAGAGTTTCCTTTGGTGCCTGTTATACTGATTTGGTAGTATGCCTGTTTCTTTCTCACCGTCAGTGTCAACTCAGGGCTCCTCTTTCCAAAAAGTATCCCGAGGGCCAGATAGTTTCATGGCTCTTATATTAGAAGGAGCAGCTGTGGGACATGCTATTTCATTCTAGTGTGGCCCACCCCTTCCTCGCATGTCCTTCCTTTCTTCCTGTTGTTAATAACAACCTTGTTGTTCTAGAAGCTTCACAGGTTGGTTGCCAAGTATCTATGATGTCATTGACCATTCTGCTCCTTCCATCTGTCCATTTATTTTACAAGAACCAGGATCTGAGCAAGGGACCACCAGACAGAACCATGTACTTGGAAAAGTTTGGACATGGAGTAGGATGTGGTATGATGGATGTGGTATGATGGACAAGCTGGAATGTGTCCAGAGGAGGGCGACCAAAATGGTGGGAGGTCTGGAAGCCATTATGCCCTATGAGGAGTGGCTTAGGGAGCTGGGTATGTTTAGTCTGGAGAAGAGAAGGTTGAGAGGAGACATGAGAGCCACATTTAAATATTTGAAGGGATGTCATACTGAGGATGGAGCAAGCGTGTTTTCTGCTGCTCCAGAGGCTAGGACATGGAGCTATGGACTCAAACTCCAGGAAAAGAGATTCCACCTAACATTAGGAAGAATTTCCTGACACTAAGAGTTGTTTGATGGTAGAATAGGTTGCTGCCTGGGAGTGTGGTGGAGTCTCCTTCTTTGGAGGTTTTTAAACAGAGGCTGGATGGCCATCTGTTGGGAGGGCTTTGATTCTGTATTCCTGCAGGGCAGAATGGGGTTGGACTGGATGACCCTTGTTGTCTCTTCCGACTCTCTGATTCTATGATATCCCACCGTGGCACTACCTTTCTGTGGTGGTGGTGGGATCCTATGCTCCTGTGAAGCAAGAGGCTATACTGATGGCAGCTGTGCTGCTAGTAAGGACTCTCATGTCAGACAGACTTTTGATGAGAAGCCAGATTAAAATGTGCCAAACAGCTCCTGGGCAGCAGCAGCAGCATGTGTGTGTGTGTGTGTGAGAGAGAGAGAGACACTGGCAGAGGATTTCTCAGAGACAATGGCAATGGCACCATATCTAACCCTTGTTGGTACTGTGCAAAAGGAGGTATGGTAAACCCTTTTTGAATGGTTTTTCATGGGTTTTATGAATGACTTTTTAAATGACTTTTACCATGAAAACCCTATGAGGCAATGCAAAGTGAAACAGGAGATAGTGCTAGAAGATGAGACTCCCAGGTCAGATGCACTCAATGAGCTACTGTTCCAATGGGTGTACAGCAGAGGACAACTATGAGTAGCGCTGTGGCTAATGATGCAACTGGACTCACGCTGAAAGGACGTTCAGCTGTTGACGTGCTCAGAGGTGAAAGGAAATCTGAAGCTGCACAACACATATTATGGGAAAATGAAATGTGGGAAGCATCAATCAGGGGAAAGCTAGACATTGTAAAACAAGAAATGGAATATAAAAACATTGCAATACTCAAGGTGAGTGAGCTAAAGTGGACAGGAATGGGACACTTTGAGTCACATGATTACACAATGTTTTACTCAGGAAATGAAAATCTAAGAAGAAATAGGGTGGCATAACAAGGAAACACAACAAAAACAGCCAAAGGATATAATGTAAAGTCTGACTGAATCCTATCAAACTTTGCAAAACTAGAAAACTGGGATGAAAGTAACAGACCAAAATGCAACAGAAAGAAATGCAACGTTCTACATTTAGGCCACAGAAACCCAATGTACACTTATAGGGGGATACTTGGCTTAGCAGTGGTTCATAAGAAAAGGACCTTGGGATTATTGTTGCTCAGAAGTTGAACATGAACCAGCAGTGTGATGCTGCAGCAAAGAAGGCAAATAACATTTTAGACAACGTCAATAGAAGCATAGTTTCCAAGCCAAAGGAAATAATAGTCGCCCTACACTCTGTGGTAGATGGGTCTCATCTGGAGTACTGTGTTCAGTTCTGGGTGCCCCATTTTAAGAAGGATATAGACAAGTTGAGGTGGGTTCATAGAATCATAGAATCATAGAATTGCAGAGTTGGAAGAGACCACGACGGCCATCCAGTCCAACCCCCCTGCCACGCAGGAAATCTTGATCAAAGCATCCCCAACAGATGGCAATCCAGCCTCTGTTTAAAGACCTCCAAGGAAGGAAGGAGACCCCACCACGCTCCGAGGGAGTGCGTTCCACTGCCGAACAGCTCTTACTGCCAGAAAGTTCCTCCTCATGTTGAGGTGGAATCTCTGTTCCTGGAGCTTGCACCCATTGCTCCGTGTTCCAGTCTCTGGAGCAGCAGAAAACAAGCCTGCTCCATCCTCAGCGTGACACCCCTTCAAATACTGAAACAGGGCTATCATATCGCCTCTTAACCATCTTTTTTCCAGGCTAAACATACCCAGCTCCCTAAGTCTCTCCTCATAAGACATCGTTTCCAGACCTTTCACCATTTTAGTTGCCCTTCTCTGGACACGCTCCAATTTGTCAATATTCTTTCTGAATTGTGGTGCCCATAACTGGACACAGTATTCTAAGTGAGGTCTGACCAAGGCAGAATAGAGCGGCACTATTACTTCCCATGATCTAGACACTATACTTCTATTGATGCAGCCCAAAATCGCATTGGCCTTTTTAGCTGCCGCATCACACTGTTGGCTCATGTTCAACTGGTGGTCTACTAGGACTCCTAGATCACTTTTGCATGTAGTCTCGTTCAGCCAGGTCTCCCCCATCCTATATCTATGCATTTCATTTTTCCGCCCTAAATGCAGTACCTTACATTTCTCCGTATTAAATTCCATTTTGTTAGCTTTGGCCCATCTCTCCAGTCTATCCAGGTCATTCTGAATTTTGATCCTGTCCTCCAGGGTATTAGCTACTCCTCCTAATTTGGTGTCATCTGCAAATTTGGTAAGTATGCCCCTAATTCCCTCATCCATGTCATTGATAAAGATGTTGAATAGCACTGGGCCCAGGTTCAGAGAAAGGCAACAAGGATGATAAGAGGGATGGGGAGCAAAACTTATGAGGAAAGGATGAAGGAGCTGGGCATATTTGGCGTGGTGAAGGGAAGGCTGAGGAGTGGCATGATTGCCCTCTTGTTAAACACAGCCAGCCCCGAGCTCAAGAATTCCAAGAAACACACTGCCAGGCAGAGACTGAGCAGCAGCAAGCAATGAGGACTTCCAGCAGCTTCTGGGAGATTTACAGGTGGCTGCCTGTAAATGTTTGCATTGCCTATTTTAAGAGGTATGATGCTGGTCCTTTTCTGCTGGATTTCACAGAACGGGGGTGTCTCTTCAGGGTCTTTCAGAGTGAGGAGAGATCTCTTCAGTTGCTTCATCCGGAGAGGGAGCTGTTATCTGGAGCCAGAAACACCTTACAATCCAACCTCTGGAGGTCTGGAAGCCATGCTTTACCGAGAGTGGCTTAGGGAGCTGGGTATGGTTAGCCTGGAGAAGAGAAGGTTAAGGGGTGATATTATAGCCATGTTTAAATATTTGAAAGGGATGTCATACTGAGGATGGAGCAAGCTTGTTTTCTGCTGCTCACAGACTGGGACATGGAGGAATGGACTCAAACTGCAAGAAAAGAGATTCCACCTAAACATTAGGGAGAACTTCCTGACAGTAAGAGCTGTTTAGCAGTGGAATACACTGCCTCAGAGTGTGGTAGAGTCTCCTTCTTTGGAGGTTTTTAAGCAGAGGCTGGATGGCCATCTGTCAGGAATGATTTGATTGTGTCTTCCTGCATGGCAGGGGGTTGGACTAGATGTCCCTTGTGGTCTCTTCCAACTCTATGATTCTATGATTCCTCTCCTTCTGATTGCTCAGATTCCAGAGGCTGAGTTAGGATAGGTTAGTAAAAACCTGAACATTGTGTGGTGGAGGCATCAGTGGTGAAACAGGCAGACAAACTCCATGAATGTCCATTGGGGAGGATCTAGTTGGTTCCTGAGTCAGGAGGGATTTGGAGATCACATGGATCCAGTTAATCCTCTTCTATGTCTGCTCTCCTAATGGGCTCTTACCTCTTGGAGAGGGACTCTGCCTTTGGATGCATCAGGACAGTCTCAGCATAGCAAAACCCCTATGTCTCTAAGGAGACATTTTTTTAAAAAATAGGCATCAGGCTGGTGCATCAAGAGGGACATCTCTCTGTGTTCAGATTATTAACAGGTGGATAAATTGCGGAGATGTCAGAGGGCTGATCTAATAGTCTCTAATGATTGTTATTATATTACAAGTGTCCCCTTGAGAGCCTGAACAACTGAAGTGGGGAATTGCCTTCTTTGAAATTTAATTATTAAAACAAAAGGGAAGACTCCACAGATGAAAGATGTCTGGAGGAGGCCAAGGTTTCCTTAAAACAAGAACCTCTGACATTGCCATGCTGCAATGTCCTCCAGTCAGCTTGACCCTGAAAAATGCACGGTATGTACAGTTATGAAACCTCATGGGAGGGGTAATAGGTTATGGTAACAGCTTGTTCTGGGATCTTGATCGTGCTTTGCCTTCTCAGGGGGAGATCAGAGCATGGAACAGTCCACTGTAGGATGTCAACTAAATGAAGCCATGCAGGTGAGTGGCATAATTCAAAGTGGCCTAGCCCGGGCTTGTTCATGTTTCCCAGTAGTTAATATATCTATATCTATATCTATATCTATATCTAATCTATATCTATATCTATATCTATATCTATATCGCTCCACAAGGTCTGTCTATTAAATAACGAGACTGATACAATAACCCATCTTTATTTATATGTATTACAATTCTAATGCTTGTCCCCTTCAATATGCTCCCCATTTGCACTCACACACTGATGCAGTTTTGTTTTCCACTGGTTGAAGGCATGGAGCAGACCAGTTTCTACCAGCTGTTTCAACAAATCTGCTGTTTTCTTCCTTACGGCAACAACCGACTCAAAACATGTTCCTTTAAACACTGATTTCACTGATTTCACTTTAGGGAAAAGAATAATGTTGCATGGTGCCAAATCTGGTGAATATGGAGGATTTTCAACTGTAGTAATGTGTTTATTGGCCAAAAACTGCTTCACAGAAAGTGCTGTGTGAGCAGGCACATTGCCTTGATGAAGAATGAAACCATTTCCCCACAGTTCTGGCCTTTCTAATAAAAATATAATAATAAAATTTATTTTTATCCCGCCCCTCTGTTAAAAACAATCAGGGCGGTTTACAAAAATTAAAATACCAATACAAATGCACCAGACCTCGCTATGGGAGGGAGGTGGGAGCATCAGTCTGCTGCTTCCCACCTGACAAGGGAACAGACCTCTGTTGCTCCCAGCAGCTGCTGCCCAGTAAGTGAGGACTGGGGGACTTTTATGGTCCCTACATAGAGCTGGACCCCCATATCTGTGGAACCAATATCTGCGGTTTCAGTTATCCATGGGACACAAAATAGGGATGCATATCATAGAGTTGCCTGGAAAATGCCTAGTGAGGCATCCTCTCTAGACATGTTCTAGGTCCTCCAATGGAACTCTATGGTATGTTTTTATCAGAAGTCCTTTATTTTAATACGGTTTGCTGTTATCCACAGTTTCCAGTATCTTTGGTCAGTTTGGGAACCAAACCCCCTCAGATAAAGGGTCTGACTTTATTCCCTAAACTAGTGAATATGTAGGGATTGTGAATATGAACCAAGCACAAATGTATAACTCTAGGTTGCACATTTATAACTGCCTTAGTGAAATCCAGACGATGACGACGATAACATATACATCTTGCCACCAGTGGGGATTTGAACCCTGCTCTCCCAGAGCCCAGTATTCAGACCAATACACCATGGTGGCTCTCAAAGAGAAGGCTAGATGTGGAAAGACACTAGGAAAGATGCTAGAGCAGATCATTAAACAGACAGTCTATAAGCACTTAGAAAGGAATGCCATGATCACTAAAACTCCACATGGATTTCTCAAAAACAACTCATGCCAGACTAATCTCATCTCTCTTTTTTTGATAGAGTTACAAACTTGATAGATGAAGGGAACACAGTGGATGTAGTGTATCTTGATTTCAGTAGGGCTTTTGACAAGTTCCCCCATGATATTCTTGCAAAAAAATTAGTAACTTGTAGGCTAGACAATACAACTGTTAGGTGGATTTGTAATTGGTTGAGTGACCAAACCCAAAGAGTGGTCACCAATGGCTCCTTTTCATCCTGGAAAGAAGTGACCAGTGGGGTTCCACAGGGTTCTCTCCTGGGCCCAGCGTTATTCAACATCTTTATCAATGACTTAGATGAGGGAATAGAGGGTATGCTTATCAAGTTTGCAGATGACACCAAATTAGGAGGAGTAGCTAATACCCTGGAGGACAGGATCAAAATCCAAAAGGACCTGAACAGATTAGAAAGCTGGGCCAAAAGTAACAAAATGATTTTGAACAGGGAGAAATGTAGGATATTACACTTGGGCAGTAAAAATGAAACACACAGATATAGGATGGGTGACACCTGGCTTCATGGCAGTACATGGGAAAGGGATTTAGGAGTCTTAGTTGACCACAAGCTGAACATGAGTCAGGAGTGTGATGCAGCAGCTAAAAAAGCCAATGCGATTCTAGGCTTCATTAATAGGAGTATAGTGTCTAGATCAAGGGAAGTAACAGTGCCACTCTATTCTGCCTTGTTCAGACCTCACCTGGAATACTGTGTCCAGCTCTGGGCACCACAATTCAGGAGGATATTGAGAAGCTGGAATGTGTCCAGAGAGGGGAGGTAGGTTGGAAGCCATGATGCCCTATGATGAGTGGCTGAGGGAGCTGGGCATGTTTAGTCTGGAGAAGAGAAGGTTGAGAGGGGACATGATAGCCATGTTAAAATATGTGAAGGGATGTCATACTGAAGATGGGGCAAGCTTGTTTTCTGCTGCTCCAGAGACTAGGACACGGAGCAATGGGTTCAAACTACAGGAAAAGAGATTCCACCTAAACATTAGGAAGAACATCCTGACATTAAGAGATGTTCAGAAATGGAATGCACTGCCTGGGAGTGTGGTGGAGTCTCCTTCTTTGGAGGTTTTTAAACAGAGGCTGGATGGCCATCTGTCGGGAATGATTTGATTTTATATTCCTGCATGGCAGAATGGGGTTGGACTGGATGGCCCTTGAGGTCTCTTCCAACTCTGATTCTATGATTCTATGTGGCATATTGTCCTCTGGAAGGCCTCAGATTCCCTGCTCCTGTTCTCTGAGTTTAGGTCTCCAAGGTTCACTCAGCCTTCCATCTTTCATAGGTCAGTAAAATGAGTACCCAGCTTGTGGGGGGTAATTAGCTAACACTTTGCAAACTGCTTAACGCAGTGTAGATGTGTAAACAGCTATTGCTTAAAACAATTTGTAAGCCACTCTGATAGCCTTGAGGCTGAAGAGCGGGGTATAAATAAATAAATAAATAAATGGACTGATAACAGGTTGCAATTTACGCTCTGCTCAGAAAAGGTGGCTATTTGTTATTATTATTATTGTCTTGGTTGAATGAATAATTGAATGGTGAGTTGACACATTTTTGTGGTTGTTAAGCACCGTCAAATCAACTCTGGCCACCACGTCTTCAAAAAGGGGAAAAAAGAGGATCCCAACAACTATCGTCCAGTTAGTCTGACATCAATACCAGGGAAGATTCTAGAGCAGATTATTAAACAGAGAGTCTGTGAACATTTAGAAGGCAATGCCATAATCACAAAAAGTCAACATGGGTTTCAGAGTAACAAGTCATGCCAGACTAATCTGTTCTCTTTTTTTTATATAAAATTGCCAGCTTGGTAGATGAAGGGAACGTTGTGGATATCGCATACCTTGATTTCAGTAAGACCTTTGACAAGGTTCCCCATGATATTCTTGCAAACAAGCTTGTAAAATGTGGGCTAGACAAGTTAACTGTTCAATGGATTTGTAATTGGTTGACCGGCCGAACCCAAAGGGTGCTCAGCAGTGGCTCCTCTTCGTCTTGGAAAGATGTGACCAGTGGGGTGCCACAGGGTTCTGTCCTGGGCCCAGTGCTATTCAACATCTTTATCAATGACTTGGATGAGGGAATTAGGGGCATACTTATCAAATTTGCAGATGACACCAAATTGGGAGGAGTAGCTAATACTCCAGAGGACAGGATCAGAATTCAAAATGACCAGGATAGACTGGAGAGCTGGGCCAAAGCTAACAAAATGAAATTTAATGCGGAGAAATGTAAGGTACTGCACTTAGAATCATAGAATTGCAGAGTTGGAAGAGACCACGAGGGCCATCCAGTCCAACCCCATTCTGCCACGCAGGAAATCACGATCAAAGCATCCCCGACAGATGGCCATCCAGCCTCTGTTTAAAGACCTCCAAGGAAGGAGACCCCACCACGCTCCGAGGGAGTGTGTTCCACTGCCGAACAGCTCTGACTGTCAAAAAGTTCCTCCTCATGTTGAGGTGGAATCTCTGTTCCTGGAGCTTGCATCCATTGCTCTGTGTTCCAGTCTCTGGAGCAGCAGAAAACAAGCCTGCTCCATCCTCAACGTGACACCCCTTCAAATACGTAAACAGGGTATCATATCGCCTCTTAACCGTCTTTTTTCCAGGCTAAACATACCCAGCTCCCTAAGTCTCTCCTCATAAGGCATGGTTTCCAGACTTTTCACCATTTTAGTAACCCTTCTTTGGACAAGCTCCAATTTCTCAATATCGTTTTTGAACTGTGGTGCCCAGAATTGGAAATAGTATTCTAGGTGAGGTCTGACCAAGGCAGAATAGAGCGGCACTATTACTTCCCTTGATCTGGAAACCATACGTCTATTGATGCAGCCCAAAATCGCATTGGCCTTTTTAGCTGCTGCATCACACTGCTGACTTATGTTCAACTTGTGGTCTACTAGGACTCCTAGATCCCTTTTGCATGTAGTCTCCTTCAGCCAGGTCTCCCCCATCCTATATCTATGCATTTCATTTAGCTGTATGCCTTGAAGTCAACTCTAACCTAAGGCAAGCTTTTCCTAGCAGGATTTATTCCAAAGAGGTTTTCCATAGCCTTCCTTTTTTTTTTTTAAAATTATTATTTTTATTGTAAAAAGGGATTACATAAAGTTAAAAACAAAAAGTCCATCACATCGTATAGTTTCTTACATTTTTCTTCAACATCAGTTCTCTACAGATCAAACACAAAAATTTATAGACAGTCAACATTACACAAATATTATCTTTAAATTATCTGTCTGGCTTTGTTTTATATCTGACTTCCTTTCTGGTGTCTTCTAATATTTCCTTTCTCATCTAGTACATCGATTTCATACATTTAATCCTGGTTTCTATATTTCCTTCTCTATTTCCCTTATATATATCTTATTCTTTTTATGTGTTGGCTGTGTATATTCCCATACTCTATGTAAAGAGTTGTAAATAATGTTAAAATTGAGTAATGAATATTAGATAATGGATATTGTATGAATAACACATTCCTTTTTACTGCTCATTTTGTTCTTATTCATTTTTGTTTTACTCATTTGGTATTTTATTCAAATATAGGAGTATGTTGCTACTTTACCCCATCTGTTCGTTAGGAATGTAACAAGGGTTGTCCAGTCTTTATCATAATGCTCCAATTTTTCTCCCTTTAATAGCATTGTTAATCTATCCAAGTTTAAGGACTCATACAACTTTTCAAGCCACTGATCCATTGTGGGGCATTCTTTGTTTTTCCACAGTCTTGCAAACGTAATTCTAGCAGTTGTAAGCATATAGAAGATAATTTTACCATGTTCTCTCTCCAAATTCTTTTCTATCATTCCTAAAAGGAATACTTCTGGTTTCCATTGGAGATGAATATTTAGTATTTCTACTATCATTTGTCGGACCTGTTTCCAAAAATTATTTGATTTTTTTGCAGTTCCACCAGAGGTGGAAGAAGGTTCCATTTTCCTCTCCACATTTCCAACAATTGTTCTGGGCTCCTTTATACATCTTGGAGAGTTTACTAGGTGACAGATACCATCTAAAATACATTTTATATAGGTTTTCTCTTAATTCTTGACTAGACGTTCTTTTAATTTGTTTTAGCCACATGTCTTCCCAGGATTCCAATTGTATTGTATGCCCTATATTTTGTGCCCAAACAATCATATTTGGTTTGATTACCTCCTCTTCTGTATCCCATTGTAGTAGTAATTTATAAAATCTAGAGATCATTTTTCTATTCCCTAATTCCGTGATGGTTTCCCAAAGTGAGTTCTTTGTCATAATACCTGTAAGCTTAACGTCCATTTTATATCTCTCTCTCATTTGAACATAAAGATACTGGTATCTTTATGTTCATAGCCTTCCTTTGAGGCTGAGAGAGTGTAACTTGCCCAGGGTCACTGTGGTGTCACCCAAACTCTCCTAAATGGATGGCAGCCTCCGACCCAAGGAGACAGGCAAGAGATCAGCAGCGTTTCTTGATCAGGAAATTTATTGCAGGCAGAAAATAAAAAAGACTCAGAGAGGCAAAGCCTTAGGCATTAAATAGTAAGAACAAGCTTCATCAAACAATAATCACAGCATGCGTGCCTGGGTGCCTTCAAGGAGGAAGGAACCGTGAGCTAAACTTTCAAACAAACTTTATACTTTTCAGGATACCATTTGCTTCTCTAGGTGACGTATACACTCTCTACCCAAGCCAAATTCTATTTAAAATGTTTTTTCTATATTTTTGGCATCAGCTACCTTACTTGGCAACAAGAGGAAAGCAAACAGATAAACTTTAAAAGTCTTCCAAGAACTGGTCAAACTTACCCTAGTGTTTCCTGTCTCTGATCTCTGCTTTCAAACAAAACACTTTTAAATTAGGGTTGGGAGGGGGGCCTTTCAGTGAGCAATCTTTCCGGTCTTCATGGCTTGCCAAAATTAAGAAATGGCTGCTAGTCTCCATTTTAGACAGGCCTCTGACTATTGCTCACAGTGGGTTTCCATGGCTGAGCAAAGATTCGAACCCTGGTCTTCCAGAGTGTCTCCCTCTCTCCCTTTCTCTTCCCACCTGCTCTCTCGATATGTAAAGTATGAGTGAAGTGCAGCTTAAAATACGAAGCAAAATATAGCCTGGTACCGCCCTGGTGCAGCAGCTTTGTGTAATAGCCTGAATTAAAACCCATGACTTCATTCCCTTTGTGAGACTGAGGTGCTTAAGTGGAGCCCATGTTGAAATAATGACCGTATCATGATTTTTGGGTTAATGGTGGTTGTTTGAATGACGCAAGTGAGCTAAAGCCAGAGTTCCCTTTGCCTCTCTTCTTCTCCACTGCCTCCTATTTGCCTGTCTCCCCTAAAAGAAGGAGGCTTACAAGGCATTCACATGGCTGGAAGCCCAAACACAATAAGCTTCGTTACTTCCAGGAGGATGTGATAATGGAAGGCGGTAGGGGCGGATAAATGCCATTAAAATAGCTCCACTTAATGTTAACAAGTCGGCTGGCTTGTCCAATAAGGTAGAATAGCTGGAGGCCTCTATTTTTAAGGGGAAAAAGGGAAGTTCTCTTCAAAAGCATTCAAATTAAATTACCCTCTTTTTAACAAAGTGCTGCTTGAGGTTTATTAGCCTCATTCACTTCACCTGCCTGCAAAAGGTAAGGAAGGTCATTATTACGGGTGCTGATAGATGAGACGGAAGGAGAGGCGGGCGCGTTGTCACATGCGCGCCTAACCCCACATGATTTGGGATGGGTGGGTGGGTGGGGAGAGCTAACGAATGATGAATTCAGGGGTAGTTTTGGGGAGACCAAAGCCCATCCAGGGCTACTAGTCAAGATGGCTAACTACTTCTCCAGTGTTGCGGGAAGTGCACCCCCGCATATCTGTTGAGAAGATTAAAGAAATCATAAAGTCATAGAAGTGCATGGGCTCTCAACTTTCAGCCTGTCCAATACGTCTTGACCCTGATCTGTAGATATATATATGATAGCCATGTTTAAATATTTGAAGGGATGTCATACTGAGGATGGAGCAAGCTTGTTTTCTGTTGCTCCAGAGACAAGGACACGGAGCCATGGGTTCAAACTACAGGAAAAGCGATTCCACCTAAACATGAGGAAGAACTTCCTGACAGTAAGAGCTGTTCAGAAGTGGAATACACTGCCTCATAATGTGGTGCAGTCTCCCTCTTTGGAGTTTTTTAAACAGAGGCTGGAGGACCATCTGTCGGGAATGATTTGATTGTATATTCCTGCATTGCAGAACGGGGCTGGACTGGATGGCCCTTGTGGTCTCTTCCAGCTCTAGGATTCTATGATTCTATCTTTCCTTTCCACCCCTACCCCTCCCACTCTCACCAGCATGTACACTGTTCACTTGCCCTTCAAACATTCGGGCCAAAATCCTGTGGGTAACATACCTGTGGATAACTTGAGATTAAGAGAACCTGCATGGTGTAGTGGTTCAAGTGTTGGATTAGGATTCTGGGAGACCAAAGTTCAAATCCTTTTTCTGGGTGCATCTACACTGTAGAAATAATGCAGCTTGACACCACTTTAAGTGCTGCAGCTCCATCCTATGGAATCCTGGGATCTGTAGTTTTACAAGGCCTCTAGCCTTCTCTGCCAAAGAGCTGTGGTGCCTCACAAAACTACAAACCCCAGGATTCTGTAGGATGGAGCCTTGGCAGTTAAAGTGGTGTCCAACTGCATTGTTTCTGCAGTGTAACTGCACCCTTCAGCCATGGAAAATCACATTCTCTTAACCTTAAAAAAAGGCAGTGGCAAACAACTCAAGAAATTTGGCCAAGTAAATCCTAGGAGAGGCCATCAAAACTTGGAGATGACTTGAAGGTACATACATAACAATGGAACCAGTGTGGCATAGAGATTTGAGAGTTGATTAGGGCTTTGGAAGACCAGGGTTCGAATCCCCGCTCAGCAATTGAGACCCATTGGGTGACCTTGGGCCAGTCATACTCTCTCAACCTTAGAAGATGGCAATGGTTAACCTTCTTGGAATAGATCTTGTTAAGAAATCTCACCTGGAAGTGTTTGCGCTGGAACGGCCATTGACGGGGTAAGTATGGTTAAAAAAAAAAAGATATGAGGTTTCACACACTGACAATGCTGGCAAAAAAGCGCTATGGGGGAATCAATTGATGGCTTCAGCTGTTAATTAAAAAGTACAGCATTTTAAGGTGACATAACCTCAAAAAGGCGACATCATGTGATATGTGCACCCTTTTGTAGTTATGTGGTGTCATTATGATGCCTTATTCTGTGAGGTCTGATAAAGTCTTTAGTATCAAGAGGGAAGGAGAAAGGGAGATTTCTGTCACTGTTAAGTTATTGTTTTGTGGTTGTGATGTGCCTTTAAGTCAACTTTGACTTATGGTCTGCTATAGTATCTCTCTCTCTCTCTGGCTTTTCTTTGCAAACAAAGATTCAGAAAGGACTCATCCTGCGCTTTCTGCAGGTGCGCTGATGACTAAAAAGACCAATCCAAGATAAACAAGTCCGGTTGCATATATCACCTTTTCATATATGTATAGTTTTTTCTAAGCACTGCCAAGGAAACGGAGCATGGCCCTTCTGTTACACACCATGATCTCCTTCTGCAGCTGGTCTCACTCAGACCAAAGAGGGAGTGTGGGAGTGACAGTCATTTCTTGTACCTTGAGTCTAGTGTATGTAATGATGAACTCCCCAGCATGAAAGGTCTAACTGCATGCGCATCCTGTGATCTCTAATTGGACTTAGACGGGAGTTTTCTGTATGTATTTGGACCCTGTAACCATAATGCTTTTGGGCCGCCAGTAAACCCTCACTGACTGAAGTTGCTGTCTGTCTGTGTTCTTTCGAGCTGGGGTGGAAGATACTGTACTGGTGCTGCATGGGTGGGGGGGTGTTTGGGGATTTTATGTGTATTGTATTTTAATTTTTGTAAGCTGCCCCGATTGTTTTGACAGAGGGGTGGGGGTATAGTCTCTCTCTCTCTCTCTCTCTCTCTCTCTCTCTCTCTGGCTTTTCTTCGCAAACAAAGATTCAGGAAGGACTCATCCTGCGCTTTCTGCAAGTGCGCTGATGACTAAAAAGGCCAATCCGAGATAGACAAGTCCGGTTGCAAAAAGCACAGCAGAAGGTCTCCTTGGGTGATGTTTTTGGGTTGTGATTCTTTCTGCGTTGTCGTTTCTCTTCAAGACTTGTTCGTCGTGAGTTCTCAAATAAGGTATAAATAAATAAATAATAATAATAATAATAATAATAATTAGTGTGCACTTCTGCACTCTGCACATGCCTCAGAGAGGCATGATTATTTTGCACTGACATGACGACCTTCTCCAAGGGTTTTCTTGCCATGATTTCTTCAGAGGAGGTTTGTTCTTGCCTTCCTCTATGGCAAAGGGGATGTGGCTTGCCCAGGGTCACTCAGAGATTCAAACCCTAGTATTCTAGAGTCCTAGCCCAAAACTCAAACCACTGTCCACCCTCCACTTCTGCACTCAGAGTTTTCCTGGCAAGATTTACAGCATCCCCTGCTTTTCAACAACTTGGTTTTCAACATCCCGCTGTTTTGACTGATCTAAATTACAGCTGTATACTGCACTTTTGACCCCTGGTTGCTTATTGTATTTATTTTATATTCATTTAGGTATTTAGGTTCTTTCCCAGGGCTCGTCTACACAGGCAGTCTCTCTCTCTCTCTCTCTCTGGCTTTTCTTCACAAACGAAGATTCAGGAAGGACTCATCCCGCGCTTTCTGCAAGTGCGCTGATGACTGAAAAGGCCAATCCGAGACAGACAAGTCTGGTTGCAGAAAGCACAGCAGAAGGTCTCCTTGGGTGATGTTTTTGGGTTGTGATTCTTTCTGCGTTGTCGTTTCTCTTCAAGGCTTGTTCAGCGTGAGTTCTCAAATAAGGCTGCAGCATTGTGGATAGTGCTTCTCCATGCTTCCCGATGTGAGGCCAGGGTGGACCATTTTTGGTGATCAGTTTGGCCGAGCTTGAGATGTTGATCCAAGGAGTCCTTGTATCACTTTTTTGGAGTGCCCCTCTTACGCTAACCCATGACGAGTTCACCGTAGAGTACTTTTTTTGGGAGGCGATGGTTCTCCATCCTAGAAATGTGCCCTGCCCAGCACAGCTGCGTTCTCAATATCATGGCCTCAATGCTGGTGATCCTTGCTTGCTCAAGGACAGCAACATTCATCAGGCAATAAACCCCATCTTGCCTCGATCTCAGAGCCCTGCAGACCTAACCATTTATTTTATTTTATTTTATTTTATTTTATTTTATTTTATTTTATTTATTTTTAGGTATTTATACCTCACCCTTCAGTCACAAAGGCTCTCACAGCGGCTTACAAATTGTTAAGCAAGAGCACCTACATATCTACATGACTTTTATAGCAGGTTAATCTCTAAACATTTTACGATGGAAGGCTGAGTGAACCTTGGAGCCCTCTAGGATCGAACTCACAACCCTTGTGACTGCAGTACTGGCATTTAACCACTTTATCTTCTTTTTCTTTTGACCACACACTTTCCCCCCTTTCAGTTGTCTTGGCATGTTGGTGGCGCAGTGGTTAAATGCCAGAACTGCAAGTCACCACGTCGCAAGTTCAATCCTGCAGGCCTCCAAAGTTCACTCAGCCTCCCATCCTTCTGTAGGTCGGTAAATTGAGTACCCGGCTTGTGGGGGCAATTAGCTAACACACATTGGAAACTGCTTAATGCAGTGTAGATGTGTAAATTGCTATTGCTTAAAACAGTTTGTAAGCCACTCTGATAGCCTTGTGGCTGAAGGCATAAATAAATAAATAAAAAATAAAATCCCCCCCACTCTCAACCCACTCCACGGTGCTGTTTTTTCTCTCTCAGTCTGCTTGGCGCCATCTAGTGTTCAGCATTGCATTTGCAAGTTAAAAGAAAAGAAAACTGGGTTCCATTTTCAATTGATTCCACTTTCTGGCAGTGCTGCAGACCCTAAGCCAGCAGATAATCAGGGGCTTCCTGTGTTTCGAAGAGCCGGTGGGCTTCCGTGGCTGAGGAGGGATTTGTGCCCCCCAGGCCCCCCAGAATTGTAGTCCAACACTCAAACCATTACACTACCCACTAAGCAATTTATTTCAGCCTTTTGCAACAGCTGACTTTGCCAGACCTGGATCTGAAAGACATGAGCAGGATGCTTGATTACTGGAGTCCTTGGAGGTCTCTCATTCATAGAGTCCTCATAAGTTGAAACTGACTTGACAGCAAATAATAACAACAAAATTTATCATATTTCCCCAAAGCTGGGACAACACTGAACCCTTTTTCATCTGAAGAAGTTGGCTGTAGCCCCCCAAAAGCTTGTATTGAAATAAACATGTTAAGCTTAAAACACTTTTTTCTTTCATTTTTCACTTTAGAGTGGTTCTCATAATGTCAAAATATTTTAAGAAGCTGCTATGTTTAGACCTTTGCATTTTGGAAACAAAGGGCTTGTTTCGAGAGGGAAAAAATACGAATGCCTCCCGAAATAGCAGCCATTCGCAATGCTGCAACCTGTCAAAACATCTCCCCTAAACTCTGCATGGACCTTAGCCAAGATGGCAGCTGCAAGTGATTTACTCATGATTTAAAATCTACTGTTGCCAATTTTTTAAAAAAAATAGTTTACAATGGTGCGCACATAACGAATATTTCATATTTACAAAAAAAAAAGAAAAAAAAGAAAAAGAAAAAATAAAGAGTAAAAGATTTCTTGCTTAGTTGAAAACCCAACATGGTGGCAGCAGGCGCTTTCCCTGTTTGGAAGCCCTGCCCCCATGCTCACCCAGCCAATCAGATTACGCTGCCTGCTTGCACTGATGCGAATGCGAGTGTCCAAATAATTGTACATTTGCATGTCGTACGGAGCTTTTTAAAAAATCAGGTGAAAGCCCCGGATGCTTCTCACACAGACTTTGAGATGGATTTGGCTGCCCTCCTTCCAAACGATACGTATTTAAGCAAATGTTCATTTTTATGGATCACCTTCCATGCGATTGCCCTTAGGATTATTTTTGCTGTATAGACAAGCCCAAAGAGTTTTACAAAATTATTTTGGGCATTTTTTGGATGGTGGTGAAAGGAGATAAAAGTGGTTCTCATACCTGCCAAGATTTTCACAGAGGAAAACTGGGATGTGTGTGGCCAAGCAACTGCAGAGTGTGGTCAGGATAGTAAAAAGTGATTAATGACAAATAACAGATATGAAAGGCTGCAGCAGTTTGCTTTTGCCTGAGCCTCCTGGGAAGAACAAGACTCTCCCCTCTCCTCTCCACCTTGCTGAGCTCACTAAGTGCAAATAATTTTTGCACTTTGAACTCAGCTTGCAGCAACTGAAGTGAGGTGATGATAAAGGAGAAAAATAGGAGGAGGAGAGAGAAACTGGGACATTTTAAAAGCTTCTGAAAAAGTAAGACTGCAGAGAAATAACTGGGACTGTCCCTGCGCAGTTGGGACAGTTGGAGATTATGGGTTGACCTGCATGTCTTACATGATGATAGAAATAGGGCTCACCCAGTGAGACTGACAGGAGATGTTAGCATGCCCTACTACCCCTCCTTATAATATCTCATACTTGGAAATATTGGACACTTAGAAGGGTCAAGTTAGGATAAATAGAATCATAGAGTTGGAGGAGACCCCAAGGGCCATCCAGTCCAACCCCCTTCTGCCATGCAGGAAGACACAATCAAATCATCCCCAACAGATGGTCATCCAGCTTCTCTATAAAAACCTCCAAAGATGGAGACTCCACCACACTCCCAGGCAGCAGCGCATTCCACTTCTGAACAGCTCTTTCTGTCAGAAAGTTCTTCCTAATGTTTAGGTGGAATCTTTTTTCTTGTAGTTTGAACCAGGGTGACCCAAAAAGAGGTCAGGTGGAGGTCACAAAGACCTGGGAAGGTGTCTTAGAAATATTTTAGCAAGCAAGCAAGCCCATGTTAGGATTGTGTGGAAGCCCCTTAGTAAACAAAGCGATTAAGGAGGTATGTGCTCATTCCTTCTTGGGCACCTTAGCAAGGACTCATCCAACCAAACAATCAAATGACCTCTCCAACCCCAGTTCCAAAGAAATCTCACATCAAGCTCTCCTTCCTGTCCTGCATTGTGAAGTTGTCATAAACCAATCAATTCCTATTTCCCAGCCATAAAGAGCAATCAGTTAAGTTTCAGTTTCCTTTGTTTATCCGGTGGGAAACCCATCCAGGCTTTGTCCTAGCCAGAGTATCCCTTCAGGATATGAAGCAGGGTATAAGTATTAGTCCTCCAACAATAGAAAGGTGTGCTACTGTAAACGAACCCAGCCACTCTCTTTCTCAGCATGCCTCCGGATTGGAACTTCCCGTGCCACCCTCAGGCCTCTGTCTGAGCACTTTCCTCTTCAAGACTGGTAACTATTGCCCTATTTTCCAGAATCTCTTCCTCTATCCAATCTTTCTGCCTTACTTCCCAATAGCCTCGTGTGGTTCTTAGGAACATGAGTTGTGTATGTGTGAGTGATTTTTGTGGTATTTCCAATAAAAACACTTTATTTCACTTTAACCTCGAGCTCTCTGCAGTTAGTACTGGTATACATAGGTGAAAAGGTCCCCACAGTTACTCTCCTCTCGCATGCATACTGCCTGAGCTAATAATTCCCTCCATCTAGACTCTGATATCAAGGGTAGGTCTCAAAGGATCTCCCACCTCTTAGGGTAACAGAGATTCAAGACAGACAAAATGGAAGGCTATGATTCTTCACAAGTTGTTTGAGGAGACCGTGAGAAAGTTCTCTCTCTGGACTGGACCTACTCTTCCAAAGGATTGGCAAAGTAACAAGTCCTGCAAAGTAACGACCCCAATATAGCTGTGAAACTCCCTGCTCCAAGATAGGGTGATGACTGATGGACGGCTTTGGGTGCAGCCATGGAGGCCTATGGAAACCTATTAGCCAAATGAATTTTACAAATTTTATGTCTGGGCATGTTATATAGGGGTACACACAGCAGCAAGGGAAGCTCACTGTCTCACATGTGCTGATATGAAACATGGAGCTGTCCTCTGCTGGAAGCAGGATGCTGGTACTAGATTAAGGGTGGGCAAAGTATACCTTTTGGGCCACGTGTGGCCTTCAGTTATGCCTTCATGGCCCTCAGCCCCTCCAAACACCCAGGCCACCCTCTTTCTGCCCTTAAAAAGGGCTGAATGGCTCCTTCTTCAGCCATGGCACTCACAGATCCTCCTGCATTTCTTCACATAAAAAAAAAGAGAATGACATCTTACTATCAAGGCTGGGTAGCACTGCAGGAGGGATTAGGCACGGATAGTGCTACACAACCCTTGTGTTGAATGACAAGCTGGAAAGTGTCCAGAGGAGGGTGACCAAAATGGTGGGAGGCCTGAAAGCCATGCCCTGAGTATGTTTAGCCTGGAGAAGGGAAGGTGAAGAGGTGATGGCCACGTTTACAAACTTGACAGGATGTCATATTGAAGAGGGAGCAAGCTTGTTTTCAGCTGATCCAGAGACTAGGAGGAAAACTCAAACTACAGTAGGACCCATGTATCCACTGATTCATTATCCACTGATTCAATTATCCACAGAACACAAAACAGTACACCTACAATAGAGTCTTCCTAGAAAATGTGTCCTCTCTAGCCATTTTTAGGTCCTCCAAGGCAACTCCATGGTATTTTAAACCAGAAGTCCCATTATTTTCAATGATGTTTGCTATTATCCACGGGTTTCAGAATCCATGCCCCCCCCAAAACCAATCCCCAGTAGATACAGGTGTCCTGTTGTACAGGAAAAGAGATCTTACCTAAACATTAGGAAGAACCTTCTGATGGTAAGACATGTTTGGCAGTGGATCCGCTGCTGCCTGGGAATGTGACATTCGAGTCTCCTTCTTTGGAGGTTTTTAAGCAGAGGCTGGATGGCCACCTGTTAGGAATGACTTGATTGTGTATTCCGGCATGGCAGAAGAGGGTTGGACTGGATGGCCCTTGTACTCTCTTCCAACTCTATGATTCTATAATTCTATGGCAGCATTGCACCACTGAACGCATAGCTGAATGTGGAACCAAATGCACACCCAAATCTGCGTCAGATCTGCATTTGTACAACCAAATCTGCATTCATGTACACATGCACCTGCATCACAGCACCACCTGTGCAATTCCACTCCTGCAAATCTGTACTGAATGCAGATGTTCTCCATCAGACATAAATGTCCAGCTGAAGTTCTGATGAGGAACTTACATGTGCTTGAGACACCAACAGAATTCTCGACAGCTTCTTTTTAAAGCCAGAAATGGACTTCTAGTGTCTTCCAGCTGGGAGGTGGGTGGGTACTTTTAGACATTTTGGGACGTTTGTGTGGCCCCCTCTATGAGTCCCAAGGGCCAAAGATTGGCCCCTGGAGCTGCCACAGTTGCCCACCCGCACCCTAGGCTGACCCCTGGCCTGATGTGACCAGGCCTTTCTTTGTGCTCAGAAGGTCTTCTGTCCTTTTTAAAACTAGAAGCATTCCCTGTGTGTCCTGCCACTCATCCAAGGGCAGACTCCTCCTCTCTCATTACTGCTTCTCTGTAGAACAGCCCACTTCTGTAATGATCTGAGATTCCCTTGATCCAACCGCTGGAATCTTAGAACAGCAATTTCCTTCCTCCAGTGCTTTTTTACAAGTGGGCCACTTCTGCCCTGGCGAATGTCACCCCTCTCTTCAATTTCAAGGTTAGAGACACTTCCATGATTAATGGCACTGTCTTCTAAGACCTTTTGCCATGGCTGGCTTGGTCAAGTACTAATTAACCCCTAGTCTGAAGTGGTGGAAGAAGCTCCTGACCTTGATCCTGGCTCTCCACCAGGGCCAGCTGTGGGGAGGGAAGGAAAGGATGCAGAGGGCAAGGAGGAGAAGGTTGCTAACTTTAGGAGCAAGGGGAGGATATTGGGGTGAGAGTTTTGGGGTGATAGTTGGGCCAGGGTCCTATTGATGCCTCACAGGCATGGAAGCTTCCATATGGAAATAGCTGGACATCTTTGTCCAATGTGGAATAGCTGTATTCACTTCAAGGTAGTGGAAGCTGACTTGCACATGAAATACTGGTATATATTGGATGCACACTGTGCATGAATGTACACTGCACATGCAGTTAAACATAGATGTACATGGTGTATGGGTGTATATCGTGATTGCGCATCTACGCACAATGCAAATTCAGTTGTACAAAGTCATAATCCACTAACAAGGCAGTGTGGCACAACTGCCATGTAATTCTATGAGCAAAAAGTTACGCTCTGCCTCATCAATGTAGGATCATAGAATCATAGAGTTGGGAGAGACCTCAAGGGCCCTCCAGTCCAACCCCTGCCCTGCAGGAAGACACAATCAAATCATTCCCGACAGATGGGCATCCAGCCTCTGTTAAAAAACCTCCAAAGAAAGAGACTCCACCACACTCCCAGGCAGCAGTGTATTCCACTTCTGAACAGCTCTTACTGTCAGGAAGTTCTTCCTAATGTTTAGGTGGAATCTCTTTTCCTCTAGTTTGAACCCATTGCTCTGTGTCCTAGGAGATTTTCAGACGCAATTTTCGGGTCTATATATTCCAAAACAGCTCTGTTGCTGCCACGCGGCAGGGGAGCAGTTTTGGATGACGCCGTTCCTCTGCCGAACCCCTCCATGTCACTTCCATAACAGAATGGAGGAAGCCGCATCGAATTTCACTCATGGGCAACAATCGTGAGTGAAATATGACGTGGCTTCCTCCATTCTGTCACGGAAGTGACACGGAGGGGTTCGGCAGAGGAATGGCGTTGTCCAAAACTGCTCCCCTGCTGTGCGGCAGCAACGGAGCTGTTTTGGAATATATAGACCCGAAAATCGCATCTGAAAAGCTCCCTAGTCTCTGGAGCAGCAGAAAACAAGCTTGCTCCATCCTCAGTATGACATCCCTTCAAAGATTTAAACATGCTTCTCATGTCCCCTCTCAACCTTCTCTTCTTCAGACTAAACATGTCCAGCTCCCTAAGCCGCTCCTCTTAGAGCATGGCTTCCAGACCTCCCAACATCCTGGTCACTCTCCTCTGGACACATCCCAGCTTGTCCATATCTTTCTTGAATTGTGGTGCCCAGAACTAGACACAATATTTCAGGTGAGGTCTGACCAAAGTAGAATAGAGCGGTACTATTACTTCCCTCGATCTAGACACTATACTTCTGTTGATGCAGCCTAGAATTGCATTGGCTTTTTAAGCTGCTGCATCACGCTGCTGGCTCATGTTCAGCTTGTGGTCCACTAAGACTCCTAGATCCCTTTTGCATGTACTGCCATCAAGCCAGGTAGAGCCAAAGACTGCAGAGGACTTCAGAGGATGTGCTGAAAAGTTGTAGCCCACCATTCACTGGAGTCTGTCCTTCTTTGCTACTTCTTTTGGTAGACTGTAGCATCTTGCTAGTACAAAAGCCCATCACTGTGGAAACAAGGCAGACAATCAGTGACTGGAATCTGGTTGGGGTCTTACACTTGTGTAAGTTCCCCATGGATGCAGGTAAACATTTTTGTCCAGTGCAGAACATCCACATACTGTGAACTCAAAGGCTTTCACGGCTGGCATCCATAGGTTTTCCATGCTGTTTTTCCCCGGGCTGTGAGGCCGTGTTCTGGAAGAGTTCTGAAGATGCCAGCCACAGATGCAGGTGAAACATCAGAAATAAACTCTTCCAGAACACAGCCTCACAGCCCTGAAAAAACCCATGGAGAAACATCCATATACTGTTCAAGGCCAAGGAAGCAAAGTTGTGCCTGGGCCCTGCTGCACATGACTGTGTACAGGTCGCTTGCTGTATTCATGGGGGATGCGTTCTCAGACTTACTGTGAATACTTGAAACCACTGGTAATACTGAACCCCACAGAATCACACTGGAGGACCTAGGAAATCATGCTGGAGGACCTAGAGAGGTGGTGGTGTTGTGCACTGCTTCCAGAACTTGGAAACCAACTCTGGAGATTATCAGACGAGTCAAAAGTGGCGCTACAGCAATGCCAGAAGCTTGCAAAAGGGTCCATTACCATATGATCTCGTTGCCCATCATTATGCACCTGTTCTGCTCCTGTTCTGTCAGCACTGCTATTTATTTATTTATTTATTTATTTATTTATTTATTTATTGAGAAGCCATCAATAGATCCCCCTGTTCTGTTTCTGTCACAGATTTGACAGGGTGAGACAAGATGCACCGTTTTGCTGCCAAGATCCCAGCGTCAATGGGAGGTCCCTGCCAGAACACTTCCAGGTGAGATTGGGACATCCAGATGAGTGACAACCTTTTTATGACCTTCCCCAGGTTAGTTGTTAATTTTAAAGTGTGTTTTTGTGCTTGTTGTCACTATTTTTGGTTCTTTTTCTTCTTCTTTTTTAATTTCCTGTGCTCATGTCTTCTTGTGAGAATCTGTGGGATTTAGATCCAGGAAGTGAACGGAGCTCCGTTAGAGCGCCTTTCTCTCCTGGGCTGCCTCATCAACCAGAGAGGATGTAAGTGTGGTGGGGAGGGTGATTGTGGCGCATCAGGATGGGACAGACGCAGGAGTGGAGATTGTGGGACAGGAACACTTTTGCGCTGCTGTCTGATAATCTCCTCTGACTCGGAGACGGAAGCAGGGGACATGCCAGGACCTGCTGAACCAGAGCAGGAGGAGGTTCCAGAGCCACAGGCCTCAGAAACAGACACTAGGGTGGCACCAGCTCTGGCAGAGGGTCCTGATCCCCGTCAGATGCAGAGGACAACTTACTTATACCCACCTTCACAGCATGGAGATAACAAAAGGAGGATTTGAGGTGGTCTCAGAGTATTTATAGGAAGCAGCAATTAGTTAAGCAGCAGCTGCACTAGCTGCTGCTCTAGAAATACGCAGGCCCTGACCTCCAAGCATTGTTGGAGAGAATCTGACTTACTTGGTGGCCTGGTGTATTCCTGCTCACTGTGTTTGACCCAGACTGTGTTTGTTACTGTGAACTCTGTTTGCTTGACTTGGATCCTGCTGGACTACCCTGAACTCTGTTTGCTGGACCTGAACCTTGTCTATTGGATTTTGCTTATGAAGTTGTATTTGCTTGCTAGTAAAGTAAGTGTCTGACTTCACACTGCCTTGATTCCTTTGCCTGTAATTAGCCTGACTGTGCTGCGCCTCTGCTCTCAGCTGTGTAGTAATCACCCTTTGGCTGGTTGTGTGGACAGTGTTTGGACAGGGCATATTTTTGGGAGGATGGATAATTGAAACCATCCTCCTACGCATACGAAAGGGCCCCCCGACCTGTATTGACCAGGTCCAGCCCTACATAACTGTGTTGATGGTGGTATGGGGTCATGATATGGATCCATTGCCAATGACAATGAACTTGAGCTTCTCCAGGCTGAGCCCTCTGTAATGGGATAACAGGCGATTACGGTCAAGTAGTGCCATGGGAAAGTATCGCCTGGAATATGGGGTGGGCTCCAAGCGAGACCATGGCTTCAGATGACCTCTGCTCAGCATTCCCACAAAGATGTGAAAGAATCTGTGCTCTTCCATTGTCTTTACTAGACACTGAGAAATAAATGTTCCTAAGCTCATGCTGCTCAGATGTTCAAAGGCGCACAATCAGCTTGAGTTTTTAAAGAGTGTTTGAGTTACCACAGGCACTTACCACTGTTGCTGGAAATAACTCTTTATGAAGTGTCTCTTTCAGCACTTCATAAAAAGGTGGATTCCTGGTAGGCAGGTGAGGGCATCTTCTTTTTTCCTTTGAATCTTAAAAAAAATATATATATGTAATATGAAAAACAAAAATAAACATATCTCATAAGAAACAAAACAACCACACAACAATACACAATTAATCATAAACACAAAAAAGCAAAATCTAATTAAACAATTAAAAATCTTATCCTATTATATCTAAACAATTACAAAAAAGCCCCAACATCTGAATCACAGACACACAAAAATATTTAAAATGACTTCTTAAAATGAAGCTCTTTTGAATAATCATAGAGTTGGAAGAGACCAGAAAGACCATCCGGTCCAGCCCCATTCTGCCATGCAAGAATACACAATCAAAGCACTCCAGAAAGATGGCCATCCAGCTTCTGTTTAAAGACCACAAAAGAAGGAGACTCTACCACACTCCCAGGCAGCAGCACATTCCAGTACCAAACAGCTCTTATTCTCAGGAGGCTCTTCACAATTTTTAGGTGGAATTTCTTTTCCTGTCATTTGAGTCCATTGCTCTGTGTCCTAATCTCTGCAGCAGCAGAAAACAAGCCTGCTCCATCCTCAATATGACATCCCTTCAAATATTTCAACATGGCTATCATGTCCCCTCTTCACTTTCTCTTCCCCAGGCTAAACTTACCCAGCTCCCTAAGCTGCTCCCCATAGGGTATCATGGCTTCCAGACCTCCCACCATTTTGCTTGCGCTCCAACTTGCCAATAAATAAGTAAGTATCCCAGGATTTAGTGTCTAGACTGAGGGAAGTAATAGTGCCATTGTATTCTGCTTTGGTCAGGCCTTACCTGGAATCCTGTGTCCATTTCTGGGCACCACAATTCAGCAAGGATATGGACAAGCTGGAACGTGTCCAGAGGAGGGCAACCAGGATGGTGGGAGGTCTGGAAGCCATGATGCCCTATAAGGAGCGGCTTAGGGAGCTGGGCATGTTTAGCCTGGAGAAGAGGTTAGGAGGGGACATGACATATCTGAAGGGATGTCATACTGAGGATGGAGCAAGCTTGTTTTCTGCTGCTCCAGAGACTAGGACACGGAGCAATGGGTTCAAACTATAGGAAAAGAGATTCCACCTAAACATTAGAAAGAACTTCATGATGGTAAGAGCTGTTCAGTGTTGGAATATGCTGCTGCCTTGTAGTGTGGGGGAGTTGGTGGAGTCTCCTTCTTTGGAGGTGTTTAAACGGAGGCTGGATGGCCATCTGTCGAGAATGCTTGGATTGGGTATTCGTGCATAGTAGAATGGCGTTGGACTTGATGGCCCTATGTGGTCTCTTCCAACTCCATGATTCTATGATTCTATGATTTCATTACAACCAATCAAAGAGAGCCAGTGAAAGAGAGGCAGTGTGGTGTAGCAGTTTTAGTCCTGCACTATTACTCAGGAGACCAGGCTCAAATCCCTGCTTGACTATATAAACCCTCTGGGTGAGCTTGGGCAAGTCATACTCTCTCAGCCTTAGAAGGAGGCAAAGGTAAATCCCATATGAACAAATCTTGCTAAGACAAACCTGAGATAAGGTTGCCATAAGTTGCAAATGACTTGTGTTGCTTGAATTGCATGGGCCCGTGAAGGATCCATTCATGTCCAGATATTAATATGGGCAAAGTTTAATAAGCTCAATATGGCAGCAAGAGGCCCGTAAGTGTGGGGTCTTTTGACCTATGTATACCAGTATTCACTGGTAAGATTCACAGCCAGGAAATAAAATAAAAATGGTTTGTATCGAAAAATAACCTTGGAAGCATTAAAACCAACACTCAGGCTTCAAGCACTCACACAAGGCTAGCAAAGATAGTAGGAAGTATTGGGATAGAGGAATAGAATAGGGTGATGGGCTATGCCATACCTATCCAATGAGCAAAGATTTGTGTAACAGAAGGTACTCAGAATGGAGTTCTGAGGGTCGAGAAGCAAACTGGCAGAGTAACAAGGTGGGAGAAACTGCGAATGTGGTGACACAGACTGACCGAGTGATGAGATGACGGATGTTGTGCATGCTTTGACTGTGTTTTGGGGTGATATTTAGACTCAATATTCCCCCTGAAAGGGTGTTTTGAGTGGAATACAATGTTTTCTGGTGTTTCCCATACTTAGACAATGGAAGCTCTGGTTGCGTTAATGATCGCTGATGGCATAGACATTAAAACTGATGGGCGTCAGGCAACCTTATTGTTCTAGGAGAGGTGTGAGGGAAAACCAGTTTTGCAAGGCAAAGAGTGTCCGGCCGCTTTGATTGAATTAGTGAATTACTCACTTTCCAGGACAATTAGCCCATTTCCACCCAACCAGTCCAAGGCAGGTAGTGTCTGCATAATTCCTACCTAGGTGTGTCTTTTAGGAATTTGGGGTGGTCTTTTCCTTAGGTTTTCTGAGCACACCTTGAGTCCTTGCATTTGGGAGGCCCTGGTCTACTACCAACCACATGGAAGAACAATAAATAAGTCAATTTATGAAATATAGCCAATTGATGAATTATTGGAAGGGAGGGGGTATCAGGGCAGGTAACACTTCAAGGCATAGAACAGCAACCGTTCCAAGCTCTGCCCCTCACCTAAAGCAAGTCACTCCTCCTCTCCTAGGAGTAGCCCTGCAAAACAAAAAGTTTTCAAGCATACTATGATAAAATTGGCTTGAATGCAGACACTATATTCTGGGAGTCTCCCCCCCCTGCCATTTTTAAAGCTATGTTTGGCCTGGTTTTTGGCTTTTAATCCTATGCTGCTTTGAAGAGCTTAGAATAAATGGTTCCAGCCTGGCTCATTACAGGAGCATAACATTTGGAGATGGAATCCGAGGCTGAACTTAACTGCGGCTGAAGCGACTTTCTGACAGGCAGCAATCATGTCAATGAAGGGGAATGGGGGCAGTGTGTGTGCGGGGAGGAAGAACCCCCACTCCACAACTTTGTCAGTCTGTGTAACTCCAGAAGCCACGCTCCCAACTGCAGACACAGAGAGATTTAGCCCCATTTTAGCTGGGTGCTTCTAAAGCTTATTTTCCACCAAAGGACAGTAGAGACATCTTATAGGCGCTGTCTGTCGGATGGAAGGCCTGTTGAACATGTGTCTATTATAGGCAATTCCATCTGTGAAATTGGATGCACAGGCAGATGGCGTGGGGTGGAGGCGGCTGTTTGGGGTATGGCTGGGGCCCTGGCCTCTTCCGTCTCCTGAGCAACTTGGCAAAAGGTGCTATCACGAGGCATTAAGGCAACTGTATTGTTACCCATAATTAATTGTGACGGCTATGTTGTGATGACTGTTTTGAAATGAATGATCTCTGGGTTCCCTTCCCTTCCCTTCCCTTCCCTTCCCTTCCCTTCCCTTCCCTTCCCTCCCTCCCTCCCTCCCTCCCTTCCTTCCTTTCTTTCTTCCTCAGGGACAGAATTTGGCCGAGAGCCTAGATCACAGAGTTATGATTGTGCACTAGTGAATTGCAACATTGCACCATCAAATGAGAGAGCCTTCTCCGTGGCTGGTCCCAGACTGTGGAACTCCCTTCCATGGGAGGTCCGGTTGGCCCCCTCCCTGCTCTCTTTTCATCGGCAGTTGAAGAGGTTTTTATTTAGCCAGGTGTTCTGAAATGTGAATTTTAATTGGTGTGCTGCTTTTGATGTTGTATTTTTATTGATATTTACATTTCTTAATACATGTTGTGTTTAATTATTATATTTTAATAATGGTAATTAATTTAATTCTTTTTGTAAACTTTTGTATCTTGTAATGTTTTAGTCTCTCTCTCTCCCGCCTTCTACACCTGGAATACACTTCCTGGGAGTGTGCTGGAATCCCTTTCACTGGATGTTTTTAAACAGAGGCTGGATGAGTTACCTTAAGTGGTGGGGAGGGCTGTTGGAGTCCCACCTGAAATGCCAGTGTCTCCTTGAAAGTCGGGGGAATTATAGTTCAAAAGGAGGCCTGTGAAAGGAGGGTAACTTTGGGGATCTTTTCACCTGTGTATACCAGTACTAACTGTAGAGAGCACTCCAGTTAAAGTTAAAGAAAGTATTTTATTTGAAAACACAGGAGATATGCTAATGTACAAGAACACACACTCTTACGAACCATAGAAGGCTATTGAAGAATAAGGGAGGATGGGCTGGATGGAGAGACATCAGGGGTGCAAGGGTGATAGTTGCCAGTCTCAGAGAAAGGGGTCCACACGGTGGAGGGACTCAGACAGCATCTGAGGGTGGTGCAGGGGTCTCAGGTTATTGTGACCCTGACTTTCCTTTGGTCAGCTTGACCCCAAATGTCCCCAGTCAGCATGACCCTGAAAAGTGTCCAGTACGTGCAGTTATGAAATCTCATAGAAGGGGTAGTAGGGTATGCCAACAGATGTCCATCTCTTGGGGATGCTTTGATTGTGTATTTGTGTAAGGCAGGGGGGTGGACTGGATGAACCTCATGGTCTCTTCCAACTCAATGAGTCTATAATGGGAGCCGTGGTGGCTCAATGGTTAAATGCCGGTACTGCAGCCACAATGTTATGAGTTCGATCCTGCAGGGCTCCAAGCTTGACTGAGCCTTCCATCCTTCTGTAGGTCGGTAAAATGAGTATCCAGCTTGTGGGGGCAATTAGCTAACACACATTGGAAACTGCTTTGAGATTGCTTTGGCACTGATAAGTGGTATAGAAATAGAAGTGCTATGGCTATTGCTATGATGAATTAGTCTGAGTCTACAAAAGCTTATGCTACAAACTTCTTCCATTTCATCTCAAAGGTACTACAATATCCCCTTGCATCCCTGAAACCATGTTCATTATCAACCTGTTTCATCAGGTCTGGAAAGAAAAGAAAAATCTTCCATCTCAGTGCCCCCATTGTTTTGAGAACATTTAGGTAGATTGTGCTGTAATGTTCTGGAGGTAATTATCAGTTGCAGGCCATGACACAAAGCTCATTACTTCTTCCAGTGTGAGGAGACCACCAGCTGCTTAACTGGCCAAATGTGGTTAACTTCATGTATTTCATTGTGCCTGCCTTCTCAGTCCAAATTAAGCTTGTCAACAGAATGGGATATCCACAGAAACTGTGTTAGAGTGAGCGAGAGAGGATGAGCTGTCTTAATTGGGAATGGCATGTTGTGAATTAGGAAACATCCAGGTGGCTTCTGTAGAAAAACAGATTTATTTATTTATTGGGATAGGTCCTCCTTCCCCAGTCCTAGAAAGGTGATGCTCAATAGGACTACATAACAGCAGCCAACAACTACAGTCATAGGATCCTAGAGCTAGAAGGGGCCCTATGGACCATCAGGCCAATGCAGGATCTCCAGCTAGAGCACCACCAGCAGCTAGGAGCTGCCCAGCCTCTTTGGGAAGACATCCAGAGAAGGAGACCCCCAACACCACCTCTATAGGCCATGGATTCCATCCATTTGCCAAACTGCTCTCCCTGCCAAAAAGTTCCGCTCCGATTGCATTTTGTAAAGGAGTGGGATACAAATTATTATTATTATTATTAATAATAATTAATGTTCAGTTGAAATCTGCTCTCCTGTAACTTCAAACCATTGGACCTGGTCCTCCACTCTGAGGCAGCCTCCCCTCTGGGACAGCCCTTGAGGGATTTAAAGAGTGCAGTCTTGTCACCCCTTGGTCATCTCTTCACCCGGGTGAGCAGCCCCCACTCTTCCTCCCACACGGCCGTATCAATGGAGCAATAATGACTACAAGGTGCAGGAACCTAAGCAGCAGTCCTTCCAGTGGACTCTCTGAGTCCCCCTAGCCCAGGTGTGTCCACTCTGACTGCCAGCAGCAACTGTCTTTCAGGCAGGATCTGTCCCAGCCCTGCACAGAGATGCTGGCAACAGAACCTGAGATCTTCTACATACCAACTCAAACCATTGGTTCATTTAACCCAGTGGTTCCCCTACTTTGGTCCTCTTTGATATTTGGTCCAATCCTTGATATTTCCAGGTAGGGTGGGGACACAGCTCTCTCTAAAGTTCTGCGGGACCAAGGCTTCCAATTCAGAAGGATCATCTTCACCAGCCAGGATATGCCGGCTCCCCCCTGGCATATCCTGGCTGTTGATCAAGCTGGTTCCTCCCCTGTTACCTCTACGAAATGGGATGGAGGCTAGACGGGCATGCCAGTCCATCTCTGCAGCCACCACCATCTTCCTGGCTCTCCTGGAAGCGAGGAAGCCCACCGGGAACATGTGACCAAGGCTCCCTACATGTGGCCAGCCTTAGTGGCATGCTGTGGGACCCTTTCCGGGTGTGGAAGAGCAACAAGCAGAGGACAGGTACAGCGAGAGACATGCAGGGCTGAGGGAGCTGGGTATATTTAGCCTGGAAAAAAGACGGTTAAGAGGCGATAGGATAGCCCTGTTTAAGTATTTGCAGGGGTGTCACACTGAGAATGGAGCAGGCTTGTTTTCTGCTGCTCCAGAGACTGGAACACGGAGCAATGGATGCAAGCTCCAGGAACAGAGATTCCACCTCAACATTAGGAGGAACTTTTTGACAGTAAGAGCTGTTCGGCAGTGGAACGCACTCCCTCGGAGCGTGGTGGGGTCTCCTTCCTTGGAGGTCTTTAAACAGAGGCTGGATGGCCATCTGTCGGGGATGCTTTGATCGTGATTTCCTGCATGGGAGGGGGTTGGACTGGATGGCCCTCGTGGTCTCTTCCAACTCTACAATTCTATGATTTGTTCCCTCCTGATGAGAATGGATTAGAGCAGGTATTTTTAAAAAATGCAGTAAAGGGCCCTACTCCATCTTCCCCCATCTTAGCCCCAACTTTGCCCCAGGGGTAGTGAAGACTGGCTGGGGGCAGAATGGGGCAGAAGCACTGCATCATCAGGACTGCAAGGCTCAAAGATGGGGACAAGATGGGGTATATTGTCTGCGCAGATAAGCCAAAATGTGGACAATACCAGTCTGGAAGGACAAAGGGTGTGAGAGAAAATTTTTATTTATTTATTTATTTATTTAGTTATTTATACCCTGCTCTTTAGCCACAAGGCTATCAGAGTGGCTTACAAATTGTTTTAAGCAATAGCTATTTACACATCTACACTGCATTAAACAGTTTCCAATGTGTGTTAGCTAATTGCCCCCCACAAGCTGGGTACTCAATTTACCGACCTACAGTTTACTGACCTACGATGAAGGCTGAGTGAACCTTGGATTTCCAGTGCATGTTTTTTTCTACAGAAATCCCCCCACAGCAATTTGGGATGTTAAAATACGGGGAGCCTACTGAGAAGGAATATTCTTTTTTTCTCCCACAGCAGGGAGAAAACTACTGTAATTGTTTGTCCATGCATTCAAGGGTGAAATAATTGAGGATGGACATCCCTAGTGGTTTTGACACTCAGGATGCCCTGCTGAGGAGAACAGAAGCCCAGCCGCTACCCGAATTGCATGGGAGTCCACGGGGATCTCACTGGTGTCTGAATTCTAATATGGGGAATTTTAATTAGCTCAAGATGGCAGTAAGAGGCCGGGTAACTTGGTGGGTAACAGCAGGACCTTTTGGCCTGTGTATCCTGGTAGTAACTGGGGAGACTCCAAGCCAGGGGGTGAAATAGAAATGGTTTTATTGAAAACCAATCAAGGGAACACACATACGCACATACACTCAGGCTTCAAGCACTCACACAAGGCTAACAAAGAAAGTAGGAAATATTTGGACAGAGGAATAGATTGAGGGGATGGTGGGGAATACTGTACTGATTTGATGAACTGAGATTTGTGCAGCAGAAGTTACTTAGACGGAGCTCTGAGGGCCACACAGCAGAGCAGCAGAGTGATGGGAGCAAGAGGAGCTGTGAACACTTTGGCTGTGTTTTAGCATGATGTTTAAAGTAAAAACTCACCCTGAAGGGGTGAATTTGAGTGGAATACAATATCTGCTGGAGTTTCCCAAGGTTGGACAATGGATTCTCCAGATGTGTTAATCATAGAGTCATAGAGTTGGAGGAGACCACAAGGGCCATCCAGTCCAACCCCATTCTGCCATGCAGAAATACGCAATCAAAGCATTCCTGACAGATGGCCATCCAACCTCCAAAGAAGGACACTCCACCACACTATGAAGCAGCATTTTCCACTTCAGAACAGCTCTTACTGTCAGGAAGTTCTTCCTAATGTTTAGGTGGAATCTCTTTTCCTGTAGTTTGAACCCATTGCTCCGTGTCCTAGTCTCTGGAGCAGCAGAAAATAAGCTTGCCCCATCCTCAGTATGGCATCCCTTCAAATATTTAAACATGGCTATCATGTTCCCTCTCATCCTTCTCTTCTCCAGACTAAACATGCCCAGCTCCCTAAGCCGCTCCTCAGAGGGCACCATGGCTTCCAAATTTCCCACCACCTTGTTTGTCCTCCTCTGGATAGGTTCCTGAATTGTGGTGCCCAGAACTGGACACAGTTTTGCAGGTGAGGCCTGCCTAAAGCAGAATACAGTGGCACTATTGCTTCCCTTGATCTAGACACTATACTCCTGTTAATGCAGCCTAGAATTGCATTGGCTTTTTTAGCTGCTGCATCACACTGCTGGCTCATGTTCAGCTTCTGATCCACTAAGACTCCTAGATCCCTTTTGCATGTACTGCCATAAAGCCAGGTGTCACCCATCCTATATCTGTGCTTTTAATTTTACTGCCCAAGTGTAGTATCCTACATTTCTCCTTGTTGAAATTCATTTGGTTAGTTTTGGCCCATTTGATTGCTAATGGTTGAAACATTAAAACTGAGTGGTCTTAGGCAAACCTCTATTGTTTCAGAACAAATTAAGAGGGGAAAATACCCCAGTTTTGCAAGCAGAGAGTGCTCAGCCACCTTAATGGGGTTAGTGAATGACTCACTTCCAGAGCTTGCCCAGGTGAAATTAGCACATTATCTCTCTAAAATATCAGTTCCAGGGGACTTCACATAATTCTCACCCAGGTGTGTCTTTTAGGAATTTTAGCAGGCTACTTCCTTAGGTTTTCTGACCAAGCCTTGGCTCCTTGTTTGGGAGATCCTTGGTCTACCTTTAATCATGTAGAGTGCCAATTATAAGCCAATATATATGAGAGTTAGCCAATTGGTTAGTTATGAAAAAGGTGGGGGCCTGTCAGGGCAGGTTACACAGCCATGAGGCTCTCCACACTCCCAAGACTTCATCTTGCACAAGCTTTGTTTGTGCAAAACTAAACATGGTTTTCTGTGCAGAATATGGCTGCAACCTGTGATCCTCTTAGTGTAGTATAAATATCCACATGGGGAGAAACTCTGCACCAGCACTAGGTACCCCCCATGGCAGAATTTTGCACAACACATGTCGATTATGGGGTGCCATTGCACAATGCGCAACTGCAATGCACCAAGTGCAACTGCAATGCACAACACTGCTGTATGAGCAACTCCATTTCTGCCACTGTCCTCAGAATCTATATGCTGAACTGTGGTGAATAATTCACCTTGCAGACGTAGCAGGACTTACACATGTGTATGTCACTAAGAGAATGCCAGCCAATATGGTTTGGGGGAGGAAACAGCTATTTTCAACAAAATAGATTGATTCGTGCACAAAACGATCTGTTTAATGGGGCCACCCAAAGGACTCAACATACAGTAAGACACACACACCCATCAGCAAGACTGCTATGTGTGGTTTCAGTTACCTGCAGTTGCCACTACCAGAAGTGTTTGTGGGCCACTCTAAGTCCTCCAGTGCAATTCTATGGTATGCTTCGGCCAGAAGTTGACCAGAAGTTGTTGCGCAAGCATCTTTTGAGGAAATGGAGAGGAAAGTTGGGAGCAGATTGGTTCTCTTGTCCTCTGCAGGGCAGCAGGTGAGTGGTGGGACTCTTCCCAGCCACAAGAAGCGAAAATATAGCGTTCACTACTGCCCGCGGTTTCTGGTATCCGTGGAATGGCCTGGAGCTTCTTCCCTGAGGATAAGTGGGGGTGGGTGGGGGTGTCTTACTGTATTCAGGAGGGGATAAGGTTCAGCATATTGGACAGTTCCCTTAAAGTTCAGACTAAAACTAGGAGTGGGCTCACCACCTTACGACATGGAAGCAACCAGATGCTCCATGAGCAGTTGTTTTAAAATGACCTTCCTCAGCAGTGGCTCCTCTTCGTCTTGGAAAGATGTGACCAGTGGGGTGCCACAGGGTTCTGTCCTGGGCCCAGTGCTATTCAACATCTTTATCAATGACTTAGATGAGGGAATTAGGGGCATACTTATCAAATTTGCAGATGACACCAAATTGGGAGGAGTAGCTAATACCCTAGAGGACAGGATCAAAATTCAGAATGACCTGGATAGACTGGAGAGCTGGGCCAAAGCTAACAAAATGAAATTCAATACGGAGAAATGTAAAGTACTGCATTTAGGGCGGAAAAATGAAATGCATAAATATAGGATGGGAGAGACCTGGCTGAATGAGACTACGTGCGAAAGGGATCTAGGAGTCCTAGTAGACCACAAGTTGAACATGAGCCAACAGTGTGATGCGGCAGCTAAAAAGGCCAATGCAATTTTGGGCTGTATCAATAGAAGTATAGTGTCTAGATCAAGGGAAGTAATAGTGCCACTCTATTCTGCCTTGGTCAGACCTCACTTAGAATACTGTGTCCAGTTCTGGGCACCACAATTCAGAAAGGATATTGACAACTTGGAGCGTGTCCAGAGAAGGGCAACTAAAATGGTGAAAGGTCTGGAAACAATGCCTTATGAGGAGAGACTTAGGGAGCTGGGTATGTTTAGCCTAGAAAAAAGACAGTTTAGAGGCGATATGATAGCCCTGTTTAAGTATTTGAAGGGATGTCACGCTGAGGATGGAGCAGGCTTGTTTTCTGCTGCTCCAGAGACTGGAACACGGAGCAATGGGTGCAAGCTCCAGGAACAGAGATTCCACCTCAACATGAGGAGGAACTTTTTGACAGTAAGAGCTGTTCGGCAGTGGAACACACTCCCTCGGAGCGTGGTGGGGTCTCCTTCCTTGGAGGTCTTTAAACAGAGGCTGGATGGCCATCTGTTGGGGATGCTTTGATTGTGATTTCCTGCGTGGCAGGCGGTTGGACTGGATGGCCCTCGTGGTCTCTTCCAACTCTGCAATTCTATGATTCCTTCCTTCCTTCCTTCCTTCCTTCCTTCCTTCCTTCCTTCCTTCCTAAAACCTCCTTTGGATCTGTCAGGAATGATTTGATTGTGTATTCCTGCACGGCAGGGGAATGGACTAGATGGCTCTTGTGGTCTCTTCCAACTATATGATTCCTTCCTTCCTTCCTTCCTTCCTTCCTTCCTTCCTTCCCTCCCTCCCTCCCTCCCTCCCTCCCTCCCTCCCTATTTTAACTATTTCGTAGAATCATAGAGTTGGAAGAGACCCCCAAGGGTCTCAATTTCCAAAGAACCAAGGAGGGAACGGTAACTCCTTGCTTGGATCCAGTCCAGAGTGTTTTATTTTCCCTTCTGCTTTTACTCCAAAGAGACTCACACAGGAATATTCCTGGTCTCCTCCTCTGTGTCAGCCAAAGTCTTCACGAAGCACCAGTCATTTCACACTGCTCTTGTTCTTCTTCCTAAAAGCTCTTCCGCATTCTGCTTCTGAGCAGTTAAGGTTAGGAAAGTGCTGCAGCCTTCCTAAACTCTGGATTATATGGACTATAATTTATAATTGGCTAAGTTTTACCTGTACAACACCTACAAGTTTTTTCTCCCAGATGTAGCACTACAGAGACTTCTTGAAAAATCCAGTGACCGCTGCCTAAGAAAACAGCATGTGGCTTTCCAAAAGGACAGGGACATGCTGGATCCCAAGAGGGGTTGCCTTCCTGCTGCTAAAGGCACTAATAAATTTTACTGTCCTTTCCTCAGTTCCCACATGCCCCCAAAGCAGGAGTGGCCTCTGCCTGCAGAAGATCCCCCACAACAACACAAGCAACATCTAAGACAACATGAAGGCCTGTGACTCTAAGTAACCGGGTCACTTTCCTTTCCTTATTTTTTAACACCGTTTGCCTGAGGAAAAGACCAGTGGAGCTCCGAAAGCTTGCATCATGCGTTTTTTTTGCATTTTAGTTGGTCAATAAAGGTATTGATCTTTTGTGGATTTTGGATTGTGCTTTGTTTTGCTGCATGGCCAATGAGGCCACCTCTGAATAGGTTTTCTGGATTATATGAAATACAGCCCCAATGGGGTGCCTTTGGGGATCACTCCTCTCCATCCCCCCCTGCCTGGGGTGGCTACTGGCTCCCACATAAGCGGGGCAGTGAATCCATGCAAGATTTTAGCCTGAACTTTAAAGGAGACAACCAAGGAGCCAAATCCCATCCCCAACTAGGTCCAGCACCTTGGATAGCTCCCCTAAAGTTTGGACTAAAATCCCAGAACAGATCCGCTGCCCTGTCCCTCCAAACAGCCAGTTTCGGCTGCTTTTAAGTCACACTGGCTTTAGTCATGCTTTCCAGCTTTCTAGCATTGTCTCCTTCTGACGGCATTCTGACCTTGGTAATAATCAACCTGGCAACAAGGCCGTTGCTGTCCAAGAGCAGAATGGAGAACCCATCCATCACGGCCAGAAGGTTCTCGCCTTTGCTAAGAGAGGTCCGACCTTGAGCGGTTGCCCTCGCTGGAAGAAAAGGGGGTGAGACATTTTCTGCCAATGTCATCAGTGCTCATTGGCTGGGCTCCAGGGCTCTGTCGATAACAGGCAACAGGGCGGGAATACATTTCATGGAGAAAGAGGAGGAATGAAGGGCAAAGAAGGAAAAGCAAGATTAGTGTTTCATTCCATTCAGCATATCCCTACCCCTGTGGAAGGGAAAGAAGATGGCAGGCGCAAGAGCTCTAGTCTAGCTCCTGCCTGATTATTCCACCCATCACAGAGTTGGAAAGGACCCCCAAAGTCATTTATTCCACCCCAACTTGAGTGCAGGAATGCACAACTAAAATATTCCTGAGAAGCAGCCATCCACCTCTGCTTCGAAGCCTGCAATGAAGGGAAGTCCACCACCTTGTTGGCAAATGTGAGAGACAGAACTGGATGTATCAAATAGAATAATTGTATTGGCAAGAAGAGCAACCAGTAAAGCACAACCAGACCCATGCCCACCCATACTCACCTGGTGTAGCAGAGAAAAGAAGCAAGGGTACTCTTCTTTGTAAAACATATAAATGTAGTTTTACATTCAAAAACCCGTCCATAACAAATAATGGAGTAATGTCATGTTGTCTTATGTCATACTGAGGATGGAGCAAACTTGTTTTCGGCTGCTCCAGAGACTAGGGCATGGAACAATGAATTCAAACTGCAGGAAAAGAGATTCCACCTAAATATTAGGAAGAATTTCCTGATGATAGGAGCTGTTCGGCAGTGGAACCCACTGCTGCCTCAGAGTGTGGTGGAGTCTCCTTCTTTCGAGGTTTTTAAGCAGAGTCTGGATGGCTCTGTTGGGAATGCTTTGATCGTGTATTTGTAGGAAGGTAATGAGTCTAAAAATAAAATTGTATTTAAAAATTCCAGGATCTAGTCCTTTAAAAACAACAAGAATTATTTCCTTTTAAAAGGAGTTAAAAACATTCAGTCACTTTTGACTTCGTGTTCATGCAGAATGCGCTTAGGAAGCAGACTTAAGCTCAATTATCATCAGAGGTCTGGGATCCCCCAGTTAAATTAGACTCATTACAAAACAAAGGAGTCAGTTTAAAATGCAAATCAAAGTTTACTGAAGGTATATCAGTCTCAATCTACATACTAAAACAAACTTAAGAAAAGGTCCCTAACTGAAGGTATTTAGGTAATTAAAAACTCACTCAGCCTACAGCCGTGGCTGGGTTCCGATGCATCATGGCATGGTTACAGGAAAGCTTAAGATGGCTAAGATACATCCATCCTCATGGAGAGTCAGATTCAGAAGAAAGACTTACACAAAAGCAATAAAATTCAAATTAGGTCATGTGTTGAATGACCCAGCACTTCCAGTTGGCTAGAAGTGCTCAGTGAAGTAAGAGAAGGGAATTTTGGGAGAACAAAATGCATGCAGGGAAAAACCCTAGACTTATCTAAGATTGTGAATGAGGTACCCAAGATTGCTTTTACATTACAATGATTATTTCCCCACATACAACAGTATTCCTGGCATGGCAGAATGGGGTTGGACTGGATGGCCTTTGGGGTCTCTTCCAACACTCTGGTTGTATGTGGCTGTTTGGATTGCCCGGCTAGGGATCATCCCAGGCCCTGAGATTTCAGTGTCAAAATCTGAGAACTAGGGATGGCTCCAGTTGATGACACAGGGAATGGACCCTGGGAATACCTTTCAGTAAATGCGATTAGGCATCAACCACAGCTACTTAGAACGGGTTAGCCAAGATCCTACCTCAAGGAGACCGAGCGTAACTTTCACTCGCAAAGGTATGTGATGACTGTTCATTGCTGAATTGTAACACAGAGCAGGTGCTGGTGCAAACACACAATTGCAACGCTCAATGCTCATCTGCATGTGAAATGCGCTTGGCAACACATGCACAATGGCATCACATCTTCCTCTCTGCTTCCACAATCTTAAACTCAACATTGACATTATACCACAGCCAAAAAAGTACAACTGCATGGGTAAGGTAACATACACATGTATAAAATCATTAACAGGATGCCTAAATCCTATTATAAGTCTCAACAAGAGTAGAGATGTTGAATCAACGTATCTTTGTGTTGGCCCACCATTCAACAACTGATTCAGTGGGTAAACTCTAGTTGAAGGTGAGCCACCATAGTGTAGTAGTTTGGCCATTGTGTTACCATGCCCTACACCCCTCCCTATAATATCTCCTCATATCTCATAACTGGACGTAAAGAGGACACATTTGAAGGGCAGAGTTCAGCTTGCGGTCACAGGGCCTAGAAAGGTGTCTAGTAAGCAATTCTTGCAAAATAGCCCAACATGGGATTACTCTTGGTAAACAAACCCATTAGAAAAGAATGTGCTAATCTGATCTCCTCACCTTAAGCCATGAGTCACACAGCACAAACAGTGACCTGCAAACCCAGTATCCCCAGGAAATATTCCTTCACGCTTTCCCTATCCCACAATGTGAGGTTATTGTAAACTCATCAATTTCAATCTCCCAACCACCTAAGACAATCAGTGGAGTCCCATATTCCTTTGTCTCTTCCAGAGGAGAACCATTTGGCCATTGTTGTAGCCAAATTGTGCCCACCCCACAAAGGCCTTTGGGAGGAGGCTTGGAAAATGCCAGCCAGGAAAATGGCTCACCATGCAAAACACACATAGAATCATAGAATCATAGGACTTTTTCGGATGAAGAAAAATAACGCAAGCAGCCTCTCCAGCTTGCGAGGCTGCTGCGTTGCAAAGCGCCCCTTTCGTATGACGCTTGCCCCTGCTGGTACTGTTGCGGTACCGCAGGGAGAGCTGAGCGTCATATTTCGTTGATTTTTACTCACGATCAACTTTCGTGAGTAAAAAATCAACAAAATATGACGCTCAGCTCTCCCTGCGGTACCGCAACAGTACCGCTAGAGGGCAGCGTCATCCGAAACTGACACTTTGCAGCGCAGCAGCCTCGCAAACTGGAGAGGCTGCTTGCGTTATTTTTCTTCATCCGAAAAAGTCAATAGAATCATAGAATTGTAGAGTTGGAAGAGACCATGAGGGCCATCCAGTCCAACCCCCTGCCATGCAGGAAATCTCGATCAAAGCATCTCCGACAGATGGCCATGGTGTGTGATTGTCCACACATGGTGCTTAATCGTCCTTGCATGATTGGATTGGCCCTGCTCCTGATTCTTCTTTCCTGGTCCTTACAGATGTGCTGGAAAGAAGCCAGGGCCATGAACACCGACATGCTCTCCAGCAGTCCCTGCATCACACAACATGATCTCCTCTGGGACTGAGCTCCCCTGCTTTCAGTGTTTTAGGAGGTGGGGGAGATCCAATGTGGACCCTCCCTCCTCATTCACCTAGGATAGGAGGATCCTGTTACTTATCTGTAATCCTTCTATCAGCAGGCAAATACCTTTTAAAAAAATTAGACAGGCTTTTAGAAATGAAGGCTTTTAAGGAAAGGGCTTAGAAGAGGCTACTGTATTGTTCTAACTGCATTTTATCCTTTTCTAAGTGTATGTTTTTAATTGTTTTAATATTGCTCATAGAACTGTTTTAATATTGATTTTTCTTGCATGCTTTTAATAGTATTGAATTATTTTAATTTTAAGCTGCCTTGAGTCCCAATCTTGAGGAAAAAGCTAGGTATAAATAAACCCATGTGTACTTCTGCATGGAAAAGGTGTTTTCTGTGTAGAAAAAAATGCATTTCTGTTGAAACCATGTTTCTGCACAGAAAATGGGTTTCCATTTTAGCAAAAAAGTTTATTTCTGCACTATGTACAGCCTGTAATTGGTGGGTGTACATAATGCTTGCTTTTACAATTAATACAAGGGCTTGTCTGCAATACAGAAATACAGCAATTTGACACCACTTTATCCACCATAGTCTGTCCTATGGAAACCTGGGGCTCATCTACGAGGGACAAATAAAATAGAGTATTTTGTAGTATTGGCATCTTGCAGCAGCAGTGATGTGTCTAAATGTTTTTTCTGGCCATGGGAGCCCCCATAAGCCTCGCATTCCAGATGGTGCCCACGAGTGACTTACTTGCGTTTTTTCTTGGCCACGGTTGTTTTTTTTAAAAGGTCATTTAAGGTGCACTGGAGCAATAGGGCTCACACTAAGGACTTTTTCGGATGCGAAGAAAGTAACGCAAGCAGCCTCATCAGCTTGCGAGGCCGCTGCGCTGCAGAGCGTCCCTTTCATATGACGCTCGCCCCTGCCAGTACTGTTGCGGTACCGCGGGGAGAGTTGAGCGTCATATTTCGTCATTTTTTACTCACAATCAACTTTCATGCATAAAAAACAACGAAATATAATGCTCAACTCTCCCCGCAGTACCGCAACAGTACCGGCAGGGGCAAGCGTCATACGAAAGGGATGCTTTGCAGCGCAGCAGCCTCGCAAGCTGATGAGGCTGCTTGCATTATTTTTCAGAGTCTGAAAAAGTCCTTAGACTCTAAACTATCTAGTCCATGAGCTTCTCTTCGCCGATGATGCTGCCCTTGTTGCCCACACAGAAGCAGCTCTGCAGCGCCTAACGTCCTGCTTTGCAACAGCTGCAGAGCTGTTTGGGCTAGAAGTCAACCTGAAGAAAACAGAAGTTCTTTACCAGCCTGAACAACAGGACGAACACCACCATCCCCACATTGCCGTCGGCAAATCTGTGCTCAAGTCCGTTCAGCAGTTCACCTACCTGGGAAGCATCATCTCCTCAGATGCCAAGATTGACAAAGAGATCGATCACAGATTAGCAAAGGCATATAGTGCATTTGGAAGACTTCACAAAAGAGTCTGGAGCAAGAAACACCTGAGGCAAAGCGCAAAAATCAGTGTGTATAGAGCCATCGTACTGTCTATCCTCCTTTATGGATCTGAAACATGGGTCACCTATCGCCACCACCTACGACTCCTCGAGCGCTTTCATCAGCGCTGTCTACGCACAATCCTAAATATACACTGGACTGACTATGTGACGAATGTTGCTGTCCTTGAGCAAGCAGGGATCACCAGCATTGAGGCCATGATATGGAGAACACAGCTGCGCTGGGCAGGGCATGTTTCTAGGATGGAGGACCATCGCCTCCCAAAAATCATACTCTACGATGAACTCGCCATGGGTCAGCGTAAGAGGGGTGCTCCAAAAAAGCGATACAAGATTTCCCTGAAGCAACATCTCAGGCTCAGCCGAATTGATCACCAACAATGGTCCATGACTTCACATCGGGAGGCATGGAGACACACTATCCACAATGTTGCAGCCTTATTTGAGAACTCACACCGAACAAGTCTCGAAGAGAAACGATAACGCAGAAAGAATCACAACCCGGAAACATCACCCAAGGAGACCTTCTGCTGTGCTTTCTGGAACCGGACTTGTTTATCTTGGATTGGCCTTTTTAGTCATCAGTAAGCTTGCAGAAAGCATGGGATGAGTCCTTCCTGAATCTTCATTTGTGAAGAAAAGCCAGAGAGAGAGGAGAGAGACTTGGGGAAAGTGCACAAAATGCAAAACTATATTGCATTCTATACCCCAATACAAACAGCAGGGTGCAGGGCACGATATTTTGGCTACAGCCTGTCACCAACAGTGGTCCGCCCTGGCCTCAAATCGGGAGGCATTGAGACGCACTATCCACACTGCTGCAGCCTCATTTGAGAACTCATGCTGAACAAGTCTTGAAGAGAAACGACAACGCAGAAAGAATCACAACCCAAAAACATCACTCAAGGAGACCTTCTGCTGTGTTTTCTGCAGCCGGACTTGTTTATCTTGGATTGGCCTTTTTAGTCATGAGCGCGCTTGCAGAAAGCACAGGATGAGTCCTTCCTGAATCTTCATTTGCGAAGAAAAGCCAGAGAGAGGAACAATAGAGCAATTTTCCAATTTTATAAGAGAATAAAACAAAAAATAACCATCCTATTTTAATTGCCTTAGTGAATAGTGTAGATTGGTGCAGGAACCCATTTAGATAGGTAAAAGTTCCAGCAAATTCCGGGAGGGGTATTTTCACAGTCTAGACAACCCCCTAGTATTTGCAGTTTTTTGAGGCACCAGAGTTCTCTGATAGAAAAGGCTAAACACCTCACAGTTACAAATACCAGGATTCCATAGGATAGAACTATGGTGGATAAAGTGGTGTCACACTGTTGTGCTTCTGCAGTGTAGACAGGCCCAGAATCACAAGCTGCTAAGACTCCAAAGGCATCAGAAGCAAGATTTATTTTTCCACAAACTCCAGCAGAGTATTTTGAACAAGATCTGCCAAACACAGAGCTTTAGCCCATTAAATACTATTTCTGGCTTTTCTTCGCAAATGAAGATTCAGGAAGGACTCATCCTGTGCTTTCTGCAAGCGCGCTGATGACTAAAAAAGCCAATCTGAGAAAAAGAAGTCCGGTTGCAGAAAGCACAGCAGAAGGTCTCCTTGGGTGATGTTTCCAGGTTGTGATTCTTTCTGTGTTGTCGTTTCTCTTCAAGACTTGTTCGGCGTGAGTTCTCAAATAAGGCTGCAGCATTGTGGATAGTGCGTCTCCATGCCTCCGGATGTGAGGCCAGGGCAGACCATTGTTGGTGATCAATTTGGCCGAGCTTGAGATGTTGTTCAAGGGAGTCCTTGTATCGCTTTTTTGGAGCACCCGTCTTACGCTGACCCATGATGAGTTCACTGTAGAGTAGTATTTTTGGTCCTCCATCCTAGAAACGTGCCCTGCCGAGCACAGCTGTGTTCTCAATATCATGGCCTCAGTGCTGGTGATCCCTGCTTGCTCATGGACAGTAACATTCGTCACATAGTCAGTCTAGTGTATATTTAAGATTGTGCATATACAGCGCTGATGGAAGCGTTCGAGGAGTCGTAAGTGTTGGCAATAGGTGACCCACGTTTCAGATCCGTAAAGGACAATAGACAGTACAATGGATCTATAAATAAGAGTTACCATAATAGTAAGCAAAGACTCCTATGGGAAAATCCAGGGAGCTATGGCTTGGGTGATGTTTCTGGGTTGTGATTCTTTCTGCGTTGTCGTTTCGCTTCAAGACTTGTTCATCGTGAGTTCTCAAATAAGGCTGCAGCATTGTGGATAGTGCGTTTCCATGCCTCCCAATGTGAGGCCAGGGCGGACCATTGTTGGTGATCGATTTGGCCGAGCCTGAGATGTTTCAGGGAGTCTTTGTATCGCTTTTTTGGAGCACCCCTCTTACGCTGACCCATGGCGAGTTCACCGCAGAGTAGTATTTTTGGGAGGTGATGGTCCTCCATCCGAGAAACGTGCCCTGCCCAGCGCAGCTGTATTCTCAGTATCATGGCCTCCATGCCGGTGATCCCTGCTTGCTCAAGGACAGCAACACTCGTCACATAGTCAGTCCAGTGTATATTTAGGATTGTGCGTATACAACGCTGATGAAAGCTTTCTAAGAGTTTTAAGCGTTGGCGATAGGTGACCCATGTTTCAGACCCAGTTACAGTAAAAACAGAGTTGCTTTAAGGAAACATTACCCCACATCTCCCTTTCATAAAACAGAAAAACAAAACAAGTCAATATACATATCATAGAACACATTAAAAATCCTATCTTTCTCACTGCATCAGTATCAAACTGCTAAGGTGGCAGAGGTCACCGTGGACCAATTTGGTGCTGAGCTTAAATTGAAAGCTGCTAGTTGCAAATCTGGTACTGCAAGCAAGGAGGTGGCGAAAGATAAAATTGTGTTCAGCATGGAGGAGGAGAGATTGAAAGACTTTTGAAAGAATCTGACCTAACTCTTGAGAAGGCTGTTGAAATGTGTTGCCTTGATGAGATAACAAGAGCTCAGCTGCAGACTGTGGTAGCCGAAGGAGTTATATGAGCTACAGGAGACTCATAAAGATAACACAGGAATTTCAGTCCACAGCTCACAAACTCCAGCAAAGCACTGTTGTGAATGAGGTCTGCCAAACACAGGAACCTCAGACCATTAAATACTATACAACTGCAGTAAAAGCAGATTTGCTTTAAAGAAATGTTACAACACATCAGTTGGAGTTTGTGAACTGTACCACAACAAGGACACTTGTTTTCTGTGGTTTTCTTCTCGGGCTGTGAGGCCGTGTTGTGGAAGAGTTTATTCCTGACGTTTCGCCTGCATCTGTGGCTGGCATCCTCAGTGTCTGTGGGGTTTATGTACTGTGAGCTCCTGTTGGAGAGGATATGCAAATTTGTGTATTTAAACAGGTAGTTCCTGGGGAGAGATATGCAATGAAGATTAGTGTCTGTTTGGCTAATGGCCCATTATCTGCTGGAAATCCCCCTGTCCCTGGGTGGAGTTTATTTGAAAGTGCTGAGTTTTGATTTTGGTGGTTTTCAAGACTGGTAGCCAAACTTTGTTTAAGGTCTCCAACCTGGGCACAAAATGCTATTTAAAAACACAGGAATTCTGGACTAGGCCAACAACTATCATGTCAGAATGCACAGAGAAGCTATTGAAATCCACAAACACCTGGACAACTTCAACAGGAAAGAAGAAACCCTAAAAGTAAACAAAGTCTGGCTTCCAGTTTTGAAAAACAATAGAATCAAAACTCAAGACTTGCAAAGGAATTCCACTGAGGGACAGGGGGATTCCCAGCAGATAATGGCCCATCAACCAACCATTAACCAAACAGACACTAATGAGCCTTGCATTTCTATACCCAGAAACTAACCATTCCAATACACAAATTTACATATCCTCCCCAACAGGGGTTCACATCATATAAACTCCACACACACTCCTACCCCGCCATTCTCTGAGGATACCAGCCAAAGATGCAGGTGAAATGTCAGAAAGAAACTATTCCAGAACACGGCCTCACAGCTGGGGGGAAAAAACCATGGAAAACCTATGGATGCCAGCCGTGAAAGCCTTTGGCTTCACATCTGCTCATGTCTGTGCTCCTGCTGTATCTCTTTAGCTCCAAGAGCTTGAATTGACGTTCCTGTGTGATCTTTATGAGCCTCCTATAGCTCATATAACTCCTTAGACATTGTTACCATGGTCCACAGCTTGTTATCTCATCAACACAACATATTTTGACAGCCTTCTCAAGAATAAGGACAGATTCTTTCAATCTCTCACCTGGTAGTTGCTTGCAGCACCCAATTCACAAGTAGCAGCTTTCAATTTAAGCTCAGCAACAAATTGCTCCGTTGGGACCCAGAGTGCCAGTTAGGCAGTAGTTTTTGTCCTGGGGCGTCCTGGGACTTATTGATCCTGTATTCGGCCCCCACTGTTTACACGATTTTTGTCTCTGATTTGGATATCCCAGGAGATCCCGGGATCATTGTTTACACGGCATCATGTCCCGTGTTATGTCTCCTCTCCCACTATATACTGTCCCGTGTTTTTTTTGTTTACACGTGTTTATGGTCCTGGGATATTTTTTTTAGCTGTCAATCAAGGATGTGATTACTCATTCTTTCACAACCTCGGTGATGTACTTCCTGTAGAGTTTCCCGCCAGGAGTGATGCTATTGGCTGACACAAATGTTTGTTCAAGCTTCTCCATCGGTCAGAGGAGGAGGGCAAAGGCAACCCCCTCTGTACAATTTGATTAAGAAAAACCCTGATGGGTAAATTCCCCCAAAATGTTAAAATCCATGTAAAAGGAGAATGCCAGTACAGACACACAAGGCATTTTAAAAGACAAGCCTCAGTGCGATCGTCTGCTCAGATGCTGGCATTTTTTACTGTGACTTTAAACACAGGATGGAGAGGAAGCTGCCGGGGGGGGGGGATGTGGATGAATGTGTGATCGTCCACTTAGACGCTGCCAGTTTTTTACTGTGCCTTTGAACCCATGGAGGGGATGCAGGTGGGGGGATGAATGGGTGATTGGCCGCCCATGATCTCTTAATAATTTACTCTCTCTTTAAAATTTAAACCAAGCATACAGGGGAAGGACAGGTTAAAGCTGAAGGGTTTTCAATGTAGAAATCCATTGAACAGGGTGATTTAGTGCAGAGAGACACACAAAAACCTACATGCAGCTGGAATGGAAGCTTTTGTTTTCAGCTGGTGAGGCTGAATCTGTTGAACGGGTGACTGACCCCTCCTCTCCTTTCTGAGCCCTCCCCTGGTCACATCAATTTCCGGTCATCACCAAGTACTGAGATATCTTGTCCCGGGCTGTTTACATTTCCGATTTTCTGAATCCTCCTGTGGCTTTTAAAAAAATCTCTACAAACAGCGGAACAGAGAGTCATGCAGGTTGAGTGATAAAAGGTGGCCCCTCTTCCTAATACCTTGGAACTGACCCAATGTATGTGTAAACAACCAGGGTTGGACACGAATTCTTCCCACTACATTTTCATCGTGTAAACGGCACCCTGGACTCTGCAGATTGTTCCAGAAGCAAAATCTTTCAAAAACAATGTGCTTACAGGGCAATAAATAAATAAATAAAAATAAATAAAAATAAAAATAAAAAAAGACTTCTAATTTTTTTCTAGAACCTGTGAGGCATCTCTTGGCTCTTCCTCGAGGAAAGCAAAAGTATTATATAAAGAAATTCCTTCTTCCCCCAAACAATGTAATAAGATAGCTATTTGCCATCTCTTTGCAACATTTTCAAGCCCAGCTGTAGAGAGATAGCCTCCTCCTCCTCCTTATTTATAGCCCACTTTTCCCCCAAGGCTGGGACCCAAAGTGGTTCACAGTTTTAAAAACACACAATTAAAACATAGAAAAAGTGCACATTAAAACAGAATTAAACCAATTACACCACTAAAACAACATCAAAATATTTAAAAGAATAAAATATACTTAAAAGTATTAAACACTTTTTAAAAAGATAAAAAGCTATTTAAAAACAGCCCAAGAAAACCACACAGCACCCTCCAGCATGTTCTTTAAAAAGCCTGCCTGAATAGAAAGTTTTTGGCCTGTTGCAGGAAGGACAACAGGGAGGGGGTAAACCTGGCCTCCCTGTGGAGGGAGCTCCAGAGTCTCGAAGCAGCCACCAAAAAGGCCCTCTCTTGCATCCCCACCAACTGTACTTGCGATGGTGGTGGGACTGAGAGGAGGGCCTCTCCTAATAATAATAATAATAATAATAATAATAAAATTTATTTATATCCCGCCCCTCTGCGAGCAATCGGGGCGGCTTACAACAATAAAATAATACACAGTATAAAACAGCTCAAAATCCCTTCCCCCCTTAAAACATTATTAAATTAATACAAGTTAAAATCAATATATAATACAGTTTATTAAAAACCCTTTCGAGCAAGCAGCATCAGTTTGGAGGTCCAGAAGCAACCTCCGGAGGGGGTTCCTGAGGCTGGGGTTAGCTATTCTGGAAAAGCCTGCCTGAAGAGAACCATCTTGACAGCCTTTTTAAAGCTATCTAATGATGTCAATAGGCGGATCTCATCCGGCAGGCCGTTCCACAATTTGGGGGCGACAGCCGAGAAAGCCCTCTGGGAGGTGGTCGCCAGCCTAGGTCTTTGTGGCTGCAACAAATTCCTCCCAGAGGACCGGAGAGAGCGGGGAGGATTATAAGGGAGAAGGCGGTCCCTGAGATAGCTTGGGCCCAAGCCATTTAATAATAATAATAATAAAATTTATTTATACCCCGCCCCTCTGTTAAAACAATCGGGGTGGCTTACAAAATTTAAAATACAATACAAATAAAATCCCTACATTTTAAGGGCTTTAAAGGTGATAACCAACACCTTGTACTGGGCCTGGAAGCTGATAGGCAGCCAGTGGAGGGACCTCAGAACCGGAGTAATGTGGTCCCTCCTAGATGTCCCAGAAACTAGCCTGGCTGCCATATTTTGTACCAGCTGTAATTCCCGAACTAACCACAAGGGTAGCCCCATGTAGAGTGCATTACAGAAGTCAAGATGTGAGGTTACCAGCGCGTGCACAACGGTCTCAAGATCCCTTACTTCCAGAAAAGGGCGCAGCTGGCGTATTAGCCGAAGCTGATAGCAAGCGCTCCTGACTGTCGCATTTACCTGATTTGTCATCAGGAGTGACGAGTCAAGGAGCACCCCTAGACTACGAACACAGTCACTGGAGGAGAGTGTGACTCCATCCAGGACTGGAGATTGCAACCCGATTCTTGGTTTCGGGGCTGCTACCGTGAGCACCTCCGTCTTGTCTGGATTCATTCTCAATCTGTTTTTCCTCATCCAGCCCATTACTGCCCGAAGACATTCATTGAGAGAAGAGATGCCGTCAGAATTCAAGGCCGACGAACAAGATACGGAGAAATAGATCTGAGTGTCATCAGCGTACTGATAACACCCAGCTCCATAACTCCGGATAATCTTACCCAGCGGCTTCATATAGATGTTAAATAACATCGGGGACAGAATAGCACCCTGTGGTACTCCACAGGTAAGCTCCCTTTTACTGGAGCTACTGTCCCCGAGCAGCACTCTCTGAGTCCTGCCTGAGAGGAAGGACCGGAACCACTGCAAAGCAGTGCCTCCGATGCCGAACTCCCTCAGGCGATCCAGAAGAATGCTGTGATCTATCGTATCAAAAGCCGCTGAGAGGTCTAGGAGCACCAACAGGGTCACACTACCCCTGTCAATGCTCAGACGCAGATCGTCGGTCAAAGTAACCATGGCAGTCTCAACCCCAAAGCCTGTCCTAAAGCCAGTTTGAAATGGGTCTAGGTAATCGGTTTCATCCAAGACAGCTTGGAGTTGAAGAGCAACCGCCCTCTCGATCACCTTGCTCAAAAATGGTAATAAAGAGACTGGCCTATAATTATTCATAACCAGGGGGTCCAGGGAAGGTTTTTTCAAAATAGGCTTAACAGCCGCCTCCTTTAGACATGATGGAATATATCCTTCCCTGAAGGATGCATTGATGATGCTCACAAGGAACTTCCGCAATGCATCCCCTCCCTGGACGGGCAGCCAAGATGGGCAAGGGTCGAGAGGGCAGGTTGTCTTCCTCACACTACCAAGGAGCTTGTCCACGTCATCGGTACTCACAGATTGCAGCTGATCCAGTATAATTACATCGGCGGAGTCGCTGGACACCTCGTCCATTGTTTCTGTTACAATAGTGGCATCTAGGTTGGCTCTTATCTGAGAGATTTTATCTGCAAAGAAGTTATTAAATGCATCACAGCAGGCAGTCGTCGGGTTAAGCAGGGGATTTGGCGCAGGGGACACCTGCGCCAGCTCCCTCACCACCCTAAACAGCTCTGCTGGACGGGACTCTGCAGACGCAATACGTGCAGAGGAGAAGGATCTTTGCGCTGCGCGCATTGCCTCCCGATAGGACCAAAGAAAGTTCCTATGGCGAGTTCTGTCAGATAAGAGTCGAGTCTTCCGCCACCTGCACTCTAGTCGTTGTCCAAACTGCTTCATTTCCCTAAGCTCAGGTGTATACCATGGCCTACGGTTAGAAGCGGGTTGGCAAGGACGCTTGGGAGCAATCGTGTCAATAGCTCTGGTAAGGTCGGTGTTCCACATATTAACCAGAACATTGACAGGATCACCGGCATTTCCAACCATTAAACCCTCTAAGGATTTCTGGAAACCCATAGGTTCCATTAGCCTTCGAGGGCGGACCGTTTTAATGGGTCCACCCCCCCCGGTGGGGCAGATGTAGGCTCTAAGTTCCATCTTGACCAGGAAATGATCCATCCATGACAAAGCAGAGGTACTGATTGCCTCCTGTCACGGGGCTCAAACCTGAGTTCCCTTCCCAGGAGCTCCAGGCTAGCCCTCTCTCTGTAGGGTTAGTCCTGGGTGTCCTCACCCCAGGATCCTCCTACAAACTCCAAAAACCATCATTCTGCCACCACCCACTGGGTTTTAACTGGGGGGGCTTATTTCCCCCTTGGGACCCCCCCTTTTACACGCACAACGCAGTGGGAAGTTGTGCGTAGTCTATGTTAATCAGTGGCACTCCTTGCCACTATAGAGTCAACTAACTCCCTCCTCCTAACCCCAGAGGAGGTTCACAGTAGCATAGCCAAGAGTAAGGCACGTGGTCAGCATCAGCATAGGAAGATAGAAGTTTACTTTATTCAAGAGAAGTAGTCATGCAGTCTCACATGAGGCAGGATTCCCCCCTACCTCAGGCAGGCAGGCTTAAAGTGATAGCAATACAGAGTATCAAGATCAAAGCATTACATTACTCAGGTTACATTCAATTACTAATTTAGCTACATTCAACCAAAGTAAAGAAATTAAAAAGAATTCCCTAACGCAACTAAACAGGCCCTAATCTCTACTAAATACTTGCAGTTTGTTGCCTTGAGATCTTGTCCAGGCAGCTGGGAGCAAAAGCCAGAGATGGAATGGCTGTGCTCTACCAGCATAGCAGTCTTTGTTCCTTCACATTTTCCAAAACCTCTTTCTCCAAATCCCACTCATCTCACTCACACTGGTCTCAAACAAAAGCAATTAAAACCTCTCCAGATTTCCCGGGCTTAAAGCTGTAATTGGTCAGTCCAGTCACATGGTGTTATGTTAATTATGTCCTCTCATTAGCTCTGTGAAGGTGGTGCTTGAGCCCCTTCCCATTAACCCTTTTCTTACCTGATACTATGCTGGCAAGACAATCTGTTTACAAACAAAGAGAGTTATAGTTCTCTAGCAGAATGATGGGAGTTGCACCTTGTGGCAACATGATGGAACTCCATCATGACACCTCCGCCCATGGATATGCCTGATCCGAACTAAAGACCGCATCAAATGTGTGACCTGCACAATGCGTGGGCCCATTGACCAATTGGGATAGGCCCATGTTTGTCATGGTCCCCATGAACTCCCGAGCCGCACCTGTTAGGCTGGTCTCGAGCGGAATGTTGAAGTCCCCCAAAACCAAAAGTCTGGGGGACTCCAGCAGTAGCTCTGAGACCAGCTGTGTCAGCTCAGTTAGGGAGTCTGCTAGACAACGGGGTGGCCGGTAGACTAGCAGAATCCCCAAACTGTCCCTGGTCTTCAGGCTTAGGTATATACACTCAAAGTGGGCTGTGTTCCGGACAGGTATCCTGGTCAAGGTCAGGTGGTTCTTATGGACTAGAGCCACTCTGCCCCCCGCCCACTTCCTCTCACCTGCTCGCTAACAGAGTACCGGGCTGGGAGGGCCTGCACCCATGTGACAACACTATCCTCTCCCAGCCAGGTCTCCGTGAAGCAAGCCAGGTCGGCATCCTCATCCAAGAGAAGATCGTGGATGATATGAGTCTTATTCCTCACCGACCTGGCATTGCAGAGGAGCAGAGTGAGGTTCTGTGGAATGGTTGGTCTGCTCTCCAAGCCATTCTGGGAAACAAGAGGGAACTGAAGACGGGATAGCTTTCAAACAGCGATCCCGTCTTCTCTTGCAACATTTGTTTGCTCTGTTCCAGCCATATCTCCCATTCCCCAACACTACTCTGATGGCTGCCCCTGCCTCCTTCCCAGCCTCAGGTAAGACGGAAGAGCACTCACTCTCCACCCCCAGTTTGAAGCCACACTGCTACTGCTGCTGCTGCCGGTGGTCTGGCTGGAGCTGGCTTTAAAAGCCCTCAGAGGCCAGGTATTCCTAGGGAGGAGGAGGAGGGCCAAGCACTCACTCTCCACCCCCAGCCTGAAGCCACACTGCTACTGCTGCTGCTGGTCTGGCTGGCGCTGGCTTTAAAGGCACTCAGAGGCCAGGTGTTCCTAGGGAGGAGGAGGAGGGCCAAGCACTCACTCCACCCCCAGCTTGAAGCCACACTTCTGAAGCAGAAACTCAAGCAGAAACTCACCCAGCCCAGCCAAGGTCTTAACTCTAGCAGGCAAGCAGTTCTTGTAGCTTCAGGGTGGAAGCAAGGGGCGTGGCTCCCCAGCAGAAACTCACCCAGCCCAGCCCAGACTCTCCTGATGGTCTCAGGGCCCAGACTGGTTCATAGAGGGAGATACAGTCTGCCAGATAGCCTGGACCTGAGCCATATAGGGCTTTATAAGTCATCACCAGCATTTTGAATTGTGCCTGGAAACAGATTGGCAGCCAGTGGAGCTGTTTCAACAGGGGCATGGTATGATCTCTGTAACCTGCCCCAGTTAAGAGTCTGGCTGAAGCTGAAGTTTCTGAATACTCTTCAAGGGCAGCCCCAAGTAAAGCGTGTTGCAGTAGTCTAAGTGGGGTGTAATTAAGGCATGTATCACTATGGCAAGATCTGGTATCTCAAGTACCGGGAGCAGTTGGCGCAAAGCTTTAAGTGTGAAATAGCACTGCAGACACCTGGGCCTTCATGTTCAAGGCTGAGTCCAGGAGTACCCTCAAACTGAGAACCTGTGTCTTCCGGAGGAGTATAACCCCATCTAACATAGGCTGAATCCCTATAATTGAAAAGATATAATTGAAAAGCTGGTTCCCAACACCTCCAGTTCTCAGCCAAATGACCTTGCAAAACAAGAGGAGGTGGAGGCCAGAATGAATCCATATTTCCAGCTAGACCAAATGGACTCCCAACTGCAGTAAAGATGATTCCACACTAACTTATGAAACCATGTAACGTCTGCTGTTGCAATTAATATAAGACAGACTCACAAGCTGGTAAGACTCCAAAGGCAGCCGAGGCAAGAATTATTTCCTCACAAACTCCAACAGAGCATTGTGAACAAGGTCTGCCAAACACAGGAGCCTTAAATAGCATGCAGCTGCAGGAAAAGCAGATTTGCTTAAAAGAAACATTACACCACAGCGGGAGCAAGAGGATGTTCAAAGCATATCCTGCATCTTTTACTGTGTGTTGGATGTCTTTTTAAATTGTTTTAAATTAATATCTTAATTGGATTGATTGTTCAACTTAAAAACTTCTGTACAATCAAATGCACACATATAGTTTAACTTATATTGTAAGCCACTTGGGTCTCATACTGGGATAATTTATTTATTTATTTCATTTGTACGCTGCCTTTCTCCCAAAATGGGACCCAAGGAGGCTTCCATAAAACAACAGATTAAAAATACAATATATACAATATATATAATTAAAATTTATAAAATCAGTTTGAAAAATCTAAAATCTAAAACATACCAGATAAAAACAAATCCTGCTGCTTATACATTAAAAGTCTGTTTGAAATGAAAAGTCTTTGCCTGCCGGTGAAAAGAAATCAGGGAGAGGGCCAGCCTAGGCCCCTTAGAAGGGCATTCCAGATGGTGGGAGTAGCCACCGAGAAGGCTCTCTGAGAAGAAAGATGGGATATAAATTAATTAATTAAATACATATAAATAAATACGTTTGTATGTCCCAGTGGGTCCTGGTGGCGCAGTAGGCTAATGCAGCCAAAACTGCAGCCAAAAACTAATGCTATATCTTGAATTGTAAGTTTGATCTCAGCTCCCCCCCCCCGGTTGACTCAGCCTTCTGTAAGCTGGTAAAATGAGGACCAGTAATAAAGAGCTGGGGCACTACGCTGTGGAAAATTGTTGATTCACTTTCCAAAAAAGCAGCTGCTGTTTACTTGTATGTATGCAATTTGTAACGTTTGCATGCCAACAACGTCATCTACTGGCATTTGCATGTACACTTGTCTTTGTATTGAATTGAAACTGTATTGTATTAAATGTACTTGAATTGTATTACTGTGACTCACTGTGTTACTCTGTGAAGTTGTACCCCACCCGATTCTGATGAGAGAAACTGGTAATAAACAACTAAGGATGATGATGATGATGATGATGATGATGTCAGTGCTGCTATCTCAAGTCGGGGAATGTCAATCTGCCAGAGTTCATGTTCCTCTGAACATTGTGGCAGCATTGCCATAGAATCGTAGAATTAGAAGGGACCCCAAGGGCCATCCAGTCCAACCCCTTGCCATGAAGGAAATCACGATCAAATCATTCCTGACAGATGGCCATCCAGCCTCTGTTTAAAAACCTCCAACGAAGGAGATTCCACCACACTACAAGGCAGTGTATTTCACTTCCGAACAGCTCTTACTGTCAGGAAGCACTTCCTAATGTTTAGGTAGAATCTCTTTTCTCATAGTTTCAATCCATTGGTTTATTATGTATGTATTTATTTATTTACATGAATGCATCCCCGATCCAAACATTGGCACCTCATTGACTATGTTCTAGTCTGCCAGAGAAACATTCGCGATGTCCGTCATATCCGAGTGATGCCCAGTGCAGAATGCCAAACAGATCATTGCCTCGTCAGATGTAAACTAAATCTTCATCTTAAGTTCAAACCTAAGAGGGGTGGCATCTTAAAGAAGAGACTCCAAGTCAACAATCTTCAACAAGCTACCATGAGAGACAACTTCCAGGCAAATCTACAAACGAAACTTGAAGACCATCCTACAGATCCTTCTCCTACAGTGCTTTGGCAACATATCAAAAACAGTATCCTCCAGTCTGCAGAAGAATCCCTCGGGTTTTCCCACAAGAAAAACAAAGACTGGTTTGATGAAAACAACCAAGAGATCCAGGAGCTGTTGGCAAAGAAGAGAACTGCTCACCAGGCATACCTTGCCCAGCCAACTTGCCATGTAAGAAAAGGAGCTTTCCGTCTCACATGTAGTAAACTTCAAGAAAAACTCCGAGACATGCAGAACAAGTGGTGGATCAATGTAGCAGAAAAGACACAATGCTGTGCAGATCTGGGTGATCATAGAGGATTTTATGAAGCTCTTAAAGCAGTGTTTGGACCTACTTATCAGGTCCAAAGCTCCTTATACAGTACAGATGGTCAAACATTAATTACTGATAAAGCCTCCATCCTGAATCGATGGGTTGAACATTTTCAAAGTCTCTTAAGTGCCAACCGAGTAGTCCAAGGCTCAACTATCCAACATATGTTACAAAAACCTATGAAAAATGAATTGGACATAGCTCCCACTTTGGAAGAGACCCTTAAGGCCATACAGCAGATGAAAAATGGAAAGGCAGCTGGGAAACACAGACGTCATGTACTCCATGATAAATTCCACGAATTCCTTGTGAATTGCTGGGAAAAAGGGGAACTGCCATCAGACCTCCGAGATGCAGTCATCATCACCCTGTACAAGAAAAAAGGAGCAAAATCGGACTGCTCAAACTATCGAGGCATAACTCTGCTCTGTATTGCTGGAAAAATCCTTGCAAGGATACTCCTGAACAGATTAGTTCCTGCCATTGCAGAAGAACTTCTTCCTGAAAGCCAATGTGGCTTCAGAGCCAATAGGAGTACTACAGACATGGTATTTGCCCTTAGACAACTCCAAGAAAAATGTAGGGAGCAGAACAAGGGTCTCTATGTAACATTTGTCGGCCACACAAAAGCCTTCAACACTGTGAGTAGGAAAGGTCTGTGGTAGATTCTAGAAAGACTAAGATGTCCCCCCAAATTCCTTAAAATGCTTATCTTGCTACACGAGGGCCAGCGTGGACAAGTCAGATATGGCGATGCTCTTTCAGACCCCTTTCTAATAACTAATGGAGTGAAGCAAGGTTGTGTTCTTGCGCCAACTTTATTTACAATCTTCTTTAGCACGATGCTCCAAAGGGCTATGGCAGAGCTCAAAGAAGACAACGGCATTTATATACGTTACCGTACTGATTTTAGCTTGTCTAACTTAAGCCGGCTGAGGGCTCGCACCAAGACTCTAAACTATCTAGTCCGTGAGCTGCTCTTCGCCGATGATGCTGCCCTTGTTGCCCACACAGAAGCAGCTCTGCAGCACCTAACATCCTGCTTTGTAACAGCTGCAGAGCTGTTTGGGCTGGAAGTCAACCTGGAGAAAATGGAAGTCTTTACCAGCCTGAACCACAGGACGAACACCACCATCCCCACATTGCCGTCGGCAACTCTGTGCTTAAGTCCGTTCAGCAGTTCACCTACCTGGGAAGCATCATCTCCTCAGATGCCAAGATTGACAAAGAGATCGATCACAGATTAGCAAAGGCATATAGTGCATTTGGAAGACTTTACAAAAGAGTCTGGAGTAATAAACGCCTGAGGTGAAGCAAAAAAATCAGTGCGTATAGAGCCATTGTACTGTCTGTTCTCCTTTACGTGTCTGAAACATGGGTCACTTATCGCCACCACCTATGACTCCACCACCTATGACTCCTCAAAAGCTTTCATCAGCGCTATTTACACACAATCCTAAATATACACTGGACTGACTATGTGATGAATGTTGCTGTCCTTGAGCATAAATCATAAATCATAAAATTGCAGAGTTGGAAGAGACCACGAGGGCCATCCAGTCCAACCCCCCTGCCACGCAGGAAATCTTGATCAAAGCATCCCCGACAGATGGCAATCCAGCCTCTGTTTAAAGACCTCCAAAGGAAGAGACCCCACCACGCTCCGAGGGAGTGTGTTCCACTGCCGAACAGCTCTTACTGTCAAAAAGTTCCTCCTCATGTTGAGGTGGAATCTCTGTTCCTGGAGCTTGCACCCATTGCTCCGTGTTCCAGTCTCTGGAGCAGCAGAAAACAAGCCTGCTCCATCCTCAGCGTGACATCCCTTCAAATACTTAAACAGGGCTATCATATCGCCTCTTAACCGTCTTTTTTCCAGGCTAAACATACCCAGCTCCCTAAGTCTCTCCTCATAAGGCATTGTTTCCAGACCTTTCACCATTTTAGTTGCCCTTCTCTGGACACGCTCCAATTTGTCAATATCCTTTCTGAATTGTGGTGCCCAGAACTGGACACAGTATTCTAAGTGAGGTCTGACCAAGGCAGAATAGAGTGGCACTATTACTTCCCTTGATCTAGACACTATACTTCTATTGATACAGCCCAAAATTGCATTGGCCTTTTTAGCTGCCGCATCACACTGTTGGCTCATGTTCAACTTGTGGTCTACTAGGACTCCTAGATCCCTTTCGCACGTAGTCTCATTCAGCCAGGTCTCTCCCATCCTATATTTATGCATTTCATTTTTCCGCCCTAAATGCAGTACTTTACATTTCTCCGTATTGCATTTCATTTTGTTAGCTTTGGCCCAGCTCTCCAGTCTATCCAGGTCATTCTGAATTTTGATCTTGTCCTCTAGGGTATTAGCTACTCCTCCCAATTTGGTGTCATCTGCAAATTTGATAAGTATGCCCCTAATTCCCTCATCTAAGTCATTGATAAAGATGTTGAATAGCACTGGGCCCAGGATAGAACCCTGTGGCACCCCACTGGTCACATCTTTCCAAGACGAAGAGGAGCCACTGCTGAGCACCCTTTGGGTTGGGCCGGTCAACCAATTACAAATCCATTGAACAGTTAACTTGTCTAGGCCACATTTTGCAAGCTTGTTTGCAAGAATGTCATGGGGAACCTTGTCAAAGGCCTTACTGAAATCAAGGTATGCAATGTCCACAGCATTCCCTTCATCTACCAAGCTGGTAACTTTATCAAAAAAAGAGATCAGATTAGTCTGGCATGACTTGTTTCTCTGAAACCCATGTTGACTTTTTGTGATTATGGCATTGCCTTCTAAATGTTCACAGACTCTCTGTTTAATGATCTGTTCTAGAATCTTCCCTGGTATTGATGTCAGACTAACTGGACGATAATTGTTGGGATCCTCTTTTTTCCCCTTTTTGAAGATGGGAACAACGTTTGCCCTCCTCCAGTCTGCTGGGACTTCTCCTGTTCTCCAGGAGTTCTCAAATATTATTGCCAATGGCTCTGAGATTATATTTGCCAGCTCTTTTAATACTCTTGGATGTAGTTCATCTGGTCCTGGAGATTTAAATTCATTTAGATTAAGAAGGTATTCCTGTACTACCTCTTTACTTATTTTGAGCTGGATTTCCCCTATTGTGTCCTCTGTTCCATTCTCCTCAGGTTGGTCCTCCTTTTCCTTTTCTGAAAACACTGAGGCAAAGAAGGTGTTGAGTAATTCTGCCTTTTCTCTGTCCCCTGTTAGCATTTTGCCATCTTCTCCACGTAGCGGCCCTATCATTTCCTTCTTCCTCCTTTTGCTGCGGACATACCCAAAAAAACCCTTTTTATTGTTCTTAACCTCCCTAGCAAGCCTGAGCTCATTCTGCGCTTTAGCTTTTCTGACTTTACTCCTACATGTGTTCGCTATCTGTTTGAATTCTTCTTTGGTGATTTCCCCCCTTTTCCATTTCCTATACATGTTCCGTTTAAAACTTAGCTCCATTGAAAGTTCTTTAGTCATTCATCCTGGTTTCTTGAGACACCTCCCATTTTTCTTCCTGAATGGTACTGTTTGAAATTGTGCCTTCAGTATCTCCCTTTTGAGAAAGTCCCATCCGTCTTAAGGTCTCTTCTCTTTTAGTATTCCTGACCATGGGATCATCCCAAGTATTTCCCTGAGTTTACTGAAATCAGCTCTCCTAAAGTCAAGAATACGTGTCTGACTATGCCTGGCTTCTCCTTTCCATTGTATAACAAACTCCAGGAGAACATGATCACTCTCACCTAAGGATCCCACCACTTGCACCCCATTAACCAGGTCGTCTCTGTTGGTTAGGATCAGATCTAAAATAGCTGACCCCCTTGTTGCCTCTTCCACCTTTTGGACCATGAAATTGTCTTCCAGGCATGTAAGGAATTTGCTAGACCTTGTAGTTTTGGCTGAGTTAGATTGCCAGCAAAAATCAGGATAGTTGAAGTCACCCATCACTACTACATCTCTCCTTTCTGCATGTATGTTCATCTGTTCTAGAAAGGCAACATCCAATTCCTCCGTCTGATTTGGGGGTCTGTAGTAGAGTCCCACAATAACATCCCTGTTGTTTCCCTCCCCTTTAATTTTTATCCAGATGCTCTCCACCTGGCTTCCAGTATTGATGTCGTGGATCACTTCACTGGTGTAAATATCCCTGACATATAATGCTATTCCTCCTCCTTTGCTGTTTGGCCTGTTTCTCCTATAAAGGTTATACCCCTCTATTCCTACATTCCAATCATGAGCAAGCAGGGATCACCAGCATTGAGGCCATGATATTGAGAACACAGCTGCGCTGAGCAGGGCACATTTCTAGGATGGAGGACCATCGCCTCCCCAAAATAGTACTCTATGGTTAACTCGCCATGGGTCAGCGTAAGAGAGGCGCTCCAAAAAAGTGATACACAGACTCCCTGAAACAACATCTCAGGCTTGAACAAATTGATCACCAACAATGGTCTGCCCTGGCCTCACATCGGGAGGCATGGAGACGCACTATCCACAATGCTGCAGCCTTATTTGAGAACTCACACCGAAGAAGTCTTGAAGAGAAATGACAACATTGAAAGATTCGCAACACGGAAACATCACCCAAGGAGACCTTCTGCTGTGCTTTCTGCAACCGGACTTGTTTATCTCAGATTGGCCTTTTTAGTCATTAGCGCGCTTGCAGAAAGCGCAGGATGAGTCCTTCCTGAATCTTCGTTTGCGATTGTCGGCTTTGGTGAGGTTGACAAATGTTACATAGAGACCCTTGTTCTGCTCCCTACATTTTTCTTGCAGTTGTCTAAGGGCAAATACCATGTCTGTAGTACTCCTTTTGGCTCTGAAGCCACACTGGCTTTCAGGGAGAAGTTCTTCTGCAATAGCAGGAACTAATCTGTTCAGGAGTATCCTTGCAAGGATTTTTCCAGCAAAAGAGACCAGTGTTATGCCTCGATAGTTTGAGCAGTTGTATTTTGCTCCTTTTTTCTTGTACAGGGTGATGATGACTGCATCTCGGAGGTCTGATGGCAGTTCCCCTTTTTCCCAGCAATTCACAAGGAGTTCATGGAATTTATCGTAGAGTGCATGACTTCCTAGACTGGAGAGCTGGGCCAAAGCTAACAAAATGAAATTCAATACGGAGAAATGTAAAGTACTGCATTTAGGGCGGAAAAATAAAATGCATAAATATAGGATGGGAGAGACCTGGCTGAATGAGACTACGTGCGAAAGGGATCTAGGAGTCCTAGTAGACCACAAGTTGAACATGAGCCAACAGTGTGATGCGGCAGCTAAAAAGGCCAATGCGATTTTGGGCTGTATCAATAGAAGTATAGTGTCTAGATCAAGGGAAGTAATAGTGCCACTCTATTCTGCCTTGGTCAGACCTCACTTAGAATACTGTGTCCAGTTCTGGGCACCACAATTCAGAAAGGATATTGACAAATTGGAGCGTGTCCAGAGAAGGGCAACTAAAATGGTGAAAGGTCTGGAAACAATGCCTTATGAGGAGAGACTTAGGGAGCTGGGTATGTTTAGCCTGGAAAAAAGATGGTTAAGAGTCGATATGATAGTCCTATTTAAGTATTTGAAGGGATGTCACGCTGAGGATGGAGCAGGCTTGTTTTCTGCTGCTCCAGAGACTGGAACACGGAGCAATGGGTGCAAGCTCCAGGAACAGAGATTCCACCTCAACATGAGGAGGAACTTTTTGACAGTAAGAGCTGTTCGGCAGTGGAACGCACTCCCTCGGAGTGTGGTGGGGTCTCCTTCCTTTGAGGTCTTTAAACAGAGTCTGGATGGCCATCTGTCAGGGATGCTTTGATCAAGATTTCCTGCGTGGCAGGGGGGTTGGACTGGATGGCCCTCGTGGTCTCTTCCAAGTCTGCAATTCTATGATTCTATGATTCCGTGTTTCCAAACTTCAGGTGGGATTCCATCAATCCCAGCTGCCTTGCCATTTTTCATCTGCTGTATGGCCTTAAGGGTCTCTTCCAAAGTGGGAGCTATGTCCAATTCATTTTTCATTGGTTTTTCTAATAAAATTTGGATATCTGAGCCTTGGACTACTCGGTTGGCACTGAAGAGACTTTGGAAATGAAGAGACTTTGGAAGGATAGTCTTCAAGTTTTGTTTGCAGGTTTGCCTGGAAGTTGTCTCTCATGGTAGCTTGTTGAAGATTGTTGACTTGGAGTCTCTTTAAGATGCCACCCCTCTTAGGTTTGAACTTAAGATGAAGATTTATTTTACATCTGACAAGGCGATGATCTGTTTGGCATTCTGCGCTGAAGATAATTTTATCTTCTACAGGGACTTTTTGTATGAGGTGGCATAGGTCTGTGTAGAATTTGTCTTTCTCTACAGGTATACATAGTTGGGGTATATATACTAAAGAGAACAACATGTGAGAGGCGTAAGGAAAAAATGCGATCAGAGTATCTACAGGTATTCATAGTTGGGGCATATATACTAAAGAGAACAACATGTGGGAGGCGTAAGGAAAAAATGCGATCAGAGTGTCCTGTTGGTAAGGTTTTGAGTTTGGAGGCAATGGAGTTTTTAATCATAAAGCCTACTCCTGAAAGATGTTTTTCGGTGTTGGGTTTGCCAGACCAGTAAAGTGTGTAGCCGTCGCCATGTTCTTTAAGGCTGCCTTCCTCATGGAAGCGAACTTCACTAAGAGCAGCAATGTCAATATTAAGCCATGATAGTTCATGGGCTATTAGAGCAGAACGATGCTCAAGCCGTCCACTATCTTCAGAGTCTCGCATGGTTCTGATGTTCCAGCATGCAAGCATCAGTTTATTCACACCTTTGGAGGCCGGTGTGTGCCTTTGTTTCTTTGTCTTGGTTTGACTGCATCAGAAGATGCCCGTTGGCTGTGGCTAGCCAACCAGGTAGATGGGGATGAGCTTTCGTTAGGCCACCTTTTCTAGGCCCCTCTCCATATGGAGCAAGCAGTGCTTTCCTTAAAAAAGGCTGCTTGGTCATTCAGGATGCTGCCGAACAAGACTGTCATCTCCCGGGTCAGCCTCGAGCGACCAATGTCCTGAACTCCCTGCATGCAGGGTTGGGTCTGCGGCTTCCAGTGCATCTTTACACCTGCCGTTTCGTCCCTTGCCTATAGCTACAGGGCTTTTTCCAAGTTGGATTTGTCCTTCAAGCCTGTGTAATGGATTTTTCTGGTGGAGCGCAGTGTGCACAGAACTGGCCTCACCCTTTAAACCAAAGGTTCATCTGCTGTGGCCTTGCAAGAATGGACGGTCATAGGTTTGATTAGATTTTCCTTTTCTTAAATGCCTGACCTTACAGGGTTGGACGAGCACCATCTGCCCGGGTTTGGGATTAGAGTTTTCCTTCTCCTAGGACGGTTGCCATAAGGCTAGAGAGCCCATCCTGCCCTTTGATGCTCTTTGTCAGACCCTTTGGTTTTGACCTGCCTGGCATGGGAGACCCTACCAGTGGCTATTATGCCACCGCCAGCATGCCTCAAAACATCATATGGGTACGCAACCCTCTCTGCCACAAGGCAACCAATTACAAATCCATTTAACAGTTGACTTGTCTAGCCCACATTTTACAAGCTTGTTTGCAAGAATGTCATGGGGAACCTTGTCAAAGGCCTTCCTGAAATCAAGGTATGGGATGTCCACAGTGTTCCCTTCATCTACCAAGCTGGTTGTTTTATCAAAAAAAGAGATCAGATTAGTCTGGCATGACTTGTTTCTCTGAAACCCGTGTTGACTTTTTGTGATTATGGCATTGCCTTCTAAATGTTCACAGACTCTCTGTTTAATGATCTGCTCTAGAATCTTCCCTGGTATTGATGTCAGATTAACCGGACGATAATTGTTGGGATCCTCTTTTTTCCCCTTTTTGAAGATGGGAACTACATTTGCCCTCCTCCAGTCTGCTGGGACTTCTCCTGTTCTCCAGGAGTTCTCAAATATTATTGCCAATGGCTCTGAGATTATATTTGTCAGCTCTTTTAATACTCTGGGATGTAGTTCATCTGGTCCTGGAGATTTAAATTCATTTACATTAAGAAGGTATTCCTGTACTACCTCTTTGCTTATTTAGCCTGAATTTTAATTGAGCAATCCATGGTGTCAAACCCTATTCCTCAGAGTGAAATGGGTAAATGAGTAAAATGCTGCAGTTATATGGAAACAGCCAGCCACTTCTGGGAGGATCCCACTTCAGTCTTCTGTGGTTGGGAGTGCCACAGCTGGGAGCAGCCACTGAAAAGTCCCTGAAGAGCACTGGAGGCACTAGGGCTTGCAGAGAGGTCGAACCACACCAGGTGACACTGTTGGAGGGAGGGGTGACACCAGCCTTAGTAATGCCACAACTGAAGAGGGAGGATACTGAATGGCAAGGGTGCAACTGAACATCAGAGTGCTCCAGAGTCTTTTTACCAGCCCTGACAGCCCCCACCCTTTCATAATACTCAAAATTGGCAATATTTAATAATTTGGCTAACTGTGGCCTTCCACATGGTTGGCAGGTAAACCAAGTACTCCCAAAAGCCAAGGCTGAGAGCATGTACAACCTGAGGAGGGGCTGCCCAAACTCCCAAAACATGTCATACACAGGTCAAGGTGTTTCCTGAGACTGTCCAGAGGTGTCATGTGCTAATCCACTCAAAAATAGCAGAGCCCTCAATGGTTGCAAAATGGGTTTCTTCTTCCCACTCCCCTACACAACAGAAGTTGCCTGCTCCTATTCAATTCTAAAAACTGTCCACTCCGTCTAGGCCCACTGAGAGGCACCTGGGACAGCCTGGGGACAAACAAAGCCAGAACAGCAGAACTGCACAGCAGAAAGGGCACAAAAACAAAGGCTTAGCTAGCAGCTGTTCCACAGCTCTGAACTGTTTTTACATACAAAAAGACTTACAGGCAGCAAGGTTCATCCAAAAATAGCTGGACATCTTTATCTTCAGTTTCAGTGTAAACAAACACAGTATGTACGCAGCAAACCTCATTAACAAACTCAACAACAGCACTCCTATTTCTCCACACCACTAAACCACGCACAATGCATTGTGTGCTTTGGCTATATAGAAGTGTTTGCTAGTCAGCCCTCTGCTAGCCACCGATGTGATCAAACCCACTTCAGCTGTGCTGGTCTGTGGTCTGTTGCTCCACCATTTCCTCTTTTGTCCTTTAAGCAATATTACCCTGACAATAGCATGGCCCTTTATCGATTGATAACTCTTCTGGAGAATCCTTTGTCTAGCCTTGGGAAACTCCAAGAGACATTGTATTCTGCTTTAAACCCATCCCTTCAGGGGAATTAATATCACCCCAAAACAGCACCCAAGTGTGCATAGATCCTCTTCCTCTTGATGCCATGTCATACTGTGTAACCATTCTGCCTTTCAGACCTCCTCTCTGCCAGTATACGTCATGATCTCAATCTTCCAAGATCAGCATAGTATAACCCACAATCCCCTTATTCTGTTCCTCTATCCAAATACTTCCTACTTTCTTCGATAGCTTTGTGTGACTGCTTGAAGTCTAAGAGTTTGAGTGAAAGCTGTTATGATTAATTTCCAATAAAGATTATTTAATTGTACTTTCTGGCATGGAGTCTCCTCAGTTACTACTGGTATACATAGGTCAAAAGATCCTGCCATTACCCAACCTCTCGCATGCCATTTTTGAGCTAATTAAATCCCCCAAATTAATATTTGGTCATACGGGGAAATTGCACAGACACTAGCAATTTGAGTAACCAGCTGTTATGAATCTCCTAAACAATGAAAGAGCCCCTGTGAAGTCTCTCTACCTAAAATAAACATCAAAACAAAGATGTTACCTTTGGACAGATTGTGTCCAGTTATGAAATAATGCAAAATAAAATTGGCAAAAAGAGATGAGCCAAAGAGAGATCAGGAGATCTGAGAAGGCTTAAAGTCAAGATGCAAAGGCTTCTTTGGGGTGATCATTTTCATCTCGCTCCACAAGGCATCTTTCTTTCTTTTTAAAGATTGTTTTATGGCTCTTCTCTCACAATGAGGCTGAAGACTAAAACTCTGCCACAGAGAGGTTTTCCTTTGAAGGCAGATGGATGGCTTTGCTTTCAAAATATCTCAAGTCTTTGAGATTTAGCATCCATTCACACACACACACACATACATACACAGAGATAGAGTCATTAGTCTAGTATCCCTTTCACAGATACATTGTTACTCTGGAGCATTATTGTTTATTTTTATTTGAATCTCTCTCTTTTTTATGAAAGGCTTCTTGTGCACTCTGTTTTAATTAAAAGTTGGAAGACTGATTGGTGAGGATTGATTGGGACTATTTCCTCACTTGGTACCTCAGAAGAACCCAAGATTAAAATATTTATGGCTCTTGATCCCTCCGAAAACTTTTAATAGAATCTTTGGCTGCTGCCACACTGCAGAAATAATGCAGTTTGCCACTCCTTTAACTGTCATTGCTCCATCCTATGGAATCCTGGGATTTGTAGTTTGTTGTGGCACCGGAGTGCTCTGACAGAGAAGGCTAACTACCTCACAAAACCACAAATCCCAGAATTCCATAGTATTGAGTCATGGTGGTTAAAGTAGTGTCAAACTGCAGTTATTTCTGCAGTGTGTCAGGAGCCATCAGATCTCAGGGTTATAACGGACGGCAAGGGCCATTCAGTCTAACCCTCTCCCATGCAGGAATATACAACTAGTACTCCTGAAAGATGTCCATCCACCCTCTGCAACCCCACCTCCAAAGATGGAGTCCACTCTCAAACAGCTCTTAAAGTCATAATTGTATGTATAAAATCATAGAGTAGGAAGAGATCATGATGGCCATCCAGTCCAACCCCATGCCATGCAGGAAGACAAAATCAAAGCACCCCCAACAGTTGGCCATCCAGCCTCAAGAAAGTCTTCCTAACATTTCAGTAATTTGAATTCATTGGTTTCTGTTCTTGTTTTTGGAACAACAAAAACCCAGGCTTGCCCCATCCTTAGTATGACATCCCTATTTGCTTTCACTGTTCCAATGGACATGCCTGTGAATCAAGATGGCGGGCACAAGTGAATTACTCTTGTTTTTATTTACCTCGAGTTGCTGCCATCAAACAGTGTTGTTTTTTTAAAAAAAAAACCCTAAATCCAAGGTACGATCTTCCATTTTAACACAGAGGTGAACAAACAAACAAACAAACAAACAAAGTTATTTTCTCAACATAGTGCACGGTTGCTACAGCAAAAATCCAACATGGTGGTTTTTGGCTCTTGCCTTGTTAGAAAGCTCCACCCCCTGCGCACCTCCGACCAATCAGCTTTCTACTTCCACTCTTATTGGGAATGTGAATCAATGCGGCTCGGTTGTCCCAGCGACTGGGAACGTGCATTCCCCATGGATCTTTTTAAAAAATATGGGAAAAGCCATGAAGGCTTTTCCTGTGTATTTTTTGGTGTTTTGACCCCCCTCCTTCAGAATATGGCAGATTGATGTGGGATCTCATTAAGACAAATTGTATTCTCCTCAAATTCTATGAGGTGTATTTTCACCATTTAGACAACCCCTGAGTTAAATGAACACTTTAGCAGCTTTGCAAACGGTTCATATTTTTTACTGGCGTTATCTCATTCCACTGGGTGTAGGCTATTATTGTGAGCAGTGGTATTATTAATACTTTCAAAAATATCATTTATTTACTGTTTACCCTATCCTTCATAGAACTGTTATATTTCATCTGCCATACATTACTTCATATTATACGCTTTTATCATGGCCTGTGTGGCAGTCATATTGTAATTGTCTCATTTGTTATGCTTTCATTATTTTTAATGGGATTTATTGCTTATTTTATACTAAGTTTTCAGTGTTTTTATGAGTATCTATAACATCTCACCACTTATGTATTGTTTCAATAAATTTTAATTTTAAAAAATGTTCTTTTGTGCTTCTCTTTCAACAATCACTCTCTGTACACTCATGAGTACAAATTAAAGTAGTGGAAATGCAGAACCCTTCTTTCAGGATCTCTGTCTCTGTTTCTCTCTCTAACTAGGAATGCCTGAGAAAACCACACTTTCTAGATTCCTACAGAAGAAGTTGTATCTAGACGTAGCTATAACTAACTCAAGCCCCATTGATTTCCAGGGGAGTTGATTTCCAAGAGAATACTTGGAAGTAGGGCCATTGTCACCTTGTTGTTTGGGGAAGAAAATTTGCTCTAGGATTTAGTCTGAACTTTAAAGCAGCTATCCAAGGTACTGAAGATATTTTGATGGTTGGATTCAGTACTTTGGATAGTTGCTTTAAAGTTCAGACTAAAACCGAGGGCAGATTTACCTTTTCCCCCGGGATGCACTCTTCGCTGCTGAGTTTGACCGGTCCAGAGGGCTTGTGTTCAGGTGAAGAAGATGCCAGGGCAGCTCCAGAAAACCTCTACTTTGGAGTGACCAAAATGGTGGGAGGTCTGGAAGCCATGATGCCCTCTGAGGAGCAGCTGAGGGAGCTGGGCATGTTTAGTCTGGAGAAGAGAAGGTTGAGAGGTGATATGATAGTCATGTTTAAATATTTGAAGGGATGTCATACTGAGGATGTATCATAGAATCATAGAATTGTAGAGCTGGAAGAGACCACAAGGGCCATCCAGCTTGTTTTCTGCTGCTCCAGAAACTAGGACATGGAGCAATGGGTTCAAACTACAGGAAAAGAGATTCCATCTCAACATTATTAGGAAGAACCTCCTGAGAGTAGGAGCTGTTTGGAAGTGGAATCCGCTGCTGCCTGGGAGTGTGGTGGAGTCTCCTACTTTGGAGGTTTTTAAACTGAGGCTGAGTAGCCATCTGTCGGGAATGCTTGGATTGTGTATCCCTGCAGGGCAGAATTGGGCTGGACTAGATGGCCCTTGTGGTCTCTTCCAACTCTATGGTTCTATGATATTTATATACCAGGTGTCCCAAAGCTTGATGGGAGAAGCCAAGGGCAGCAGAGTCACTTCCTGTTGGAGGAGGGGGGATTTTGTGGTGATTTATTTTCTTTAAAAACAGGTGTTAAACGTCCTCTCTGAGTCTGATCTGGTCTTCAATATGGAAAACCCACCTTCTTTCCCACGGATATGTTAAAGTTTGTGTGCCTATATTCACTAACTGCTAATCTGCATATTCACAAACATCCTGTTTGTTTGCTTTTTCCATACTGTGCATCACTCTAACCTCCAGCCACTTGGTCTTCTTCCTCTCTCTTTTCCATTGTACTATGTGTTTGATTCTGAACAAATAATGTGTAAGTAAAGCTACTTTGATATATTTTACAAAGAAGGCTAAATTTCTTTATTTTCTCTGCTAAACCCTGTGTGTGTGTGTGTGTGTGTGTGTGACTGGTTGTTGTTCAGCATCTGACTTGCCAATTTGTTTACTCTGCTTGAGAGACCCACTATTGTCTGTCACATTTCCTAGTGGGATGTGCCCTCAGAAAGAGTGCATTTTCTTTGCATGGATATCAACCTCCCAGATGTTCTCTGGAAAAAGGAATGGGAGAGGAAGAAAAATACTGTACATAAAAGTTATTCATGTAGCTTTCAAGTAATCCACAAAAGCCCGGTAGTGTGGTTCTGCTGAACACGGGAGTCAGAGTTGGGACATGTCTGTATTGTGCAATTATACCACTCTGATGCCACTTTGATTGCTCCATCCTAAACAATCTTGGGATTTGTAGTTTGGGGAAATTCTTAGAAGTATCTAGTGCATTCCCCTGAACTACAGCAATAGAGCTATTTCTCAGAGAATTCTAGGCACAGCACAGACCTACAAATCCCAGGTTTCCATGGGATGGAGCCATGGCTATTAAAGTGATGTCAAAGTAGGACTTGGAAGGGCAGCTATGAAGGAACTAGACAGGACACTCCAGTGTCAAGATAGACCATTAGTACCAAAGTCAGAATCATCCATGCCATATTATTCCCAGTTTCTATGGCTGGTTGTGAAAACTGGATTGTGAAGAAAGCAGAGAAAAAGAGAATCAACTCATTTGAAATGTGTTGCTGGATGAGAGTTCTCCAAATACCTGGCACTGCTAAAAAAAATAAATCAATGGGTCCGAAAGCAAACCGAACCTGGACTCTCCCTAAAAGCCAAGATGACTACACTGAGATTTTCGTACTTTGGCCATATCACGAGAAGACATGATTCATTAGAAAAGATAATCATGCTTGGTAAGGTAGAAGTCCATAGGAAAAGGGGAAGACCTCATGGCAGATGGAGAGATGCCATCAAGGAATCCACAACGGCTGCCCTGAGTCTGCAAGACCTGAGCAGGGCTCTTGATGTGAGGGTGGCTTGGAGGTGTCTCATTCATGGGGTTACCATATGTCAAAGCTGACCTGACAGCTGGTGGCTTTCATGCAGCAAAACCATTTTGTGTTTTAGTCTGAATTTTAAAGAAGCTATCTAAAGTGCTGACCTTTGTCCTTAAGGAAGATTGAGCCAGTCATGGCTGGTAGCTTCCCTGTGAGTGGTGCAGAGAATCCACCCCAGGACTGGGTCAGGGGAGAGAGGACCAGATTAGCTCCCAGGACACCTAGGAGGGCAGCACAATGCAGCAAAAAATAAAAAAATAAAATAAAAAAGTTAAAATTTGTTTGGTGCTCATATCCCCTCTAGTAGGCGAGGCAACATTTTTACCTTTTTTGCCCCCCTGGGTTGTTTTAGGCTGAAGAGAGGCATTTTCTTTATAACAGGAAGTAGCCAGGAACTCACTTCCTGTTTTAAAGAAAGGCCTCGTCTGGGCCACAAAATGAGATGAACATGGCCTCCAAATGCTCTCTAGAAGGCATTCTGGGGGCAATTTTTTTTTTATCTCTGGAGGGGTTTTGGGAGGGACTGCATGAGGCCCATTGGGCACACCTTGCCCACCCCTGAATTAGGATATGAGGGAGGAAGGTTGGCTGATGAGGTACAGGTTAAGGGAGAGTGCCCAGGCATTTGGTGCCCACAGCAGTAGGAAAAGAGGGTACACTTTTGGAGTGGATTTTCCTGCAAATGGACAAGGAGCCAAATTCTCTAAGGTGTCCTGTCTTGGAAACCAGCCAGGGGCAAGTATTCAGAAAAGTCCACCAGGCGGGCAAAGCAGGAGCTTACCAGCTGGCGTGTACAGTTATCAGAGTCCAGGCAATCTAGATCAGTAGGGTAAAGCAGTAAATCCAAGGGGTCAGTCCGAGGGAGTATTGAGTAGCAAGGTCAGTCCACAAGGCAGAGTCCAGAAGTCTTAGAAACAGCAGCCAGGAATTTAAGAGACAAGAAGGTTGCTTCCCCCAGAAAGGTTGGTTGTCAGCAACAACCTGCCAAGAGTTGGGGGCTGGGATATTTATGGTCAAGAATCCTCCCTCAGCTGTTGCCTGTCTATGTTCAACTGTGGTAGATATTGTCTGGTTTGTATCTGTCTTGTGGCTGCTGGGAGTTATTCTTGTTTGTCTCCTGCATGGGCACACCCCTCTGCCCTTCCATTTCCCTGTCAGGATCTGACCCTGGGTCCTGAGAGCTAAGCTTGACACCTTTTCATCTGCCTTGCTGCCTGTGTTGTAATCCAGACTGGGGGTCTGGGAGGGAGTCATCACATCAAGGTTCTCCTGGTGGTGGGTGGTATCTTCTTGGGTGGGGCAGATGGAAGAACATAATCTTTGCAGTTATTCTTGCTTGCTAGCAGGAGCCAGTCACTTGTACAATGTGTGGCTGCAAAAGAGTCCTCAAATATTGTGCAGTTTCCAAGGGGTTGACATCTGGGATGCACCACACACTATTATGTATGTGTTGAAAGTAAGTCCTAGCTGGTGAGTATGCACACATGTGCACATGTGTGTAGAAACCTGGATTTTTACAAAGATTCTGTGTACAGGGAGCAAGGTTGCTGTGCAGATAACAGTATTTTTCTGTGTAAAAAGAAGTTTCCTGTGCAGAAAATCCCCAGTTGTGTGTGCACACACAGGCAAACACACACACACACACACACACACACACACCATTTCCATGGTGAATTTTGCAAAAAAGTTCCAGAGCAAAGAATCTCATCTCCTCCCTCCCTTTTTCATCTCTGGTTCATAATAAATACTCTGCAGGGAGAACAACCATATGAAAACTGCAATCTAAAACAATACTTTAAACACAGTAACAGCAATCAATAATTTAATCAGTGGAGGAAATAAACCGGCCAGTGCAATTCCCAGCTACAAATCCTGCCTGTTGAATAACATCTGCCTTCTAAGGAAAATAACAAAACACCAATTTCAATTCACTTGCCTCAATTGGCCAAGGAAATAGGCCTCACGGATTACAGTTGGCCATCTTGAATCCCACCCAGTCTTAGAGATTTGGTGACATTTCTGAGTGTCAACACAAGCTTTGGATGCATGGCTTTTTTGAATGACTACTGGTGTCATGCCCTGCTTCCAGAATTTGGAAATGGACTCTGACCCAGAGAAGGAAGCTTAGATGCCTAGAGAGGTGGTATCATGGGGCCAGCAGGTTCGCAGGCGCTCCTTCCCTGCATGCCCTGCTTTCAGAACTTAGAAATGGACTCTGAGACAGAGACTGAAGCAGTGGCCATGCCAGGACCTGCTCAACCAGAGCCGGAGGAGGTTCCAGAGCCACAGGCCTCATAGGCAGACAACAGAGCAGTCCCAGCTCTGGCAGAGGGTCCTGATCCCCTTCAGATGCAGAAGACAACTTGCCTATACCTGCCTTCATGGCACAGCGACAACAAAAAGGGGGCTTGAGGTGGTCTCAGTGTATTTATAGCAAGCAGCAATTAGCTAAGCAGCAGCTGTGTTAGCTGCTGCCCTATGAATTCACAGAATTGCCCTCCAGGGGTGTTGGAGATTATCTGACCTATCTGAGTACCTGTCGTGTTCCTGCTCACTGTGTTTGACCTGGACTGTGTTTGTTGACTCTGGACTCTGTTTTCCTGACCTGGATTCTACTGGACTACCCTGAACTCTGTTTGCCAGACCTGGACCTTGTATATTGGACTTTGCTTGTGGGCTTGTGTTTTGCTTGCTAGTAAAGAAAGTGTCTGACTTCATGCTGCCTTGATTCCTTTGCCGGTAATTAGTATGACTGTGCTGTGCCTCTGCCATCAGCTGTGTAGTGAGAAGCCTTTGGCTGGTTGCGCAGACATTGTTTGGACAACTTCTAGAATTCTCTACCCAGCATAGGCTATAGTGGCTGCGGGATTCTGAGAACAATGGATCACCCCCGCCAAAAGTTACTTTTCCAAGCTCTGTCCTCAGCTTTCCTGCAGAGGACAGTGATTGAACTCAGGACTTTCTGCAAGCAAAGCATCCATCTGCTTTAACACTGAGCGATGACTCCATTTCTTTAGCTATCAGTGCATCTTTGTAATGGCAAACTCCATAAATCGACTATGCTTTGTGTGCAAACAGGGACATTTGGTATGTGCTCAGCACCTGGCAGCTGAGCTGTGTTCAGTCATCATTTCTACCAGAGTTTCCCATAATCTTTGCATATTCTTGAACTGACGGCAACAGGGTAAGAAAATGTCCCACAGTCTCTTTTTTGTTGACTTTCTGAATCCCTCCTTTCAATTTTTGTCCACCCATGTTTTGCATCAGGCTGCAGACTTATGGCTGGAATCCTGTTGGTGCTTTACACATGTGTAAGTTCCCCTAGAAAAGTGGCCGGACAGTTTACTCTGGTGCAGAATGGCTACAATCAGGTTCAAGGTTGCAGAAGCTGAGCTGTGCATGCAGTGCCCTTATGCATGTAGGTACTCATGTGCACAAATGTGCATGGGGTGCACATGGATGACCCTGGTATACTTGGTTGTGCATTTGGTTACACCTTTGCAGCCTTGCTTCAGTTGTATAACATTGCCCTTCAACACAAGTGTTAAGCATGCCCTACACCCCACTTCTAGAGATCTCAGAAACTGTGTATTAATAAACTGGAATATTATTACCTTCCACAAGGGAAAGGCACAATGGTCTCAGAGAGAACAGCTAAATGCCATGCTTTGCCCTAGGGAAGACTAAAGCTACACATTCCCCAGTGGAAAGGGAGATAATGGATGGATGGATGAAACCTTTGTATTTGCTGATTTTGAAACTTCCTTTCCTTAATCCCCAAAACATTAAAACAGGTTGCTCAAGCCTTTAATATCCAATCACTGGACATTAAGAAACACATTAGCATCTTCCTCACCTTTTGTCAAGACCAGGAAACTCATTGTGCAATTCACGAAGGTTCAGGAAATCTATTGTTTCAACCCATGAAACATCCAATCCCCTCTGGTGTATTTGGAGGTATAAATATCACCCCCAATATCTCCCTCAGTTTCAGGGGATTTCAGATTTCAGTTTCAGGGGACCCTGTCCCTCTGTGTGGCCACCCCAGGTTCCTCCATCCACTCTGCCGGATTGACTACAGGACAGGTTGTATCACCCCCAACAAAGCCTCTTGCTACCCTCTATCCCAAGTTTTTCCTACTGCCCTTTCTATAGCCTTGTGTGAATGCTTTTTCTGGGTGAATGTGTGTGTTTCTGTTGTTATTTTTGAACTCTTTAATAAAAACCATACTTAATTTCACATGTGTGTGTACTCCATCCAGACTAGTACTGGTAAAACAAAGGTTTTCAAAGTCCCCTTGTTACCCCCTTTTGCGTAGCTAAAGTCGAGTTGCTGCTAATTTCCCCAACATATTAGAAACTCGATATTTTCTTGGAATTTTCCAATGAACATTTTGGGTAACACAAGTGTGGCATAGGACAATCAATGCATTACTTTGCATGTGGAGATTTACTCTGCACAACCCTGATCTTGGCCTTTGTGTTTTTCTCCTGTACTGAAATAAGGTAAATCCCCCCTACCACCCCCACAGTCCTGTTTGTACATTTATTTTCATGATCTCTATAATTTAGGTAACTTCCTCCGTTGATGGACGTTGACGGAGCAATGGGTGCAAGCTCCAGGAACAGAGATTCCACCTCAACATTAGGAGGAGCTTTCTGACAGGAAGAGCTGTTCGGCAGTGGAACACACTCCCTCGGAGCGTGGTGGGGTCTCCTTGCTTGGAGGTCTTTAAACAGAGGCTGGATGGCCATCTGTCGGGGATGCTTTGATCAAGATTTCCTGCATGGCAGGGGGTTGGACTGGATGGCCCTCGTGGTCTCTTCCAACTCTGCAATTCTATGATTCTATGATTCTATGATGTTCATTGATCAATTCAAGGAGGATGTTGACAAGCTGGAACGTGTCCAGAGCATTAAAAAAATGGGCTGCCATCTTGCTATCAAGGCTGGGTGGCACTGCAGGAAGAATTATGTATGGATAGTGCTACACAACCCTTGTGTTGAATGACAAGCTGGAACATGTCCAGAGGAGGGCGACCAAAATGGTGAGAGGTCTGGAAGCCATTATGCCCTATGAGGAGCAGCTTAGGGAGCTGGGCACGTTTAGCCTGGAGAAGAGAAGGTTAGGAGGGGACATGACAGCCATGCTTAAATACTTGAAGGGATGTCATACTGAGGATGGAGCAGGCTTGTTTTCTGCTGCTCCAGAGACTAGGACATGGAGCAATGGGTACAAACTCCAGGAAAAGAGATTCCACCTCAACATTAGGAAGAACTTCCTGACAGTAAGAGCTGTTTGGAAGTGGAATACACCGCCTGGGAGTGTGGTGGTCTCCTTCTTTGGAGGTTTTTCAACAGAGGCTGGATGGCCATCTGTCGGGAGTGCTTTGATTGTGTGTTCCTGCAGGGCAGGGGGTTGGACTGGATGACCCTACAGTTCATCCTATGTTGCCTACAGTTTTTTTCACGAGCATGCATTTGTAGCTGTTGCATTTCAAAATGTGTCTGCTGTCTCAAGAGGTGCCAAAAACAACAGTTTTGTTGGGATAGCAGAACCTGGTGAAATCTTTCCCTTCCTTGGGCAGTGCAACACTTTCCCTGCAGGTGGCAGTGTTGTCCCTTGGATGGCAACTGGTCCCTCCCATGTCTCTCCCTGTACTCCCCCCTCCCTTAGAAAGGTGTCCCCACCCCATGTAATGGCAAGGAAGTTATTTTCAGCATTGAGTAAGCACTTGTCCATGCGTGACTGAGCCCCAGTGGATGGTTACCCCCCCCCCCCCAGTTATCAAGCACTCCTTTGGGGACTAGTTCAGCTGCTGCAGTCATTCATTCATACACCTTGGAAGAGAACCATTTCTTTCTCTTGATGTGGGGTGGAGGGAGGTCATATTTAATGCTTGTTCCTTTGAAGAGAAAAGGTCCCAATAGCTGGAGTGTTCCTCTCTTGAGTGTGTGTGTGTGTGTGTGTGAGAGAGAGAGAGAGCTTAGCTGTTGTTTTCCACTTTTAAGCACATCATCTGAAACCAGGAATGCCTCGCTGTCAATATATGGAACAGGAGAAAATGCTGAACTGCATTGCGTGCAGGATATGGCCCATTTCTGAGTGAAAGGGGGTGATGGCTGGAATCCTGCATCAAGGAGACAGAATGTAATCTTAGATCCATGGAGTGACATGGAGACTGTGCATTAGTGAATGGCAACAGTGCACAACTGAACGGACAAGCAAATGTGAAGTGCAAGATTGCAAGGCACCATACTACACCTGCATGCTCAATGGCAGTTCTGGGCACTTGCATTGACAGCAAGCTCCACCCCTGTGCATGTCTGACCAATCAGCTTTCCACTTCTGCTCTTATCGGAAATGCACAGCAAACTGAACCAGTCATCCCAATGAGCTGGAATGCACATTTCCTTTGGAGTTTTTTTTTTTTTTTTTAAATATGGGGAAAGCCACAAAGGATTTTCTTGTGGAGTATTTGGAGTTTTTACCCCCCTCCTTCCGAATACGGTGAAATGATGTGGGATCCCATTGGGATAAAAGGTATTCTCCTCAAATTCTATGAGGAGTATTTTCACCATATAGACAAGCCCTATGTTTGTCCATTGTTTTCCATGATGTTTTTGCATTTTGAAACTTTTTTGTTTTGCAAAAAAAGTGGGTTTTGCAGATTTTGTGTGTGTGCAGAAAACAGGATACTTTGCACAATGATTTCTGCACAAAACACCAGCTACCAAACCACATGAAATTTTTCACAAAGAAGTTGTGAAAGAGGAAAATTTCATAGTAATGGACAATTATTTTTTTAAAAAACGGTCAGGATGTCTCACAGATGTAGCAATGGGTATGGGTAGGAATGAAGCCATTGCTGTCCCAAATAAGAATTCCACACCCATGAAATTTCCTCCGGTCCTCAGATTTCTTGCATTGCAGATAATGAACACAGTAAATAGAAGAATCATAGGTGTGAACATCATTCAGACCCAGAACTCTTCTGCCTGGTGTGTTCATTTTGCCTTCATTGCTTTGGCGGTCCCTTGTCTCTGGATGCTTAAATGACATTTCTGAATGCTCAAGAGGAGTTTTAAGTTACAGCAATATTAGAAATCCAAGGAAAATTTCTCAGAAGTAAAAATTCTCCCATGGGAGGCAATGCCCTTATTTTGCACCCCTGCCCCATAACTACACCCCTGTGGTGTCTCAAGGTGTTGAGATATCTCATTGAGGATAATTTCTATTTTTTCAAGTATTCCTTAAATTCCTACTTGGGGAAGCATACACTCTCCTCCTCTTCTTTTGATCCTCAGAACAACAGTCCAGACAGGTAGGCTCAGCCAGGAGACAGGGATGGGTCCAAAGATGACCCCAGTGACTTTGGAGGCCGAATGGTGGAGACTGATGATCATGTCTCCAATCCTTGGTGAAGTGGACAAAATGCAGAAAAAGACAGGGATCCTGGACCTTCGATGGCCTCATGGAAGAGGGGGTGATCCCACAAGTTAAAACTGCTGAATTTCCCTCTTCTGCACAGCTGTTGAACATACAAGAGCCCTGCCCTCTTCTGCATCTGCCTTCACAGTGAGGGTGGCTAGCTCTTGTGTTATCAGGATGGTAAAATCCATTCTGAGTTTTAGTCTGAACTTTAAAGGGCCCACCTAAGATGCTGAATCCTGTCCCCCCAACAGGCTCAGAAAAGTGGGTAACTCCTTTAAAGTTCAGAGTAAAATCCAGAGTGGGTTTTATGAACCATCCAAGGTGTCGAATCTTATCTCCCAAATAGGCTCAGTACCTTGTATAGTTCCTTGAAACTTCAGACCAAAATCCATGGTGGATTTTAGGAGCCATCCAAAGTGTTGAATCCTAGCTCCCAAACAGGTTCAGCACCACGGACAGCCCTTTTTAGGAACCACCCAAACTGCTGAATCCTGCCTCCCCCAATTGGTTCAGCACTCTGGATAGTTCTTCCCAAATTTAAGTTAAAACTCAGAGCAGACCCACTGCCCCATGAATATGGGATCCGCCAGGTCCCCTTGAGGCCAGCAAATCCTAAAGAGAATAGTCTAGCTACCACACCTCATCATTTTCTAGGTAATCCACGGCAAGGGAGAGAGGCCTGTCTAGGGCTTTTGAGCACAGGAGCTGAAGAGGACCTCCAGGACTAGGCTGTCAACTCTTATAACCCAGAGGACTTTCTTTTCAGCCACCCCCAGACTGTGGAATGACCTGCTGGAATAGATTCAACAGCTGAATACACTGTCCGATTTAAAACACTGCTAAAGAGCAATCTCTTCCCGCAGGCCTTTACAAATGATTTTTAAATTATGTTATATTTATGTATTTATTTATTGCATAGAGTTGGATTGGAGGATCTAGAAGATGCCTAGAAGATGACTAATCTTATCTCCTTTTTTATATAGTTACAAACTTGGTAGATAAGGGAATGCTGTGAATGTAGTGCATCTTGATTTCAGTAAGGCCTTTCACAAGGTCCCCCATGATATTCTTGCAAAAAAGTTAGTAACCTGTGGGCTAGACAATGCAGCTATTAGGTGGATCTGTAATTGGTTGATGGGCTGAATCCAAAGTGTAGTCACCAATTAGTTACGTGTTTAAGTATTTGAAGGGATGTCACGCTGAGGATGGAGCAGGCTTGTTTTCTGCTGCTCCAGAGACTGCAACAAGGAGCAATGGGTGCAAGCTCCAGGAACAGAGATTCCACCTCAACATGAGGAGGAACTTTTTGACAGTAAGAGCTGTTCGGCAGTGGAACGCACTCCCTCGGAGTGTGGTGGGGTCTCCTTCCTTCCTTGGAGGTCTTTAAACAGAGGCTGGATGGCCATCTGTCGGGGATGCTTTGATCAAGATTTCCTGCGTGGCAGGGGGGTTGGACTGGATGGCCCTCGTGGTCTCTTACAACTCTGCAATTCTATGATTCTATGTCTCCTCTTCATCCAGGAGAGAAGTGAGCAGTGGGATGCCACAGGGTCCTGTCCTGGGCCCAGTGCTATCCAACATCTTTATCAATGACTTGAATGAGGGAATTAGCGGCATACTTATCAAATTTGCAGATGACACCAAATTAGGAGGAGTAGCTAATACCCCAGAGGACAGGATCAGAATCCGAAATGACCCTCTTAACAGGTTATAAAGCTGGGGCAATATTAATAAAATGAATTTCAACAGGTAGAAATGTAGGCTATTACACTTGGGAACTAAAAATGAAAGGCACAGATATAGGATGAGTGATGCATGGCTTGAGGGCAGTACATGCAAAAAGGATCTAGGAGTTTTAGTGGACCACAAGCTGAACATGAGTCAGCAGTGTGATGCGGCAGCTAAAAAAGCCAATGCGATTCTAGGCTGCATCAATAGGAGTATAGTGTCTACACTGAGGGAATAGTGCCACTCTATTCTGCTTTGGTCAGACCTCACCTTGAATGCTGTGTCCAGTTCTGGCCACCATAACTGAAGAAGGATATTGAGAAGCTGGAACATGTCCAGAGGAAGGCGACCAGGATGGTGGGAGTCCTGGAAGCTATTATGTCCTATGAGAAGCGGCTTAGGGAGCTGGGCATGTTTAGTTTGAAGAAGAAAAGGTTGAGAGGGGACATGATAGCCATGTTTAAATATTTGAAGGGATGTCATCCTGAGGATGGGGCAAGCCTGTTTTCGTTGGAGGTTTTTAAACAGAGGCTGGATGGCCATCTGTCAGGAATGCTTTGTCTGTGTATTCCTGCATGGCAGAATGGGTTGGACTAGATGGCCATTTTGGTCTTTTCCAACTTATGAGAGAGGGATGCCTCTCCAGGCCTTTTCTAGTGCAATTCTATGGTATATATTCCTATTTTGTGTACCATGGATAAGTGAAACAGCAGATATTGGTTCTGCAGATAATGGGGTTCTGATTGTATATCCCACTTTTCTCCTGAGATGGGATTTTAAAGTATGAATTTATTGCTTTTTTTTTTACATGTATTGGATTTATATACTCTCTCAACTGTTGTTATGTGTTTTTAAAATGGAATTATGTGTTTTTGACTGGTGTTATGTCCCACCTGTTGTATTTTAATCTGTTGTTGCCTTGATCCATAGGGAAAGGCAGGTAAGAAATAAAGATAATAATCATGATGTCTGTTCCCTAATATCTGCTGCAAGGCATGGGCTTTTGCTTCCATCACCTGCTTATAAGTTCGCCTCGGAGCGTGAGGTCCTCTGCGGCTCAACACAACACTCTCTCTCTCTCTCTCTCTGGCTTTTCTTCGCAAACGAAGGTTCAGGAAGGACACATCTCGCGCTTTCTGCAAGTGCGCTGATGACTAAAAAGGCCAATCTGCGATAAACAAGTCCAGTTGCAGAAACCACAGCAGAAGGTCTCCTTGGGTGATGTTTTTGGGTTGTGATTCTTTCTGCATTGTCGTTTCTCTTCAAGACTTGTTCGGCGTGAGTTCTCAAATAAGGCTGCAATATTGTGGATAGTGCATCCCCATGCCTCCGTAGAGTAGTATTTTTGGGAGGTGATGGTCCTCCATCCTTGAAATGTTCCCCGCTCAACACAACAATTACGCTGGCATTGGTGGCACTCTGCCCTGGTCCAGCTGGGCTCCTGTTGTTACGTTCTTATTAGCTCTATTATGCCTCTGATTCTGGGTGAATCCGGCAGTCTCTTCCAGCCCAGGCTGACCTTTGAGTCAGAGGATCATTCGCCGTTGTTTTGCCCATCTCGGGATAATTGCAGGTCAAAGCAAGTCCTTTGTGGTTGCCTAGCAACAGACGGCAATGCACACACAACCCTTTGAGGGCCATGAGGCAGGACAGGGCTCTTCTCCCCAGAAAAAACTGGCACCCTTTTGCAAAGCTCTTGCATCAAATGGGCAGCCAGGGAAGAGGATAAGAGAGGAAGAAGGACAAGATCAGAGGATTCTGTTTTGTGACTCCATTTCTTCTCATTGCTGGAGACCTAAATTTTTTTTTTAAATAATCACATGCATTTCATTTTTCATTTCTTATATGTGTGCTCATTTCATGACTCGAATTCATGCTTTTAGTTGTAGTCTTCCTTTTTCTTTTATTCATAGAATCATAGTGTTGGAAGAGACCACAAAGGCCATCTAGTCTAACCCCACTCTGCCATGCAGGAATACACAATCCAAGCATCCCCGACAGTTGGCCATCCAGCCTCTGTTTAGAAACCTCTAAAGAAAGAGACTCCACCACACTTCCACTCTTTTATTAGAGAATCATAAATTCATTGAATCATAGAGTTGGAAGAGACCAGAAGAGCCATCGAGTCCAACCCCATTCTGCCATGCAGGAATACACAATCAGTGTATGGTGGAGTCTCCTTCTTGGGAGGTCTTTAAACAGAGGCTGGATGGCCATCTGTTGGGAGGGCTTTTATTATTTATTGCTGCATGGCAGAATGGGGTTGGACTAGATGGCCTTTGTGGTCTCTTCCAACTCTATGCTTCTATGATTGTAAGTATTTCTGGCAGAGGGTGTGATAATGGGAAAGACCTCATTTCCCATTATCTTCCAGCACAGCATCAAGTAAACAAAGGGATAATTAGTGGTGGGAGAAAAGTAACACCTTTAGGGTCAGCATCCTCACAGATGTCACAGGTCAGCAGGGAGAAATGACCAATCAAGACTTACAGAGTGGCGATCTTCCAGAAATTTCCAGGATACGGTAATAAATACTGCCTTGGGGCCACAAGACAAGCAGAAGAAAGGAGTCCTTTGAAGGGGGGGGGAACCTCGTCTCAGGTACAGAGACAACAAAGGGGCATCCTGGGGCAAGGACCTCCATCGGCTAGGGGAAGGCTGTTTGAGACTGGTCTGAAAACCAACATGTGGCTCACAGCTGACCCTCAACTCAACAGACTGAATTTCATGTCAGTGAGTGAGTAGATCAGGAACTGTACTAGTTAGATTGTGTTAGGGAATTATGTTTATTTTTGCAACTTGGGTGGAAATGACTGAACTCTTCTGTAATTTGTAACTTAAGTGTACCTAGGAAGGGGGAGCTTCCCATGAGAGAAATATCCCCTGGTGACAACTTTCCTTAGAATAAAGTCTTTTTCTATCTTTCTATCAGCTAATGCTTCATGCACCTATTTCCTCAGTTGGTTCCTCCCTCTAGGCTCAGAAAGGAGGGTGGTGGCATCCCTGCAGAGTTAGGGACACAACTACCCAAACCTCACAGTCTCCCTTTGGGCCATGTGTAAAGGGTTCAAAAGATCAAAGGGTGCTGGCAGCTAGAATAAAAAGGCCAGCTTAGGGGTTCTCAGGAGCCAGAAGAACCGCTCAAGCTATATCACAGATGCCCATCCAGCCTCTATTTAAAAACCTCCAAAGAAGAAGGAGACTCCACCACACTCCCAGGCAGTTGTGTGTTTCACTGCCGAACAGCTCTTACTGTCAGGAAATTCTTCCTAATGTTTGGGTGGAATCTCTTTTCCTTTAGTTAGAGTCCATTGTTCCCTGTCCTAGTCTCTGGAGCAGCAAGACCTTAGAATCATAGAACTGTAGAGTTGGAAGAGACCATGAGGGCCATCCAGTCCAATCCCCTGCCACGCAGGAAATCACGATCAAAACATCCCTGACAGGTGGCCACCCAGCCTCTGTTTAAAGACCTCCAAGGAAGAAGAATCTACCATTCCCCAAGGCAGCCTGTTCCACTGCTGAACAGCTGTCAGGAAGTCATAGAATCATAGAATTGCAGAGTTGGAAGAGACCATGAGGGCCATCCAGTCCAACCCCATTCTGCCACGCAGGAAATCTTGATCAAAGCATCCCCGACAGATGGCCATCCAGCCTCTGTTTAAAGACCTCCAAGGAAGGAGACCCCACCACGCTCCGAGGGAGTGCGTTCCACTGCCGAACAGCTCTTACTGTCAAAAAGTTCCTCCTAATGTTGAGGTGGAATCTCTGTTCCTTAAACAGGATTATCATATCGCCTCTTAACCATCTTTTTTCCAGGCTAAACATACCCAGCTCCCTAAGTCTCTCCTCATAAGGCATGGTTTCCTTAATTATATTTAGTTAGTTAATCCTAATTAATTAAAACATGATGGCCAAGATCCCACATCATCAGATATAATTGTGACGCTGGAGCTTTGCTGTAGTTACGACTTACGATACCACCCACTGAAAACCTCCTTCTTCAGCCTGTGGCAATACCCCAACCAATGCGTTTCTGTTGTGTTGGAGATTGGGGCACTGGGAATTGATGTCCGCAGCACTTTTCTGGTTGCAGGGTGCCTTGACAACAGGCAGCTGACGAGACCCTGCCACAACTGCTTCTCCAGGAGAGAACCAGGAGAGCTCTGAGGATGTCATGTCCCAGTCCCCCAATCTCCAGTGCCTTGGAAAATGCTTCAGTCAGGGCCTTACTTGGCTGCAAACAGGCTGAAATCCTAGATCAGTAGATTGTGTATTCCTGCAGGGCAGGGGGTTGGACTAGATGGCCTTTGTGGTCTCTTCCAACTCTATGATTCTAAGTGCTAAATACAGTTAAGTATCCTTAACTAGGTAGCATCTCTTGGCCCAACCTCCCCAATCCTGACTTACCTGTCAACAGTGGCTGTGAGCAACGGGGATCTGGTCTCCTGTTGATTTGAGATGCAGCAGACTGACATCTCTGGTGCAGCAATCAAGCCAGATTCCTGGCACACCTCTGCCTCACACTGGAGGTTTCTTGTGGGAGGGGAGTGAGAATGCCAGTCTGCTTTGTGTCGATTGGCAGGAGAACAGACCTCCAAAGCTTGCAGCAGCTGATGCCTAATAAAGCAGGATTAGGGGACTTTTACAATCCAGACATACAGGTTGACCCCCGTATCCATGATGGATATGTTCCAAGATACCCCCGCAATGGATACCTGAAACCATGGATAATAGGGACCCTATTATTTTCAATGCTGGAAGGTGCCCATAGAATCACATTGGAGGACCTAGAAATGCCTATAGAGAACATATATTTCTGGATGTGGATAAATGAAACCATGGATACTGAATCCGTGGATATGAGGCTTGACCTGTATTCCCTACACTATTGAATACACTGGGATTGTGATTACGAATCAATTATGAATACATACAGTACCTCTAGGTTATGCCTTTGTAGCTGCAATCATGGATTCCAGCTGTAGGTTTGGGGGCTTCTGTTTGTCTGCTCATGACTGTAAACACGAACCTCCAGCAGTTACGATATCGTTAGTCCAGCCTATGATCTCCTAACTACTGTAGAGGATGCCAGCAGATGTTCAGCTACTGAAGAGGATGCCCTACATCTAAAGACTTCAGGGTGCCATGCAATGGACTCAAATGGTGGTGGCAGGGACAGGATTGGGCCCTGGCAAGCCAAGAAGATGGGGGTATCGTCTGCCAGTCACCCCACCCCTTCTGTGCTCTGGGATGGCAGCAGCTGGCTGGGTTTCAGCTCGGATAGGGTTCAGCACCTTGGAGACTTAATTTAAAGTTCAGATGAAAACCCGGATTGGATTCCTCATACCTGCTGAGAGAGGTGCCGCCAGCCACTCTGGTTGTTGTTAAAGTTATGGCAAAGGTATGAGTGTGACAATTCGACAATTTCAACATTGACTTTATGTAGAAAAGGAGAACTGAAAATAAAACTGCCCGTCTCTTTTTACTCATGTAACTAATCCACGGTATGGCCCCATTTGGAATACTGTCTGCTGTTCTTTTCACTGAAAAAGGAGGTTGCAGAAATGGCAGAAGGGGCTGGAAACAGGAAACCAAAAGGTCTGGGGGACTGGGGTCAACTCCTCTGGGAGGAAAAGTTACTATTGTTGGGCTTCAATTTTAGGAGGAAAAAGATGAGTAACTGGAGGTATGATAGAAGGGTATAAAACTGTGGGATGTGTGTATCTATAAGTCACGTTAGATTTCTCTTTGGGAGGGAAAGTTTCCCAAACTGATCTTTTTCTTGTTCCATTGGTTTTGTCAATTCCCACCTTTTCTTTTCTTTTCTTTTCTTTTCTTTTCTTTTCTTTTCTTTTCTTTTCTTTTCTTTTTAAAAGAGGTATAACGAAGGACAGGTGGAGAGCAACTTCACCCTGCTGCCTTTATCTCACTTCAAGGTGTTTTCTCTCCTTTCTTGTCTCGGCAAGTTTCCTCATGCACCGAGGTTGTGTCTCTAGCGCATTTGTGTGTGTGAGAGTCCTGCCATCAATACCCAATTGGACTCACGCCTGTTAGGATAAAACAAAACCTAGCATATTGTGGCTCTTGGCTCTCAGCATGCAATGACCTTGTTGCTATTTCAGACCATGGCTGTGGCTGGAGGAAGAAGCTTCAGCTCAAAGCTGTCAGTGCCTTTCTGTGACATTGCTGACCCTTCCGTGCCACCAACTGAGTCTACAGTAAGGCTGTGGTCACCTGAGACTGGTCAAGAGTTTCTTTTAATCCTTCCCATAATGTCCTGTCATGATTGACTTGGAAAGCGGCGATTGCCACCATCTAAAAAAATCCAGTTTAAATTGGGCATAAGCCAGAGCTTTCTCAAGTCTTCAGGTAAAGCAGAGGTGAGCAATTTTATACTCTCCAAGTGTCCGAATTTGGTAGGGGCAGTCATGATTAATCCTCTGTCTTGCCACTTTTCCAGCTGCTTTTAAAATATCCCAGTTTTTCTCTCTTCTTCCCACTTCTCCCCTTTGTCCTCAGCTTATAGCTGCGCTGGGCAGGGCACGTTTCTAGGATGGAGGACAATTGCCTCCCCAAAATAGCACTCTACAGTGAACTCACCAAGGGTCAGCGTAAGAGGGGCGCTCCAAAAAAGCAATACAAATTGGAGCGTGTCCAGAGAAGGGCGACTAAAATGGTGAAATGTCTGGAAACGATGCCTTATGAGGAGAGACTTAGGGAGCTGGGTATGTTTAGCCTGGAAAAAAGACGGTTGAGAGGCGATATGATGGCCCTGTTCAAATCTTTGAAGGGGGTGTCACATTGAGGATGGAGCAGGCTTGTTTTCTGCTGCTCCAGAGACTGGAACACGGAGCAATGGATGCAAGCTCCAGGAACAGAGATTCCACCTCAACATTAGGAGGAACTTTTTGACAGTAAGAACTGTTCGGCAGTGGAACACACTCCCTCAGAGCGTGGTGGGGTCTCCTTCCTTGGAGGTCTTTAAACAGAGGCTGGATGGCCATCTGTCGGGGATGCTTTGCTCGTGATTTCCTGCGTGGCAAAATGTGGTTGGACTGGATGGCCCTCGTGGTCTCTTCCAACTCTGCAATTCTATGATTCTAAGGATTCCCTGAAACAACACCTCAGGCTCGGCCAAATTGATCACCAACAACGGTCTGCCCTGGCCTCACACTGGGAGGCATGGAGACACACTATCCACAATGCTGCAGCGTTATTTGAGAACTCATGCCGAAGAAGTCTTGAAGAGAAATGACAACGCAGAAAGAATCACAACCCAAAAACATCACCCAAGGAGACCTTCTGCTGTGCTTTCTGCAACCGGACTTGTTTATGTCAGATTGGCCTTTTCAGTCACAAGAGCGGGATGAGTCCTTCCTGAATCTTTATCTGCGAAGAAAAGCCAGAGAGAGACTTCCATTGCTGCAAACTGAGTTCAACATGAAAAAGGAGTTAACCAACTCAGCAGGGGAGAGAGGAGAGGGCAGAACCTGACCCTTCCTTCTAGGCTCAGGCAAAAGCAAACCGTGGCAGCTTCCCCTAGCTTACCTGTTCTTCCTCATTCATAACCCTTGCCACCTTGATCACACCCTACTTTTCATATGTGAAACGCTAGAGGGTATGCAATTTCTGAAAGTCCATTTTTGTCTTCCTTGGTGAGATGTACCCAGATGGCTCAATGAAATTTCATTCCCCCAAATGGCAAATCACGGGCTCAGAAACTTCTTGGTGGGGATGGGGAGCAATAGGTGAACACTATTGATGGGAAGATTCTGCTGAAAAAGGAGGTGGAGTGGATTTTAACACTCGCTTCTTTGGTCCCTAGAGGCCTGTGTGAGGACTGAGACCTCCTTCACTGATGGTCCCTTTTCTTTTAGCCCAGACACATTCCATCTGCCTTTGATTGTTATCTATATTTTTCTGCTGTTTGCTTACAAAGAAACCTTCAACCTTTGCTCACATGTTTTCACTTGTCTAGTAAAGGGTCTGAGAGTTAATAAAACAACTATCTTTTTAAGCCTTCTGAGATAGGTCTCTTGTTTCTTCTGAGGGCAATTTGCCATTTAAACGTAATTGTGTCCTTTACAGCTTATGTCAGACAAAAAAAAAAAAAAAGACAATTTTTAGAATTAGGAAATAGAAAGTGGCCAAAAAAAGCGTCTGCAAAACCAATCCCTCAAACCCCCTCAAAACTGGAAATGGGTGTCTGCTCATTTTGCTTTTAATTTTTAAAATATACTTGTTTCTTTTCAGACCCACAGAAGATCCTAGGAGCATGCAGATGCTTACCTTATAACCACCAAAGTTGTCCAATGTTGAGTTAGAAGGCCCAGTGCTCTGATTTGATAGAAGTCTTTGGCTGAGATTGTATGTCAGGGTTGCAAAGCATAAATTTTGGCACACAGAGTTATCAGCTTACTTGTGCTACACTTGTGTAGAATGGAAATGCTGCACAATTGAACCAAGACAGCTAATGTGCAGCCAAATGCACAGCCTGATGTGTTATGCATATCCACATGCAATGTGCCTTCATGCACAACATGCAATGCATAGCCACACATACAAAGAGCTGTGTGCATCCATTTGGAATGTGCAGTAGCATGCCCAAAGCACCCCACATGCAACGTTGCTTCTGCAGGATTGAATTGAATGTAGCTATTCTGCATCAGACAAAAATGTTCAGCTGCTTCTGGAGGGTAACTTCTGCCTGCCTATGTTGCCAACAGGCTTCCAACCTCTATTTAGCCTCTGTTATAGGCCTATGTTGATGTAAAGCAGTTTGAATATTTTTAGAACAGCCCAGAAATGCAGACCCAGTTAATTTTCCTTAATTTAGAGTTATAGAATCATAGAATCATGGAGTTGGAAGAAACCCCAAGGACCATCTAGTCCAACCCCATTCTGCCATACAGGAATACACAATCAAAACACTCCCAACAGATGGCCATCCAGCCCCTTTCTAAAAACCTCCAAAGAAGGAGACTCCACCACACTCCCAAGCAGCAGCACATCCCACTGCCGAACAGCTCTTACTGTCAGGAGGTTCTTCCTAATAATGTTTAGGTAGAATCTCTTTTCCTGGATTTTGAACTCTTTGCTCCATGGCCTAGTCTCTGGCGCAGTGGAAAACAAGCTTGCTCCATCCTCAGTATGCCATCCCTTCAAATATTTAAACATGGCTATTATGTCCAGATTCCCATCACCCACAGCTGGCATGGCCCATGGTCAGAGGCTGAGGGAATTGTAGTCCAAAACATCTGGAAGCCACCAGGTCTCTCTCTCTCTCTCTCTCTCACACACACACACACACACCAGCCCATGCTCCCAATCCACATCGCAGCTTTCTCTATTGGAAACCAGAATTACTTGATCACAGAATGGTGACCCAGCTACCATTCCTGACAATTCATTCCCCTTTCAGTTCTTTGAAAAGGGTAAAATAAAAAAATATAAAATCCTGGTGCAAATTACACACACGCAAAGTTATATTAACAGCATTCATTTGGAGATATTATTGAATTAATGTATTTTGCATTTTGGAAATGCATTATGGATTTATGCAAATGGCATTAGTATTTTTTATTTGAAATTCTTCTCATTTACAGCATGTGCTCCTTCCCCCTCTCCCCTATTTGCATGATGGAAATGTATGCATTTTACCCTGCTCAAGGGACAGAGATGGTGGGTTTATCCTACCCTTTCCTAGTTCTGCTTGCCATCTGTCTCCATGCCAGCAATAAAGTTGTTTTCCATATTTTTTTAAACCATCTTTCTCATGCAATGCAGAGAAACTTTTGAAGGGCAAGTTTTTTTTTTAAATAAACCCTCATTCTATACTTTTAAAAATGTGCAGAGGTTGCACTCACCTCTCTTTTTCAAAATATCATGTCTACTTTCTCCTTTATTCTCTGTCTGGAAGGCACTCTGCACATGTCCTTAGTAGTTCACTTGGCTAACGATTCGTTAGTCCCAAGTGTCCTCAAAATTGTTGTTGTTGTTGTCGTCATGTGCCTCCAAGTCATCCCCAACTTGTCTTTAACGTATCATTAACCTATCACTAGGTTTTCTTGGCAACGTTTGTTCAGAGGGGGTTTGCCATTCCCTTCCTCTGAGGCTGAGAGAGTGTGAATTGCCCAAGGTCACCCAGTGGATTTTCATGGCTGAGTGGGGATTTGAATCCTGGTTTTCAGAATCATAGTGTAACACCCAAACCACAACACCACAGTGGCTCTTAAAATTAACCTCTGAAAAATGATCAGGAAGGAACGACCAGGGATTTGCACATAATGCTGTTGAAAAATCCTTCCAGGAACATTACAGAGCTATTACTGCTTCGCAGAGCTGACAGTACTAGTTTCAATGGATTCCCAAGGCTCTGACTCAGAACAGTAGCTGTTCAGCAGTGGAATACACAACTGCCTGGGAGTGTGGCAGAGTTTCCTTCTTTGGAGGTTTTTAAACAGTGGCTGGATGGCTATCTGTCAGGAGTGCTTTGATTGGGGACCCTTGTGTCAGGGGATGACAGGACATTCAATCCCCAGCAGAAGCCAAAAACTGTCTCAGCAGACTAGGTAGCAACCCTTTCCCAAGAATACTCACACACAGAGTGTTTGGCATCCAGAAAACAGGAGGTGCTTTAATTTTCAGAGTAGCTTCAGCTATTCACAGTATTTACAGGCAAAGTGCTATGCCAGGCATCAGAGGATCATAGGAAGAGAATGATCTCTGTTCTAGCTTGTTTATATACACATCAGCATGGAATTAGCTTACCCAAGCACTTGGTTACATTGCATCAGATTTCAGCCTTCATGGCTTTGTACTGTAGTAACCCTTCTTCTGATGCAATCGTTCACATGCAGCTGTAGCATGATTAGCATGACTGGCAGTTCATGGAGGCATGGAGTCAGTCATCATGACTCCGCATGGTTTCTGCAGTTGTTTGGCCATTTTAAAACTTAGGGTTCAGTCACCAATTCCTGACACCTTGCAGGGCAGAATGGGGTTGGACTGGATGGCCCTTGTGGTCTCTTCCAACTCCATGATTCTATGATTCTAGGTAACATGATAGCCATGTTTAAATATTTGAAGGGATGTCATACTGGAGAGGGAGCAAGCTTGTTTTCTGATGCTCTAGAGACTAGGACACGGAGCAATGGGTTCAAAATACAGAAAACGAGATTCTACCTAAGTATCAAGAAGAATTTCCTGACAGTAAGAGCTGTTCAGAAATGGAATACACTGCCTCATAGTGTGGTGGAGTCTCCTTCTTTGGAGGTCTTTAAACAGAGGCTGGATGGCCATCTGTAAGGGGTGCTTTGACTGTGTATTCCTTCATGGCAGAATGGGGTTGGACTGGATGGCCCTCGTGGTCTCTTCCAACTCTATGATTCTACAGTTCTATTATTCTTGTGTTCTTATGCAGATGGTCTTAGCTTTCATCTCCAGCATCCCCAGACAGGGCTGGGAAACCCAGGATTGCCAGGGCTGCCAGTCAGAGTTGACAGCACTGGAGTAGATGGATGAAAGACCTGAGTCAGGAGAAGGACAGCTTCCTATTTTCCTGTGCAATAAATCCAAGGATTGAAGGGACAGCCAGCTTGGTGTAGGAGTTTGAGCATTGGGCTAGGACTCTTGAGATGAGAGTTCCAATGCCTGTCTGGCCGTCGAAACCCACTGAGTGAACTTGGGCAATTCTCACTCTCTCAGCCTCAGAATGAGGCAAAAGAAAACTCCCTCTGAACAAATCTTGCCAAGAAAACCCCAGGATAGGTTCTCCTTAGGATGACCATAAGTTGGCAATCCTACAATCCTAGCGCTAGAAGGGGACCCAAAGGCCATCGAATTCAATCCCCCCCTCCATGCAGGATCTCCAGCTAGAACATCCCCAGCAGGGAGCTGTCCAGCCTCTATTAGAAAATGTCCAGAGAAGGGGACCCCACCGCCTTTCTAAGCCATTTGTTCCATTGCTGAACTGATCTCGCTGTCGAGAAGTTCCTTCTCATGTTCAATTGAAATCTACCCTCTTATCACTTCAAACCATTGACAAATGACTTGAAGGCACATAACAACAATCTTCAAGGGGTGGAGATGACCCAGGAATGACCCACTCCTGCCAGGCAGAGTGAAGTATAAAAATCTGCATGTGGACATACAGTATGTCATCGCAGCACTATTCAGTCCCCATGCAGGACAGCAAAGCAGGGCAACACAGGTGGGCAAATGCCACCATTGTGCATTGACCAAACCACATTGTTGTTCTGTCTGCTGTGCTGGTGCCTGTGCCTGCTATGGATGGTGCCCATTGTGCAGTGTGTATTGCCCAATGTGTGTTGCACAGCATTAATAGAAGTATAGTGTCTAGATCAAGGGAAGTCATAGTGCCATCCTATTCTGCCTTGGTCAGACCTCACCTTGAATGCTGTGTCCAGTTCTGGGCACCACAGTTCAGGAAGTATATTGAGAAGCTGGAACGTGTCCAGAGGAGGGCAACCAGGATGGTGGGAGGTCTGGAAGCCATGATGCCCCTTGAGGGGCAGTTTAGGGAGCTGGGCATGTTTAGTCTGGAGAAGAGAAGAGGTGACATGAGAACCATGTTTCACTATTTGAAGGGATGTCGTATTGAGGATGGAGCAGGCTTGTTTTCTGCTGTTCCAGAGATGGAGCCATGGGTTCAAACTACAGGAAAAGAGATTCCACCTAAACATTAGGAAGAACTTCCTGACAGTAAGAGCTGTTTGGAAGTGGAATGCACTGCCTCGTAGTGTGGTGGAGTCTCCTTCTTTGGAGGTTTTTAAACAGAGGCTGGATGGTCATCTGTTGGGAGTGCTCTGATTGGGTATCCCTGTATGGCAGGGGGTTGGCCCTTGTGGTCTCTTCCAACTCTATGATTCTATGATTCTGTGTATTTCACAATTCATGTAGTCCATAGGATTCACTTGCATATGTGCGGCTCATTGGGATGACTGAAGTTGTCATGCAATGCCATGGGCTGCGCAACATCACTTCCGCCATTGCCTGCTGAATGTGCTCATAGTGCAACATCATGAATTGTGGTTCTCCACTTCCACCATTGCACAATGTTGATGCCTTCACTTTGTGTGCACAGTGCATACTCCAATGCGTATTCCACTTCCTGAATTCAGATCAGAGTTGGCAATATGGTGCTAGGTAGACCCATGGTAGGACTTCGGAGCGTGGTGGGGTCTCCTTCCTTGGAGGTCTTTAAACAGAGGCTGGATGGCCATCTGTCGGGGATGCTTTGATCAAGATTTCCTACATGGCAGGGGGTTGGACTGGATGGCCCTCGTGGTCTCTTCCAACTCTACAGTTCTATGATTCTATGATTCTATGACTTGGTTTAAGTCCACTACTGAGGAAAGCAGAAACATAGTCGCATGCTTAAAGTAATTATATATTGATTTTATTATGTATTGATTTTATTATGTATATATATTGATTTTAATTTGTATTAATTTAATAATGTTTTAAGGGGGGAAGGGATTTTGAGCTGTTTTATACTGTGTATTATTTTATTGTTGTAAGCCGCCCCAATTGCTCGCAGAGGGGCGGGATATAAATAAATAAATATTATTATTATTATTATTATTATCACACATCGCCTTAGTTGCTAAATACTACTGGCACAGAATCATCATATGACCACAACTAGGAGTTAAGAATTGGACTTTCTTTCCATAATTTTATATGGGCAAGATTTCACCTGTTTTTGTGAGAAGACATGACTTTGTTTAAACACACCAAAAACACATAAATAATGAAAGAAATTAACAAATATAAACAAACATAAAAACGTACCAAGAAAAGGTGACAGTTCATTAAAACAGCATCCTGTGCATGCTGTGTTCTTGTTGGGGAAAAGGACTGCCTACTCACGCTGTAATCATGTGATTACAGAGGGATGTGATTTCGCATGCTCATCAATACCATGAAAAGTGTGATATTGAGGGATATGCATGGATTTCCCCATCAATAAAAAGTGACGAGCCATTAATGGGTGGGGCACACATTGACCATGGGAAGACAACAGCATTGTACAATAATGGGGGCCCATTTGCTGTACTGTCACACTGTAATTGTGCAATTACAGCCCCATCTGATAATGTCCTTAGTGGGTGGCAGCTTCTTCCTATGTTCCCCTCCCCTGTGTCCCCCTCCTGCAGGGCTCAATTGCTCCCCTGATCTCCCCACCTCCCCGTTATACACCACAGGCAGCAGTCATTGGTCCCAACGTTTTCATCTGGGCAGCAGGGACAGAACGGATGCTCCCAGTCTGGTCTCCTTGCTCCCATTTCCATCATTTCATCTCTCAGGCAATCAGGATAAATTGTGCCTCAGCAGCGGCACACTGCAGCCAGCCACACTTCATGAGGGAGGATAGTAATGAGTTGTGCCTCACATTTGCATTAATTCTGACAAGATTTACCAGCTCCTGCTGGTCTGTACATTGCAAAATGGCAGGAGCAGCAAAAGGTCAATCTGGACGGGATATTAATGGCACGGGGAAAGGTTGGCACACTTCGAGCTGCGGCTCAGTGGTGAGAGGAATCCGGCAGGTGGTGCTCTGATGTCTCCTTGCCCAGGGAGAAGGGACTCGAGTGCGTTGGAGCTGAGAGATGCCAGGTGATACCACCAGAGTCTCACAGTGCTGCAAAAATCTTTCCTGCTGGAGGAGACGAGCAGAAGCCAGGGAGGGAGGGAGGGAGAAATATAGAGCTGGTGGGTGAGATCCAAATCTCCACACATTGGGGCCAGAATTCTGTATGGCAGTGGCTCTTAACCTTTTCTTTTCCAGGGACCCCCTTTAAATATCTTTCGGTGCTGTGGACCCCCAAGACTTAACTCAAGATTTAAAACCATAATAATAATAATAATAATAATAATAATAATACCTGATGACAATCATAATGTCATTAAACCATTCATTAAATCTTCCCTCAGAGGCACTGGAGGGAGAGGGAAGACCTCTCTCCTGTTTCTTCCTGCAAGTTTGTGGCCGGAGCAGATTGAATGGCAATGCACAGGTCAAGCCAGCCAGCCTTTGCCTTGGCTCCTCTCATGTGGCCACTCTGCTCCAGGGAGTAGGTGGGCCAAGCAGCCTCGAAGCCTTCATGGACCCCCTGTGAGGACATCGTGGACCCCTGGGGATCCTTGGACCACAAGTTAAGAAGCACTGCTGTATGGCACAGTGTAGTCTAGAAGTCCCACACCCTGTGATTAATCATTGAGCAGCTGTAACCCCTCCCATGGCCATTCCATGGTTGGTGGAGGGCAAGGTTGGTGGTGATGGATTGGAAACATGTCTGGCTATGTCATTGTAGCCAGATGCAAAATGATTACATGCTCTGCTCAAGTCTGCTAGGGTCATAGAATCATAGAATCATAGAGTTGGAAGAGACCATGAGGGCTATCCAGTCCAACCCCCTGCCACGCAGGAAATCATGATCAAAGCATCCCTGACATCAGGAGGTCTCAGCAGATGATGTAATAATTTTGTCTCTGGATATAGAGATGTAGTCAGATGCTTTTCTGATCCTACCTACCCACTGTCCACTGGGCACAGAATGTCCGTGGAGGAAGTTTGCAGTGGCTCAAGGGTAAGTCTGGGGTGGGGGCTTTGGTCATTGTGGAGGAAGGGAATACCAAACCCCACAATGACAAAGAAGGAGGAGGGGGGAGAGGGGGAGACATAGGTGGACTTTCATCTGCATATGCCTCTAATAGGATACCAGCCTAGGTGTGCTAAGCAACCATTGGGTTGAATGGCAATATGGTGCAACTAAACATGCAAACAAATGAATACTAGTGCCAATTTCACTGATGAGAGATGGATATCCTTTGGCTGAGAAGGGACATCTGTCTGTGAAATGCTTGTTTTATTTTTATTTATTTATTATTTGAAACAGTGGTTCTTAACCTGGAGTCTGCAAAGTCTTCACAGGGGGTTCTCGAAGGCTTGATGCCTTAAAGGCTGCTCAGCTCACCTGGCTGGCTGGCTAGGCCTCTGTCTTCCTATTCAATCCACTCCAGCTGCAAAGTAGCTGGAAGAAGTGAGAGAAACACTTCTGAGGCGAGGTTTTGTCATGGTTCCTCTGAGCATGTTAAGAGGACCAGGCAGCAAATAAATCTTGTAGCAAATGCAGCAGACATCAGGCTGAAGAAATGAGCACACAGACACAGAGATTGGGCCTAAACTACTGTCGTTTACTTAAGCATATTCAAGAAATATTTAGAATGAGTCACAGCAGTACTGTCCAGTACTGTATAGCATGGAGACCAAGCCCAGTGCCCTGTCCAAGTGCTCGGTGCACACTGAGGGCAGGAAAATAGGGTTATACAGTTGTCCCTCCGTATTCACGGATTTGGTATCCACAGATTTAAGTATTCATGGCTTGAAAATATTCTTAAAAAAATAATAATCCAAACAGTAAACCTTGATTTTGCCATTTTATATAAGGGACACCATTTTGCTATGCCATTGCATATAATGGGACTTGAGTATTCATGGATTTTGGTATCCATGTGAGGGGGGGGGTTTCTCGAACCAAACCCCAGCAAATATAGAGGGACAACTGTACATGTACATGTTTACATCACAATCATGGGCCATATAGTTGCCCATTCCCATACGCACATGGTTTATCCAGTTGTTCCCAGGGTGATAATGGCTGAATCACTTCCTCCATTTAAAGGGGGTCCAGTTTTTTTTTTTTTTTAAAGGTTTAGATCAACTGAATTAAAATATTTATATCCGGCCGTATATCCAAAGATTTCAGGGTGATTTATGATAGCATCAATTTAAAACAATGAATAACAGCAAATATTCAAAAAAATTAAAAATATATTAAATTATTTATCAATTAAAATGTTTCTGCAGGCTCAACTGTGCTTGAACTAAATGTGGACATTGTGCATTGGACAAGAATGTCCAGCAGTTGTCCAAAGGCTTTGAACAGCATCTCTCATCATTCCTCACCATTGGCTTTTCAGGTTGGGGCTGACATGGGATGAAGTTCAGCAACACCTAGAGGGCACACAATTCCCACATCTGCTCTAATGGGAGCATTCTTTTTTTCTTTTTGCAAACCAAACTGAAGTCATACAGCCCCCAGGCTAAATTAGGACCACAGCAGGGAACAAAAGGGTCTAGTCCAAACTTTTAAGGAGCTGTATGAGGTTCTGACCTGCTTTGAGGATAGGGTACAGCATCTTGGATACTTAAAAATAGGTTGAACATGTTGTATAGTTCCTTTAAAATAGGTTCAGTGCATTGGAGAGTTCTTTTGGGACACCCCAAAACAGGTCCAGGACCTTGGACACCTGCTTTGAACTGGTGGGGAGCCACAACCCCACAGAATCAGGATCACTGCAAGTGGGGGTGGATGACAGCCAATCTACTCCATCATCTGCCAGCCAGGGACCTGGCCCATTGTAGACTGGCCTTCAGTCCCTGATATCATCAACCACATGGGTCCCAGATGTGAGCAAGGCTTGGAAGGACTTCCGCTTGAGACCTTGTTGAGCTTCTGCCAGTCAGAGGGAATCATATGGGACTCTGGACAAAATGAAGTCTGACATTGTGCTTGAGATGAATGATCTAGTGACCAAAGCCAATGTTGGTTTTGGGTAAATGTTCAGGGAGTTAAGGGACTCAAAGAGTGTTGTAGGAGGCATACAAGAATCATTCAGAGCATACTGCTGTGTGGTTTTGACCAAATCCCTCCAAATCAGCTGCACTTGGTAAATATTGTCAACAGTAGAAGACAAAGGCGAATGTGAACCTCCTTGTTTGCGAACCTTGGAGGGGGGACTTTCTCTCAGTCTCACCACCCTTACGGGCACATTTGGAGAGACTGCAAGAGAGGGCCTTCTTGGTGGCTACTGCCAGGTTGTGGAACTCCCTCCCACAGGAGGCTAGCCTGGCCATCTCCCTGCTCTCAAAAACCTTTCTATGGGGACAGGTTTGTCCTTTACTGGTTGCTGTCGAAGGGTCTTTTACCAGGGTATACTGTAAGACTCCCTTATCTGCAGGGAAGATGTTCTGAGATCCCTGTTCATGCTTGAAACTGTGGATAGTACTGAGCCCTTTCATTTCCTGTGGCCAGGAGGAATGCTGTCCCCCCCACCCCCATGTTTATCTGCTGCCCTGCGGAGGGCGGGGGAACTGATCCGCTCCCAACTTTCCTCTTGTTCCTCTCAAGCAGAAGGTAGGATGTCAACTTCCACCACAAGCACACTACAGAATCACACTGGAGGACCAAGAGATGCCTACAAATACTTTCAATAGAGGCAAGTGTGAAACTGTAGAAAATGAAACTGTGGGTCTTATAGTACAGATAGACCTCTGTATCTACCCCATATCCACCGGACCTGCATCCACAGATCCACTTACCTGCATCTGAAAGAATGTCTCTCTAGGCATCTTTTAGGTCCTCCAGCAGACCCTATGCTATGCTTGGGCCAGAAGTCATTAATTTAAATAGGGTTTGCTGTTATCTGTGGTTTCTGGTTTCCATGGTAAGCCTGGGAATGCATTCCCTGCAGATACAGGGGTCTATTTGTTCTTTTGTCTTCATTCTTATGTTTTCATAGAATTATAGAGTTGGAAGAGACCACAATTGTTTTGAATCAGTGCAGGTTTTTTTGTGTAAGATAGTCTATTCAATGGGTTGTAAACATTTTTCTAAAAATATATTATGATTGGGTTTCAGCTGTATGCTGTTTTAATTTGTGTTGAGAGATGCCTGGGATATTGGAGGAAAATGGTGTGTAAATAAAATACATAAATGAATGAACAAACATGCATAAATAAAACACATAAGACACAGATAGATTGAAGGCCTTGGAACCTCTGCTGCTACTTTGCTATTCTTTGTTTGTGAGGATGGCGGAGAGTTCAGGGTGAATGGAAAAAAGAAATGTAGCCTCAAATAGCATACCCACAAAAGTTGTTGCATCTCCATTAGCAATACCCCATGCCTTGAGAGGTGAGCAGAACATCTACAGAGGCTTCCTAAAGCTTCTTGGTTCTCACTCTCCTATCACAATCACACTTGGACATTTCCTCTTGTTTTAAGTGGCTACCGGTACACCCCATCGTCACATTTGGGGGAACCTTTGGTGACCAATTTGACTAATCCACAAAGTCATCTTCATCATGGATGTTCAAAAGAGAGAAGACTTCTCAGTAGGGTATCAACAATGTGTCCAGAGGAATGTGGCCAGGATGGCCAAAGGTCTGGAAATCACCACACCTCTGAGGAATGGCTTAGGGAGCTGGGGTATATTTAGCATGGAGAAGACTGAGAGGTGACTTAATACCTCAGTACCTGAAGGGATGTCAGGTAGAAAATGGAGCAAGCTTGTTTTCTGCTGCTCCAGAGATTAGGAAAGTAACGTATGGATTCAAATTACAAGAAAAGGGATCCCACCTAAACATTAGGAAGAACTTCTGTACCATGAGAGATGTTTGACAGTGGAACAGACTGCCCCGCACAGAAGGAGACTCTTGATCTTTGGAGGGCTTTAACCGTAGGTTGGATGATCATCTCTCAGGAGTACTTTAGCTGCATGGCAGGAAGTCGGACTAGGTGGCTCTTGCTGTACCTTCTAACTCTAAGAATCTGTGGGGATGTCTAAACAGCAAAAATACTCCTCATACAATTTGAGGAGAATACTTGTCTAAATGCCATCCTGTATCCATTCACTGTATTCAGAAGGAAGGGGGGCAAAAATGCCAAAAACTCTGCAGGAAAAGCCTTTGTGGCTTTCTCCATATTTTTAAAAAACCTCTGTGGGAATGCACATTCCCACTGGTTGGGATAACCAATTCGCTTTGCTGTGCATTGCCCATAAGAGCAGAAGTGGAAAGCTGATTGGTTGGATGTGCACAGTGGTGGATCTTGCTAACAAGGCAAGCATCCGGAACAGCCATGTTGGATTTTTGCTGTAGCGATTGTGTGCTGAGACCTTTTCCCCCCTTGAAACAGCCCTTTTTCCTATTTATGTAGGTGTAATATTGCAGTTGTGCACCTTAGATATGCTTTTTTTTTTTTTTTAAAAAAATACTGTTTGGAGGCAGCAATTAGTGGCAATAAAAACACAAGTAATTCACTCTTGACCGCCATCTTGATTCACAGGCATGCCCATTGGAACAATGAAAGCTGATAGCTTCTCCTGCCTGCAATCTTGCAAAATAAATAAATAAATAAATAAATAAATGGTTAAGACAAATAGAAGCTGCTGCAAACTGGCGTTCGTGCACACTGATCCACATTCCCCCCTTGTACAGACAAGCCCTATGAGTCTATGATTCTAAGAGATGACTGAGAGGTGAGATGGTAGAGCCACCTATAAATATCCCAAGGGCTGTCATCATAGCAGGTGGAGCAAGGTTGTTTTCTGCTGTTTCAGAGAACAGGCCAACAGATTCAAATTATGAGAAAGGAGATAAACATTAGGAAGAACGTCCTGATGGTAAGAACTCTTTGACACTGGAACAGACTTCCTGAGAAGGTGGTGTACTCTCTTTCTTGAAGGTCTGTAAACAGTTTAGATGGTCACCTCTCAGGGTTGCTTTACAGATGATAAGGGGCTGGACTAGATAGTCTTGAGTCCCTATATTAGGAGAAAGGTGGGATATAAATAAATATAATAAATAAATAAATAAATAGCCCTTGGGGTCTCTTCCAACTCTGTGTTTCTACCCAACCACGTACAACAGGAGTGGGGAAAATGCCACCCTCTAGGTTTATACAGGATTGCAACTCCCATCATTCTTTACTTGATTCCTTGGCTACCTTGGCTAGGGCTGATGGGCACTGCCATCCAACTTAATCTGGTTGGCCCCATTTTGTCCACCCAGGTCAGCCACCTGTGCTTGAGAAAGCATGATCTGCTGACCGCTCAGGCAGAGAGCAGAAAGTGGACAAGGGGTTTCCATGTTGGTCAGAGAAAACTTTGGTCCTAGCTTGCTCATATCCCCTGGTGTTGAAACCTTGTCTCTTCCAGCCAGTGTCCATGACAGCCAGTGGCTGAGACAGAGGCATACATTAAGTTGGTTTTTTTTGTTTAAATCTTATGCACATTTCCTCTTGTGATCTCATTGCCTTTTGACCAAAGCGCTTGTTTCTCATTAGAAATTCTGGCTTTGCAAACTAACTTTCCTCTTCAGAACAGCTCCTTTGTACTGGGGTATAATCTGCTTGTGTTTGATGTGTCCTCTTTAACTCCTGGGATGAAAGCAGGATTGCTTTCAATGATCCTGCTGGGTTATTTCCTCATCCAGACCAGGACTAATGCAATTCAGGTATGCTAATAGACCAGAGGAGGATGAAATGTGTGTGTTTGGGGTGTGTGTGGTCTCCATGGTTCTACTTTTCAAAAGAGGAAAGTGTTTGCATTCAAAAAGCCTTCTCTTTAGCCACGTGGCCTTTCAAGAAAGTGAGATTTAAAGAGGAGCCTGGGAATGAAAGCTACCCCCTTTGCCTATATGGACTTGCACAATCACTTTCTAATTTTCCTGAACCTTCAGTGGCTATGCAATAATTTTATACAGTGAATCCAATGCAGCTAACTTTGAATGAGAGCGGCCCCAAATTGCCTTCAACTTCACTCAGAAGTGGATTATGTGACTCAAGACTTCCAAGAAGAGTGCCGAGACCAGGCCTTTATGTGGAAGAGAGAAAACGATACCTCTAAGTCCTTTTGCTCTTTTCCTCCTTCCCCCTTTCCTTTACCTTCTTTTTTAACGGCCAATTATTACTCCAGGTTCACAGATTGTTCAAACAGCCAGAGTTGCATCTTATGTTAATTTCCTCCCAGCCTGCACTGGCAAGCTAATAAATGCTGCAAATTCTTTCTATGTTTTTTTTTTTTTATGGAATAATTTGTTCAGCTCCTGCACATTTCAGGTTTGCCGTTTTGTTCGCTGAGCAAATTCTTAATTATCTCTGGGCAATTGAAATGCTCGACAAATCCTCCAGCCGTCAAAGTTATTTCTGTGCATAATGTATAAAACTAATCTCACAGGAGACTATCTGTATTTGAAAGATTTACTAATGGCTTTCCTTTTCTCCCCACCCCCCACAGCCCTACCCTGCACCCCACAAACCACCCATGGAATATGTGCTGGTTGCAAAATTTCAAGACACTTGACAATTACAAACACACACACACAACAGATACACCTTTGGGCTGGCAAATCATAGCTGTGACAATGTTGTTACTGACAAAGGACCCCTTCCAGATGAGGGGGGAAAAAAAAAACCACCTTTAGCTTGAAATTGACAATTGCAACTTGGAAGGACAGTGATATTTTGCATCACCTTGCATGATGATGATGATCACCACCACCATCATCATCATCAGTTACCGAACAGAGAACTGTCTCTGGTGCCAAAGACAAGATTTTTGACATTTCACTTCCTCACTTTGGTATAAGAGAATTATACACTTTTGCGTACACTCTCTCCAACGCCAAGTGCATTTCTATGCCAGGGTGATCAGCAGCAGAAGTGAATAACTTCCCCACTTCTTTCTATGAATATAGGTCTGGGTGCAGAACAGGGACGAGCACGTGATAGATTTCACGAAGGAAATCAGGCCAGGCCATCAGAGATCAAACCTGTCACATCAGTGTTGCAAAAATCCATACCCAATGGTACCTCACTGATCCCTGGATGGAATTTGTATCATTGATGGTCCAAAATTCCAGCTGCTGACAACTGGTATACTGGGAGAAAACTGTGAGTTTTCTAAAACCCAGATTATGGGGGTATTCCCCACTCTGGAGTGAATAGGGCCGTAAAGCGTGTGTTACTATAACACTAGATTTGGCAAAAAGGTCACATGTTGTGTGGCATCATTGGGCTGGATTCAGGGTTTGTGGCTGGTCTAGCTAAGTCCTGTGTGCCACACTCGGACAGACCAGAATTTGAACAGAACTCATGGGGGCCCTGAGTTGAACACCTCTAAAGTCTTATATCAAAAGTACCAGGTCACATTGCATTGTGTGTGTGTAACTTTACAGCCAACTGGCATTCCTCATCAGATGTTCAGGTTAGGAATTAAAACTGACCTTCCACAAACTCTTTCCAGACTCCTTGCTATTGGAAAGCCTTTAATTCTTACATCTCAGAAAGGAAGAAACATGCTAGGTATGACTCTAGCTAGATCAGGAGGAAAAGTCCCTGAAACCAAGTCACACAATTCTAAAGAAAAGCAAGCATCCCCCCCCCAAATTTAGCTCAGGTGAAGCCATCTTAATGTCTCCTTCCCCACACTCCGACTGTCCTGCTGGCCACCTGTGGAGTCCATAGCGGCACAGGGTGGCCAGAGTGAAAACTGGAGAGGGCTCCTGTACCATTATGACTGTGGAGAAGAGGGAATTTCACTAGGTGTTGCTTGTTACCTGGTTGCATGACAAGAGACACATGCTGAAATCCCCTCTTCTACACAACCATTAAATATACAGGAACCCTCTCCTGTTAACCAAAGAGCTCTTGGAAATTCCAAGAAAATATCGAGTTTCTAATATGTTGGGGAAATTAGCAGCAACTTGACCCTAGCAATGCAAAAGGTGGCAACAGAGATAGAGATCTTTACCCCAACTATACTCCTACTAACTGAACAGATGCACACAAACACAAAATGAAAAATTAACAACGACATTTGTTAAAGACATAAAAATAATAACACCAAGCACACACACATTCATACAAAAAAGCATTCACACAAGACCACTAGGAATAGAAGAAGAGAGGTTCCCAGAGGGATAGGTAGGGAGATTTCTGGGGTGATACTACACCTGTTCGTTGTACCTGTTTGATGTACACCTGAATCTTCATTTGTGAAGAAAAGCCAGGGAGAGAGAGACTACACCTGTCTTGTAGTCCGAAGTCATCAGGCAAACCGGCAGCATGGATGGATGAATCTGGAGTGGTTAACACAGAGTGATGTGGAGTCTTCAGGAATATGCCCTGTGCACAACGAGGCATGGTTTTTGGCCCATATTTATACCAAAAATATGGCCTGAGGTTAGCAAGTTTCCTGGGTTGTAAAAATAGATTCTAGGAGCCTCCAAGGATTGCACAATGAGTTCCAGGAAGTTTTTGGTCTTGACAATAGGCGTCTGAAGATGCTAAAGTGTTGCAAACTGCCTGTAATGTCTGATTATTGGATTCACAAAGCTTGAGTTGCTTCTTTTGATGGTTAGGTGATTAGGGGAAGGGAAGCTTGAACCCTGCAAACAAAGGATTACTCGATCCATCTATTGTCTGACACTCAGGTGTGTGGTGGGGACAATGTCTTTTTGACCTCTTGTGGTTTCCTCATAGTTTGGAATTTGTCAGTAGTCCTTCCTGGGAGAAGGATGGCTTTCAGCATGTTTCTCTTGGGATCCATACAGTGAGTCCCTGACCTGCCACTGCTCTTTTCCATGGAAGACCACATTAATAAGCCAAATTATCAATAAGCTAATTTTGGGGGCTTCTGGGGGGTGGGGCATTATTAGGAGGGCTAACACTCAATTTTTCACTCTGGCAACCCTATTGAGGGATTTGAATCCTCAGCGTCTTTGGGTCCTGTTTGATGAGCTTATTGGCTCTCCAAAGGTAGAAACTGTTAACATCCAAGTTGTTGGGAAAAGAGAGAGAAAGAGAGAGACTTGAAATGTCTTGGGGACATTTTAAATTGCTCTTCTCCATGCTGGTTTGTGTGAAGAATTTTGGCTCTGGTCCTGCTGACAAAATCTCCCATTGCTAGGCCTTCCCTGCTTGTATTTTGGCTTTCCTCCCCCAAGACTTCTGCCTACCTCAGGGGTCCTCCCCTTTCAGGGGAAAGGTGTGAACCCATCAGACCCCAACACTGCTGGAGCCGGAGAGCAACTGCAGTGCAAGAGAGACCTGCAACCAGAGGAATGCAGCAGGGAAGCCAATCGCTGGGCGCTAAGGCCGTAATGAGAGTGATTTAAGGATGTAATATTCCCCCCTGTTCCTATTATGCTCTTTGTCAGCCGCAATGATTAATCTCATGACATTTTCTTTTTCATTACAGCCTCTGATGGGAGTGTAAGAGTCTGATATGCCTATTAGGCCTGGAGAAAGGTAGCTCTTTTGAGTAATATTTTCTTTAGCCCCTTCAAAAATGGGTGATTTGTCTTCAGCTGTTTCTCAGCGCCTCATTGGCTTTGGGTTCTGAACTAGGGTTGCCAGATTGAAAACCGGAGAGGGCTCCTCTGTCTTTAATGGCAATGCAGAAGAGAGGGAGGATGTCTGCAGGTGCTGCTTGTCATGCAACCAGGTAACAAGCTATACCTGCTGAAATCCCTCTTTTTTTGCAACCCTTACAGGAGTCCTCTCCAATTTTCAGTCTGGAAACCTGTACAAATTGGTTACTGAGCACTGAGCATCCAACCAGCAGGAAACAGCCTTCATTTTTTGGCATCTTGATGCTGAGGTCAGAAAGTTCTTTTTAATGTTTAGGTGGAATCTATTTTCTTCCCATTTTTTGAACCCATGATGACAAAGGAGATGATGGCAGGGATACTGTTGAAATGAGAATCATAAAATCACAGAGCTGGAAGGGAACCGAAGAGCCACCTAGTCCGACCCCCTCCTGCCATGCAGGGACACACAACCAAAGAAGCCCACCCAAGCTCTGTTTAAAGACCTCCAAAGAAAGAGTACCCGCCACCCTCTGAGGCAGTCTTATCTATTGCTGCACAGCTCTTACAGTAAAGAAGTTCTGAATGTTTAGACAAAATTGCTTTTCTTGTAATCTGAATTTGCAGCTGAAAACAAACTCCCTCCCTCTTTTACATGACATCCCTTCAGCTACTGTATTTAAAGATGACTATCATATTGCCTCTCAATATTCTCTTCTCCAAGCTAAATGCACCTAGCTCCTTAAACTGTTCCTTGTAGTACTTTTGTTTTCCAGGTGGTTTAACCATCTTGGCTGCGCTCCCCTGAACCCATTCCAGTTCATCAGGATCCTGTAAAACACCAACTGGATGCCAGCCTTAATGTTGCAATCCAAAGAAGATTGGGATGGCTTGGACCTGGGAAGGAAGGGAAGACCTGTTAGATTTACAAAAGATTTCCTCCTTCTGGTGGAGATGAAAGATGCTAGAATTTGTTCTAGACCCAACACAGCTGCCGGTATTTTTGCAGGGCTCATCTATATGAACCAGGATATGCTGGCTCTCCACAGGCATATCCTGAAGATCAGTCCCTTTCTCCCCCATTACCTCTACAAAATGGGCTGGAGTCATAGAATAATAGAGTCATAGAGCTGGAAGAGACCACAAGGGCCATCTAGTCCAACCCCTAAGCCCACCTAGTCCAGACAGGCACAGCTGCCCATCACTGCAGCCACTGCATCCGCCATCTCCTTGTCTCTCTTGGGAACAAGGGAGCTGGCCCGCAACATGTGACCAAGGCCCCCTGCATGAGACCAGCCTTGGCCACATGCTGTGGGACCCCTGCCTGGATCTGGAAGAGCAAGGCAGACCAGCAGTTGCAGCAATGTGGACCATGGGACCTGATCCATTTCTTCCCAGCAGGAACACATTTTCCCAGGTATTATTTTACAATGGTTTATCAGGCCCTACCCCATCTTAGTCCCATCTGAGCCCCATATCTGCCCCGGGGGTGGTGAGGACTGCCTGGGGGCAGAACAGGGCAAAAGCTCTGCATTGTCAGGACGCAGGGCTCTAAGATGGGTGCAGGATGGGGTAATTTGCCTGTGTAGACAAGCCCAGAGTCTCCTTCTGATTGCTGCAGTAAAGATTGTTATAATGAGGGGTGTCATCTACATGTTGAAAAAACTCCCGGAATGCAAGGGGAATAGATACCTTTTGTCCTGGTGAGATCCTGAGGGGATTCACCATATTCAAAAGGAGAGAGGAACAAAGCTCCATGTACTGAGCTATAATATAGCCTTTGCTGTTTTTTTGCAAAGTTTTTAAAAAATACACAGACATGCACATTCCTGTCCACATCCAATTTGAATTGGGGAACATTCTGGACACTGAAATGTAATTGGTCCGATGTGCTCTGGGGTGGGCTTGCTGGCAGCAAAGTGGCTGGATCCACCATTGTTGATTTTCATGGAAGCTATCATACACAGTTCACCTACCTGGGAAGCATCATCTCCTCAGATGCCAAGATTGACAAAGAGATCGATCACAGATTAGCAAAGGCATATAGTGCATTTGGAAGACTTCACAAAAGAGTCTGGAGCAATAAACACCTGAGGCGAAGCACAAAAATCTGTGTGTATAGAGCCATTGTACTGTCTATCCTCCTTTATGGATCTGAAACATGGGTCACCTATCGCCACCACTTATAACTCCTTGAACACTTTCATCAGCACTGTATACGCACAATCCTAAATACACACTGGACTGACTATGTGAGGAATGTTGCTGTCCTTGAGCAAGCAGGGATCACCAGCATTGAGGCCATGATATTGAGGACACAGCTGCGCTGGGCAGGGCACGTTTCTAGGATGGAGGACCATCGCCTCCCAAAAATACTACTCTACGGTGAACTCACCACAGGTCAGCATAAGAGGGCCGCTCCAAAAAAGCAATACAAAGACTCCCTGAAACAACATCTCAGGCTTGGCCAAATGGATCACCAACAGTGGTCCGCCCTGGCCTCACATCGGGAGGCATGGAGACGCACTATCCACAATGCTGCAGCCTTATTTGAGAACTCACGACGAACAAGTCTGGAAGAGAAACGACAACGCAGAAAGAATCACAATCCGGAAACATCACCCAAGGAGACCTTCTGCTGTGCTTTTTGCAACCGGGCTTGTTTATCTCGGATTGGCCTTTTTAGTCATCAGCGCGCTTGCAGAAAGCGCGGGATGAGTCCTTCCTGAATCTTCGTTTGCGAAGAAAAGCCGGAGAGAGAGATATCATTTACAATTTTGGAGTGTTAAAGTGTCAAAAACTGGGGTTTTTTAAGCGGGAGATCGCTTTTCGACATCTTGAATTTAACAAGGGGGGAATAAGTGCAACAGCGGGAGCTTTTACAGAATAATAATGAGAGTAATTCACTCGCGGCCACCATCTTTATTTGCGGGCATGCTCCATGTGAACTTCAAACATGGATAACTTCCCATACCAGAATCTTGGGGAAAAATTATGGAGACAAATGAATGCTGCTGTGATGGTGAGTTAATGCGTAAAAATGAGCTTTATACCTCATCGTATAGATGACCCCAGGGTCTACCCTTAAAAATATACCACTCCACTACAGGAAACATGAGGCCTCTTTCTCCACAACTCAGGTCCCTGCTAACTCCCGACAGATCGGCTTGTTGGGTAAATAAAAAATAAAGCTCTCACAGTGCTGGCTAATTATTGCAGTTAGTATAATTTAGGTGAAGAGAAGGGGAAGCCTTAATTGAGTTTTTTTTTTCTGTGAGTGATTATGGGAGATCAATGGGACTCAACACCACATTAGCTTGGAGCCTGCCCGTCCAGGGGGAAATGGCTTTTCCACCTCCTTTAACTCTCTTTTCCTTCATAGATTTGGCAGAGTGGAGAAGACAGAGAAAGGCTCTGCAGACTCACAGCTTGAAGTGGAAGCTTCTCTGGAGCTTAACACTGGAGGCATTGAGCACAGAAAAGTGAGCTGGAAATGCTGTGTGTTCAAACTTTAGAGCAAAGGCACCTGTGTCATGTCTTAGGAGGCTTCCTCAGGTGAAGAAGAGAGAGTAAGAACATTCAGAAATATTTGTAAAATGTTTGAATATTGTTTTTCTTAAGTTTTGTGAAACATGGACACGGAGAATTCTGGACAGATGAGAATCTGCACTGTTGACGACTTATTCAATGCAAAACTCATACAGGGTTTCACACAGGAAACAGCCTTTTCTGTGCAGAAAAGAATATTTATACATACAATTGGACCCCCGTATCTGTGGAACCAATACCCATGGTTTCACTTATACGTGGTACACAAAACAGGGACACATACTCTAGAGTCATCCTAGAAAATGCCTAGAGAGGCATCCTCTCTAGACATCTTCTAGGTCCTCCAATGCAACTCCATGGTATGTTTTTCCCAGAAGTCCATTATTTTAATAGGGTTTGCTGTTATCCGTGGTTTCTGGTATCAGCATTAAGTCTGGGAACTGAATCCCTGCAGATATAGTGGTCCGACTGTATAATGTGCAGAAAATACTGTTTCTGTGTTTAAAAAATCCACATGCAATTTTTGTGCAGAATAAATCCCAGGTTGCAAATAGCCTTAAAAACTGCTTTCAAAGAAAGATTTTCTCTCATCCTGGGAAGAAAACTGCTGCCTTTGAGAACAAAACGAGGGAAGGAGAGCCAAGACAACAGGCTCCAGTCAGAGCCCGAGGAGTCTGGCAGCCCTGCCTTGGAAGCACAGCCTAGTTCATCCAATGTAGACCCCGAATAAGGGAAAGGAGAGGCTTTGCCATCTTCAGAGCATCGTGGAATGAAACTGCAGCAGCAAAGGTGCAGGAAAGGCCTTGGCCTGCCTTAAAATGGAAATGCTGAGCTAATTAAGAAGGAAGGGGGAGAGAGGGAAAAGAAAAAGAAATGCAGCAGAATCTTTAAGACTAACTGGTTTTTATTTTTTCTATTATTTTATTTTATGTTTGCAAGCATTTAGTCTTAAAGGTGCTGCTACTTTTTCTTTTCTTTTCCCTACTTCCCCTTTCTCCCTCTTCATGCTGGAAGAGACCAAGGCTTCTGCCAAACTGCAGACATAATGCATTTTGACACCACTTTAACTAGAGTGGTTCCATCCTATGGAATCTGGGGATTTGTAGTTTGTTGTGGCACCAGAAAAAGCTAAATATCTCACTAAACTGAGGCATTGAGCCATGGCAGTTAAGCGGTGTCAAACTGCATTCTTTCTGCATTGTGGCAGCAGCCAAACATAGCTGCTTCTTTAAAGCTGAGCTAATTAGTCACCTGCACTGATTTACAGCTAGCTCTAAATTAGCACAGCCAAGGTTGTTTCTTTGCTGTAAAACAACAACTCTACAATCACTATTTGGCATCATGTAGCATTTCATGCTCTCTTGTTTCCTGGTCTTGGGCTTGCTTCTTGGACTTGCTTCTTTTCTGCAGCTCTAGAGACTAGCAATGGACACAAACTGCAGGGAAAGAGATCCCACCTAAACATTAGGAGGAACTTCCTGACAGTAAGAGCTGTTTGGCAGTGGAATCTGAAGATGAAAAGGACTCTATGGACTTTTTCGGACAAAGGAAAAATAACGCTAGCAGCCTCGCCAGGTTGCGAGGCTGCAGCGCTAGAGGGCGTCAGTTTCGCATGACGCCTCTTCCCAGCGGTACTGTTGAAGTACCGCTGGGAGATTTGACCATCAGTTGACCATCATAGTTGGAAGATTTTACTCACGATCAACACACAGGAGGCTTTCTCCACTGCTCCTTTCTGTGTGGGCTTGTGACTGCTGCTGCTGAGGAAGGCCATTAGCTGGTAAAGAAAGATGTTGAGCATTCCTTGTGCCTGATAAGACGCTGACCCTCTTCAGAGACCTGAAATGTTTCCATGCATAGTGTTGCATGGAAGGGGAGAGAATGGATCTCCTTTGAATGCAACATCTTACCAAACTTTGGGAAGATAACATGGCTGCTTTCTTCCTTCTCCCTCCATGCAGAGCTGTTTGTTTCAGATCTGAAAAGATTCTGCTTTCCTGCATGATAGGAATGCTCTTCACACAAGGAATGAAAGATAAAGCATTTGTCATTTGGGCTTAGTTATTTCAAGAAGATGGGCAGAGCTTCTTCCCGTTCCTGTTGATCCGGCATGATGGTACTGGATGGGAACATTGTGCTGGTGAAGTTACAGAGCTGTCCAACTGGGAAGGATAAGGTTCAAGCTGGAATGTGATCAGAGCAGGACAATTAAGATGGCCACCATGCTCCATTCCTTTCTGGGAATGTCTGTGAGGCATTGCTCTAGGCCAATGATCCCCAAAGTTTGGTCCTCCTGCTACCTACCCTGGCACCCCCTGCCCCATATCTATAATACATTTTCAATACAGTTGTCCCTTCATATTTACTGGGGGTTGGTTCCAGGACCCCCCCATGGATGCCAAAATCCATGAATACTCAAGTCCCATTATATGCAATGGCATAGCAAAATGGTGTCCCTTATATAAGATGGCAAAATCAAGGTTTGCTTTTTGGATTATTATTATTTTAAAGAATATTTTCAAGCCATGAATACTTAAATCCATGGATAGCAAATCCGTGGATACAGAGGGACAACTGTATTTAATAACTAGGTCAACTGTGGCTGTCTATGTAGTTCTGCCATTAAAGCTGGGAAATTAAAAAACCAGGAATCCCAAAGACTAGCATTTAGACCCAGTCACGTATGCATAAAGGAGGGGCTAAGCCCAAATTCCAAAGAAATGATAATTTGCAGGACAATATCCTGCCTGAACACCTGGCTAATCCTATCAGCCTAAGCTGGAATACTCATAACTGAACAGAACCCTTATACCTCTTACCTTCCCCAAAGAAAGAAGGTTGCTTTGTAATCTATTCAATTACAAAGTATCCGCACACTATGGACCATTAGCATATCTGGAGTGCCCATTGTCTTACATTGAGAACTTCTGAGAAGCATTGTCTTTCACTCTAAATCTCATCCCCTGAAAGAAATTATTTACTATAAAAATCCCTCCAAACCCCACTCAAGTGCACACAGATCATCTTCCTCTCAACTCCACATCTGACTGTGTAGCCATTCTGGTTTTGGGACACCCACTCTGCTGGTTTCTTCCCCGACCTCATCTCCTCAGATTGTACACTATCACTCAAAAACAACCTCCCTCCTCTATCCCTCTATCCCAATATTTCCTTGCATGAATGCTTGAAGTCTTGCATGAATGCTTGAAGCCTGAGTGTGTGCATGAACAGTGTTATTATTGTCTTCCTCAAATAAAGACCAATTATTGTACTATCTAGCTTAATATCTCCTCCTGATTACCGATATACATAGCATAAAAGACCCTGCTATCTTTTGCTCCCTCTTGCATAGCCATGATTAATACAGTAGGACCCCCATATCCGCTGATTCATTATCCATTGATTCAGTTGTCTACGGGACACAAAACAGCATGCCTACCATAGAGTCTTCCTAGAAAATGCCTAGAGGGGCATCCTCTATAGATGTTTTCTAGGTCCTCCAAGGCAAACTCTATGGTATTCTAAACCAGAAGTCCCATTATTTTCAATGCTGTTTACTGTTATCCGTGGTTTTTGGTACCCACTCCCCCCCCCGGAATCAATGCCGTGCTGATACAGGGGCCCTACTGTATATTAATTCCCCAAATTAATATCAATATTTGGAGGGTCCTTAAGTCGCCTGAGTGTTTAGGATAATATTCCTCGTGTTTTGGAAATCACCACCCAGAAGCCCTAGCCACCTTGGCCTACAGTCAGGAATTCTAGGAGATGAAGTCCAAAACATCTAGAGGAGCAAAGTTAGAGGAATAATGTCCTAGTGCTTCTGGGGACAATGGATCCCTTGACTCTGTCACTGGTGCCACCTTCTGGGAGGGCAACCACGGAAGGATAACCATCAAGGATTCGAATTTCCCCTGCTCCCAGTCCATCCTTGGATTAACAGTGGAGTCTTCGGAGATTTTCACACAGGGAAATTATTCCCCTGAGAGATCGGGAGAGAAATGGGGCTCTTCCGGGAGCAGAGCTCCGTTTCGCACACCCCCTTCCTTCTCCCGATCTGACGTCGTCCTCACTCTGTGCTGCTTCCAAGAACTTTCGTTATTAAAAAATGACGGAAGATACTGGCAGAGAAATGGAAGCAGCACAGAGTGAGGACGACGTCAGATCGGGAGAAGGAAAGGGGCGTGCGAAACAAAGCTCTGCTCCTGGAAGAGCCCCATTTCTCTCCCGATCTCTCAGGGGAATAATTGCCCCGTGTGAAAATCTCCTCTGAGGAGGGCCTGATCCAGTCTAGGTCTCAGGCATGGCCTGATCCAGAAGGTACAAGGAGGCATAATGCTATATCTGCCTTTGCAAGTGTGGGAAGGGGGTGCATTAAGCAGGGACAGGCTTCACCCACTTGCAACTGCTTCAACACTCCTGAAGTCCTGCCAACAACAATATATTTATGGCTTATTTTTGCACCACAGTTAACAGATGTGTGCCAGTATGTTTTGTATGGAACAATTCAAAACTCTGAGCCACTCATGTTTGGCCAATAAGAGAGGGCTCAACTTCTGCAGGAATCTGTTTAGCTTGGGCCGCAAGCTGCAGGAGATCCCATTTCTCCCTGCAAGTGGAAAGCTAGCTTATCAAGGAAATGGACTATAGCTCTGTCTATTCCTTGCATGGTGGCTCTGAGTTCATACAGAGCAGGGGTGGGCAACTGGAGAGGCGAGAGAGTCCCCCAGCAGGCCATACTGTCACTTTTTGGCATCCTGTAAGTGATGTCATCTCACCTCCAGCCACTTTTTGGGCTGATTTGGGGGATTTTTAAAAAAATTATTATTATTATTATTATTATTATTATTTGGCTATTAGGTTTCTGGAAGGTGAGGAGACTGGGAGGCTCAGATGGTAGGGAAAGTAAACCACTGAATTTGTGGCTGCTTTTGGGTGGATTTGGCCAATTTTCAGGTCACTTGAAAATTTGCACTTTTTCAAAAAATGAGATGGGAGTGGGGTTGGGGGGGCGGCTTTAAGGCCATGGGCAACGCTTTGTTCACCCCAGTGTAGAGCATGCATCAATGTTAAGCAGTGAGAGCTTCTGACAGCTTTCTGATTGCCATGAAAACAAGGATAAGAAAATGACAGTGAACTCCTCTATTAAACAGAGGTTGGATGGGCATCTCTCAGGAGTGGTTTAAGTATGTATTCCTGCATGGCATGGGGTTGGACTAGATAGCCTTTTGTGGTCCCCTCCAACTCTAAGATTCTATGATTCTATGCAATTTAGGCTGGAGTCTTATTGACAAGTTCCAACTGGTGTAGACCTATTGGAACAATTACTGAATGGTGAGTAAATCCAGCGAATTCAATCAGTCTACTCTAGTTGGACTAATCAAAAAGATTTAGGTCTTAGAAATCTTTTGCCCACATCCTTGAAATATTTTTGGGTGATCAATCATCTGCTTTTGACTAGATTAATCACAGCATTAACAGACTGAGTAAATAAACTTACATCTTGTCACTGTCTCAGTCTGTCATAGTGAAGGAAATTTCCATAATCAGACATTCATTAACAAAAAACCCCCAACACATTCACCAACTGCAGGAAAAGGTTTCCTCCCCCCTTTCTTCCTTTCAGACCCTAATGCCCCAGAACTAAAGTGCCTTTAATTTTCAGTCTCTCTGATTAAAATTTTCCATATTAAATTTTTATGTGTTTTTTTAAATTGCTTTGGCATTTCTTTATTTAACCCCCAGCTGTTTTGATTGTAGCTTTGATGGATCTTTTCTTATATTTCTTTTTGCTGTTTAATGCTTCTTCCCCCCCCCCCCTTCTAATGGAGAACGCTGCTACTGAATGCACTGAAATAATGATAGAAATAATTAGAATATAAGATGGGCTGCTGGCAGGGAGGTCATGGCTGGAGAGCTGGACTTGGTGTGGGCTGTTGGGGAAAGATAAAACTTCCCTACGGAGAGGATTTTCATTTGGTTGTGTGCAGTGTGAGTGTGTGTGCAATGGAGAAGCCCTTTGTGTTGCCTGAGCATGTTGTTACCCAAAGAGGCGGGGATGCTTTAGAGCCCCACTTGTGATATTAATATTTTGAAGAATTATAATTAGCTCAAATGGAATAATGCAAGGGGTGGGTTTGGAGTTTTTAAGTTGAGGCTTGGAGATTGACAGTTTTTGAGCAGTAGACTGACAGAGAGACAGTTTTTAAACTGAGGGCGGGAGGGAGTAGTCAGAGAGGAAGAGGCTTATAGAGAGAATGTATGTGCAGGCCAAATGACTTGTTTATGCAGTTATATTTTATTCTTTGCTAATAAACGTTCTTTATATTAATTTAAGACATGCAGCCTGGCATGAGTGATTCTCTGACAAGTAGGCACAGCCAGTAAAACACATCCACACATGAGTACTTGTGCTATACCACTGGGAGACGTAGTTCGGTTGAGCTTTTCACCTACATATACCAGTACTAACTGCAGAGAACTCCAGGGTAAAGTAAAATAAAATGGTTTTCATTGGAAAATAACACAAAATGCAATCACACATGCAACACATGCTCACAAGAAGCACACAAAGCTAACAAAGAGTTTAAGGAGAAAGATTGGCTAGAGGAATAGATTTGGGAGATAGGGCAATAGTTACCAGTCTGAAAGAGGGGAGCAAGTATTCAGATGGAAGTCTTAGGGTGGCACTGGAAGCTTTGATCCGGGGGAGGCACCAACAGAGAGAGTGGCGAGGTCTCATACACGGTGGCACACTTTGCTATTGTTTGGGGATAATATTTATACTTTATTTCGTGTCTTGAAGGGCTTAGAACAAAGCTTAGATCGGTTTCCCACCATTTAAACAAAGGAAACCAAAAACTTGGCTGATTGCTGTTAATGGCTGGGAGATAGGAACTGGTGGGTTTACGACAACCTTGTATTTTAGGACAGGAGGGGGTGCAGGGGATGTTTCCTGGGAATTTGGATTATGTAGGTCACTTGTTTGTTTAGGATGTGGGACTTATCACCAAAGGGGCCCAAGAGGGGATTAGTAGTACATACCTCTGTAATGGTGTTGGTTACTAGGGACTCTGCTTAATCCTAGTGTGTGCTTGCTAAAAGATTTCCAAGACACCTTCTCAGGTCCTTGTGACTTCTGTTTGACCTCACTTTGGCTCACCCTGGTCTACTAGACCCCTTGAAGTGTCCAATATTTCCAGTTATGAGATATTATAGGGAGGGGGTAGTAGGGCATGATAAAAATGTATCCCTGCATTGTTGTTGACCCAAGATCAGGACTTCCATTCCAGAAAGAGCCGAAGACAAGAGCAGTTATGAGATGAACTTCTTTTATCTATTAGTCAAATGTCTATCCCATCTTTTCGTTCACTGAATTGAAGGCAATGTATGTGGGGCTCCTCTTCCACACTTTCTACTCACAAAACCCCTATGAGGTAGGGCAAGCTAAGTTAAAAAGTGACCAACCCTGAAATTCAGGACTCAGTGGGAATTTGAACCAGCATCTCCCAAGTTCTGGACCAATACTCTAATGCATTATTATTATCACGTTTATTATCCTGCCTTATTTATTTATACCTGTATTGCAAGATAGCTTATGAAGGTTAAAGATCCCCACAATAGTTTAAGAGCCAAATGCCTGCCTAAAGAAAGCAGAGAGGAGGCCAACTGAGCCTCCTGTGGGAAGGAATTCCACATCCTGGGAGCAACCACTGAGAAGGCCCTGTCTGCTCTGTCCTCATCAGACGTGGCTTTGATGGTGTTGGGACCAAGAGAAAGCCCTCCCCTGAAGGATCTTAAAACACAGGCAGGCTCATATTGGGACATACAGGAAATTTTCAGACAGGAACGAAAAAAGCGTTTCTGTCCCAGAATCTCCACTCCCACCCCGTCCCCCCAAATCACCCTCCCCATCACACTTACCTCCTCTCCCCTTGACAGGGCAGCCCAGGCATGAACGGAGCTCTAATGGAGCTTCATTCACTTTCTGGATCGAAATCCCATGGATTCTCGCGAGAAGATGCGAGCATGGGAAATTCAAAAATAAAAATAAAAAGAACACCAAAAAAATGACAGCAAGCACAAAAACACACTTTAACAGGTAGAAGTAACCTGGGGAATGTCATAAAAAATGTGTCACTTACCTGGATGTCCTGATCTCACCTGGAAGTGTTCTGGCAGGGACCTCCCATTGATGCTAGGATCTCGCCAGCATTACGGGGCACCTTTTCGCTCGCAGGAACATCCCTGATAGAAATGGAACGGGGATCTATTGGTGGCTTATCCCATCAATAAAATGCGGCGCTGGCGGAACAGCAGCAGAATGGGAAGTAAACGAGGGGGGAATGACGTCGTCTGAAGAGGGAGCCCTTTTGCCATCTCCTGGCATTCATGTAACACCACTTTTAACGCAACTGATAATCTCCACAGGGTCACTCCAAAAAAGCGATACAAGGACTCCCTGAAACAACATCTCAGGCTTGGCCAAACTGATCACCAACAGTGGTCCGTCCTGGCCTCACATCGGGAGGCATGGAGACGCACTCTCCACAATGCTGCAGCCTTATTTGAGAACTCACGACGAACAAGTCTTGAAGAGAAACGACAACGCAGAAAGAATCACAACCCGGAAACATCACCCAAGGAGACCCTCTGCTGTGCTTTCTGCAACCGGACTTGTCTATCTCGGATTGGCCTTGTAGTCATCAGCGCGCTTGCGGAAAGCGCGAGATGAGTCCTTCCTGAATCTTTGTTTGCGAAGAAAAGCCAGAGAGAGAGAGAGAGAGAGAGTAATCTCCACAGTCTTTAAGATACCTAAAAGTGCCCCCCCACCCTCTGTGTCAATTGCAACCCTCTCTTTGGTTGTGTGTTTCTGCATGGCAGGGGTTTGGACTGGATGTCCCTTGTGGTCTCTTCCAACTCTATGATTCTATAACCTGGGTGCTTCAGACCTTTTCCCTCAAAGGTTGTAGAGCGGGGACATCCCTTGTCCCCCCGACTCCCCTAGTCTCTTTAGAAGAGGAGGCCTTGTCTTTTTCAGAGTGGCCCAGTGTTACCAGCCATCATCTCTGGCACCCTCAAAATGCCCTTGGATGTAGGACAAATTCCCGAAAGCAGGACATCCCCCTTCCTTCCCTCCCTCCCTCTCTGGTTGTTTCCAGCTGGCCCAGTTTCTCCCCTCAGAATGCATTTGTTCCTTGCTCCTTTTTCTTGGGCTGAGCTAACGAGACACCCTTGCAAGCAGCTTTTCATTCGATGAATATTTGAAGATGTTCCAGTCACCTGGCTCAGGCGGTTGGCTGTCTTCACCCAGCTTGGTGGCTCATGCTGTGCTGGCTCGGATTTGACAGCTGCTGCCCTCTGTGTGTCCCATCACTTCCCAGCATTTGCAAAGGGTGACTTTGGGCTGCCTTTGTGACTTGAGGATCAAGGATGGATCTTTTCCCCACGAGTCAAAAGGCTCCAGCTATTTGTGCCTCCCTTCTATCCTGAAGGATCAAGCTTTCCTGAAAGCTTAGGGCTGCAGCAAATCAGCAGCAGGAATGGAAAACGTCACCTGCTTCAAGCAGTTACTTTTATCAACCACACAAGAAGCAGAAACTGGTCAGAAAGGGAGACTTGGGGTGCAGTGTACCCTTCCTGTAGGGATGTAACTGTTTAATTTTGTTCTCATAGGAAGCAACAAGTAATTGATGACCAACCATGGAATAACGAGACCAGGCACAGAAAACTGGGTCAAATAAGGGCCACTTTATTTAACCTATCTCCTGTTTAAGTTGCTCGAACTGAAAGGAGCAAGGGGGGGAGCAAGCTGATGCAGGCCCAGCTGAGGCCAGGTGTCTACCTAGATTACCTCCACAGCCTTCTCTTGGATGAAACACCTGAGCCCTGAGGGCAGTCCAATAGTTGGGTTGCTCTCCAGCTGGCCACTTACTGGAAGGTAAAACCAAGGCAATCCCACACAAGTCCCAGGACTCTATAAGTGACAGCAAGACCCCCAGGTCAGCCCCAGGGGTAGACTCCTTCCCCACCCCCAAGCCCTAGGACCTGTACAGGCCATTCCAGAGCCCTACCTATCACCAAAAGGGTGCCAAGGCAGTGGTGGCACTACGGGGGTGCAGAGAGGTTGGATGGTACCAGTTGATGGTGCCCTGGGGAAGGGGTGACACCAGCCTGTGTGATGCCACAGTGCCAAGGTGTACACCAAACTCTTCAGTCCTCCCCGTGCTACCTGCCAAATTACAGCCTATTTAAAGACATTTCCCAGAGCTGATCGGCAAAGTCCTTCAGTCGCAGTATAGACTAGGGGGAAAAAAAAAACAGGTAAAGGGGAGAAAATTGCTACCTGGCCCTGAAGCGACCAGTAAACTCATACTGAACTGAGGGTGGGAGGGTGGCCCATGCTGTGCTGATCCAAAGAGGCACACAAAGGGGCAGCAAGGCCTTAAATAGAAATCACTCTTCCCTCATCATGTAATGTATTCCAGCGCTTTGTACCCCATGCAAAGCCTCCTGGTCTCTGACCATGGAGGCCATCAAAGGAGTACCTTCCCCGCAGTGTCTTTCCTGCACTGGTTCAGGTACTTATTTGTTTTTCTGAATGCTAGTGGAGTGGAAATTCCATGCGAGATTGAGTTATTAATAATTTGGGGAAATTAGCAGTAACATGCCTTAGCAATGCAAGATGGGGCAACAATGGGACCTGTGTATACCAGTATTAGCCTGGATGGAACACACAAAATGTAAAATTAATGATGATCTTTATTAAGAGTTCAAAAATAACACCAGTCATGCACACAGTCATGCAAGAAGCATTCATACATGACTAGCAAGAGTGAAATGAGAAGGATTTTGATAGAGAAATGGTATGAGGAGCTTTATGGGTGATACCGAGGATGGAGAAAGCTTGTTTTCTATGTCCCTAGAGACTACGACACATAGCAATCGACTCAAACTACAGGAAAATTGGTTCCACCTAAACATTAGGAAGAACTTCCTGACAGTAAGAGCTGTTCGGCAGTAGGATACACTGTCTTGTAGTGTGGTGGAGTCTCCTTCTTTGTGGGTTTTTAAAGAGATTGGATGGCCCTCTGTCAGGAGTGCTTTGAAAGGGCAGAATGGGGTTGGACTGGATGGCCCTTGGGGTCTCTTCCAACGCTATGGTTCTATGATTCTATGATACGACCTGTCCTGTGGATTCTGGGGTCTTGGAGCGAGGGTTCTGAGGGCACATAGCAAACTGGCAGCACGGAGGGAGGAACGGGTGGCTACGAGCAAAGAGGTGTAGTTTGGGGCTGATTTTCAAATGGAGTATTTATTCCGTGGGAGACATGGAGCAAGGTTGGGAAAAAGTCTTCTTTTCATAGGATGTTGACCCTTTTCTGTGTCTCCCCCATCCTCATTCTGTATTTCTCCATGATATTTTCATCACGGGGAAACGTCGTTTTTGGACCACCCATTCCGTTGTAGGAACGGAATCATGGGTGGTCTGAAAGGTGTCCCGTTCCTCTCCTGTGATGACAGTTGCAAGGGGGGGGGAGGTCCGTTCTGGACACTTCCGGTCACAAACGGGACACCCGATAAGTGGCACCCTTCTCCCCCCCTCCCTGGGTTACTTTTATTTTTTTGTATGTGTTTTTGTGCTTGGTGTAGTATTTTGACAGTTGGGGGCGGTATTTTTGAATTTCTCTTCTGCCCGTTCTCTTGTGAGAATGAGCAGGATTTCAGATGCTGGTTGTAAAGGCAGCTACATTTATGGTCGGCCAGTTTGGGGAGAGGGGGGATGTTCCTGCAGTGGAATTAAGGAAAGTGTTTGAACATTTCCCCTTTATTCCGTGGTAGGAATGGGATTGGGGCTTGTGGGGCAGGAACGGGACATTTGGCCCCGTTTGAAAATCTCCTTAGTTTGGAATTTGCCATGGCCCTTCCCTTGGACAATATATGACTTTGCTATTTTCAGCAGGTGTCCTTGGAAATTTCTAATCCATTTGGGATTGACTAGAGGTTTTAGCATTGTCATAAATCAGAAACAACTTGAAGGCACACAACAGCAGCAGCAGCAGCAACAACAACAACAACAGTGAGGATTTAGGCTCAGATGAAACAGTTACTCTTGTGGAACTTCCCTTAACTTAATATGCCCATCAAACAACACCTGAAAAAGTAGAACTACACATGGAAGGGAACTTGCAAAGGTATATGCCACCAACAGGATTTTGGCCAATATGACTAAAAGTGACAATCAAAATGAGAGCTGAGCGTGTGCTCAAAGCGTAAGCCTTCCATTTTGAAAAGAAGAGCTTCCGAGTAGGTGCATTGACTCACCTCGGGTATAATGCCTCTCATCAGCTCGTGGCTTTGCTTTCTAACTAGCTAATAGGAATCAAGATGGAATGGCAATTAATTGCACAGGGCCCACCCAGAGGGGCTGTTAATTTGGCCCTGCTGTTCTGGAACATTCCACTTGTACACCAGAAACAGTAATGTGATTAGCTGGAATAATTAGATTATGGCACGCTCACGAACTGGAAAGGAGCATTTGGGTTTTACTTTTGCATTTTCTTTACAGTGATCCCTGAGGAAAGCCTTGAAAGAGCTCCTGCCATGAAGCAGTTAGTGCCGAAACATCTGGCTTGTTAAAGAGGAGGTGGGCAGGAACAGAGATCTCCAGCAACGTGACTGGAGGGAGGCAGTTAGAATTCTTCCTCATCACACATGTGTGTATGTGTATTCACTTGGGATGGAAAGAATTGTTGTCGTTAACTGCAGTCAAGTTGAATTTGATTTATGCTGACCCTGTGAATGAGAGACCTCCAAGCCACCCTCTCCTTGAGTCATACAATCCTAGAGTTGGAAGAGAACCCAAGCACCATCTAGTCAACCCCTTTCTGCCATGCAGGAAGACACAATCAAAGCATTACCAACAGATGGCCATCCAGCTTGCCCACTTCCACTGAAAAATTTAGTTTGGGGAATCATTCTGAAAGGACCAACAACATTTCCTTAAGGAAATGGTGTTCCTTAAGGACATCATCAATGCATCCCTCAGAGAAGGGTGTGTTCCATCTTGTTTAAAGGAAGCAGCTGTTAGGCCGCTCCTGAAAAAATCTTCCCTTGACCCCCTGGACATGAACAACTATAGGCCGGTTTCTATGTTACCATTCTTGAGCAAAGTGATCGAGAGTGCAGTTGCGCTTCAACTCCAAGTGGTCTTGGATGAAACCAATTATCTAGACCCATTTCAAACTGGCTTTAGGACAGGATTTGGAGTTGAGACTGCCATGGTTGCCTTAACTGACGACATGCGTCTAAGTGTATTCCACTTCTGAAGAGCTCTTCCTGTCAGGAAGTTCTTCTTAATGTTTAGGTGGAATCTCTTTTCCTGCAGTTTGAACCCATTGCTCTGTGTCCTAGTCTCTGGAGCAGCAGAAAACAAGCCTGTTCCATTCTCCATATGACATCCCTTCAAATATTTGAACATGGCTATCATGTCCCATCTTCACCTTCTCTTCTCCAGGCTAAACATACAGCTCCCTCCTAGGGCATGGTTTCCAGGCCTCCCACCATTTTGGTTGCCCTCCTCTGGACACGTTCAGCTTGTCAATAGCCTCCTTGAATTGTGGTGCCCAGAACTTGACACAATATTCTAGGTGAGGCCTGACCAAAGCAGAACAGAGTGGCACTTTTACTTCCCTTGATCTAGACACTATAGTCTTATTGATGCAGCCTAGAATCGCATTGGCTTTTTTAGTTGCTGCATCACACTGCTGACTCATGTTCAGCTTTGTGATGCAGCTGCTAAAAAAGCAAAAGTGATTCTAGGCTGCATCAATCCTTGATGGAGTCTATCCACCTGTAATGTAATCTTCCTTTTTTCCTACTGCCTTCTAGCTTCCTAAGCATCATTGTCTTTTTTAGTGAACCATGGCTTCACATGATATGGCCAAAGTACAGCAGCCCCAATTTTGGCTCTAGGGAGAATTCAGGCTTGATTTGCTCTGAGACTCATTTATTTGTCCTTTTCGCAGTCCACGGTATCCATAGAACTCTTCTCCAGCACCACCTTTCAAATGAGTTGATTTTCTTCCTCCCAGCTTTCTTCATTGTCCAGCTTTCACAACTATACATAGGAATGGGAAATACAATGCCATGGACAATCCGTTGGCGCATCTGGACGCAATGGCTTATTGAGAGTGGGTGTGCATTTTCACTCATTCGCAGTGAAGTTGTTTTGTCTTCATGTTTGTGCATCTATTCACACACATTCGCATTCATTCCAATTGAGTGGGCACATGCACTCATAAAGGGCAATGGAGTGAAAATGCACAGTGAAACAAATTAGGATGTCCACACAGAGTTTTTGGCTTTCCTCCTTCCAAATATCACAAATCTTGTTTGGAACATGCTGGGACAGATTGTATTCTCTGCAAATTCTATGAGGAGTATTTTCATTGTCTAGATGACCCCCTAATTGTTTTTAAATTTTTATATTTAGATTGTTATTTTTTTACTTTTGTATTGTTTTTAACTTGTATTGTTTTAAGTATGTTGTTAGCTGCTTTGAATCCCATTATTGGGAGAAAGACGGGATATAAATGAATAAATATAAACAACAACAATAACAGCAGCAACAGCAAGAACAACAATAATGATATATCTTGACATTTCGAGATCTTTTCTATTTCCAAATCCTAGTCTTATTCTGATTTCTTGACTGCAGTCTCCATTCTGATTAATGACTGAGCCAAGTTATGGAAAATCTCTATCTCATTGTCTTCATTGTCTGCTTTGTCATTGTGTAACTCACACAATGTGGTCATTGTCTTTGTTTCCTTAATGTTCACCATTAAGTAAACCTGCCTTTTCACTTTCTGCCTTGACTTTCCACTGTAATTGTTCCAAGAATATCTATTATAATTTGGGGTCAGTTGTAACCACTATGCTGATGACACCTAACTCTATCTCTCCTTCCCATCTGAGGAGGGCAAACAAATTGACAATCCAGACAAGACAGAGATGCTCCTGGTCAGTTGAAAGGCAGAGCAGGGAATAGGGACCCAGCCTGGGACCGAGCCTCCCATTCTGGGAGAAATCATAGAATCATAGAATTGTAGAGTTGGAAGAGACCACGAGGGCCATCCAGTCCAACCCCCTGCCATGCAGGAAATCACAATCAAAGCATCCCCAACAGATGGCCATCCAGCCTCTGTTTAAAGACCCCCAAGGAAGGAGACCCTACCACGCTCCGAGGGAGTGCGTTCCACTGCCGAACAGCTCTTACTGTCAAAAAGTTCCTCCTCATGTTGAGGTGGAATCTCTGTTCCTGGAGCTTGCACCCATTGCTCCGTGTTCCAGACAGCATATAAATAATAAATAAATAAATATGTTCTATAGGGAAAAAAAAAAGGTTCCCAACAGTCAGGAAACCCCTTTGGGAAAAATAATAGACCAGCAAGAATTTGGCACAATTTTCTCCTCATATTTGAACATCCTGAATTGTTGTGGAGGCATTATTCTCTGTTAAAAAAATACTTTTATTTTTGTGCAAAGCCCATTTTCTGCATACAAAATACTGTTTCCTGTGTAGGAAACAGGGTTTTGTGCAAAAAACAAAAACAAAGAAACCCAGCCCAACCCAAAACAAACAAACAAAACCAAAACCTATTTCAGCATTCTGTATTGCCATTATGGATTTGTAATGTGAAGTTACAGATCTGTATGGCCCATCTTCAGTCAGACTACATATTCATGATCATGAGATTTCCAGCCCTCTCCCACCAGTAAGCGAGGCGGTGACCAGGAATCACAACAGAGGTGCTGCTTCTGATTGCCACAGGCTCTTTTGCTGGCAAAAGCAGGGGTTGGACCATCATCTTCCTTGCACCCCAATTGGTAACTGAACAGACCCCTTTCTCTCAATGCGGCTGCCGGCTGTTGAAGTGGGCTTGGGGGCACATTTAGATTCATGGCATTAGTGCCATAATTGCGACTAAGTAGCATTGCTGAATATAGAGCAATTATGCATCTTTAACTCCAGGTTACAGATCTGTCACTGCAATACAGAATGCCAGCCAATATCTATTCCTGAAGAAAAGAGAACATTAAGAGTGCCAGCTTTTGCATGGGTGCTTTTAGTGCAGATGTTGGAACACTGATACTGACAAAATGGGCACTATTATCTGAAGGTAGGGAGCTGAGCTGGGTCTCATTGTACAGTTGTCCCTCCATATCCACAGATTTGGTATCCACGGATTTAAGTACTCACGGCTTGAAAATGTTCTTTAAAAAATAATAATCCAAAAAGCAAACCTTGATTTTGCCATCTCATATAAGGGACACCATTTTGATATGCCATTGCATATAATGGGACGTGAGTATTCACGGATTTTGGTATCCATGGGGGGGAGGCTGGAACCAAACCCCAGCGAATATGAAGGGACAACTGTATAATAGTTGCAGAAGTAACTGAGGGCTAAAAAGGTACACTCGTTCTATAAGGCTGCCACTCTCTGTTGAGTGTATATTCAATAGAAAACCTGGTTTACTGACCTATAAAAGCATCATCATTTTTAGGTTTTTATTCCCCATCTATAAAATGAGGATTATAGCGGAGGTAGGAGGACATACATTTTATAAAACACTATCTGTACATGTTGAAATGGCTGTTTTTAAAGCAGGGTTGCCTTTCCTTGCCGTTTGGTGAAGAGGAGGCCATTCAGAATGCCAGCTGTGGATACAGCTGTAAGAGAGGTCAAGGCTAAACACAGAGGCTGAGATCCGACAGGTTTGCATAGCTCAACAGGCATGCACACTTTCTCGGCCTCCCTCCAGCTGCTGAGACTAAGGAGATTTTCAGACCGCGTTTCAGTGTGCCTAGTGCGGGAGGAGCTTTCGGGAGAGGGACGGCGATCTTGCGCAGCAGGGGGGCGTTTTCAGACACCATTGTCCCTCTCCCGAAACCATCCGTGTCACTTCCGTGAAGCTTCGGAAGCCGCAGAGCCATATTTTAATCACGGAGGTTGCCCGTGATTAAAAGGTTGCTATCCTTTTACCTGCATAGAACGGGATGGAGTCCAGACCGGAGGTTGCCCGTGATTAAAATATGGCTCTGCGGCTTCCGAAGCTTCACGGAAGTGACACGGATGGTTTCGGGAGAGGGACAACGGCGTCCTAAAACGCCCCCCTGCTGCGCAAGATCGCCGTCCCTCTCCCGAAAGCTCCTCCCGCGCTAGGCACGCTGAAACGCGGTCTGAAAATCTCCTAAGACATTTTAAATGAAAACAATCTATACACAATTTAAAATTCACACTTTAAAATCATCTGGATAGGCCTCCCAGAAGAGACTGTTTTTTAACACTACTGTGAATTCTGACAGCGTATGTAGCTGTTGTATCTCTTCCGGCAGGCCATTCCAGAGCCTATGGGTGGCTGAAGAGAAAGTCCTCTGCGTAACAGTTGGCAACCTGTTCCTGGCTGACTGGAGCAAATGTCCCCCAGAAGACCTGAGTGTACAGGGCAGATTATATGGGAGAAGGTACTCCCATAGGTAACCTGGACCCAAACCATGTAGGGCTTTAACGGTAATAAGCAACAAATTGTACTTTGCCTGGAAACCAATTGGCAGCCAGAGGAGTGATTTTAATATTGGTGTGATACACTCTCTCCTGGACGTACCTGTAACCAATCTGGCTGCCATATTTTGAAACAATTGAAGTTTCCAAACCTGGCACAGAGGAAGCCCAATGTACAGCACATTGCAAAAGCCTAGCCTTGAGGTTACCAGTGTGTGCACTACCATCTTTAGGTCCTCCAATTCTAGGAAGGGGTGCAGCTGGTGTAACAGCCAAAACTGGTATAGTAAGTGCTCCTGGCCATCCCATCAATCTGAGTTGACATTTGGAGAGATGGATCCAGAAGCACTCCCAGGCTGAAAACACAGTCTTTCAGCAAGAGTGTAATCCCATCCAGAACTGGTTGAAACCCTTCCAAACCCAGGTGAGGACACTTGCAAGAAAGCATCTCTGTCTTGTTTGGATTCAGGTTCAGTTTGTTTTCCCTCATCCAGCCCATTACCTCCTGCAGGCATTCATTCAGAGGAGACACACTGTCCTTAGCTGAGGCTGTTACACTATGCACATCTGCATGGTTGATCAAAGTCACAGGAGTATATGATGCCTTTTGTACATGTGGTAACACTCAGCATCACAGCCATGCATTTCCCATTTGTTTGCACATTCAGTTGTGTTAATGTTGCAATTCACTAATGTAACTCCATTATGTATTGAGTTCTAGGGAACTGCCAGACTTCTAAAGTCTTCAGAGCAATGCTTTCTTTCTGTCCCAACAACCACTACAGAAACGTTTGGTGATGACATGATAGCCTTTTTCGTGGCTGCTCCCAGGTAGTATAGTTTATTTATTGAATTAATCTATTGACCGTTTCAAACAATTACAGATATTAAAACAATAAAATTACAGCTACAAAGATACAATTACAATTCTTATTCCTGAACATGCAAATCCTCAGCTGGATTCTGAACACTAAGTGGGATACATTTATAATCTTGGGAGACAATCAGGGAACCTCTTTGCCCAAAATGCCACATTTAGAGCACCCGCCTCTTTCGGCTCTGTTTTGGATCCATCCAACAAGTCATGAGTCAGTAATGTGATGCACCAGCTAAAAAAGTCAATGCGATTCTAGGCTGCATCAATAGGAGTATATTTTCTTTTTTTCTTTTATTAGTTATTTATACCCCGCTCTTCAGCCACAAGGCTATCAGAGCGGCTTACAAATTGTTTTAAGCAAGAGCAGTTTACACATCTACACTGCATTAAGCAGCTTCCAATGTGTGTTAGCTAAAAAAAAAAGAGTATATTTTCTAGATCAAGGGAAGTCATAGTGCCATGCTATTCTCCTTTGGTCAGACCTCACTTGGAATACTGTGTCCAGTTCTGGGCACCACAATTCAAGAAAGATATGGACAAGCTGGAACATGTCCAGAGGAGGGCAACCAGGATGGTGGGAGGTCTGGAAGCCATTAAGCCCTCTGAGGAGCAGCTTAGGAATCTGGGCATGTTTAACCTGGAGAAGAGAAGGTTGAGAAGTTACATGATAGTCATGCTTAAATATTTGAAGGGATATCATACTGAGGATGGAGCAAGCTTGTTTTCTGCTGCTCCAGAGACTAGGACATGGAGCAATAGACTCAAACTACAGGAAAATAAATTCCACCTAAACATTAGGAAAAACTTCCTGATAGTAAGAGCTGTTTGGCAGTGGAATACACTGCACGGGAGCGTGGTGGAGTCTCCTTCTTTGGAGGTTTTTAAACAGAGGCTGGAAGGCCATCTGTCATTGGGAATGCTTTGATTGTGTATTCCTGCATGGCAGAATGGGGTTCGACTGGATGGCCTTTGGGGCATTTTCCAACTCTATGATTCTATAAGTTTTTAATCCGGTAGCACTTTAGAAGGCCATCCCAAGCCCATGGAGTTCACTGGCAAAGCACAAAGTACGCACTTGCTATTATAATCCTCACCAAAGCTAAGCCCACAATGCCTTGATAGCATCTACAGGATTACATGTTTTTAATGAACTACATACAATCAGCATGGAAAGCAATCAATTAGAAAGAATAGAGAACGAAGAATTTAATATATATGATAATACTGAAATCTATTAGAGGCAGTAATGGAGAATCTGTGACATTGCAGGACCTGATGGATAAACAATAATGGGTAAGAATTAAGAAGTACAAGAGAGAGGGGGAGGGTTGGAGAGCGAGAGAGCGAGAGCGAGAGCGAGAGCGACCGAGTGAGAGAGAGAGAGGGAGAGAGATTTTCATGTTGTAATTAGCTGAGGGTCCTGAGATGAGGACAAGTCTGCTTTCTGTGCTAATAACATCCAAAATCTATTAAAAATAAGCAGGGTGAGTGAAGAGGGTGGCAGTGAGGCTAATTATGCCCTAGAGCCTTTGTGCAAGGGCCACGATCCTACACTGGGGTTGTGCAGATTGATGTGTTTAACAGGTTTTACTTTTCTGATAGTTTAATCACATTTCAAACTTCTCTATGTTGCAAATTTTGGGCTATGTTTGTTCTAACCGTTGGAAGCCACTTTGAGTCCTGAACTGGGGAAAGGCAAGGTATTAATAAATGATGGCTGAGATCCTACATTACAGTCTATTTTTGTTTCACAGCTTTATGAATCTGTAACTGCATTGCAGAAATGCAACAAAACCTTGTTAATGATTTGCAAACATTTACATCCAGGCAGTGGCAAAATTGCTCCAATGTACAGCTGGTACTTCTGATGCACATTGGACACTCTTGTTGCACTCTGGCATTTTCTAGTCGGTGTCCAGATGTGCACCGGGGCGTGCCCAGAAGCACATTGGTGGCCGTTATGCACAGTGTGTCAGCCACTCCATATTGTGTAACAAATGCCTCTATGTTGTAACATAATGGGAGCCCTTATTTAGTTTGTTAGTTAATTAATACCCCGCCTTTCTCCCAGGATGAGATCCAAGGCAGCTTTCAGTCACTTAAAACAAGATTAAGTTAATATCTTATTTTACAAAAGTTAGAAAAGAATTAAAATAAAAGTATTTTTAAAAACCCATTTGTTAAAACCACATTTATAGCATAATGTAGCACAGCACACTACTTCACACTCAATACTGCTATATAATTTAAATCTCAAAGGCCTGCCTGAATAAAAAGTGCTCAGAAACTTGAGTTGGCCCAAAGAGCAGCCGGCAGGTTGTTAACTGGGGCTGGCTACAGGCAGGACCGGTTTAAGGAATTTTGGGGCCCCCTGCAATGCTTTATTTTGGGGGCCCCATATGTTTATCTCAGCTCAATGTATCATAGAATCATAGAATCATAGAATTGCAGAGTTGGAAGAGACCACGAGGGCCATCCAGTCCAACCCCCCTGCCACGCAGGAAATCACAATCAAAGCATCCCCGACAGATGGCCATCCAGCCTCTGTTTTAAGACCTCCAAGGAAGGAGACCCCACCACGCTCCGAGGGAGTGCGTTCCACTGCCGAACAGCTCTTACTGTCAAAAAGTTCCTCCTCATGTTGAGGTGGAATCTCTGTTCCTGGAGCTTGCACCCATTGCTCCGTGTTCCAGTCTCTGGAGCAGCAGAAAACAAGCCTGCTCCATCCTCAGCCTGACATCCCTTCAAATACTTAAACAGGGCTATCATATCGCCTCTAAACCGTCTTTTTTCCAGGCTAAACATACCCAGCTCCCTAAGTCTCTCCTCATAAGGCATTGTTTCCAGACCTTTCACCATTTTAGTTGCCCTTCTCTGGACACGCTCCAATTTGTCAATATCCTTTCTGAATTGTGGTGCCCAGAACTGGACACAGTATTCTAAGTGAGGTCTGACCAAGGCAGAATAGAGTGGCACTATTACTTCCCTTGATCTAGACACTATACTTCTATTGATACAGCCCAAAATTGCATTGGCCTTTTTAGCTGCCGCATCACACTGTTGGCTCATGTTCAACTTGTGGTCTACTAGGACTCCTAGATCCCTTTTGCACGTAGTCTCATTCAGCAAGGTCTCTCCCATCCTATATTTATGCATTTCATTTTTCCGCCCTAAATGCAGTACTTTACATTTCTCCGTATTGAATTTCATTTTGTTAGCTTTGGCCCAGCTCTCCAGTCTATCCAGGTCATTCTGAATTTTGATCCTGTCCTCTAGGGTATTAGCTACTCCTCCCAATTTGGTGTCATCTGCAAATTTGATAAGTATGCCCCTAATTCCCTCATCTAAGTCATTGATAAAGATGTTGAATAGCACTGGGCCCAGGACAGAACCCTGTGGCACCCCACTGGTCACATCTTTCCAAGACGAAGAGGAGCCACTGCTGAGCAACCTTTGGGTTCGGCCGGTCAACCAATTACAAATCCATTGAAGAGTTAACTTGTCTAGCCCACATTTTACAAGCTTGTTTGCAAGAATGTCATGGGGAACCTTGTCAAAGGCCTTACTGAAATCAAGGTATGCAATGTCCACAGCATGTAACCTAACTCAACCCAAGCTATTCACAATACAGGATATTCAGATTATTACTAATAATGTGTTTGCAGGAGGAGGGTTACAAAGCCCCCCCCCAATGATGGCCCCCCCTGCAGATGCTGACGCCGCTGGTGCCTGAAACCAGCCCTGGCTACAGGGAGGATCGTACAACTCTCTTGTTGCAACAGATCCACTGGCTGCCAGTTTGTTTCCGGGCACAATTGAAGGTGCTGGTTTTGACCTATAAAGCCCTATACAGCCTGGGTCCAGGAGGTTTGAAGGGCTGCATCTCCCTTTATGAGCCCATCAGAGCTCTTAGATCACCTGGAGAGGCCCTTCTCTCTGTCCCATCGCCCTCTCAGGCTCCTTTGGTGGGAACGAGGGAGAGGGCCTTCTCGGTGGCTGCTCCCAGACTGTGGAACTCCCTCCCCAGAGAGGCCAGGAGGGCCCCGTCTCTGCTCTCTCCTTTCACCAAAAGGTAAAAACATGCTTGTGTTAGCAGGAGTTTACAATCTGATTAGAAGAAAGGTGGGTGGTAATAATAATAATAATAATAATAATAGGATGATAATGCCTGCCAGCAGAAAGAGCAGGGAGGGGGAAAGCCAAATCTCCCATGGAGGGGAATCACACAGCCCAGAAGCAGTCACAGAAAAGGCTCTCTCCAGGGTCCTGTGAGGGTGGGTGGGACCAAGAGAAAGCCCCCACTGCAGATCTTAAAGCTTGTATAGAGAGACATAGTCTTTCAGATAGTGGGACCCAAGCCATTTAGGGCTTTAAAGGTCAAACCAGCACTTGGAATTTTGCCTGGAAATGAACTGGCAACCATTGAAGTTGTTTCGATGGAGGTGGGGGTGCGGTGGGGATTCACATGTGCTCTGTTGAACAGCCTGGCCCATAAATTTGGACCTGTAGAAGTTTCTGACCAGTTTCCAAAGCTAGCCCCATGTAGAATGCATTACAGTAGTGTTACAGCAAGTAACAAGGAAGCAGCAATCCAAAGGGGATGTGATCAAGGCATGTGCCACCATAGCCAGAACTGATATTTCAAGGAACTAGTGCAGCTGGCATGCTAGTTTTAACTGTGCAAATGCACCCCTGGTCACATTCAAAATCTGGGTTCAGACCTGAGTCCAGGAGCACACCCAAACTGCAAACCTGAGATTTCATAGGGACTGTAACCCCATCAAGCACAGGCTGAATCCCTGGTCCCTGACTGGCTTTCCAATTTACCAGGAGCACTTCTGTCTTGTCTGGATTAAGGAAATTGTCCTACAATCTCCAATCCTGTCCCTGTTCCGGCACAATAACCCTCCCTATCAGACTTACCTTATCTTCCATCCAAAGGCAGCCCAGGAATAAACGGAGCTATAATGGAGCTCCGTTCACTTTCTGGATTGAAATCCCACCCGTTCTCATGAGAAGATGCGAACACAGGAAATTAAAAAAGAAAAAGAAAAATACACACAAAAATGTTCAGAAAAGCACATACACATACTAACAAAAAAACATGTAACCTGGGCAAGATACAAAAAAGAGGGTAGCCTACCTGGTTCTCATGATCCCACCCAGAAGTGTTCTGGAAGGACCACCCATTGACACTGGAATCATGAGTCACAAACGGCGCAAAGTTTCAGACACCAGCAATGCTGGCACCAAAATGGGATGGGCGATCCATTGACAGCTCCGGCTTGTCAATAAAAAGAAACACCAGAATAATGGCAGCGGTATGCAAAAGGACGATCTCATGTGATATTGGCATCCTTTTGTCTCGCACGGTCGTTATCCCTCCTCATCCAGTCCATTACTGACATCAGATATTGATTTAGTACAGAAACTGAACTGAACTGTGTAGGGAACTTCCATGTGCACAAGAGCAAGACAGAAAGAGGCTGGATGGCCGTCTGTTGGGTGTGCCTTGATTGTGTGTTCCTGCAGGGCAGGGGGTTGGACTAGATGGCCCTTGTGGTCTCTTCTAACTTCATGATTCTATGATTCTAAGAGGAGTCCAGCCAAGGAGACTCAGTTCCACTGTGGATGATTACAGATGGATTTCATAATGTTCCAGCTACAAGGGGGGAAAGCATCTTGCCCCAAACAGTCTCGTAAACAAGCCCACTGAAGTTATTGGTTTGTAAAGTTTTTTACAAGCCTCCAGGGTGATAAGAGAGAAGAGATGGGAACTCCTTCTCTCTTTTCCCAGCCGGCTGTGTTTTCTTTGTTGCCTGTTGAGCTGGAGAATCTCTGGTTTCCATGTTGGCTACCAGTGAAGGGGAGGGGGGCTTCATCTGTCCCACCCAGTGGCAATAGCTGTTGGCGCCTATGGCAGTGGAAGAATGAATCTGCTGAAATTTATAGGAGCTCTCCAAGATGACAAACCCATTTTGGGAACAGCCTTCAGCAGCTTAGATAGCTCCCTCAAAGGTCATCCTAGAATCCAGAGCAAATGGAAAGGGGTGAATTGCAATGCTCCTTTTAGGACAGCTCCACTGCCTACCAGCCTGTTTCCAGGCATAATTCAAAGTGCTGGTGATGAGTTATAATGCGATATACTGCTTGGGTCCAGATCATCTGAAGGACCATATTCTCCCATGTGAGCTTGCCTGTGTTTTGAGATCTTCTGGGGGGGGGATATTTTCCTGACCCTGCCACCCTCAGAGGTACATCTGGTGAGAACAAGGGAGATGGCCTTCTTGGTGGTTGCCCCCAGCCTCTGGAACTCCCTATTTAGGGAGGGGTAGACTGCTACCTTCCTTGCTAATGTTTTATAGGCTGGTGAAGACCGTCTGTTTTGGCAGACCCCTGAGGGTGACTGCTCAGGGGGAACGGAGTCTTTCAGAATGTGCTCTCTGCCTGTTTGTTGTCATTTTTAATGGTCTTGCATTGAAATGCTTTTAATTCTCTTGTTGCTTTAATGGTATTTTTAAAATTATTATTATTATTATTTGCATGGTATGGATTTTAAAGCTGTATCTCTTTCAAACTTTGCAAGCCACCAGGAGTTCCAAACTAAGAAAAAAGTGGGATGACTGGATGATGATGGTTATGATGATGATGATTCACCACTCCAATGCCATTGGAACCACCAGCTGCTGCTATTCATAGCTTGGGCACTGATCCAACTGGAACTCCAAGCACTTGTTGGAACAGAGAGCACTGCCTAGTCAGACTAGGGATGCAATTCTTCACTAAATTTCTTCTCAAAGGTTGCAATGAGTAATTTCGGCTACTTTATTCCTGCTACGAGGAAGTCTTTGAAAACCACACAGTTTTCTTAGGCTATTGAGGATTATTCTGCATAAAATTTGCACATTGTTGTTTGCACAGAAGCCAGCATTTTCCTGCAGAAAGTGACATTTTCTTTCAGGGAATTAATCATTCTGCCTGAAAATGTTATTTTCCATGCATAACTGTGGTTTCCTGCACAAAACAACCATGTGCAAATTTTGCACAGAAGTCTTGAAGATTCTCACCAGTCCAGGATCCTTTTCATCAGGGTTTCTCAACACTTGAAAAACATGATTTTCATCTGTTTTTGAATATTTTTTCTGAATATTCTTTCCATCCCTAAGTCAGATCCTAGGGGGTTCCATCTAGCCCAGTCTTGTCAGTTCTTACCAGCAGCAGAGCTCTTCCAGGGTCTCAGGCAGGTTCCTTCCCTGGCCCTACATAGAAACATGAAGGACTGGACCTGGGACCTTCTGAATGGAAACCACGAGGCTCCACTATGGAGATGTAGCCCCTCTCCCATACATTACCAGTGACCTGGATCCTGTTGGTGTCTTAGGCGTGTGTACTCTCCACATAGAAAATTGGAGCGTGTCCAGAGAAGGGCAACTAAAATGGTGAAAGGTCTGGAAACGATGCCTTATGAGGAGAGACTTAGGGAGCTGGGTTTGTTTAGCCTGGAAAAAAGACGGTTAAGAGGCGATATGATAGCCCTGTTTAAGTATTTGAAAGGATGTCACACTGAGGATGGAGCAGGCTTGTTTTCTGCTGCTCCAGAGACTGGAACACGGAGCAATGGGTGCAAGCTCCAGGAACAGAGATTCCACCTCAACATGAGGAGGAACTTTTTGACAGTAAGAGCTGTTCGGCAGTGGAACGCACTCCCTCGGAGCGTGGTGGGGTCTCCTTCCTTGGAGGTCTTTAAACAGAGGCTGGATGGCCATCTGTCGGGGATGCTTTGATTGTGATTTCCTGCGTGGCAGGGGGGTTGGACTGGATGGCCCTCGTGGTCTCTTCCAACTCTGCAATTCTATGATTCTATGAAATAGTTTTGTCCAATGCAGAACATCTCCATTCAGTTCAGCCAAAGTGCCATCATGCATAGTGGTGCATGGTGCACATTGCCTGGTTCACATGGGAGTACATTTGGCTGTGCATCCAGTTGCATATTTGGTGCATTGTTTCAGTTGTGCAATACTGCCATTCAACATAAGGATTGCTCATATTTATTTCATTTCATTTGTATGCTGCCTTTCTCCCAAGATGGGACCCAAGGCAGCTTTCCATAAAACAACAGATTAAAAATACAATATATGCAATTAAAATATTAAAAAATCAGATTTAAACATATAAAATTTAAAACACACCAAATAAAACAAGCCCTGCTGCTTATATGCTAAAAGCCTGCTTGAAAATAAAATCTTTGCTTGCTGGATAAAAGAAATCAGGGGGGGGGGCAGCCTAACCTCTTGTGGAAGGGGGTTCCAGAGAGTGGGAACAGCCACCAAGAAGGCTCTCTCTCCAGTCCTCACCAAGCAAGCTTGCTTAGCACCTCTCTCTCTGGCTTTTCTTCACAAATGAAGATTCAGGAAGGACTCATCCCGCGCTTTCTGCAAGTCCGGTTGCAGAAAGCACAGCAGAAGGTCCCCTTGGGTGATGTTTCCGGGTTGTGATTCTTTCTGCGTTGTCGTTTCTCTTCAAGACTTGTTTGGCGTGAGTTCTCAAATAAGGCTGCAGCATTGTGGATAGTGCATCTCCATGCCTCCCGATGTGAGGCCAGGGCGGACCATTGTTGGTGATCAATTTGGCCAAGCCTGAGATGTTGTTTCAGAGCATCCTTGTATCGCTTTTTTGGAACGCCCCTCTTACGCTGACCCATGGTGAGGTCACTGTAGAGTACTATTTTGGGGAGGCGATGGTCCTCCATCCTAGAAACGTGCCCTGCCCAGCGCAGCTGTGTTCTCAATATCATGGCCTCAATGCTGGTGATCCCTGCTTGCTCAAGGACAGCAACATTCATCACATGGTCAGTCCAGTGTATATTTAGGATTGTGCTTATACAGCGCTGATGGAAGCGTTCGAGGAGTCGTAAGTGGTGGCGATAGTTGACCCATGTTTCAGACCCATAAAGGAGAATAGAGAGTATAATGGCTCTATACACACTGATTTTTGTGCTTCGCCTCAGGTGTTTATTACTCCAGACTCTTTTGTGAAGTCTTCCAAATGCACTATATGCCTTTGCTAATCTGTGATCGATCTCTTTGTCAATCTTGGCATCTGAGGAGATGGTGCTTCCCAGGTAGGTGAACTGAACGTACTTGAGCACTGATTTGCCGACGGCAATGTGGGGATGGTGGTGTTCGTCCTTTGGTGCAGGCTGGTAAAGACCTTCCGTTTTCTTCAGGTTGATTTCCAGCCCAAACAGCTCTGCAGCTGTTGCGAAGCAGGATGCACCATTAATGTACAAATCCACATGTGGAGTTGATTAAACTGAGTCTGTCATACTTTGGTTGTATCATGAGAAGAAATGACTCACTAGGAAAGACAGTAATATTTGGTAAGGTGGAAGGCAGTAGGAAAAGAGGAAGACCACATTCCAGATGGAGAGAATCAACCAAGGAAGCCGTGGCTGCAAGACCAGAACAGGGCTGTCTAGGATAGGGTGTCCTGAAGGTCTCTCATTCATGGGGTTTCCATAAGATGAGGCCAACTTGAAGGCAGTTAAGAACAACAAAAGTTCTGATATAGGATCCCAGCTGGTATTCCCTGGTGGTCACTCAGCCCAAGAGCAGACAGGACCTTGCTTGGCTTTCAGAACTAGACAGGATCGGTTGTGTCCACCATGGTATGATGATTCTTGCTTACTTCTCTCCTAGAATCTCTGGTTACCTATAGACAGTAAGCCAATGCTGAAATTTGAACTGAGCCCATTTAGACATAAGTACATTGCAATGTGGTTTTTCTGTTGTTTTTTTTTTTTTAATGGAAAGCAAATCAAGAGTGTTCAGTTCTGTTTTGCCTTTGTTGCTCAAAGAGTATATTTGCCTTTGAGTCCTGTCCAGGTTTCATCTCCTTCTTTGGCCTTGTTCCATTTTTTCAGCTGGCCTTCTCGGTTCTTAATTTCAAGTACCTCAGAGATATAGCTGGCATTCTGGTTAAGTCTTAAGTGTCATTGGAAAGAGAACAAAACAAATTATTATTATTTTCCAGTTGAACAAAGCTTTACAGGCTGACTAGAGAATGTGGCTTTCTATGTTGCCTGAGCTTGGAAAAATTCCTCTGGCTGGCTGGGGAGTTCTGGGATCTTCAGTCCAACCAAGAGACATTTTACAAGCTTTAGTAATGTGCGCAACAAGCTTTTGCCAGTGCTGAAGGGAAGAGATTCCTCGATTCTGCAAAAGTGAGCTCATGACTTCTTCATGGGAAGACAAGGACCATTGAAAAATGCCAGAGGAGCCACCGTTGAAACACAACACAGATGGGTGGAATTGTGTCTGTGTCTCCAGAGTTTCACTCAGATGAAAACACAGGCAACATCTGAGCCCTGAGGGTTTTTTTTCCCCATTAGCAGCTTTCCCTGACACAGGAGAAACTGTGAAAATCTGGAAATGAAATTGCTTGGGCATTTCAAATCAAATGTGGAGCCTGGTATCCTCTTGCAGTCTCATAATGGTGTTAACTTTCCCTGCAGGGAGTAAAACAATCAGAGGGTGCCCATGAGCTCGCCTGCTGCTCCAGCATTTTATTCCTTTTTCCTCTTGAGCTTTTGAAGGCACACAACTACAACAACAACAACAACAACAACAAATAGAACCATAGTTTCCAAGACAAGGGAGCTCATAGTCCTATTATATTCTGCATTAGTAAGGCCTCATTGTGCTCAGATCTCTGGGTGCCTCATTTTAGGAAGGATGTAGACAGGTTGGAGCAGGTTCAAAGAAGAACAAGAATAGTAAGAAGTATGGAGAACAAAACATATGAGCAAAGGTTGAGGAAGCCGGGCATGCTCAACATGATGAAGAGAAGAAGGAAGGGTGACAAAATCTTTATATGTCTAAAGGGCTTCCACAGAGAGAAGTGTGCAAGTTTGTTCTCTTCTGCTTCAGAGGGTAGGACCAGGTCTGGAATGCGTCCAGAGAAGGGGCAACCAAAATGGTGGGAGGTCTGGAAGCCATGCCCTATGAGGTATGCTTATCCTGGGGTAGAGAGGGTGAAGGGGGGACATGAGTGTTACCCAAAATGCTCCTTGGAAAATTCTAAGAAAATATCGAGTTTCTAATACGTTGGGGAAATTAGCAGCAACTTGACTTATAGCTATGCGAAAGGGGGTAACAATGGAATCTGCAAACCTATGTCTACCGGTAATAATCTGGATGGAATACATACACATTTAAAATTAAGTATGGTTTTTATTAAGGAGTTCAAAAATAACACCAAACACATACACATTCACCCAGAAAAAGCATTCACTCAAGGCTATAGGAAAAAGCAGTAGGAAAACTTGGGATAGAGGGTAACAAGAGGATTTTGTTGGGGTGATACAGACCTGTAGTCAATCCAGCAGAGTGTATGGAGGAAACTGGGTGGCCACACAGAGGGACATAGGGTCCCCTAGAAATTGAACTGTGCGCAATGAGGCATATTTTGGGGGTGATATTTATACCTCCAAATACACCTGAGGGGATTGGTTACTTCATGGGTGGAAACAATAGATTTCCTGAGCCTTCATAGATTGCTCAATGAGTTTCCTGGTCTTAACAAAAGGTGTAGAAAATGCTAAATGCGTTTCTTAATGTCCAGCAATTGGATTTTAAGAGCTTTGAGCAAGGGTCATCAGGTCGGGAGTTGAGGAGAGGAAATTTCACAATCAGCAAATATAAAGGTTCTCACCCACCCATTATCTCCCCCTTTATGTGGAATGTGTCCTTTTTGGCTTTTGCCTTAGGCTTCCAGGGTAAGGCATAGATGACCTTTTCGGAGACCATCATGTCTTTTACCCTTTGGAAGGCCACATTAATGAACCAAACTTTGCCAGTTTCTGAGGCCTGTAAAAAAAGGGGGTGCAGGCCAATGCTAACATTCCAGAAGTGGGGTGCCTTGGAAGTGGGGTGAAGCTTGTGCTTAACATGAGAGCTATGTTTAAATATTTGACAGGATGTCATACTGAGGATGGAGCAAGCTTGTTTTCTGCTGCTCCAGAGACAAGGACATGGAACAATGGACTCAAACTACAGGAAAAGAGATTCCATCTAAATATTTAGAAGAACTTCCTGAGAGTAAAGGCTGAGAGTGGGATACGCTCCTGCCTGGGAGTGTGGTGGAGTCTCCTTCTTTGGAGGTTTTCAAACAGAGGCTGGATGACCATCTGTCACTGGAAGTGCTTTGATTTTGTGTTCCTGCAGGGCAGGGGATTGGACTAGATGGTGCTTGTAGTCTATTCCAACTCTCTAATTCTATGGAGATTTTCAGGTTCAATTTTCAGGTCCATATATTCCAAAACAGCTCCGTTGCTGCCGCACGGCAGGGGAGCAGTTTTGGATGACACCATTCCTCTGGCGAACCCCTCCATGTCACTTCCGTGACAGAATGGAGGAAGCCGCGTCATATTTCACTCATGGGCAACAATTGTGAGTGAAATATGACGCGGCTTCCTCTATTCTGTCACGGAAGTGACATGGAGGGGTTCGCCAGAGGAACGGCGTCATCCAAAACTGCTCCCCTGCCGTGTGGCAGCAACAGAGCTGTTTTGGAATATATGGACCCAAAAATCGTGTCTGAAAATCTCCTATGATTCTATAATGGTTTTAAGTTACAAGAGAGAAGATTTGAACTGAACATTAGAAGCAACTTCTTGACAGTAAGAATGTTTTGGCAATGGAACCAATTGCCTACAGGGGTGGTGGGGTAGGTAATTGGTTCTTTTTCTCTGAATGTCTTCAGAATGAGACAGGACAGCTACCTGCTGGGGATGCTCTAGCTGGAGATCCGGCATTGAGCAGGATTTGGACTTGATGCTCCATGGATCCCTTTCCAACTCTCAGATTCTGTGATTCTATACTGGAGGTAACAGCTGGGTTCCACTTCATGAAAGCTAAAAGTCGAACTCTGTAATCAGTTGTGCCACTCACCTGCACATTTGAGAAAAGAGGCTTTTATAACTGGAGACATTTTTGATCAGGAAATTAGTACTTTAAGTAATTCAAGAGGCCCGTTTTACCACACTTAATTCAACTTTGGAAAATTACAGCCTTTCATTTCTTAACACCCGACCCATGGTGGAACTACATGGCTAGGTAATACACTTCTGAGGAGAAAGATGCATGTAAGTAAGCATGCATGACTAATCACTAGGGAAGTTCTCCTGCACATCTTTCAGTGACAGGAAAGGGAACCATAGAGAGCCAGGTTATGGCAACAGGTGCAATGAGTTCTCCCAGTTAGCCTGGGAACCATATTTTGTAAGGATGCTGGAGATGGTTTGTTAAGAACCCCAATGCAAATTGTTTACATAGACATTTTTTAAACACCCTACAAGAAAAGGTAGTGAAGATCTTCCCCAGTTAATTCTCAGGGTTCTTTATTTGGTAGCCATGATTGTTAAGACAATTTGAAAATCTTCATAAGCCACATCCTCTGATGGATGAGGTTCCAGGCTGTCAGAGATAATAGCATCATACAAAATAGAGTTGGAAGTGATCCCAAAGGCCATATACTCTGGCCCCCTTCCACCGCTAAAAGGCCCCTGTAGGTTGGACATCCCACCACTCTCAGAATCTCATGCAAAGGAGAACCCACCACTTTCCAAGGACTCTGGGATCTGTGGTTCGACGGAATGATCTTGGGATGCACTTTTGTCACAAGACTACACAATGCCTTTGCTTTTGCTGACTTTTTCCATAACCCCTTGGAAACAGAATTTGGAGGGCACTGCTTTCCAGCTTCATTGATTGCTGTTAATAGTCGGAGCATTAAGATTGATGGGTTTCCAGCAAACTCCACTTTGTATGTAAGAGAGGTGTGGAAGAAAACCATTTGCAGAGCAATGGGTGTTCCGGTCACTGGTTTGTGTTGGAAGTATGACTCAGTACCAGGTGTGTCCAGGAGAATTAGCACATCCCACACTAACTACTGTCTGAGGGGGGGGGGCTTTGCATAATTACTGCCTGGGTGTATCTGCATTCTGGGAATTTTCCATGACCCCTTCTTGGGCTTTGAGCAAACCTTTGCTCAGTCCCTAGTTTGGGGAAAGTCCTGGTCTGCTTTGTCAAGTTAGCATGCACTGGGTACCACTGAACAAGACAAGAGGTCCAGGAACCAAAAAGTTCCAGCAGAGTATTGTTCCTCCAGGCATAAGTATAATCACACAGGAACAGGCTTGTTTCTAAAAACAACATCTTTTTTGCTGCAGAATAATAAAGAATGTTTACAGTAATTTACAACATCCAGTAGAAAAAACATCTTCACACAGTGAGATCCAAAACAGAACTGCTCAAACTCAGGATCTGAAACACAGTTGTATAGGATAGCTAAATACCCAGCTCAGCAGAGTTCACAGCAGCCTTCTCAGACAATTTGGCATCAGAGCTGTTAGCTCATCAAAAATGATACATCAGCTAGCTTCTGCAAACTGCTACTAGCTCATACTGCTGCACCCTGCAGATTGCATGCCGTATCCACAGGGGATATATGCCCAGACTTGCTGTGAATACTTGAAACCGTGGGTAATAGCAAACCCCATAGAATTGAGCTGGAGAACTTAGGAAATGCCCAGAGAGGATGCCTTTCCAGGCATCTCCAGTGTGACTCTCTGGTAACTTCCACTGGAATTTACCATAGAGTTGTTCCGGGGGACCTAGGAAATGCCTAGAGAGGATGCCTCTCTATGCAGCTCTGGCAAGACTCTATGGAAACTTCCAGAGGCAGTTACTATAGAGTTGTGCTGGAGGACCTAGGAAATGCCTAGAGAAACCATATTTTTGGTCAGCGTAAGAGGGGCACTCCAAAAACGCGATACAAGGACTCCCTGAAACAACATCTCAGGCTCGGCCAAATTGATCACCAACAATGGTCGGCCCTGGCCTCACATCGGGAGGCATGGAGACACACTATCCACAATGCTGCAGCCTTATTTGAGAACTCACGCTGAACAAGTCTTGAAGAGAAACGACAACGCAGAAAGAATCACAACCTGGAAACATCACCCAAGGAGACCTTCTGCTGTGCTTTCTGCAATCGGACTTGTTTATCTCGGATTGGCCTTTTTAGTCATCAGCGCGCTTGCAGAAAGCGCGGGATGAGTCCTTCCTGAATCTTCGTTTGCAAAGAAAAGCCACAGACAGGATAAATTGAAACTTTGGGTACCTGTCCTGGGCATGTGGGGGCCGAGCAACCTGTACTCTAAACAAACCAACAAGGAGACTTGGGCAGTGAGAAGGAAGCCTTATGCCTGGAGCACCCCCACCAGGCCTTTGATGAAAGTTTCCTAAGCAGTTTCATTTTTCTCTTTCATCTTTGGCATACACTTGCCTTCCTCAATCCTTGCCTTAAATATAAAATATAATGAAATAATCCATGCAAGAGATGCATTGACAAAACAGGAGAAGGATGCAAAATTTTCCATGACAGCTTCAAGGGTCAATCCTCAATCATCTTACAAATTATGTTGGGCATATGTTGGATGCCTATGAATTCTGGGTAGAATTCTGGGTAGGCTACAGGTAGTAGCCCTAATTTGAGCTGAGTGGTGCATTATTTTCTCCCCTTCTTTTTTTCCTGTGGCGATGAGTCCCACAGGTTTTCTGGGCATTTAATTAAAATATGTTGGATACAATCTTCCTCAGATCCTCCAGGCATTGAAAGACGGTTGTGGCACAGTTCCTCACAGGCTCATTAAGGTATTTCTACAGCAGATAGAAAGTTGAAATGCCAACCACCTGCCATCCGTGATGCTCTTGATCACTCCCAAAGTCTGAAAACATCCCCCCACAAACCATGGCATTTGAAAATGTTTAATCCCACAATTGGGAGAACACAAAGACAAAGTGAAATGTACTATATTCCTACCAATAAAATAATTTTAGTACAAAATATTGGTTGTGACTATCTTATTATGTTCCACGAAGTGCAATTAATATAATTTTGCAAGCTAGAATAACAAAGGTATCATAAATGTGTGTTTTACATACTCAACCATAAACAAATTCCATAACAGAATATCACATATGCAACATGTAATATGGTACCGAGTTAAAAGACTATGGAAAACAGGTAAGTAGGAAACTTTTTTAACATCAAGGTATACACATTTGCTAACTCAAAAACAACCTCAAATATTCACGAATGTGCCAGTACTTCAACACGTGTTAACGGGAATGCCGAAAATTGACACAGGATTTTTTTCAAAATAAATTCATACACATTAGTTAATGCAAAAAGAACTTCAAATAGAGTAGACACACTCATGGAGATTTGAAGTTCTTTTTGCATTAACTAAATGTGTATGAATTTATTTTGAAAAAAAAAATATCACAGCAATGTTCATTTTCCCCACAAAATATTTGCAAGATCACTGGCATGGAAAGCTATCCGAGTTTGCAGTTCACACGGAGCATGTCCGTGCGAAAAGATGGTGGCCGTGAGTGAATTACCTGCCTTATTATTCAACCAAAAGCTCCCTCCATTTTTTTTTTGTTTTGTTTTGTTAAATGAGAGGTGCGGAAGAGCAGTCATCTGCTTAAAAATATTTTTTTTTCTTGCTCTGCTGCTCAAAAAAAAAGCGCTGGATTATTCCCCTGAAAAAACACAATGGCAGCTCCAGTTGTTTTGTCGCTGGCAAGTTGGACCCTGCGCACATCCGACCAATCATGTTTGACTTCCTGGATGTGCTCCAATTCGACTTGGTTGTTCAGACAGGCAATTATGCACATTTTCACATATTTTGAGGGGGGGGGATCATGAGAAATAGCGAAAACTGTTATCACAAACTACTTGGAGTTTTCATCCCCCCCTCCTTCCGAATATGGTGAATCTTGGCAGGAGCTCATCTGGACAAAAGGTATTCTGCCCACATTCTTTTAGGAATTTTTTCACCCTGGAGACAATCCCCTTGATTGATTAGTCGGCAGTCTCCCATCTAGGAAGAGGCACAAGAGCGGAAACTATGAGCTCGGCCTTCCATTACGAAAACTCTAACTTCCCTCCTCCATGCACACAAACAGAAACACAAAAGCATTTTGCAAAAAGTTGCCTCAAAGTGAGAGAAAACTTTGTCTTTCATGGCTTGACAATACATCTTCATTTTCCCCCTTCTCTCTCGTACTCTTTTTTTTCTCCCGTCCGGTCAAGCCCACACAGAGATCTGAAACTATCAATGCCGGGCAGGACTAGCGGTTAAAGCCACTCTCTTTTCTCCCTGGCCGTGTGGTGGCATTAAGCGGGAAATTGCCAGGCGCTGGTCTAACGTGATAACTGCACGCCTCCCCTCCCTCCTGCAAATCTGAGTGGATTTGGAGCTCCGAAACCCTGATCCTTTCTGCTAATGTCCTGTTTCTCCCTGGATAGAATGTAATGGTGTTTGCTTTGAAGTTCTTTATCTTGTTTCATCCCTTTGTTCTTTAAGCAGCAGCTATCTTTTTTTAAAAATATAAAAGAAATGTATTTTTTTTTTATTCTTTTGCTCCGGCTTTGGCATGCTGTCCTTTCTATAGGGAAGCTGGATGAAAACACTGTGAACAAGAGTAGGCATGGCCTGTTTTGGGAGGTGTGAGGGAGAGAGGAGAGAGGACAGAAGCTCAGCCTGTGTGCAGTGGCCTAATAAAAAAAAAGCAAGCTGTGATTTCAGAAGAGTAAACCAACCCTGTGTTTTCTTGTAATGTTCTTGCTTTGCATTGTCCAAGTGCCTGTAAACCTTCATCTCACAACAACAGATTCCATTTCTCATCCAAATCTGGGGCTTTGGTCATCTAAGACAAAGTTTCCCCCATTGTACAGTTCCATATCCTCCATGCTGTTCCTTGCAGAAGGAATTAGCCATGTTTAAATATTTGAAAGGATCATAGAATCATAGAATCATAGAATTGTAGAGTCGGAAGAGACCATGAGGGCCATCCAGTCCAATCCCCTGCCATGCAGGAATACACAATCAAATCATCCCCGACAGATGGCCATCCAGCCTCTGTTTAAAGACCTCCAAGGAAGGAGACCCCACTACACTCCGAGGGAGTGTGTTCCACTGCCGAACAGCTCTTACTGTCAAAAAGTTCCTCCTCATGTTGAGGTGGAATCTCTGTTCCTGGAGCTTGCACCCATTGCTCCGTGTTCCAGTCTCTGGAGCAGCAGAAAACAAGCCTGCTCCATCCTCAGCGTGACATCCCTTCAAATACTTAAACAGGGCTATCATATTGCCTCTTAACCATCTTTTTTCCAGGCTAAGCATACCCAGCTCCCTAAGTCTCTCCTCATATTGATGTCAATATTGAAGATGGAGAAAGCTTCTTTTCAGAGGCTCCAGAGACCAGGACACGGAGCAATGGGTTCAAACTATAGGAACCTAAATATGAAGGTGATTTTCACACAGGCAATCTGTTCCATTGCAGGCATGGAACAGGGTTGCTGAAAGATTTTTCTTTCAGACAACGTTCAGCCTGTTCTGTGCCCTAAGTGTGACAGTTCTGTTATCTCCCTGTGATATAATATAGAAGTCGTTATTAACAACCCGTTCGGTGTCTGTCATGCAATCAGGGATGTGGGAAAAGGAGCCCTGTCCCTGTTCTGAGATGATAGGCATGGGGGAGGAGTCCAGTCTGAGCACTTCCAGCCATGAACGGGGCATCCAGGTAAGTGGCACCCTTCCCCTACCAGGTTACTTTAAAAAAAGTGTTTTTTTTTTTCATTTTCTTTCTTTCTTTGGCAGGTGTTTTTTTTTTTTTTTAAATTGAGTTTCCCTCCAACTCATGAGAATGAGCGGGATTTCAGCTGGCTGGTTGTAAAGGCAGCCTTATGACAGCTGCATTTACAGCCGGCTGGCAAGGAGTGCGGGAGCCCCTTCCTGCAGCAGAATGGAGGTAAGTGTGCAAACATTTACCTCCATTCCATTGCAGGAATGGGAGAGGAGGTGGCGGGGCAGAAACGGGGCTTTTGGCCCCGGTGTGAAAATCTCCTAGGAAGAATTTCCTGGCAGTAAGAGCTGTTCGGCCATGGAATGTACTGCCTGTGCGTGTGGTGGAGTCTCCTTCTATGGAGGTTTGGAGGAAGTCACCTGTGAGTCAAACTCTGGAATACCTACAGTGGCTATCCAGAGTTTTGAAAAGGAGTCTTTCCTAGCTGTGTTGGGAGATGCCTGAAACCGAATCTGCCAGTTTGGGATTTACTAGTTGAGCATAGCTTCCCGTACCTGTAGAAATATACAGCCAAGATCCTTCAGCATGCTTGCTTTGTGTAAATCTGCATAGAATCATTACATTATATTGCTGGAAGGCTCCCCCTGGGCCATGGAGACCAACTTTCTGCTCAGTGCAGGAAATCCAGTAGAATTTCCCCGGCAAGTAGCCAACACGCCTCTCTTTGAAGGTGTCTAGAGAAGGAGACCTCACCAGTTCCCTAGGCAATTGGTTCCAATGTTCAAAACATTAGGAGTATCTTCTAATGTTCAGTCAAAATGGTCTGAAGTTACAGGAGGGCAGATTTCAATTGAACATCAGAAGGAATTTCTAGACAGTGAGAGTGGTTCAGCAATGGAACCAGTTTCCTAGTGAAGTGGTAGGCTTGTTACCTGTCCTGACAACTCCACCCTTCCAATAACTCATCAATTGGTTGTATTTCATAATTGGCTCATTTATTGGTGCTTCATGAAGATTAGCAGTAAACCAAGACTTCCCCAGATATCGGAACTGAGAGAAGGTTTGCTCAAAAACTGATGAAGGGGTCATTCCAAATTTTCCAAACAGGACACACCTGGGTAGCAATTATGCAGACCCCCCCCCCCTTGGACAGGGTCTGTGGAATGTGCTAATTCTCTTGGACAGCCCTGGAACTGAGTCATTCGCTAATCCAATCAAGTGGCTGGAACACCCATGACTCTGCAAACTGGTTTTGCTTCACACCCCTGTTCTTGACAATAGAAAGTTTCCTGATTCCCATCAGTCTTCATGTCTCAGCCATTAGTAATCATTAACATAGCCAGAGTTTCCATTGTTTAACTGTGGAAAACTCCATCTAACATTGTATTCCACAAATAACACCCCTTAAGGGTAAATATTGAGTATAAATATTACTCCCAAACCTAGTTATGTTTGTCTGCTGTGTGACCCTCAAAGCTCCATCTGAGTATCTTCCACTACATGAATTTCTGCTCTTTGGATAAGTATAGTAAAGCCATCATCCCAAACTCTATTCCTCTATCCCAACACTTCCTACTTTCTTTGATAGCCTTGTGTGATTGCTTGAAGCCTGAGTGTTTGTGTGAATGCTTCTGAGATTATTTTTTCAATAAAAACCATTTTATTTTCATTCCTGACTGTGAGTCTTGTCAGTTAGTACCAGTATACATATTTCAAAAGTTTCCGTAGTTACCCGGCCTCTTGCTGCCTTATTGAGTTAATTAAACATTCCATACATTAATATTTGGACATGAGTGGGTTCTTCACAGACCCCACACAATTCAGGTAACAGGGTCTCCTTCTCTGGATGTGTTCAAAAACAGTAACCCGTTGGGGTTGCTTTAGCTGGACTTTTTGCACTGAGCAGTGGGCTGGACTGGAATGCCCATGGGACCCTTTTCAACTCTACAATTCTATGATTATTTGGCGTAAGCAAAGAACAAGTCCTTGATCTGAGGAGCTTTGAATCTAAATATGGATAAGTGAGGGGAGAGCAAGACCATGGAACAGTGTGTGAATTCAGCGTAATCTGCCCTGCCTGTGTTCTAGAAGGTCAGTACTCTCATCTGCTCCATTGTCTTTTCAGATTCTCTCCCAGAACTCACCATGCTAGCAGATTTTCTGTAGAAAGTAATATGCATATTAATATGCACATTAATACAAGGCCACTTATATGACTCTGTATACATTAAAAAGTGCTTCGCCTTCATTCCATTTGCTTTGCATCTCCCCCTCCCCCTCCTCCTCCCTTGCTTTCAAAATTAGCACCTTCTTTTCCTTGGTCTTCTCCCAAAAGCAAGGAAAGAACTGGAGAAAATGGAGAAGATGATGCAGCAAGGGAAATGCAGCACCAAATAGTTAGAAAAGTAAGACATCAATACCTGGCTGCTCTAAATCAGAGAATCATAGAGTTGGAAGAGACCTCAAGGGCTATCCAGTCCAACCCCATTCTGCCATGCAGGAATAAACAATGAAATCATTCCCGACAGATGACCATCCAGCCTCTTTTAAAAACCTCCAAAGAAGGAGACTCCACCACACTATGAGGCAGTGTATTCCACTTCCAAACCGTCAGGAAGTTCTTCCTAGTTTTTAGGTGGAATCTCTTTTCCTGCAGTTTGATCCCATTGCTCCGTGTGTTAGTCTCTGGAGCAGCAGAAAACAAGCTTGCTCTGTCCTCAGTATGACATCCTTTCAAATATTTAAACATGGCTATCATGTCACCCCTTCACCTTCTCTTTTCCAGGTGAAACATGCCCAGCTCCCTAAGCCTCTCCTCAGAGGGCATCATGGCTTCCAAACCTCCCACCATTTTGGTCGCCCTCCTCTGGACACGTTCCAGCTTGCCAATATCCTTCCTGAATTGTGGTGCCCAGAACTTGATACAGTATTCCAGGTGAGGTCTGACCAAAGCAGAAAGAGTGGCACCATTACTTCCCTTGATCTAGACACTATACTCCTATTAATACAGCCTAGAATCGCATCGGCTTTTTTAGCTGCTGCATCACACTGCTGACTCATGTTCAGCTTGTGGTCCACTGAGACTCCTAGATCCCTTTCGCATGTACTGGCCTCAAGCCAGGTGTCACTCATCCTTTATCTGTGCATTTCATTTTTACTGCCCAAGTGTAGTATCCTACATTTCTCCCTGTTGAAATTTATTTTGTTAGTTTTGGTCCAGCTTTCTAATCTGTTGAGGTCATGTTGGATTCTGATCCTGTCCTCTGGGGTATTAGCTACCCTTCCTAATTTGGTGTCATCCGCAAACTTGATAAGGATACCCTCCACAGACGTGGAAAACTTCACACGCACCTAGTGCAAGTTGGTAGCCCTCTTGGAGGAGAAAGTCCAGCAGCTGGAGACAAGGGTAGCTACACTTCAACAGATTCGTGAGCAAGAGGTTTTCCTGGACAGAACAGAATGAACAGTCTTGGACAGGGACCACACAGAGGAAGTGGCTGTGGAGGACAGGGTCACTTCACAGACACAGGAAGTAGACAGCTGGAGGAATGTCACACACAGAACAAGAAAATCCAGGGATTCTTTGAGCAGCTTGCAGCTACAGAATCGATTCGAAGCCCTTTCCCTTATCAAGGATAATGGGGAAGAACAGCATAGACAGACTTCAGGGGTAGAGCAGGGGACCTTGAGAGGACCACCGCAAGGAACAGCAGCTGCGAAGCCTTGGCTGAGGCGTGTGGTGGTGGTGGGGGACTCCTTGCTGCGGGGTACAGAAGCAGTGGATTGTGGGCCTGACAAGATGTCTCGGGAGGTGTGTTGTCTCCCTGGGGCAAAGATCTGTGATGTGACGGAGAGGCTGACAAGACTCATCAAGCCTACGGATCATTACCCCTTCCTTTTGGTCCATGTGGGAACCAATGATACTGCAAGGCACAGCTTTCCCAAGATCAGAAGAGATTATGAGGCCCTGGGGAGGAAGCTGAAAGAAATGGACGCACAGGTTGTCATCTCGTCTCTTCTGCCAGTTGAAGGGCATGGTCCAGGAAGGGAGAGGAAAATAGCCAACGTAAACAACTGGCTCCGTAGATGGTGTCGCCGAGAACAATTTGGATTCTTGGATCATGGTCTGCGCTTCCATGTGTGTGGGGGGGACTTCTGGCAAGAGATGGGGTGCATCTTACGACAGTTGGAAGAAATATTTTTGCCAACAGTCTCAAGAATTTGATAGGAGGGCTTTAAACTGAGTCGTATGGGGGAGGGAGACAGTATTCTGGAAGGCAAAAGGGCTGGAGAAAATAGTCAAACTGTCATAGAGGGAACAAGGCAAACAGCGCAAGGACCCAACAGTGGAAGCAAAAAAACTTGCACAGGCAGCAAGTAAAGGGACGACATGGTCTTAGATGTCTCTACACTAATGCACAGAGCATGGGAAATAAGCAAGATGAACTTGAACTCCTTGCACTACAAAACAAATATGATATAATAGGCGTTACTGACACCTGGTGGGACGAGTCTCATGATTGGAATGTAGGAATTGAGGGGTATAACCTTTATAGGAGAAACAGGCCAAACAGGAAAGGAGGAGGAATAGCATTATATGTCAGGGATATTTACACCAGTGAAGAGATCCATGACATCAATACTGGAAGCCAGGTGGAGAGCATCTGGATGAAAATTAAAGGGGAGGGAAACAACAGGGATGTTATTGTGGGACTCTACTACAGACCCCCAAGTCAGACAGAGGAATTGGATGATGCCTTTCTAGAACAGATGAGCACACATGCAGAAAGGAGAGATGTAGTAGTGATGGGTGACTTCAACTATTCTGATATTTGCTGGCAATCTAACTCAGCCAAAACTCACCCAAACTTCAAGGTCTAGCAAATTCCTTACTTGCCTGGAAGACAATTTCATGGTCCAAAAGGTGGAAGAGGCAACACGGGGGTCCGCTATTTTAGATCTGATCCTAACCAACAGAGATGACCTGGTTAATGGGGTGCAAGTGGTGGGATCCTTAGGTGAGAGTGATCATGTTCTCCTGGAGTTTGTTATACAATGGAAAGGAGAACCCAGGCATAGTCAGACACACATTCTTGACTTTAGGAGAGCTAATTTCAATAAACTTAGGGAAATACTGGGGGTGATCCCATGGTCAGGAATACTAAAAGAGAAGGGACCTCAAGATGGATGGGACTTTCTCAAAAAGGAGATACTGAAGGCACCATTTCAAACAGTACCATTGAGGAAGAAAAATGGGAGGTGTCTCAAGAAACCTGGATGGATGACTAAAGAACTTTCAACGGAGCTAAGTTTTAAACGGAACATGTATAGGAAATGGAAAAGGGGGGAAATCACCAAAGAAGAATTCAAACAGATAGCGAACACGTGTAGGAGTAAAGTCAGGAAAGCTAAAGCGCAGAATGAGCTCAGGCTTGCTAGGGAGGTTAAGAACAATAAAAAGGGTTTTTTTGGGTATGTCCGCAGGAAAAGAAGGAGGAAGGAAATGGTAGGGCCACTACGTGGAGAAGATGGCAAAATGCTAACAGGGGACAGAGAAAAGGCAGAATTACTCAACACCTTCTTTGCCTCAGTGTTTTCAGAAAAGGTAAAGGGGGAGCAACCTGAGGATAAAGGTACAGAAGACACAACAGGGGAAATCCAGCACAGAATAAGGAAAGAGGTAGTACAGGAGTACCTTCTTAATCTAAATGAATTTAAATCTCCAGGACCGGATGAACTACATCCAAGAGTATTAAAAGAGCTGGCCGATGTAATCTCAGAGCCAATGGCAATAATCTTTGAGAACTCCTGGAGAACAGGAGAAGTCCCAGCAGACTGGAGGAGGGCAAACGTGGTCCCCATCTTCAAAAATGGGAAAAAAGAGGATCCCAACAATTATCATCCAGTTAGTCTGACATCGATACCAGGAAAGATTCTAGAGAAGATCATTAAACAGAGAGTCTGTGAACATTTAGAAGACAATGCCATAATCACAAAAAGTCAACATGGGTTTCAGAGAAACAAGTCATGCTAGACTAATCTGATCTCTTTTTTTGATAAAATTACCAGCTTGGTAGATGAAGGGAACGCTGTGGACATCGCATACCTTGATTTCAGTAAGGCCTTTTACAAGGTTCCCCATGACATTCTTGCAAACAAGCTTGCAAAATGTGGCCTAGACAAGTTAACCGTTCAATGGATTTGTAATTGGTTGACCGGCCCAACCCAAAGGGTGCTCAGCAGTGGCTCCTCTTCGTCTTGGAAAGATGTGACCAGTGGGGTGCCACAAGGTTCGGTCCTGGGCCCAGTGCTATTCAACATCTTTATCAATGACTTGGATGAGGGAATTAGGGGCATACTTATCAAATTTGCAGATGACACCAAATTAGGAGGCGTAGCTAATACCCTAGAGGACAGGATCAAAATTCAGAATGACCTGGATAGACTGGAGAGCTGGGCCAAAGCTAACAAAATGAAATTCAATACGGAGAAATGTAAAATACTGCACTTAGGGCGGAAAAATGAAATGCATAGATATAGGATGGGAGAGACCTGGCTGAATGAGACTATGTGCGAAAGGGATCTAGGAGTCCTAGTAGACCACAAATTGAACACGAGTCAACAGTGTGATGCGGCAGCTAAAAAGGCCAATGCGATTTTGGGCTGTATCAATGGAAGTACTGTATAGTGTCTAGATCAAGGGAAGTAATAGTGCCGCTCCATTCTGGCTTGGTCAGACCTCACCTAGAATACTGTGTCCAGCTCTGGGCACCACAATTCAAAAAGGATATTGACAAATTGGAGCATGTCCAGAAAAGGGCGACTAAAATGGTGAAAGGTCTGGAAACCATGCCTTATGACAGTGATGGGCAACCTTTTGAGCTTGGTGTGTCAAAATTTGCCAAAAACCTGAGCATAACTCAGGTTGTGTGTCACTTTGAGGAAAAAACTTTAGGGAGGTGGGGGGTGGTGGAGAAAAGTAGCAACGGGGGCTTTGATGCCCCAATCGCCACTTTAGGGTGGATGGGAGGGGGGAGGAAAGTGGAGACTGGGGCTTTGAAGCCTTGATCACCACTTTAGGGAGGGTGGGGTGTGTGTAAAACATCCTTTTCAGCATGCAGCCACCACAGTGGCTGAGTGTCATCAGAAATGGCTACGCGTGTCAGTGCTGACACGTGTGTCATAGGTTCGCCATCACTGCCTTATGAGGAGAGTCTTAGGGATCTGGGTATGTGTAGCCTGGAAAAAAGACGGTTAAGAGGCGATATGATAGCCCTGTTTAAGTATTTGAAGGGATGTCACATTGAGGATGGAGCAGGCTTGTTTTTCTGCTGCTCCAGAGACTGGAACACGGAGCAATGGGTGCAAGCTCCAGGAACAGAGATTCCACCTCAACATGAGGAGGAACTTTTTGACAGTCAGAGTTGTTTGGCAGTGGAACACACTCCCTCGGAGCGTGGTGGGGTCTCCTTCCTTGGAGGTCTTTAAACAGAGGCTGGGTGGCCATCTGTTGGGGATGCTTTGATCGAGATTTCCTGCGTGGCAGGGGGTTGGACTGGATGGCCCTCGTGGTCTCTTCCAACTCTACAGTTCTATGATTCTATGATTCTATGAATGTGTGTACCAGACAATGCCACCCTAATGCAATCATGTCCAGTCTAAAACCTGCCCTATTTTATTGGCAGCCCAAGCTGTCATTAGATCCCCTGTGGCGCTTTTGTTCTGGCACTGCGTTTGAATCCACAGGCCATTTAACTCTCATGAATGCAGTGTCAATGGCCAGTCCTGCCAGAACACCTCCGGGTGAGATTGCGACATCCAGGTAGGTGATGCACTTTTTTATGACTCTCCCCAGTTTACTTGGGACTTTTTTTTTAGTGTGTTTAGGTGATTTGTGTAAATTTAACATTGTTATTTTAATTTTTTCCCCCACGCTATGTATTCTGGTAAGAATACATGTGATTTCAAATGAGGAAGTGAATGGAGCTCCCTTCACTCCTCGTTCGGTAAGTCTGGCATGGGGAGTACTTTTGCCAGCATTCAAATGGCAGAAGCTATGCCAGCAAAAGAATGGTTGGTGTGGGTGTGTCTGATGAAGTCCTAGGAATACCTGACACTTGTTCACTATCTGTCCAACTGCCCTCCGAAATCTCCAGATATGGAAATTGTTCCCCTGATGCTATCTCTGATCTCATAGAGCTCAAATTGTTGTGGTTATTCATTTCTATTCCACCTCTTCCCCAATAATGGGATTAAAGGTGGGTTACAAATTATTGAAACACATACAGATTAAACACTCTACAAAAAGAAAATGCCATGCATGCATACATATGTATATATCAGTTAAACAGACACACACACAAAGAGAGGCAATTAAACAATTTATAGTATTAAAAGCATTTCACATTCAGTAAAAGAAAATAGACAAAACCAACAAAAAGGCACCATACAGCATTAAAAGCCCACCCCAGTCACTTTCTAAAAGCCTGATGGCACAAGCATGTTTTTTTACCTGTTGCTGAAAGAAGAGCAGAGATGGGCCCCTCCTGGCCTCTCTAGGGAGGGAGTTCGAAAGTCTGGGAGCAGCCACCAAAAAGGCCCCGTTTCCCTCGTTCCACCCAAGGAGCCCAAGAAGAGGATGGGACAGAGAGAAGGGGCCCTCCTTGAGATATTAGAGCTAGGATAGGCTCATTTAGGGAGATTTGTTTGTTTGTTTGGTTGTTGTTGTCTGCCTTCAAGCCATTTCTGGCTTATGGCACCCCTAATCACAGGGTTTTTTTTTTGGCAAGATTTCTTCCTAGGGGCTTTGCCTCTGCCTTCCTCTGAAGCTGAGGAAGTGGCACCTGTCCAGGGTTACATAGTGGGATCACATAGCTGAGCAGGGACTTGAACCCTATCACACTATACTATTCTTAGCCCAGCACTCTACCACTACACCACACTGGCTCTCATCCTGTAGAGACCTTCAAATTATTGCAAATTTCTCCTCCCTGTTCACCTTATTTCCTTCACATCCTCTTGATCTTGTCCTCATTCTCCAGAAAAATGCTAGGAAAACTTTTTCCACAAGAGAGGAGGAGGAAGAGGCAAAGGAGAAGGAGGGGAAGAGGACACTTGAGCCAATTCTCTCCCAAGAGACTGCCATTCCCGGTAGCCACAAGCCCTGGCAAACTCTCATCCTCATGCCTTTACTTGTCTAGGTTCAGCAGAAGTGAAAATAGACATTGACATTGGCAAGATCCCCTCCTGGATGAGAGGAGGGAGGGAGGTGAGGGCGAGATGAGCAGGAGATACCCCCACCAGACCTGTGGCAGATGCCAATGATGACAGGGAAGAAAGTGGTTAGCACTGAGGCAGTCAACTGCCTTTGTCTGATGGATGGCAGGGTGTTCTGTGTGTGTTTCTGTGTATGCGTGCGTTGGATGGGGAAGAGGAGGAGGGAGCCAGCGATGACAAGCACATTGAGTCTCTAAGTGATAACTCCACATATGCCAGGGATGGCATCTGGCCTGATGCGCCATCTCAGGGGCCGCATTTCATCCCACCTCCAGCAGCTGGCTGGCTTCGGATAACAATTCTGATGAAGCTGTAAACAGCTGAGCCTCCCCAGGCCAGAAGGAGAAAGAGAGACAGAGAAGGATGTGTGTGTGTGGGGGGGGGGGAGAGAGAGAGAGCTCTTCTTTCCTTGTGCCCCATGGCCTTCTCCCCAGACTGTGGGAAATGGTTTCATGGCATGCCACCCTCAGAGACCAGGGCAACCGTCACAACCATTCCATCCTGGCTGTGAATTAATCAGTGTTCTCTGAAGCAGCAAAATCTGTTGAGCCATTGGAGCCGCAGTAGTCTGGACCAGAGATGGGAAGAGACGAGCTTATTCTAACAAGTCACTTCTCTTTCTGGGGTAATGGTTTTTTTTCTTCACATTTTAGAAGTAAGGCAATGGGCACTGCTTTAATGTGGGGTGGGCAATGCGTGGCCCTGGGATGGCATGTGGCCCGTAAGGCTGTTTTGAGGGCCAGTGATTCCTCCAATTTCTCCTGATTCCAGTTTCTCCACATGTGCACAAGTTATGCGTGAGTTGTGCTACAGAACCCGAGTGTTGAATGCAGGCCCTCCAACTGTTCCCATTGGTCAGGGATGGCCATGATCAATCTTCTCTCTTCCCATTTTTCCAGCTGCTATTGAAATGTCCCAGTTTCTCTCTCCTCTTTTCCCACTTGCCCCCTTTGTCCTCAGCTAACTTCCAGGAGCCCTGGTGGCGCAATAGTTAAATGCCAGTCCTGCAAGTCACCACGTTGCAAGTTCGATTCCAGCAGGCTCCGGGGTTCACTCAGCCTTCCATCCTTTCGTAGGCCAGTAAAATGAGTACCCAGCTTGTGGGGGCAATTAGCTAACACACATTGGAAACTGTTTAATGCAGTGTAGATGTGTAAATAGCTATTGCTTAAAACAATTTGTAAGCCGCTCTGATAGCCTTGTGGCTGAAGAGCGGGGTATAAATATCCAAATACATAAATAAAATAAATAAATTGTTGCAAACTGAGTCCAAAGTGGAAAAGTAGTTTGCACTCACTCATAGATTTTCCTTGTTTTTTTTCCTGGGCTGTGAGGCCATGTTCTGGAAGAGTTTATTTCAGAAATAAACTCTTCTAGAACATGGCCTCACAGCCTGGAAAAAAACCAAGAGAAATCTATTGGAAAGCCTTCAACTTCACAGTTTGCACTCAATTAACTCAGCGGGGGAGAGAGGACAGGAGAGGGTAGAATCTTGTCCTTCCCACTAGGCACCGGTAAAAGCAACCTGCTGCAGCCTCTCTCTGTCATTCATGACTTTTGACATTGTGACCACATTGTGCTATTGCTTGGCTGCACATGTCCCAGTTTCCATTTGTAAAATGTTTGAGAGGGGTATGTGAATAACAGCTGTGTACTTGGAATCATAGAATCATAGAGTTGGAAGAGACCACAAGGGCCATCTAGTCCAACCCCATTCTGTCATGCAGGAATACTCAATAAAAACACCCCCGACAGAAGGCCATCCAGCCTCTGTTTAAAGACCTCCAAAGGAGGAGACTCCACCACATTCCCAGGCAAAAGCAGCAGTGGTTCTAGTGTCCATCAGCTCTTACTGTCAGGAAGTTCCTCCTCATGTTGAGGTGGAATCTCTTTTCCTGTCGTTTGAGCATTTCCAGGGCTCTGTGTCATTATAGGAGAGCCAGTGTGGTGCAGTGGTTTGAGTGTTGGACTAGAAGACTGGGAGACCATGGTTCAAATCACTACTCAGCCATGGAAGCCCACTGGGTAGCCTTGGGGAAGTCTAGGCATCAGAGGAAGGCAAGGCCAAACCCTCTCTGAACAATTTCTGACAAGGAACCCCTGTGATGGGTTTACCTTAGGGTCTCCATAAGTCAGAAATGACTTAAAGGCACACAACAACAATGCCATTCCAGAATGCCTGTCTCCCCCAGGGACCAACCTATGCAAAATGCTATAAAGCACAGCCAGTTGTGGAAAGAAACCTGTGTAAAGTGCAAACAAGATTCTGGTGTAAAGGAGATATACATAGCACTGAACCCTGTCCTCAAATGGCTTGAGCCCCTTTAAAGTTTGGACGAAACCTGGACCACCCCATTGATATCAGCATGACCAGCCTCCACTGATGGATGGGGAGCTGATGAGGAGAGGGTAGTTTTTCTCTTTTGTTCAGAAAAAGAAATGATGCACCCAGAAGCTCAATGGCAATTGTAACACACTGCAAATCAGGCAGAAAATGTAATAATTCTCAGGCAAACTTGCACAGCTGTGAGTTATGGAACATGTTTAATTTCCATCCAAATGCTACTTCTTGAGGCAACACAAATTTCACATTCAGTGACTGGAAGAACTGGTAGAGATATGAAAACAGAAGCTGAGACAGAACTGGAGATCCAAAGAGCAGTCTGGGAAGCTGTTGAATCCAGTCTGGGGAATTCTGCAATCCAGATGTAATCTCTCACAACTCGAGTCTAGTCTTTCCAAAATTCTTGGATAAGGGTGGCGTTTGAATTTAGGCACTTTCTTTTGCTTACCATGAAAGAAGAGCAGAGTGTATTGAACGAGCATTCAATTTGGTGCTAATATTTGGTTGTTGCCTTAAAAGGTTGCTTCAAGTCTTGAGATGGGAGCATCCAGAGCTTAGAGGGTTAGTTTTCAAAATGAATGTGATGATGTTAACTGTTAGAAATTGAAAGAGTAATTCACTAGCATGGTTCTAATAATTGAAATTGTTTAATTTGATAATTAAACTGTTAGCATTGGGCTAGGCCATGGGATTTACAGAGAACAGCATGGAGGATATCTTTGGGCACCTCTCTCTCTCTCTGGCTTCTCTTCGCAAATGAAGATTCAGGAAGGACACATCTCACGCTTCCTGCAAGTGCACTGATGACTAAAAAGGCCAATCTGAGATAGACAAGTCCGGTTGCAGAAAGCACAGCAGAAGGTTTCCTTGGGTGATGTTTCTGGGTTGTGATTCTTTCTGTGTTGTCTTTTCTCAGATCATTGTTGGTGATAAATTTGGCCGAGCCTGAGATGTTGTTTCAGGCAGTCCTTGTATCGCTTTTTTGGAGTGCCCCTCTTACACTGACCCGTGGCGAGTTCACCATAGAGTACTACTATTTTTGGGAGGCGATGGTCCTCCATCCTAGAAACGTGCCCTGCCCAGTGCAGCTGTGTTCTCAATATCATGGCCTGAATGCTGGTGATCCCTGCTTGCTCAAGGACAGCAACATTTGTCACATAGTCAGTCCAGTGTATATTTAGGATTTTGCGTATACAGTACTGATGAAAGCATTTGAGCAGTCGTGAGTGGTGGTGATAGATGACCCATGTTTCAGACCCATAAAGGAGAGTAGACAGTATAATGGCTCTATACACATTGATTTTTGCGCTTCACCTCAGGTGTTTATTACTCCAGACTCTTTTGTAAAGTCTTCCAAATGCGCTATATGCCTTGGCTAATCTGTGATCGATCTCTTTGTCAATCTTGGCATCCGAGCAGATGACGCTTCCCAGGTAGGTGAATAATACAGATCCACCACAAGTACAGCTATAAATGGATAGTTAGAAAGATCGGTCAGTGAAATCAAGAGTGGAGAATCCTTAATCTGAAATTTTTGAGAGCTCTGAGCATAGGAAGTTTGTTTTTCTGTGCAATTCGAGTCATTCCATCCTTTTTGTGTTCACGACTTCCAATGAAGAAATGTGGTCAGCAAAGATCAGCAGTAGAGCAGATGTTTTAAACGCAGGAGCCAGGGATTCAAAATTCAGTTTGCTTCATTTTAGGCCTTATCTACATGGGAAGAATATGCCAGCTCCCTTCCAGCATATTCTGCCTACAGATTTGGCCCATTTCTATCCTTTTACCTGCATGGAACGGAATGGAGTCCAGACCAGCATGCCGGCGGGGCTCTGAAACCACTGCCACTGCAACCCATGTCCCACTCTCCAAAAAATTTATCAATTTTTTTTTGATAAAATTACCAGCTTGGTAGATGAAGGGAACGCTGTGGATATCACATACCTTTTTTTCAGTAAGGCCTTTGACAAGGTTCCCCATGACATTCTTGCAAACAAGCTTGTAAAATGTGGGCTAGACAAGTTAACAGTTCAATGGATTTGTAATTGGTTGACTGGCCAAACCCAAAGGGTGTTCAGCAGTGGCTCCTCTTCGTCTTGGAAGGATGTGACCAGTGGGGTGCCACAGGGTTCTGTCCTGGGCCCAGTGCTATTCAACATCTTTATCAATGACTTAGATGAGGGAATTAGGGGCATACTTATCAAATTTGCAGATGACACCAAATTAGGAGGAGTAGCTAATACCCTAGAGGACAGGATCAAAATTCAAAATGACCTGGATAGACTGGAGAGCTGGGCCAAAGCTAACAAAATGAAATTCAATACGGAGAAATGTAAGGTACTGCACTTAGGGTGGAAAAATGAAATGCATAGATATAGGATGGGGGAGACCTGGCTGAATGAGACTACGTGCGAAAGGGATCTAGGAGTCCTAGTAGACCACAAGTTGAACATGGGTCAACAGTGTGATGCGGCAGCTAAAAAGGCCAATGCGATTTTGGGCTGCATCCATAGAAGTATAGTGTCCAGATCAAGGGAAGTAATAGTGCCACTCTATTCTGCCTTGGTCAGATCTCACCTAGAATACTGTGTCCAGTTCTGGGCACCACAATTAAAAAAGGATATTGACAAACTGGAGCGTGTCCAGAGAAGGGCAACTAAAATGGTGAAAGGTCTGGAAACGATGCCTTATGAGGAGAGACTTAGGGAGCTGGGTATGTTTAGCCTGGAAAAAAGATGGTTAAGAGGTGATATGATAGCCCTGTTTCAGTATTTGAAGGGGTGTCACGTTGAGGATGGAGCAGGCTTGTTTTCTGCTGCTCCAGAGATTGGAACACGGAGCAATGGGTGCAAGCTCCAGGATCAGAGATTCCACCTCAACATTAGGAGGAACTTTTTGACAGTAAGAGCTGTTCGGCAGTGGAACACACTCCCTCGGAGTGTGGTGGGGTCTCTTTCCTTGGAGGTCTTTAAACAGAGGCTGGATGGCCATCTGTCGGGGATGCTTTGATCGTGATTTCCTGCCTGGCAGGGGGGTTGGACTGGATGGCCCTCGTGGTCTCTTCCAACTCTGCAATTCTATGATTCTGTGAAGCCAGAAAGGGGCCCCACAGCACCTGACCAAAGCCCCCTGCATGTGACCAGCCTTGGTCATATGCTGCAGGACTCCTTCCTGGCTACGGAAAACTGAGGCAGACAGCAGCTGGTGTGGTGGTCCTGGCTTCTGTGGTCATGTGGGGCCTGATCTGTTTTCTTTTGACTGGAGTGGATTTTACAAGGTATTTTTGAGAAACAGTGTAACAGGCCTTCCCCTGTCTTCCCTTGTCTCCCCTCCATCTTTGCCCTGGGGGGTTGTGAGGGCTCTCCAGAGGCGAAATGCGGTGAAAACCCTGAGTCTTCAGGACTGCTGGGTGCCATTTACATGATGAAAATGTCCCAGGAAGAATTTGTGTCGATCCCTGGCAGTTTACACATACATCGGGTCGGGTACGTGATTTTCGGAACGGGGGCCACCTTTTATCCCTCAACCTGCAGGACTTCTAATCCCGCAGTTTTATTTTTATTATTTATTTATTTATTTATTTATTTATACCCCGCTCTTCAGCCTCAAGGCTATCAGAGCGGCTTACCAATTGTTTTAAGCAATAGCTATTTACACATCTACACTGCATTAAACCGTTTCCAATGTGTGTTAGCTAATTGCCCCCTACAAGCTGGGTACTCAATTTACCGACCTATGAAAGGATGGAAGGCTGAGTCTACCTTGGAGCCTGCTGGAATCGAACTTGCAACATGGTGACTTGCAGGACTGGCATTTAACCACTGCGCCACCCTGGCAGTTTACACATACATCGGGTCGGGTACGTGATTTTCAGAAGGGGGGCCACCTTTCATCCCTCAACCTGCGGGACTTCCAGTCACAGGAGGATTCGGAAAATCGGAAATGTAAACAGCCTGGGACAAAATATCTCGGTACTAGGGGATGACCGGAAATGGTGACTGGGGGCGGGCTTAGAGATCAGCGACCAGAAAAGTCACCCGTTCAACAGATCCAGCCTCACCAGCCGAAAACAAAGGCATCCCTTCCAGCTGCACGAAGGTTGATGTGTGTGTGCGCGCACATGTAATGAATCACCTTTCAAATGGATTTCTACACTGCAAACCCTTCAGCTTTAACCTCTTCCTCAGCTGCATGTTACAGAGAGATCATGGTGGGCAGAGGGTCGCCCATTCATCCCCTGCCTTGATCACCTCCCTGGGTCTGAATGGGCACAGTAAAATATTCCAGCCTCTGAGCGAATGAACACCCTTTAATTCCCCCTCTCTGTGTCTGTGTCTTTCAAAACGCCTGTCTGTCGTTGGCTTGAAACCTAAACTCTGCTGCTAAATCTCTGCTGTAAGGGTTAACATTTTAAAGAGGCAAGGGGAATACGAGGCCTCCCCTGCCCCTCACTCGGCTTGATTTCAAAAGGAAAGCACTCGTTCCTGCGTCTGAGCGAAAGATCTCAGTCTGGGTCTTTCAAAATGCTTTCTGCCTCTGCTTAAAGTCTTAACATTTTAAAGAAGCAAGGGGAATACCAAACCTCTGCCAAACCTCTGCCCCCCTCCCCCCCGAGCCAGCCAATTGCATCGCTCGTGGCACAGAACTCTAAAGGAAGTGTGTCACCGAGGTTGTGAAAACACGACTAATCGCATCCTTGTTTGACAGCCAAAAAACCACCTAAAACCTAAAAAACCCACAAAAACCAAGAACTTTGGACGTGTAAATATCAGTCACGGGACCACCCAGGATATCCAGATCAGTGACAAAAATCGTATAAACAGCGAGGGACGGATTCGGGATCACAAAGTCACGATAAGCACCGCAACAATTTTTGTCGTGTAACTGGCACCCAGGGCTCCGAGATGAGGGCAAGATGGAGTAAATTTCCCATCTAGACAGGCTCTTAATTTGAATGACCAGTCAAATGGGGGAGGGAGACAGTATTCTGGAAGGCAAAAGGGCTGGAGAAAATAGTCAAACTGTCATAGAGGGAACAAGGCAAACAGCGCAAGGACCCAACAGTGGGAGGCAAAAAAACTTGCACAGGGAGCAAGTAAAGGGAACACATGGTCTCAGATGTCTCTACACTAATGCACAGAGCATGGGAAATAAGCAAGATGAACTTGAACTCCTTGCACTACAAAACAAATATGATATAATAGGTGTTACTGAAACCTGGTGGGACGAGTCTCATGATTGGAATGTAGGAATAGAGGGGTATAACCTTTATAGGAGAAACAGGCCAAACAGGAGAGGAGGAGGAATAGCATTATATGTCAGGGATATTTACACCAGTGAAGTGATCCACGACATCAATACTGGAAGCCAGGTGGAGAGCATCTGGATAAAAATTAAAGGGAAGGGAAACAACAGGGATGTTATTGTGGGACTCTACTACAGACCCCCAAATCAGACGGAGGAATTGGATGATGCCTTTCTAGAACAGATGAACATACATGCAGAAAGGAGAGATGTAGTAGTGATGGGTGACTTCAACTATCCTGATATTTGCTGGCAATCTAACTCAACCAAAACTACAAGGTCTAGCAAATTCCTTACATGCCTGGAAGACAATTTCATGGTCCAAAAGGTGGAAGAGGCAACAAGGGGGTCAGCTATTTTAGATCTGATCCTAACCAACAGAGACGACCTGGTTAATGGGGTGCAAGTGGTGGGATCCTTAGGTGAGAGTGATCATGTTCTCCTGGAGTTTGTTATACAATGGAAAGGAGAAGCCAGGCATAGTCAGACACGCATTCTTGACTTTAGGAGAGCTGATTTCAATAAACTCAGGGAAATACTGGGGATGATCCCATGGTCAAGAATACTAAAAGAGAAGGGACCTCAAGACGGATGGGACTTTCTCAAAAGGGAGATACTGAAGGCACAATTTCAAACAGTACCACTGAGGAAGAAAAATGGGAGGTGTCTCAAGAAACCAGGATGGATGACTAAAGAACTTTCAATGGAGCTAAGTTTTAAACGGAACATGTATAGGAAATGGAAAAGGGGGGAAATCACCAAAGAAGAATTCAAACAGATAGCGAACACGTGTAGGAGTAAAGTCAGAAAAGCTAAAGCGCAGAATGAGTTCAGGCTTGCTAGGGAGGTTAAGAACAATAAAAAGGGTTTTTTTGGGTATGTCCGCAGCAAAAGGAGGAAGAAGGAAATGATAGGGCCGCTACGTGGAGAAGATGGCAAAATGCTAACAGGGGACAGAGAAAAGGCAGAATTACTCAACACCTTTTTTGCCTCAGTGTTTTCAGAAAAGGAAAAGGAGGACCAACCTGAGGAGAATGGAACAGAGGACACAATAGGGGAAATCCAGCTCAAAATAAGTAAAGAGGTAGTACAGGAATACCTTCTTAATCTAAATGAATTTAAATCTCCAGGACCAGATGAACTACATCCAAGAGTATTAAAAGAGCTGGCAAATATAATCTCAGAGCCATTGGCAATAATATTTGAGAACTCCTGGAGAACAGGAGAAGTCCCAGCAGACTGGAGGAGGGCAAACGTTCCCATCTTCAAAAAGGGGAAAAAAGAGGATCCCAACAACTATCGTCCAGTTAGTCTGACATCAATACCAGGGAAGATTCTAGAACAGATCATTAAACAGAGAGTCTGTGAACATTTAGAAGGCAATGCCATAATCACAAAAAGTCAGCATGGGTTTCAGAGAAACAAGTCATGCCAGACTAATCTGATCTCTTTTTTTGATAAAGTTACCAGCTTGGTAGATGAAGGGAATGCTGTGGACATTGCATACCTTGATTTCAGTAAGGCCTTTGACAAGGTTCCCCATGACATTCTTGCAAACAAGCTTGTAGAATGTGGGCTAGACAAGTTAACTGTTCAATGGATTTGTAATTGGTTGACCGGCCGAACCCAAAGGGTGCTCAGCAGTGGCTCCTCTTCGTCTTGGAAAGATGTGACCAGTGGGGTGCCACAGGGTTCTGTCCTGGGCCCGGTGCTATTCAACATCTTTATCAATGACTTAGATGAGGGAATTAGGGGCATACTTATCAAATTTGCAGATGACACCAAATTGGGAGGAGTAGCTAATACCCTAGAGGACAGGATCAAAATTCAGAATGACCTGGATAGACTGGAGAGCTGGGCCAAAGCTAACAAAATGAAATTCAATACGGAGAAATGTAAAGTACTGCATTTAGGGCGGAAAAATGAAATGCATAAATATAGGATGGGAGAGACCTGGCTGAATGAGACTACGTGGGAAAGGGATCTAGGAGTCCTAGTAGACCACAAGTTGAACATGAGCCAACAGTGTGATGCGGCAGCTAAAAAGGCCAATGCAATTTTGGGCTGTATCAATAGAAGTATAGTGTCTAGATCAAGGGAAGTAATAGTGCCGCTCTATTCTGCCTTGGTCAGACCTCACTTAGAATACTGTGTCCAGTTCTGGGCACCACAATTCAGAAAGGATATTGACAAATTGGAGCGTGTGCAGAGAAGGGCAACTAAAATGGTGAAAGGTCTGGAAACAATGCCTTATGAGGAGAGACTTAGGGAGCTGGGTATGTTTAGCCTGGAAAAAAGACGGTTTAGAGGCGATATGATAGCCCTGTTTAAGTATTTGAAGGGATGTCACGCTGAGGATGGAGCAGGCTTGTTTTCTGCTGCTCCAGAGACTGGAACACGGAGCAATGGGTGCAAGCTCCAGGAACAGAGATTCCACCTCAACATGAGGAGGAACTTTTTGACAGTAAGAGCTGTTCGGCAGTGGAACACACTCCCTCGGAGCGTGGTGGGGTCTCCTTCCTTGGAGGTCTTTAAACAGAGGCTGGATGGCCATCTGTCGGGGATGCTTTGATTGTGATTTCCTGCGTGGCAGGGGGGTTGGACTGGATGGCCCTCGTGGTCTCTTCCAACTCTGCAATTCTATGATTCTATGATTCTATGATTTCAATAAACTCAGGGAAATACTGGGGATGATCCCATGGTCAAGAATACTAAAAGAGAAGGGACCTCAAGACGGATGGGACTTTCTCAAAAGGGAGATACTGAAGGCACAATTTCAAACAGTACCATTGAGGAAGAAAAATGGGAGGTGTCTCAAGAAACCAGGATGGATGACTAAAGAACTTTCAATGGAGCTAAGTTTTAAATGGAACATGTATAGGAAATGGAAAGGGGGGGAAATCACCAAAGAAGAATTCAAACAGATAGCGAACACGTGTAGGAGTAAAGTCAGAAAAGCTAAAGCACAGAATGAGCTCAGGCTTGCTAGGGAGGTTAAGAACAATAAAAAGGGTTTTTTTGGGTATGTCCGCAGCAAAAGGAGAAAGAAGGAAATGATAGGGCCGCTACGTGGAGAAGATGGCAAAATGCTAACAGGGGACAGAGAAAAGGCAGAATTACTCAACACCTTCTTTGCCTCAGTGTTTTCAGAAAAGGAAAAGGAGGACCAACCTGAGGAGAATGGAACAGAGGACACAATAGGGGAAATCCAGCTCAAAATAAGTAAAGAGGTAGTACAGGAATACCTTCTTAATCTAAATGAATTTAAATCTCCAGGACCAGATGAACTACATCCAAGAGTATTAAAAGAGCTGGCAAATATAATCTCAGAGCCAATGGCAATAATCTTTGAGAACTCCTGGAGAACAGGAGAATTCCCAGCAGACTGGAGGAGGGCAAACGTTGTTCCCATCTTCAAAAAGGGGAAAAAAGAGGATCCCAACAACTATCGTCCAGTTAGTCTGACATCAATACCAGGGAAGATTCTAGAACAGATCATTAAACAGAGAGTCTGTGAACATTTAGAAGGCAATGCCATAATCACAGAAAGTCAGCATGGGTTTCAGAGAAACAAGTCATGCCAGACTAATCTGATCTCTTTTTTTGAGAAAGTTACCAGCTTGGTAGATGAAGGGAATGCTGTGGACATTGCATACCTTGATTTCAGTAAGGCCTTTGACAAGGTTCCCCATGACATTCTTGCAAACAAGCTTGTAAAATGTGGGCTAGACAAGTTAACTGTTCAATGGATTTGTAATTGGTTGACCGGCCGAACCCAAAGGTTGCTCAGCAGTGGCTCCTCTTCGTCTTGGAAAGATGTGACCAGTGGGGTGCCACAGGGTTCTGTCCTGGGCCCAGTGCTATTCAACATCTTTATCAATGACTTAGATGAGGGAATTAGGGGCATACTTATCAAATTTGCAGATGACACCAAATTGGGAGGAGTAGCTAATACCCTAGAGGACAGGATCAAAATTCAGAATGACCTGGATAGACTGGAGAGCTGGGCCAAAGCTAACAAAATGAAATTCAATACGGAGAAATGTAAAGTACTGCATTTAGGGCGGAAAAATGAAATGCATAAATATAGGATGGGAGAGACCTGGCTGAATGAGACTACGTGCAAACGGGATCTAGGAGTCCTAGTAGACCACAAGTTGAACATGAGCCAACAGTGTGATGCGGCAGCTAAAAAGGCCAATGCAATTTTGGGCTGTATCAATAGAAGTATAGTGTCAAGATCAGGGGAAGTAATAGTGCCACTCTATTCTGCCTTGGTCAGACCTCACTTAGAATACTGTGTCCAGTTCTGGGCACCACAATTCAAAAAGGATATTGACAAATTGGAGCGTGTCCAGAGAAGGGCAACTAAAATGGTGAAAGGTCTGGAAACAATGCCTTATGAGGAGAGACTTAGGGAGCTGGGTATGTTTAGCCTGGAAAAAAGACGGTTAAGAGGCGATATGATAGCCCTGTTTAAGCATTTGAAGGGATGTCACGCTGAGGATGGAGCAGGCTTGTTTTCTGCTGCTCCAGAGACTGGAACACGGAGCAATGGGTGCAAGCTCCAGGAACAGAGATTCCACCTCAACATGAGGAGGAACTTTTTGACAGTAAGAGCTGTTCGGCAGTGGAACACACTCCCTCGGAGCGTGGTGGGGTCTCCTTCCTTGGAGGTCTTTCAACAGAGGCTGGATGGCCATCTGTCGGGGATGCTTTGATTGTGATTTCCTGCGTGGCAGGGGGGTTGGACTGGATGGCCCTTGTGGTCTCTTCCAACTCTGCAATTCTATGATTCTATGATTCTATGATTCTATGATTCTATCTAACAAGCCCATTTTTATCTGCACCCATCTTGCCTTACCTGTGGGCTTGTCTCTATGGCAAAAATACACCTCATAGAATTTGAGGAGAATACATTTTATCTAAATGGGAGCCCAGATCAATCTGCCATATCCGGAAGGTGAAGGGCAAAAAACTCCAAATACCCCGTGAGAAAAGCCTTGCAGCTTTCCCCATATTTTAAAAAATAATGCATGAGTATGTGCCTTATTGGTTCTTAGGACAACTGATATGTATCAGTACATATTCTCAGAGTGGACTTCTGATTGGTTGGACATGCGCAGGGGGTGGAGCTTGCCAGCAAGGTAGTGCCTGGAACTGCCATGTTGCATTTGTCGCCATAGTGTGTGCACTGAGGCAACAAAACAGCCTCTCTTCCCCTATTTGTTTAAGTGGAAGATCACACTGCTGTATGGATATGCTTTTTTAAAAATACTGTTTGGTGGCAGCAACTGGTGACAATAAAAACATGAGTAATTCACTTGCACCCACCATCTTGATTCGCGGGCAAGCCCATCTGAGCAAGAGATGCATATGGTTTTGCTTGCCTGTGATCTTGGAAAAAACAACAACATGGAGACAAATGAAAGCTGTTGCAAATTGGTGTTTTTTATTTTTATTTTTAATTAAAAAAACACGAATTGGTGTTACTGTGCATCAATCCACATTTTATTGCCTCATATAGAAAAGCCCTGTGTAATTAAAGGGTTGGTGCAGGTGGATAAAAAGCAGAATGGGAAGGGTAGGGGGAGGGATGGAGAAGCCAAGATAGAAAGAAATGACGAAGGCTTTGAAGAAAGCTTCTCATTTCCCAAGTTTGAGTCACTGTCCAGTTAGACCAGCATAGGTTACCCACTGGATTTTGCTCCTAGTTTCCTACATTCTTTTTCCTATAGGAAATGAGTTTAGCACTTTTTAAAATGTGAAGCTAATTGGCCTGCCATGGGGTGGTGATCTTTAGACTTCACCTAAACACAACGAGGCTGAAATCCTGTTGGGTGTCTCATGGATGTGTGAGCACCCCGACAGAGGTGGTCGGGTAATTTTGCCCAATGTGGAACACCCTTATTCATTTCATGTTCATGGAACCAGAGTTGCACATGCACATGGCGCACAGACATGTATTGTGTATGCCTACAGAAGCACATTTTGTTGTGTTTTGTTGCTGCCTTGGTTCATTTGGGCAATGCTGCCCTTCAGTATAAGGCTTGACTGGCATAATTAATGCACATTCTCTGCATGCAGAGATTTTTCAGGATACAACCTAGGATCTCAGCCTGTGTCTTTCCTCTCTTTTCCTATTGCTTATGGCAAGGAGCCCTGGTGGTGCAGTGGTTAAATGCCGGCACTGTAGCCACAACATTATGAGTTTGATCCGACAGGGCTCCAAGTCTGACTCAGCCTTCCATCCTTTTGTAGGCTGGTAAAATCAGTACCCATCTTGTTGGGGGGAATTAGCTAACACATTGTAAACTGCTTAGGGAGTGCTTTGCACTACAAAGTGGTATAGAAATGTAAGTGCTATTGCTAAATATAAATGTTATTGCTATTTATTCCAGAAGGAGTCCTATTGGAACAATGAAAATAAAGCTCCCTGCCAGGATGCCTGAAACTCAACTCATTGAGTACCTGCTTTCTCATCTTTTGTGAACCTCAGAGACCCTTAACAGAGCAAATAGGACCCTCCAGGCTCTTTCTAGTTGATTGCAGTGGGGGTTCCACATGGGTCCTCCCAGTGACATTGTGTTGATGCAGCTGCTGCCTCAGATTTCAGTTTGCAGTTAAATGTAAAAAATTAAAGATGGGAGGCCACATCCTCAAAGAGGCAATTGCTTTGCACTTTCCTAGCTTCTCCAACAACAGTGCATGACACACCCTTCTTGTTGTTGTGTTATCAAGTTGGCTTCAACATATGGCAACCCTATCAATAGGTGACCTCTAAGTTCCTCTCCCCTCAACAGCCCTGCTCAGATGTTGCAGACTCAGGGCCATGGCTTCTTGAATGGAGTCTATCCACCTGTAATGGGGTCGTTCTCTTTTCCTACTGCCTTCCATTTTGCTGAGCATTGGCATCTTTTCTACTGTCTTCTGTCTTCTTACGATATGACCAATATGGCTTCTAGGGACCAATATGGCTTCTAGGGAGAGTGCAGGTTTGATTTGCTCTTGGACCAATTCATTTGTCTTTTTGACTATCCTGTTGTGGTTATTTTGAAAGTGAGACAAACAGCTCTAGGCAGTTCTTGCAAACTCAGGACCATGGCTTCCTTATCTGAGCCAATCCACCAGTCACATTTTCTTCCACTTTTCCTACTGCTTCCATTTTACCCAGCATTATTGTATTTCTATTCCAGTGAGTCATTTTCTCATGATGTACCCAAAGTACATCAAAGTTTAGTCATTTTGGCTTCTAGGGAGAGTTCAGGCGTAATTTGCTCTGAGAACCATTGATTACTTGGTTCGTTTTTCTGAGCAGGACATCTCTCCCTGCCCCCCTCCCCAAAACCTCAGCACCCTGCAACAATCTTGAGACAGAGATTGTTGACCTCTTGTGTTGAACCGAAATCATGATTTGCAGGCTGAAAAGTCCCCATCTGGTCTGCACAGAATGGGGCATCTTTCCCTTCACCTGAAACCCTCTTCCCCATCTGAGGCATCATTAGCTTTGTCTTAGCCATGCTGGATTTTGAATTCCTTGCCTGTTGCTCCCCCACTTTTTTTCTTTTAGCAGCCCGAAACTTGCAGTAAAATATTCATGGCTCTTTATGCTGAACTGCTGGGGTTGATTCCAACCGTTACTTTGTTCTATGACATCCCTTTTTACTAGCATTTGAGCAGAACCTGGCAGACAGGATGGTGTTTGCCTGGTATAAATCAAATCCTTTTGTTCCCACAGAGATGTGAGAGCTGTGTTGAGGAGATAATGGGTCGCATTTAAGGAAAACACTCATCTTTTGCCATACGGTTGGGTGAGCGTTGGAAGCTACGCCATGCTCTCTCTCACACCATGACCCAAGTTGCAGCCTGAGATTTATTTCCCCATTGATTAATTCCCCTCACTTAATATCTGCTTCTGTACAATGCATTGCATTTATTTCTTTGCAATGTTTCAAGAACCCCCCCACCCCAATCTATATTCATAACTGTACTTCCAGCCTCAATCTAAAAGGTTTATACAATAAAGGCAGAAAATATTCATAATCCCATAAATCTAAGGACTGAGTAGATTTCCCTCATAAATTGGAAGAAGGACAAGACAGGGGGAAGAAATAAAAAATCAGAGAGAAAGCAGGAAGGGAATAAATACTTGGTTCTTTCCCTCTCTCTTTCTGGGGTATAATAGAAAGAGGGAATGGCTGCTGCCAAACTGCAGAAATACTGCAGTTGGACACCACTTTAAGTATCATGACTCCATCCAATGGAATTCTGGGATTTGTAGTTTTGTGAGATATTTAGCTTTCACTGTCAGAGAGCTCTGGTGCCACAACAAACTACAAATCCCAGAATCCCATTGGATGGAGTCACGATAGTTAGTGGTATCCAACTGCAGTATTTCTGCAGTGTGGCAGCAGCCGATTAGAGAAAACGAGGAGAAGGGAATAATCTATTCTGCCTAATTCTGTACAAAAGTTCAAGAAACAGTTGGCCTTCTATGTTCAGATGAGGAGGAACATTCTGGAATTTTCTGTGATAGCTGCCAGTTGGTGAGAAGTAGATATTTATATATGCATGCATGCATGCATTTATTTTTTAAATTTAGATCCTCCACTTTCTCCCAGGGGCCTCACATCATAAGTGAAAACATAGATAAATAACTAGCTAAAACAATTTGTAAGGGAAAAGTTTAAAACAATTAAATATGCAATTCTGTGAAAAACAAGCACTCCTATGAAAACTACTAACTGAGAGTTTAGTCACCAGTTGGGCTTCAGAACTTAAACTTGGGATGGGGAGGCTTTGCCCAGCTTCCCCATCTTTAAAAAGCAGGGAACAGTAGAGATCGACTGCCTGAGGGATGTGTGTTGGGCTGAGCACACTCGAGAAGTGCGGATGGCCATTTCTTGGGAAGGCTTTAGTTGCATATCTCTGCACGGCCAGAGGTTGGACTAGATGGCCCTTATGGGCCTGTCCAACTCCATCATTCTATGGACTTTATCACACTTTCAGCAGGCCATTCCTAATTAGATCCTGGCCTCAGGAGCTCCTGGCCTCTTTTAATCTGCTGGGCATTTATTATTTTTTAAATGTGCTTTTAGATTAGTTGTTTGTTAATTTATATTTGTTTAATATCTTTTTATGGGGGTGGGTGGGGTGGGTGGTGTTTAGGGATTTTTATCTGTATTTGTATTTTAATTTTTATAAGCCGCCCTGATTGTTTTTAACAAAGGGGCGGGGTATAAATAAATAAATTATTATTACTACTACTACTACTACTACTGTTATTGTGCTATGATTCCAGTTTAACTGCTGTGGCTGCCTCCTGTGGAATTCTGGGGTTTGTAGTTTAGTGAGGCCTAAGCGTTTTCTGGCTGAGAATGCTTAATGCCCCTCCCTAAACTGCAAATCCCACGATGCCACAGGAAGCAGCCATAGCAGTTAAAGTGGAATCATAGCACTATAACAATATAGTGTGACATTGCCTTATGACAGTGCTGAATAGCCAATGCACAAGGAGGTGCTTCTTACAATAACCTGTACACCAATGCAAAGCCCAGAAGGAAGATTAGAGACAAAGCTAAATTCATGATGTTCAGGACCAAGGACAACTCCTAAGTAGCAGACAACCTGCTATCATTAGTTCTAGGACTTTATCAGACTAACCCCCATTAACATTCTTTTGCCAGCATATTTTGTGGTGTTTTTATGCCCGCAAAAGAACCCCCCTATCAGACCTACCTTGAGCAGTGTTAAAGAAGCAGCCCCAGCATGAACGGAGCTCTGTTTGCTTCTGGGTTCAAGATCTCAGTGATTCTCACAAGAAGACACAAGCATGGTAAATTTGAAAAATAAACAAAAATACAGACACAAAACGTACACACAAGCAGAAACACACACGAGTGTATGGTACCTGGTTTTTGCTATCTCACCCGGAAGTGTTCTGCCCACTGATGCTGTATTCATTTGAGCACAGTGGCACGAAGTTTCAAATGCCGGCAATACCGGCACAAAAATGCAATGGGAGAACTGTTTATGGCTTGGCCCATCAATAAAAAGGAATGGCTTTGGTACAATACAAAATTGCGAAGGATGGCATCATATGATATGTGCACCCTTTTGTGTTAGTTAGGTGTCATTATGATGCCATATTTGTCACATCTGATAAAGCCTCTAGAACTAGACTGAGCAATACAGTATGACCCCCATATCTATGGGGGATACACTCTCTAGGAAGCTCCAGGTCCTACAGCATGACTCTGTGGTCAAAATCAGGCAGAAGAATATGATAGAATTGCACTGGAGGACCTGGAAAATGCCTAGAGAGAACAATTTTTGTCAGATGCAAGTGAGTGAATCCACTGGTACTGATCCTGTGGATACAGGGGTCATACTGTGTGATCCAATACTATTTCTACAGTGCCATCTTCACGTTCCATCTCTACATTGCATTTGATAAAGTCTCCCATAATATTTTGATTAATAAGCGGATTAAATGTCGAATAGATGGGAACACTGTGAGATGGAGATTGGAAAGCTGCATTCAAAGAGTCATCATCGATGGCTGCATTTCAAACTGGAGGGAAGTCTTGAGTGGAGTGCTGCAGGTTTCTGTCCTGGAGCTTATGCTCGTCAATATTTTTCTCAATGACTTAGATGTTGGGTTAGAGGAAATCCTGCTCAAGTTTGTAGATGATATAAAACTGGGAGAGGTAGCTGACACATTGGAAGGTAAGAGCAGAATTCAAAAGGACCTTGATAAACTGAAAAATTGTGCTGAAACAAATAGAATGATATTCATTAGAGAAAAACATCAAATTCTACTGTTAGGCTGCAAAAATGAAATGCATACTAACAGGATGGGGAATATTTCCCTTAGAAGCAGTATCTCTGAAAAGGACCTTGGGGTCATTGTTGATTGCAAGTTGAACTTGATCCAACTGTGTGATGCTGCTGCAAAGAAGGCAAATACTATCTCCCCCCCCCCACACACATTAATAGAACCGTAGTTTCCAAGACAAGGGATGTAACAGTCCCACTATGTTCTGCATTAGTCAGACCTAATATGAAGTCCTGAGTTTACTTCTGGGCACCTCATTTTAGGAAGGATATAGAAAAGTTAGAGCAGGTTCAAAGAAAAGCTACAAGGATGAAAAGAGGTATGGAAAAAACAGTTCAGGAAAGTTTGAAGAAGCTGGGCGTGTTCAACCTGGTGAAGAGAAGACTGAGTGGTGACGTGATCGTCCTCTTTAAATATCTGAAGGGCTGTCACAGAGAGGAGGTGGCAGATTTATTCTCTGCTGCCCCAGAAGGTAGGACCAGATCATAGAATCCTAGACTTGAAAGAGACCACGAAGGCCATCCAGTCCACCCCCCATCATGCAGGAACACACAATCAAATCATTCCAGACAGATGGCCATCCAGCCTCTGTTTAAAAACCTCCAAAGAAGGAGACTCCACCACACTCCCAGGCAGCAGCGCATTCCACTGCTGAACAGCTGTTGTCAGCAGAAAGTTCTTCCTGCTCCTTAGGGGTAATCTGTTTTCCTGTAGTTTGAACCCATTGCTCCGTGTCCTTGTCTCTGGAGCCACAGAAGACAAGCTTGCTCCATCCTTAGTATGACATCCCTTCAAAGATTTGAACATGGCCATCATGTCCCCTCATCAGGCTAAACATACCCAGCTCCTTAAGCCGCTCCTCATAGGGCATGATGACTTCCAGATCTCCCACCATTTTGGTTGCCCTCCTCTGGACACGTTCCAGCTTCTCCATATCCTGCTGGAATTGTGGTGCCCAGAACCAGACACAGTATTCCAGGTGAGGTCTGACCAAAGCAGAACAGAGTGGCACTATTACTTCCCTTGATCCAGACACTATACTCCTATTGATGCAGCCTAGAATCACATTGGCTGTTTTAGTTGCTGCATCACACTGCTGACTCATATTCAGCTTGTGGTCCACTAAGACTCGTAGATCTCTTTCATATGCACTGCTGTCAAGCCAGGTGTCACCCATCCTATATATGTACATTTCATTGTTTCTGCCTAAATACAATTCCTTACATTTCTCCCTGTTGAATTTAATTTTGTTAGTTTTGGCCCAGCTTTCTAATCTGTTAAGGTCATTTTGAATTCTGATCCTATCCTCTGGAGTATTAGCTACCCTCCTAATTTTGTTTCATCTGCAAATTGGATAAGCATGCCCTCTATTCTGTCATCCAAGTCATTGATAAAGGTGTTGAATAGCACTGGGCTCAGGACAGAACCCTCTGTCTGCTAGTGAAGCTAGACACTTCTCTCCAGGATGAGGAGGAGACATTGGTGGAGCACCCTTTGGGCTTGGTCTAATGGGTTTAAGTTATAGGAGGTTTTCAGTTACAAGGGGATAGATTTCTGTGATGTACCAGAAACACGTTCACATTAACTTAATAAGATTTCTTTATTAAGCAAGGAAATGTATGCTAGTAACATGAGGCAAAGCCAGAACTGAAACCAATACAATATGGGCACCAGATAAACCCTTACAGTGTGAGAATGACATGCAGGGAGGGCAGTAGGAGTAGAGGCTGCATCCAGGTGCTACGGCCTTGAAGCCTTCAGAGGAACAGCATTTGCAGACCACAAGGCGGGCTGGCTGCAGTCCAGAGATAGAGAGGCCCAGGCAGGGGAATCAGGTCAGGAACCAAACCCATGCCAGGGTCTTCCATGGAATCTACCCTAATCCCCAGAATCCATGGATGATCATGACAATTTCAATCAAACCACTAGGAACTTCGTGACAGTAAGAGTTGTCAGACAATAGAATGAATAAATCCCTTTGATTCAAAGTTATAGCATCCTGGTGCAACAACAACAACATTAACAACAACAACAATAATAAATAATACTGAGTTATTTATTACCCGGCTCTCCCTTCAGGATCAAGACGGGGTACAACATCACAATACATCACATACAATTCAGTACAATTCAAGCAAGTTATACATTACAATCCAATCCAAGCAGGTTATACAATTTTTATACAATACAAACATTGCAGACAGTTACCAACATTGCAGACAATTACAAACAGCTGTACAGTGCAGACAATATAACTGCCAGTTAATGACGTTTTGAGCTATGCTGGCGGTGGCATAATAGCCACCGGTAGGGTCTCCCATGCCAGACAGGTCAAAACCGAAGGGTCTGACAAAGAGCGTCAAAGGGCAGGATGGGCTCTCTAGCCTCATGGCAACCGTCCTAGGAGAAGGAAAACTCTAATCCCAAACCCGGGCAGATGGTGCTCGTCCAACCCTGTAAGGTCAACCATCTAAGAGAAGGAAACTCTAATCAAACCTACGGCCCGAGGACCTCGCTGCCACGTCCATGCTTGCAAGGCCACGGCAGATGAATCTCTGGTTTAAAGGGTGAGGCCAGTTCTGTGCACGCTGCGCTCCACCAGAAAAATCCATTGCACAGGCTCGAAGGAAGACGGTGCTGCTGGCACTGCAGGAGTGACATTTTCCCACCAGAATGCACTGTACAATGATAAAGGACATGCTGCTTTTTTAGAAACTGTATTACTAATTTCCATAGCACATCGCCCCAGCTCTTAATATGCTGGTCCTCATTATACTGACTTATGGAAGGCTGAGTCGACCTGGGAGGCCCTGGGATTGAACCTATAGACTCAAGATCTAACATGAGGTTTTTTTGGCTGCAGTTTTGGCTGCATTAGCTTACTGTGCCACCAGCCCCCCCCCTTTTTTTTTTTAAAAAAACAACTCTTTAACTTAAAAGAAAACACCACTTTAACCGTCATGACTCTACCCCTTGAACTCTGGGTTGATTGTTTGGTGAAGAGTGTAGAATTTTCTGTTCGAGCACTCCTCTGCTGCTGTAGGTCAGACGGCTGGACTTGAGCTCTCTCGATGAGAATTCTAAGGACCTCCTCACACAACTACAAATACAAAGACTTTCATAGGATGGAGATGTGGCAGTTAAAGTTGTTTAATAATAAATTCTGTATACTCTTAGAGGAGATTCTCAGTATCGTTGGTGTCCCAGCTTTTCCTTTGTCATTCAGTTGTCTCCCAAGGAGCTGTTTGTGTCTTAGCAGTGGGAGACTGTGGGGTTGTCTACATGGTGTAATGCAAGGAGAATCCTACCTGTCTTAATGGCATTCCACACTGTCTTGCCATATTGGGAAGGAGGGGGCCCAAAACATCCAAAATTCTGCTGGAAAAACCTTTGCAGCTTTTCCTGGAGATTTTTTTTTTTTTTAAAGAGTGAGGGAAATGTGCAATCCTGCTTGTTGGGGCAAGCGATTCAATATGAATTGCTTTTCCATAGGAGAGGAAGCACAAAGCTGATTGGCCAGGTGAGTGTGTGGGGCGGGGCTTGCTAACAATGCAAGTGCCTGCTACCACCATGTTCCCCTTAATGGGTGATCACTAAGGCGATGAAACGGGTTTGTTTGTTTTTTATTTTTGCTTGTCTGTTAAATCAAAAAATCGCTCTATCGCAGCTTGGAGATCTTTTTTTAAAAAAAAATTCAGCAGGTGCAAATTGGGAAAGTACAAATGTGAATAAGTCACTCACGGCTGCCATTTTTCATGCAAAGCTTATATGGGCAAAAGCATTGTTAAGACAAATCACAGCTGCTGCAAAATGCCATTACTGTGGGGCACTCTGTTTTTTGGGAGCTCATATAGACAAACCTTGTGAAATTTTGGACAGATGGCATGGAACTTCCTTTGTGAAAGTCTCTTAATGGTGAAGAATTAATTAAGGCAGCCTGTGCCTCAGGACTTGCCTAATGGGTAAACCAAAATGTTGTCCGTGGAGTTTTCTTGGATGTTTAGGATCGCCATCTGACATCTCCATCATAAGATTGTTGGGAGGAACCATCCATTAAATGGCGAGGTAATCTTTTGTGTCATGAACAGCATGATGCCATGCATGCGCTAAGCAGATGAGAAGCTTACCTCACTTTGGAGTCTTGGACCGGTTAAGCATGCGTTGGAAATAATTCATGGAGAAAGGAGGTTATCAGCTCCTGCCTTGCGCTGCCAAAAATGCACAGAAGCCCAGGTTCTTCTTTCAGGTCTTTGGAGCCTGAACAAGTTGAAATGGGGGAAGTGATTAATTACCTCCACAACTGCATGAAAAACAACATTTGGAACCATTCCCTTCAGTTCTGACAAGCACTTTCTCCCCTGTACTGCAAGGCAGATGTTTGCTGTTTAAAATATCCAGTATAATTCTAGAATGACCTCTAGTAAAGTTTTGTCTCTGGGAACAAATGTTTTGAAAGGTCAAAATGGACATAAGGGATGGGAAGGAGAAATGCCTCCCCCCTTATGAGTCCATATGGGGTTGGGGGGTAGATTACATCTTATTTCTCCCATCAGGACAACAGATGGAAACTTTTCTGACAACAACAGGTCTAATTCTGCCTTGGCTTTGATGAGGAAAACATTTCCTATCTCCCCCTGCAACCCTGCTCCCCCAGCATGACTTCTGCTCAGCCTGATGTTCAAGGGGCTTGAAAGGGCCATGTAAACATGACAAATCAGGATGTCCATCAGCAGCAGCCTAATCCAATTGACAATCATTCATTGAGTCCATCATCTTTTGAGCACTGAGAGACAGGAGCTGCCAGAAAAGCATTCTTCGCATGCGTGGTCTCCAATGCCACTGTAAGAAAGGGCATAGAAGGACAATTCCTGGACATTTTTAGAGCAGTTTTCGTATCTTTCATAGAATTATAGAATTATAGAGTTGGAAGAGACCATAAGGGCCATCCAGTCCAACCCCCTACCATGCAGAAATACACAATCAAATCATTCCTTACAGATGGCCATCCAGCCTCTGTTTAAAAATCTTCAAAGAAGGAGATGCCAGCACACTATAAGGTAGTGTATTCCACTTCCCTTACTGTCAGGAAGTTCTTCCTAATGTTTAGGTGGAATCTCTTTTCTTGTAGTTTGAGTCCATTGCTCCCTGTCCTTGTCTCTGGAGCCTCAGAAAACAAGCTTGCTCCATCGTTAGTGTGACATCCCTTCAAATATTTAAACATGGCTATCATGTCACCTCTTCACCTTCTCTTCTGCAAGCTAAACATGCCCAGCTCCCTAAGCTGCTCCTCATAGGGCTTGGCTTCCAGACCTTTCACCATTCTGGTTGCCCTCCTCTGGACATGTTCCAGCTAGTCCATATCTTTCTTGATTTGTGGTGCCCAGAACTGAACACAGTATTCCAGGTGAGGTCTGACCAAAGTAGAAGAGTGGCACTATGACTTCCCTTGATCTAGATGCTATACTGCTATTGATGCAGCCTAGAATCACATTGGCTTTTTTAGCTGCCGCATCGCACTGTTGGCTCATGTTCAACTTGTGGTCTACTAGGACTCCTAGATCCTAGGCTTTTTTTTTTTAGCTGCCACATCACACTGTTAACTCATGTTCAGCTTGCGGTCTACTGAGACCCTTTCACATGTACTGTTGTAAAGCCAAGTGTCACTCACTCCTATATTTCCAATGTGTACAAGCCTGCTGGGTGATCATTTCAAAGAGGTTGCACAGGAAAAATTGAATTCAGAAAGGGTACCAAATTTCCATCTTAAGCCCTGTTTCCCAACACAGAGGGGAGTTCAGTGCCTTCCACATGTCATCAAAGAAGATGGTTTTGGAGTATGTGCAGATCCTAATACACACAACCTCATGTCACCATGGATGGGTTTATTTGGCACTAATAACTAATAGGATTCAGGGTTTGAATCCCTGCTCAACCATGGAAGCCCACTGAGTGACCATGGGGAGTCCTGCTTTCTCAGCCTCAGAGGAAGGTAATGGGAAACCTCCTCTAAATAAATGTCGAGAGCCGGTGTGGTGTAGTTGTTTGAGTGTAGATTCATCATGCCTCAGATGTGGGTGCCACCAATCATCACTGGTGCTCGTTGTTACCTGAATAGCATGGGGTCCGCAAGGATCCCACTAGTTTCTGAATTTAATATGGGGAATATGTAATTAGTTCAAATATGGCAGAAAGAGGTTGGGTAATGGCAGGGACTTTTGAACAGTGTATACCGGTAGTAATAAAGGAGACTCTAAGCCAAAAGGTACAATTAAATTATCATTATTGGAAATTAACAGTAACTGCATTTGCTCAAACACTCAGGCTTCAGACAAATCACACAAGGCTGACGAAGATAGTAGGAAATATTTGGATAAAGGAATAGTGTAAAGGGATTGTGGGTTATATTATATCAATCCTGATGGGTTGAGATCATGAAGTAAACTGATAGTGAGGAGGTCCAGAAGGCAGAATGGCTACACAGTCTGACATGGAGTCAGAAGGAAGAGGGTCTGTGTACATTTCGGTGCAGTTTTAGGGTGTTATTTATATCTGATAATTATCCTGAAGGGATAGGATCTTGAGTGGAATACAATGTTTCTCAGATTTTCCTAGGACAAGACAAAGGGTGCTCTGGAAGTGTTAATGATCATTAATGGTCAACATATTTAGAATTGAATAGGAAGAGGAAAGGTCTATTGTTGGAGGGGAAGAGGAGAGGAAGACCCCATTTTACAAGCATCAAGGACTCTGCTATTGTTGAGTGGCTTAGTGAATGACTTACCTCCAGGTGTTAAGTTCTGACCTGAGTATTTGTTTGGGGAATTTCCACAAGGCCCTTCCCTTGGTTATATGTGACTCCAGCCTTGGTATGTGGGGCTCTCTGGTTTACCTGCTAACCACATGGAAGGCCACATCAAGCCAAATTATTAAATATTGCCAATTAGTTGATATTCCAAGATGGGGGCTATCAGGATAGGTAACACCATCTGCTGCCTTTTTAGCATTGGGGGAGGCTTTTAGGTTGATTCACTGGCTGCATCCCTTCCTAGAAACAAAGGCCCGTCAGTTCTGTTTAGCCAAACCTTTTGCACTGTGGAACGGATTGATGATTTGGGACAGAGTTTGCTTGTGTTGAGGTTGTTGCTAGCTCTGGGCCAAGGGCAGCTTGTGTGACTTTGCTTTGTTGCTGCTGCTTCTGTGTGTGAGATCCGTTTCTCCTGTTGGTTGTTGTGTTTTTACTATTGGTGCACTTGGGCATTAACGGTATATTTTCCAAGAGTGGCACAAGACCATAGTATTGGAAGGAGGTTAAGAAATGAAGTAAAGGTGGATAGATTAAATAGATAGATAGATAGATAGATAGATAAGCCTCTCTCCCAGACCTATGCTTATTCTGAAAAATCCACACAAAATCTTCTGCCACCTTCAGGACTTACAAAGGCCTTTTAAACACATTAATTTATTTAAAAAACCTACTAATACATGCATGGCTTCATTAGCAAAGGCACTGTGTTGTTTTTACTCCCATAGCCAAAGACTGTGACCCTTGGAAATACTGCCACTCTGGATTTCCTCTTTAAATACTTGTGAACAGAATTTAGAAGGGAGGCATCATGTGTGTATGTGTGGGGTGTTTATTGTGGGCCAAAAAGGCACAGATCGAAATCTTCACAGAGTCAGAAAGTTCGTCTTGAGCCAGTCTCTGCCTAACAGGAAAAGCAGTCTGTTTTCTGCTGCTCCAGAACACAGGACCTGTACTGACAGAGTCAAATGGCGAGAAAAGAGATTCCACCTGAACATTAGGCAGAACTTCTTGAATGTAAGAGCTGTTCAAAAGTGGAATGGACTGCCTCAGAGCAGTGATGCCTTTTGGGCTTGGTGTGTCAAACATTGCCAAAAAACTGAGCATAACTCTGGTGGTGAGTCACTTTGAGGAAAAAACATTATTTCGCGCTATTTATTGTTTAAATAACATAACTGTATACAGTTGCCCCTCCACATTCGCAGCTTTCACTCTCACAGTTTTGATCATTCGCCATTTGCTCAGCAAGCACCCCATTTAAATCAGCTTCTCTCCCTCCCACTCAAGTGAGAGGAGCTGATTTAAACTGAGTGCTTGCTGAGCAAGCCAGGCGCTCAACTCCCCGCTCTCCTGGGGCTTGGCTCCATTTGGGAGGGGGGGAGAGCCAAGCCCTGAGAGAGCGGGGAGTTGGCGGTAAAGGCGCTTTTTAGCCCCCCCACCCTTCCCTATTGAGCTTTCTAAGCCTTGTTGCTGCTTTGGGAGGGTGCGGGTGGCTGAAAAGCCTCTACACCACGCTCTCTTCACCCCTCCCAACCTTCCCAAAGAGGCTATATGGGGCTCTCAATCCCCAGAGCCCCTTTGGGAACCCCGGAGAGAGGCTGACCAGACTCCCTCCCACCCTCCCGTTGCCTTCTCCATCCTTCCCGAGGTGGCTCCAGAGCTTCAAAGCCCTGGAGCCCCCTTAGGAAGGCCAGGGAGAGGCCGGGAGACTCCTGCCCACCCGCCTGCTGCTTTCCCCAGACTTTCCGAGGCAGCTCTGGGGCTTTGAAGCTTTGGAACCCCCCCCCCCCAGGAAGGCTGGGGAGAGTCCAGGCAGACTCCCTCCCTCCCACTGCCTTCCGCAGCCTTTCTGAGGCAGCTCCGGGACTTCGAAGCCTCGGAGCCTCCTCAGGAAGGCCGGGGAGAGGCTGGGCAGACTCCCTCCCTCCTGCTGCCTTCCCCAGCCTTTCTGAGGTGGCTCCGGGGCTTCGAAGCTTCGGAGCTCCCTCGGGGAGTCTGGGGAGAGGCCAGGCAGAGTACTTCCCTCCTGCTACATTCCCCGGCCTTTCCGAGGTGGTTCCGGAGCTTTGAAGCCTTGGAGCCCCCTCAGGAAGTCCGGGGAGAGGCTGGGCAGAGTCACTCCCTCCCTCCTGCTGTCTTCCCATGCCTTCCCGAGGCAGCTCTGGGGCTTCAAAGCCCTGGAGCCCCCTCGGGAAGGCCAGGGAGAGGCCAGGCAGAGTCCCTCCCTCCCTCCCGCCACCTTCCCCAGCCTTTCTGAGGTGGCTCTGGGGCTTCGAAGCCTTGGAGCCCCCTCAGGCAGGCCAGGGAGAGGCTGGGCAGAGTCCCTCCCTTTCACCGCCTTCCCTGGCCTTTCTGAGGTGGCTCTGGGGTTTTGAAGCCTCGGAGCACCCTCAGGAAGGCTGGGGAGAGTCCGGGCAGACTTCCTTCCTCCTGCTGCCTTACCCAGCCTTTTCGAGGTGGCTCCAGGATTTTGAAGCTTCAGAGCCCCCTTGGGGAGTCTGGGGAGAGGCCAGCCAGACTCCCTCTCTCCGGCCGCCTTCCCCAGCCTTTCCGAGGCGGCTCCAGGGCTTCAAAGCTTCAGAGCCCCATCAGGAAGGCTGGGGAGAGGCCGGGCAGAGTCCCTCCCTCTCGCCACCTTCCCTGGCCTTTCCAAGGTGGGTCCGGGACTTTGAAGCCCTGGAGCCCCCTCAGGGAGGCCAGACAGACTCCCGGCCACCTGCCCGCCCGCCTGCCGCCTTACCTGGCCTTTCTGAGGCAGCTCTGGGGAAGCACAACAGGCCTCGTGGGGGGGGTGGTGGCCAGGTGGGGGGAGGCTTCACCCCCCCGCCTCCCTAAAGTGGCAATCGGGGCTTCGTAGCCCCACCCACCACTTTCCTCCACCCTCCCACCCTGCCTAAAGTGGCGACTGATTGCCACTTTAGGGAGGGTGGTGAGGTTGTGGGTGGGGCGGAGGAGGCCTACGGCCATGTGTCAGCCCAAATGGCTACGTGTGTCAGTGATGACACGCGTGTCATAGGTTCGCCATCACCAGCCTCAGAGGGTGCTGGGCTGTCCTTCTTTGGAGGCTTTTAACTAGAGGCTGGATGGCTATTTATGAGGAGGGCTTTAATCCTATAATCCTGCCTGGTAGGTGGTTGGACAAGGTAAACCTGGAGATCTCTCCCAATGATATGGGCTTGACTAGACAGGAGCAAATCATGTTGAGGAGTGCACATTAGCTCACCCTCTCAGCAGCTCCGGGTTGTCTTCACAATTTCCTCCCCCAACCAAACATGTCATCTGTGCAGCAATCACATTCACATGGCGCCATCTTTCAAATCAAAATGGTGGCTGGGAGCATGGGGCACTATTATTCCCCACACTCTCATCGCCACTGCAGAGGTGTTTTTTTTTTTTTAATTAATTCTATCTTTAAATGGGTGGAAGGGAGACCTTCTGCTTGTAAAAAAAAAGAAACCCTTTTTTCAACTCTGTGCTGCGAAACACACTTGACCCTCTGGAAGGCCAAAATGGTGCTTCCAGACTGAGTTACAGGAAAGCCCACCCCCACTTACATGGTGGACCAATGAGGTGTCAACTTCATCCTGGCCCCGAATGCGTAGCACTGCAAATCAGTCATTCAGAAAACCGCAAAGTCACCTAACATTGTTTTTAGCAGATTGTTTTTAGCAGAGGGGCGGGGTATAAATAAATTTTATTATTATTTATTATTATTCAGCACTTTTTTTTGCCCCCTCTCTCCAATAATGGTGAATCTCCCACGCAGCTCATTGGGACAAAAGGTATTCTCTGTGAATTCTATGAGGCGTATTTTCTATCTAGATAACCCCTATGATTCTATGTAAAAAGGAGTAGGGTAGGGAAAGGAAGGAAGGAAGGAAGGAGAGGGGGAGATGGGGAAGGGTGAAATGAAATGTACATCACTCTTCCATCATCCTCTTTCCAGTCAGACTCCAAAGGTTTTTGTCTGAAACAAAGCACAGTGAAAGGGCAAAAGAAATGGGTAAATTGCTATCTTAATAACAACCTGCTCTGCTCAAAATGGAAAGATCAAAGTCTACCAGGAGGCCTTGCAAAAGAGCTGGAGCTGCTGTGATTTTGTCAAGAGCTGAGAGGAGGCACCTGGAATTCTCTGGTTGGTTTGGGGGAGAGAACAGAGGGAGGGGAGGAGAAGAGAGCCCTGAACCCGACTGGAATCCCCGCCCGAAGAAGACACTTTGCCAAAAGGAAAGGAAATCAGCACCATTTTGATGCTATTCATCTTTCCAGCTTACTCACTGGTATAGTGATGATTTTTAAAGTACAGGCCCTCACCGTGACAGTCCACACAGTTCAGACCTTTTTGTTGTGGTGGTGGTATGCCTTCAGATCAAATTCAACATATGGCAACCCTCTCCTAGGGCTTTCTTGGCAAGGTTTCTTCAGAGGAGGTTTGCTGCTGCCTTCTTCTGAGGCTACTACACCAATGCTAGCACGGGATGAGTCCTTCCTGAATCTTCATTTGCGAAGAAAAGCCAGAGAGATATCACTAGAGGGCGACATGGGCGGTAACAACTGGATCCCCTTGGCAGTCTACTGCCAATGTCTTTTGAAACTTGCAGCAGATCTTCTGGGCTGCCACTGCAGTGATGGTCACCTGAATTACTATGGATCTAGTATAATCTGCCAACAGGTCACTGTCATGCCCCATGAGTCTGATGAGGGTATGGAATCAGAGGAGGAGGAGGACATGGCAGGGAATGGCCCTAGGGACCCTGGCACAGGTTTATCTACAACTGTGCCAGCAGCAAACCCTGCCAACCTGGAGGCTCAAGCAGAAGAAGAGCCTGGTCCTAGGGGGTTGGCAATTCAGCAGAGAGTCCTGCCAATTCAGATAAGGATGAGGAAGAGGAGATGGACTTTCCTCCATCATCATTCAGCAAGCAGAGATCCCAAAAGGAAGCTTGAAGAAGATTGTTGAGGCTTTATCAGAAACACTGGCTCATCAAGGAGCACCTGACAAAGCCTTGATAGCTATATATACATCTTGGGGAGCCATGGAGGCTTTGTCAGAGATCAACTGATCTTCCTGGAGAAAGCTTCCTGCTGGTTGTCTTTGACTCCATGTTCCTGTTGCCTTGCTTCCAGCTGCCTTGATTCATGTTTAGACCATGGACTGTTCCTGACTACATTATTGCCTGATCCTGTTGACCCATGCACTTGTTTTTGACCCATGCTGACAACCGTAAGCCCCTGACTTTTTGGACTATGTTGCTGGACTAAATCTTTGCAAGACTGTGTTTCCATTCCTTTGTGCTAATTAACCGTTGGCTACCTTGTCAGATTTTGCTGTTTGTTATACTTTGCTGGTATTTAGCTGCTTTCTCAGATAGTCAGAAATAATATTTGCCAACTTCCAACTGGCTCTTTCTCTCAAAAGATCTCCCAAGAAATCAGTGTTGGGATCATTGAGTAGTAGTAGTATGCCTTAAAGTCATTTCCAACTTATGGTGACCCTAAGGCAATCTTCTCCTAGTGTTTTCTTGGCACAATACATTCAGAGGAGATTTGCCCTTGCCTTCCTCTGAGGCCAAGAGAGTGGGATTTGCCCAAGATCATCCAGTGGGTTTCCATGGCTGAGTGAGTATTCAAACCCTGGCCTCCAGGAATCCTAGTCCAACACTCAAACCACTATACGAGGCTGGCTCTCATGTCACTGACAGCATGGTAAATAATGAAGTGTATGTTCCACCTCCCCAGAGGTTTACATGTGGGACAATTTTTGTTTGGCCAGAAAATGGACTGTCAGAACTCATACACACACCTGTCCCTTGTAAGCGAAAGGAAAACGGAATTTGCTCCTTTTCTGCCACCTGTCAGCCTCATCCCTGAATTCTGGGATTTGGAGTGGAATTCATGGAGGACCCTGACATGAGGCTGCTTCCCTTGCCTAGGCCTCTGGAGTTTTGGAGAGAGGCCAGCCTGCCTTGTTTGCCTAGGAATGTTTCTCTCCACAGCGGCTCAAGCTCAGGGCATCCAGGTGCAAGCCACCCTGAGACGGAGGCATCTATCCTCCCTAAAGGCATTTCTCATGCTGTGGGGTTTATCTGGGGGTTTGCTCTAGCTGTATTCAGTTTCGGCTTTGTTCTATGTTCCTGACACACAAATCCTTGCCAATAAAGAAATTTATTGACTGAATGTGAGTGTGTGTGCTTGGTACATCACACCACCTGCCTCTCACACTGACATGCTCTTATTAGAGCTGCATTGTCTTAGGGTTTGTCTAGCTGGTGAAAATACTCCTCACAGAATGCGACTAGAATAACTTTTGTCCCAACGAGATCTGTATGAGATTCACGGTATTTGGAAGGAGGGGAGTCAACAAACTTCATCTACTGTGGGGTAAAGCCTTTGTGGATTTCTCCAAGTTTTTTTAAATAATGCATGGACATACGCACTAGTGCATGTCTGCACACCCAATTCAGTACACTGTTCATTCTGGAAGTGGAGAATGGATTGGTCCGCCATGCAGGTTGTGGGTGGGCTTGCCAGCAAGGAAGTGGCCAAAAGCACTATTTTCACTTTTTGTGTTATCGAGTGTGTACTTTTTTGTAGTGCTGAGGTGAGCAAAGAGCTTTTTTATAAGCAGAAGGGTGCACTTGCACACTTTTGATTTACAAGTTTTTTTAAAAGAAGACTGTGCAGTGGTAATAACACACGTGGAGAATAATAATGCACTGTACTCTCAGCCACCATCCTGAATCACAGGCATGGTTGTGTGTGCGCTGTGAATGCGGATAGCTTCACATAGAATAGATTTTGCCAAAAGGCCGTGCAGACAAATGAGCACTGCTGCAAATTTGTGGTAATGTGCACCAATCTGTGTTATATCTTCTGATCTAGACAACCACTTAGAATCATAGAATCATGGATTTGGAAGGGACCACAAAGGCCATCCAGTCCAACCCCATTCTGCCATGCAAGAAGACACAGTCAAAGCACTCCCAACAGAAGGTCATCCAGCCTCTGTTTCAAAACCTCCGAAGAAGGAGACTCCACCACACTCCCAGGCAGCAGCAGATTCCACTTCTGAACAGCTCTTACTGTCAGGAAGTTCTTCCTAATGTTTAGGTAGAATCTCTTTTCCTGTAAGTGATCTTGCTTGAGATCACTTTCTGAAATGCTGTAACACCCTGGCTTTATTATAAAATGTTACTGTTTATGCATAGCTTTTGTTCCCTGCTATATCACCGGTAGGAGTACGAGTGTTGTCTAGATGGGTTGTCTAGATGGTGAAAAGACTCTTCATAGAATGTGAGGAGAATACCTTTTGTCCAAATGCAATCCCATGGTGATTTAATGTATAGTAGGACCCCTATATCCACTGATTCATTATCCACTGATTCAATTATCCACAGGACACAAAACAGCACACCTACCATAGAGTCTTCCTAGAAAATGTGTCCTCTTTAACCATTTTCTAGGTCCTCCAAGGCAACTCTATGGTGTTTTAAACCAGAAGTCCCATTATTCTCAATGGGGGTAGCTATTATCCACAGTTTTCGGTATCCACGGGGTCCCCCAAAACCAATCCACAGTGGATATGGGGGTCCTACTGGATTGTGAAGGAGCCCCCCCAAACTCCAAATATTATGTGAGAAAATAATAATAATAATAATAATAATAATATTTATACCCCACCCCTCTGTTAAAACAATCGGGGTGGCTTACAAAAATTAAAATACAATACATATAAAAATCCCTAAACACCCCACCCCCACCCTCCCCCATAAAAAAATATTAAACAAATGTAAATTAAAAGCAACTGTCTAAAATCACCTTTAAAAAAAATAAATACAATAAATAGCCAGCGGACTAAAAGAGGCCAGGATCCCCTGAGGCCGGGATCTAATTAGGAAAGGCCTGCCGAAAGAGATCTGTCTTTAGTGCTTTTTTAAAGCTACTCAGGCTTGTCATCTGACAGACCTCGTTCGGAAAAGAAAAGACTTTGTGGTTTTCCCCATATTTTTAAAAAGCTCCACAGGAAATGTACATTCCTGCTCATTCGAACACCAACACAATTTGTTGCGAAGTACCAAGGGGGTGGGACTCTTCATCTGATTGGCCAGATGTGTGCAATTGAGGGCTGGCTGTGAAGCACCCAGAAGGGCAAATGACTGTGCCCTTTTGTAAACTTTTATTTTTTAAACTGTACTGTAAAAAGCAAACATGGTCGTGAGTCAAGATGGTGGCCTTTGTTGGTTTGCGTGGTGGTGGGGGCAAGGAAGGTGAAGGGGACCCGGCAGTGTAGCGCCTGGAGATTACGAGGAGGTTGGCCACCGTGAGGAAGAGGAGGAGAGCCTCCCACCCTTCTCCCATCCCGTTGGTGGCGGCCTCTGATTCCCCTCCCTGTGTAAAACTGACATGGCTGCTGTCTTAATTAATGCCATATGAACACCACATAGGAGAACACCACAAGACGGATGGGACTTTCTCAAAAAGGAGATACTGAAGGCACAATTTCAAACAGTACCATTGAGGAAGAAAAATGGGAGGTGTCTCAAGAAACCAGGATGGATGACTAAAGAACTTTCAATGGAGCTAAGTTTTAAACGGAACATGTATAGGAAATGGAAAAAGGGGGAAATCACCAAAGAAGAATTCAAACAGATAGCAAACACGTATAGGAGTAAAGTCAGAAAAGCTAAAGCGCAGAATGAGCTCAGGCTTGCTAGGGAGGTTAAGAACAATAAAAAGGGTTTTTTTGGGTATGTCCGCAGCAAAAGGAGGAAGAAGGAAATGATAGGGCCGCTACGTGGAGAAGATGGCAAAATGCTAACAGGGGACAGAGAAAAGGCAGAATTACTCAACACCTTCTTTGCCTCAGTGTTTTCAGAAAAGGAAAAGGAGGACCAACCTGAGGAGAATGGAACAGAGGACACAATAGGGCAAATCCAGCTCAAAATAAGTAAAGAGGTAGTACAGGAATACCTTCTTAATCTAAATGAATTTAAATCTGGAGGACCAGATGAACTGCATCCAAGAGTATTAAAAGAGCTGGCAAATATAATCTCAGAGCCAATGGCAATAATATTTGAGAACTCCTGGAGAACAGGAGAAGTCCCAGCAGACTGGAGGAGGGCAAATGTTGTTCCCATCTTCAAAAAGGGGAAAAAAGAGGATCCCAACAATTATCGTCCAGTTAGTCTGACATCAATACCAGGGAAGATTCTAGAGCAGATCATTAAACAGAGAGTCTGTGAACATTTAGAAGGCAATGCCATAATCACAAAAAGTCAACATGGGTTTCAGAGAAACAAGTCATGCCAGACTAATCTGATCTCTTTTTTTGATAAAGTTACCAGCTTGGTAGATAAAGGGAATGCTGTGGACATCGCATACCTTGATTTCAGTAAGGCCTTTGACAAGGTTTCCCATGACATTCTTGCAAACAAGCTTGTAAAATGTGGGCTAGACAAGTTAACTGTTCAATGGATTTGTAATTGGTTGACCGGCCGAACCCAAAGGGTGCTCAGCAGTGGCTCCTCTTCGTCTTGGAAAGATGTGACCAGTGGGGTGCCACAGGGTTCTGTCCTGGGCCCAGTGCTATTCAACATCTTTATCAATGACTTGGATGAGGGAATTAGAGGCATACTTATTAAATTTGCAGATGACACCAAATTGGGAGGAATACCCTAGAGGACAGGATCAAAATTCAGAATGACCTGGATAGACTGGAGAGCTGGGCCAAAGCTAACAAAATGAAATTCAATACGGAGAAATGTAAAGTACTGCATTTAGGGCGGAAAAATGAAATGCATAAATATAGGATGGGAGAGACCTGGCTGAATGAGACTACGTGCGAAAGGGATCTAGGAGTCCTAGTAGACCACAAGTTGAACATGAGCCAACAGTGTGATGCGGCAGCTAAAAAGGCCAATGCGATTTTGGGCTGTATCAATAGAAGTATAGTGTCTAGATCAAGGGAAGTAATAGTGCCACTCTATTCTGCCTTGGTCAGAGCTCACTTAGAATACTGTGTCCAGTTCTGGGCACCACAATTCAGAAAGGATATTGACAAATTGGAGCGTGTCCAGAGAAGGGCAACTAAAATGGTGAAAGGTCTGGAAACGATGCCTTATGAGGAGAGACTTAGGGAGCTGGGTATGTTTAGCCTGGAAAAAGATGGTTAAGAGGCGATATGATAGCCCTGTTTAAGTATTTGAAGGGGTGTCATGTTGAGGATGGAGCAAGCTTGTTTTCTGCTGCTCCAGAGACTGGAACACGGAGCAATGGGTGCAAGCTCCAGGAACAGAGATTCCACCTCAACATGAGGAGGAACTTTTTGACAGTAAGAGCTGTTTGGCAGTGGAACACACTCCCTCGGAGCGTGGTGGGGTCTCCTTCCTTGGAGGTCTTTAAACAGAGGCTGGATGGCCATCTGTCGGGGATGCTTTGATCGTGATTTCCTGCATGGCAGGGGGTTGGACTGGATGGCCCTCATGGTCTCTTCCAACTCTGCAATTCTATGATTCTATGATTCTATGAGAGCTTCACATACTATCATTTTTGCCAAAATGCAGTGGAGACAAAATGCAAATTGCCTATAATGTGCAGATATTTGCATTATTTCCTCCAGTATAGACAAGCCCTCTAGTTTCTTTCCTTTGGTGAGACATTCTCTGACGACTTGTATAAAAACAGAGCAATCCACAGGGATGGAGAATAAGAAACCTGAAGATGTTCTTGGGCACGGTGTGAGAACTGGAATTTCTCCTTATTTGTTTAAGCCAGATAATTGAAATTGTGAAAGATTTTCTATGCCTTGGCTTAGTCAAGAAATCAAACAGAGGCTAAGATTTGGAGGGACAGCTATGAAGGAACTCGATGAGGTCCTCAAGTTTAAAACCTCTTAATAGATGCCCCACCTCACACTCCTCCTGCTTTGAGTCTCCACTGAACACAAAGAGATCTTTGTAAGTCACATCTGGATCTCTTGAGCCACAGCGCTGCCTCCCTTTTCAGCAAAAACAAAAATGAAGAAGAGCAGTGCAGCTCTGCAGTTCTCCAGAAATGCAGTTGTTGTCATCTGTTCTTGCAAATGAATGCAACAAAATAATTTCACTCCTGACACCTATTAAATTAAACTTTGCTTTTTAATTCAGCAAGGCCCAGCCTCTTTGTCAAATTTGCATTTTTTTAATTTTTAAGTGATGAATAATGTTCCAAATAAATTTTGAATGAGGAACTTCTTTTCTCCCTGAAGTGTTGGGGCTTTCGTGGCAAGTTATTGCAAGGGCATATTTCATATTAATAATGAAGCAGATTTAATTGGTCTTCTCTCGCCTCTGCTTGGGATTGACCCACACTTGCTATCTCATAATAAATAAAGTTCCCATGATGCAGACAGAGAGGCATAGAGTTTGATGCTCAGCTGCTTGGCTGACCCCTTGGAGTCCACATCTGCTGTGAATGGATGAAGAGGCAACAGTCATGCTACATACAGTTGTGTACGGTCATAGAATCCTAGAGTCAGAAAAGACCACAAGGGTCATCTAGTCCAACCTCCTGCTCTGTAGGAGTAGCCAATCAAAGCACTCCTGACAGATGGCCCTCCAGCCTCTGTTAAAAATCCTGCAAAGGTGGAGAATCCACCACGCTCTGAGGCAGTGTGTTCCACTGCTCAACAGTTCTTACCATCAGGAAGTTTTTCCTAATGTTTATCTTCATCACAAGGGGTTGACTAGATGGCCCTTGTGGCCCCTTCCAGCTGTGAGATCCCATGGTTCTATGACTCTATGACTCTCTGACAGTCCTCCACAATGATATTTCCAGTCAGCCAGGCTGAAATTCTTTCTAAAAATCCCTTGTAGCCTCCAGCAAGGATTCTGGCTGTGTTTGTGCTTCTAGTTAGAAATGTCACTTGGGAATCCAAGTGCCCAGAGAACAGAGGCTCTCACACACTCAACTGCCTCCTGCCTTTGTGCGCACCCTGGAGCAAGCCAAGGAAGCCGCAAGCTCTCCAAAGCATCAAGTTGTACATAGATGGTTCTGCAAACTGAAATCTGAGGAAGCAGCTGCATCTTATATAGAATCATAGAAACATAGAGCTGGAAGAGACCACAAGGGCCATCCAGTCCTATCCCCTGCCCTGCAGGACTAGTTTAAATGGATCTTAAACGGTTTCATTTGGTTCTAAATTATCTTCTTTTAAGTCATCATTTTTTAAACTATGCTTTTAAGTTTCTTTATTTTTATTCCTTTACATTTTAAATTGCTTCAAAGTTTTAAAAGTTATTTTACCAGCACTAGACCTACAGGGGCAAAGGAAGACAGGATAGCCCTGTTTAAATATCTGAAAGGATGTGATATTGAGGATGGAGAAGGCTTGTTTTCTGCTGCTCCAGAGAATGGGACACGGAGCAATGGGTTCAAACTACAGGAAAAGAGATTCCACCTAAACTTTAGGAGAAACTTCCTGATGCTAAGAGCTGTTCGGAAGTGGAATACGCTGCTGCCTGGGAGTTGGGTGGAGTCTCCTTCCTTGGAGATTAAGCAGAGGCCAGATGGACATCTGTTGGGAATGATTTGATTGTGTTTTCCTGTATGGCAGGGGGTGGGGCTGGATGGCTCTTGTGGTCTTGTACAGCTCTATGATTCTATGATTCTAAGAAGGTCTCAGCCAGTAGTGACTATTGACTTCCATGATAGTGAAAAGGCAAATCTGCTCCATCTTTTAGCCTGAACTTTAGAGAAGCTATCCAAAACACCAAACTAACTTGAGGATAGGTTTCAACGCGTCTAAAATTCAGACTGAAACCCCACAGTGGCTTCATCACCACACTGATAGGGGAGCCATCAGTGGTTTTCCCCAGACCTTTCTAGAGGTGTCAGGAATCGAACCCAGGACCCAGGACCTTTTGCATGTGAAGCATGGCCTCTGACTTGAACTGTGGTGCTTCCTCTGGGCACAGGGCTAGGAAAAGGATTTGCATTTGAATCTCTCAACTATGTTTGGACTAAATTTCTGTTTGCTTCAACTGTAATGTGAAGTCTCTGAGTGCGTATTTTAAGCTCAGCTGCTACACACAGGCATAGTTGCTAGAGTACAAAGGCATTTATTTCTCTGTTTTCCATGAAAGAGACATCTTCTCCCTGATCCAGCCTGATAAAAATGGAAAATGGGGTTTGAAAATCCACAGGAAAATCTCTGCATGCTTTGTGTAGCAATTCTGTAGCTATCCCAGTGTCACCAAGCGTGTGCGTGCGTGCGTGTGTGTGTAGTGGAGTTTAAATACAGCCCATTCTTTCCTATTAGAGAGTTTTCTCTTGCTGTGATAAATTTTGCAGATAACACATGCATATATATATATATATATATATAGAGAGAGAGAGAGAGAGAGAGAGAACACTGAAAGGGCATTTATTTCTGTTTCCAGTAGAAGAAATCCACTGGAAGTAAACAAGTACTTTACTCTTATCTGGGTATTTTCGTTGTCTGCATTTTGAGATAAAGCTCTACTATTTTATCACTCTGCAATGCAACGTTAGCCTGCATTTCCAGCAAGGTCTGATTTAAGGTGAGATCATTCTGAATAAATAAGCAGCCTTTATGAGTCAAGAAGGCAGGGCCAGTGCATTTTAAGCCCCGGGTCCTTTGCATGCTAGCTTTCTTCTGAGGCTTTCAAGATTACCTCTCTGCTGTTATGCATTGTTGAAGCTGCACTTTAGTTACTCTGTTGGCTTGGCTCAGATGTAGGATTCCTGATTTCTGAGGCGTGGGTTCGGTTGCAAATTGGACCTTTGGCCACTGGTCCTTGTATACTCCCTTACCCTCTCTTTCATTATCCCCCCTCCTGTCTATGGCTATAGCATTAACATAGACTTATAAAATGCCTTGGAAAAGTGTTCGCTTTCCTTTGACTTTTCCCCATTTTGTTGTGTTACAGTCTGGAATTAGAATGGATTTAATCAGTTTTGCCACTACTTGATAATGGCAAGAGAGAGCTAGTGCAGTGTTGTGGTCTGAGTGTTGGACTAAGACTCCAGGAGACGAGGGTCTGACTCCCACTCAGGCATGGAAGCCCACTGGATGGCCTTTGGCAAGCCACTCTCTCAGCCTCAGAGGAAACCTCCTACAAGTAAACCTTGCCAATGAGGGACAGTGTGGTGCCATGGTTTGGAGTGCTGGGCTAGGACTCTAGGAGGGCAGGGTTTGAATCCCCACTCACTCCTGGAAACCCACTGGGTGACCTTGGACAAGTCATTCTCTCTCAGCCTCAGAGGAATCATAGAATCACAGAGTTGGAAGAGACCCTGAGGGCTGTTCAGTCCAACCCCATTCTGCCAATCAGGAATACACAATCAAAACAGTCCAGAAAGAAGGCCATCCAGCCTCTGTTTAAGGAAGGAGACTCTGGAGATTTTCACAGCGGGGCCAAAAGCCCCATTTCTGTCCTGCCGCCTTCTATCCCGTTCCTGCAACAGAATGGAGGTAAATGTTTGCACACTTACCTCCATTCCGCTGTAGGAACGGGCTCCTGCACTTCTTGCCAGCTGGCCATAAATGCAGCCATCGTAAGGCTGCCTTTACGACCGGCTGGCTGAAATCCTTTATTTTATTTATTTATGTATACCCCGCTCTTCAGCCACAAGGCTATCAGAGCAGCTTACAAATTGTTTTAAGCAATAGCTATTTACACATCTACACTGCATTAAGCAGTTTCCAATGTGTGTTAGCTAATTGCCCCCACAAGCCGGGTACTCATTTTACTGACCTACGAAAGGATGGAAGGCTGATTGAACCCCGGAGCCCACTGGAATTGAACTTGCAACATGATGGCTTGCAGTACTGGCATTTAACCACTGCGGCCGTGCGCCAAATTCAAAAATAATCCCCCCAAACGTCAAAGCAAGAAAGAAAATAGAAAAATAAATTAAGAAAAATACAAGTAACCCAGGGAGCGGAGGAAAGGGTGTTACTTACCTGGGTGTCCTGTTCCTGGCAGGAAGTGTCCACAACAGACCTCCCCTCATCGCGGGAGAGGAATGGGACACCTTTCGGACCACCCTGATTCCATGACAGAAACGGAACAGAGTGGTCATTAACGACTTATCCCCATGGTTGAAGTATCATGGGGAGAAAACAGAATGGTCACATTGGGGGCACGGAAGAGGTGAACATCATCTGAAAGAGAAATCTTTCAGTGCCTGCAAAGGAACAAATAGGTTGTCTGAAAATCTCCTCTGTTACCACTAAGGTGTCCAGTCTAGCCTTTCTGGGAAGAGAGTTCTTGAGCTTGGGAGCAGCCACTGAGGAAGACCGGTCTCCTGTGTCCCCAGCAGATTTGCTGTGAAGATGATGGAGAGAGAAAAGGGCCTCTCCTGAAGACCTCAAGGGCCAGGCAGGCTTCTGCGGCAGACTGACTAGACCTGGCCACATAAGGCTCTGGAATTTGGAATTTTTATTGGAATAAGACCATTCTACTAAAAAATACACCCGACCGCAAAAGGCCATAACAATAACACAAAAATAATACTAATTGTTTTCCTCTTTTCTTACTAATACAAAAATAAATCTATCCTAACACTAATGTATTTCCCCCCTTAATCTAAACATGCTATAATCACATTATATTTACACATTATAATTATACCTATTTGGAAATGAAAAAAATCAATAAAAGATTAATTAAAAATAATAATACAAAATAATACAATAATAATAATAAAATATTTATTTAAAATATCATTTTATGTTATTGCTGGGGTCGTCTCACTAAACCACAGCCAAAACTTTTTCCAACGATGGTTTGGCAATTTCTCTTTTTCACTCAGAGTTAAATTTTCAATTACGTTCTTCACATAATAGGCAGTGCCTTTTACATCCTGCAGATTTTGACTTTTCATCTCCTTTTGTCTCTGGAAAACTAACCCTAACATCATATAGAGGTTTACCAGGCGCACCGTGGACCAGGGCACTTTCCAAAACCTCTCAGCCACGGCAGAACCAGGCTCCTTCCTCTTCCTCTTTTGGCCCACTGACCTTCTGGGTCCCCTGACACCCTCTGGAGGTTCAGTCCCTGAAAACACTGTCCCCCAAGCCTGCTGTGCCAAACCTGGCCAATCCAGGACCCGGCCCAACTCCTTCCATGTTTCCCGGGCACTCGGGCAGTCCTGGACAAAATGTCTAATCGTCTCCTTTTGTGCCACGCCACTCAAAATCTCAGCCTTTTTACATTTTAGACATGGACAAGTCTTCTCATCCTCTGTGGTCCATGGTCTCCTTCCCCTCAGATTAAGAACCTGATGGCAGAGTCTCCACCTAAAGTCCCACAACTTTTTGGGGACCCTTTTGTCCATGAAATACTTCTGTGAGTGAAAAACAGTGCGGCCGCCTCCAATGCTAGCCACAACAGTCATGGACACCGTTGAGAGAGAAACGGCGTCATCCGAAATGGACCCCTTGCTGCGTGGCAGCCTCGTTACTGCACCAGAGGCTGCTTGCACAGCAAGAGGCTGAAAGAGGTGTCTGAAAGTCTCCAAAGTCGCATCAATAGAAGTATAGTGTCCAGATCAAGGGAAGTAATAGTGCCGCTCTATTCTGCCTTGGTCAGACCTCACTTAGAATACTGTGTCCAGTTCTGGGCACCACAATTCAAAAAGGATATTGACAAATTGGAGTGTGTGCAAAGAAGGGTGACTAAAATGGTGAAAGGTCTGGAAATGATGCCTTATGAGGAGAGACTTAGGGAGCTGGGTATGTTTAGCCTGGAAAAAAGACGGTTAAGAGGCGATATGATAGCCCTGTTTAAGTATTTGAAGGGGTGTCACATTGAGGATGGAGCAGGCTTGTTTTCTGCTGCTCCAGAGACTGGAACATGGAGCAATGGATGCAAGCTCCAGGAACAGAGATTCCACCTCAACATTAGGAGGAACTTTTTGACAGTAAGAGCTGTTCGGCAGTGGAACGCACTCCCTCGGAGCGTGGTGGGGTCTCCTTCCCTGGAGGTCTTTAAACAGAGGCTGGATTGCCATCTGCCGGGGATGCTTTGATCGTGATTTCCTGCGTGGCACAATGGGGTTGGACTGGATGGCCCTCGTGGTCTCTTCCAACTCTATAATTCTATGATTCTGTGATTCTATGAGATCTCAGTTGTACAGCTTTGGTAATAAACTTAGCCAATCTAATGACTACATAAGTGTTTGTCCTCTGGAGGAAGTAGGCTAACTGTTTGTAGCAGTCCCAATGTATAGTTCTGTCCAGTAATGTCTGCAAGTGGTGGACCCTTACTGGAGTATATAATTGGCAATTGAATAGAACATGTGCTATGTCTTCTAGTTCAGATGCTTCACAAACATATTCTCTCGATATATGGCACTTGGTGAAAGTGGCCATACTTGACCATGGATCCCAGCTGCTCAAATCTCCCTCTAGTTACAGCTAACCTGTGGTGTTGAGTCAGGCCCATTTCTAAATATTTTTCTGCTTGGAATGACCATTTATTTTGGGCAAACCATTTCAATGACCTGATGTTTGCAAGTGTCTCAATGTCCATTTGGGCATTCGCATCAAAAACTCTTTGTTTAAATATTGCTGTGGCTGAGTTGCCAGCTAATTATATATTTTGCATTGAAAAACCAAATTATGGAATGATTTGAAGAAGCTGCTTAATCCATGAGATGTGCTGAAATTGAAATGTGCCTAATTGTTCTTCCAGACACATTTTTGGCAGTCTATCAGCTTCCATTTGAAGGTTCTTCCACTAATAATTAAAAGCTTTGATTACTGCTAAACTGTGAATGGAGTGTGTTCCTGTTTCGGTTCTTACTGCTGCTGCAGAAGTAGTCCTGTCTGTCCCCTGTATAGTCCTTAAGAAGCATGCTTGATTTTGTTCAAGTAGTGGAGCCTTAGATAGTCCCCATAATTCAGCACCATATGTTAGGACTGGTACTATTTTTGCCTTATGGACCTTTAAAATAGGGAGCAGAGAAGTTGGATAGTTGTAACTGAGTAATTTAGTTAGCATTTTAGAGCTTGCTGTGGTCTTTGTGGTACATAGTTTGAAGTGATTGGTCCAAGTTCTTGTATCCGAGAAAACAACTCCTAAATATGAGAAGGAGTCTATTTGTTTTATAGGTTCCCCATCCAAGTGCCAGTTGTATTTGGTCCGTCTTTTCCCAAAGACCACCATTTTGGATTTGGACTTAATGATATTCCAAGAGTTTGTGGCACAGTACGTACCAGATTTCCTTAGCAATCTTCTCAGGCCTACTTGAGAGTCTGCCATTAGAACCAAGTCATCTGCATACAGGAGGATGTTAACATGTATATTAAGGATCTTTGGCATGTGAACATCGGTAGAGTGGAGAAATCCTGGAATGTCATTAATATAAAGATTAAATAGCATCGCGGCCAGAATACAACCTTGCCTAACACCTCTATGTGTGGGTAGATTCTGTGTAAGGGAACCATCAATTCCAGTATGGACTTTCAAACATGTATTTGTATATAGAGCCTTTACCAGGTGTAAAAGTCTAGGCTCCATATTTAGCATAGCCAGTTTCCTTCATAAGATGTCTCGATTTATGGAGTCAAATGCTGCACTGAGATCTACAAAAGACATAAACAAATACTTGCCGTGTGCTGTATATTTTTAGTGATAAGATGATGTAGTATAAAACAGTTGTCAATTGTGGAGTGGCTAGGTCTGAATCCTACCTGTTCTTCTAATATTTTCTTCTTAGTTGCCCAATCCGCTATTTTACTCAGGAGGTGTTTTGCATACATCTTAGCTGTTATATCAATGAGACTTACGGATCTGGGATTTTCCTTGTCTCCTTTTTTATATATGGGAACTATGATGGAAAGTTCCCATCCTGCTGGAATATGACCAGTACTATCTATGTATGTGGATAGTCTTGCTAACAGTGGAGCCCACCAATTGATATGTGCTTTGAAGAGTTCCACAGGAAAGAAATCTTCACCGGGTGCCTTATTAGGTTTCAGAGACTGAATAATGTGTTCAGTTTCTGACACTGATGCTGGTTGCCATATAGGAAAGTTGGCAGAGGACATAGTTACACTTGTCTTCTTTCCTGAAATGTCATGCTTAGGATGGGCAAACAAAGTAGTATAGAAGTCCTCCCAGACTGATGCTGAGATGGGAATATCAAAGAGTAATTTACGCTCTTTCAACATGCCAGATCATAGAATCACAGAAACATAGAGTTGGAAGAGATCCCAAGGGCTATCCCGTCCAACCCTATTCTGCCATGCAGGAATGCACAATCAAATCATTCCCAGCAGATGGCCATCCAGCCTCTGTTTAAAAATGTTCCAAAAAAAGACTGAGTTTGACTATTTTACTGACTTCTCTAGCTCAGACCAAATTGTTGCTGTGTACTGAGCCTTCTTGATAACTATTAACTTCTTATAGTCATTTCTCAGTTCTAGCATCTTGGGATGATTGGCTGGTGTAGGCACATCGCTGATTTTAAGGTCTTTTTTGAGCAAGAGCAGTCGGAGTCAAACCAATTGGGTCATGTACGCTGACAATTCTTATCTGGAAGTTTATCTATTAAAAAGTTTTTTTTTTAATGTACAACAAATTGGCATACCAGGTAAGAGTACCATTGGGGTCTTGTGTAGATGTGTCGACCATTTTCACCGAAGACTGGGTTCTCCCTCCCTCCCTCACCAGCAGATTTTTGCCAAGTGTCAAGTGCTCAGGCAACACTTGCAAAATAGATGGAGAATAGTTTTTTGCTGGAAGAGCAGCTGCATAATGGGAACTCATAGGAGACCTCCCTTCTCACCAGGAATCTATGGATGATGACTGTGTTCCCCACTCCAGTGCTTTAAATTGCCTGGGAGAGCAACATTTTCAAGAGGGGCAGTTTATTTGACGGAGGGAGAGGGGGAAAGCTTGACAAATATGATGTAAGGCGTAGTATCTTTTAAGTGGTGTGGCTTGATATGCTAAAAACATCCATCTGCAACTCATTATCCAAGACAATTTGTATCAGTGTATAAATATGACTGATGAAGTGTGTCATTTGGGAAACATCCATCTGTTCATTTGAGTGACGGTCCCTAGAAGCAGCAAAAACTCTTGTTGCACCTTAAGACTTACAAATTTATTATGGCATGAACTTTCATGGACTGGGGTCCATTGAATCCTAGAACCAAAGAGTTGGAAGAGACCACAAGGGCCATCTAGTCCAACCCCCTGCCCTGCAGGAAGCACTTCTAACAGATCAAAGCACTTCTAAAAGATGGGCTATCCAGTCTCTGTTTTAAAACCTCCAAAGAAGGAAACTCTACCACACTCCCAGGCTGTCTGTTCCACTGTCCTACAGCTCTCACTGCCAGGAAGTTTTTCCTAATGTTCAGGTTGAATCTCTTTTTCTGTACTTTGAGTCCACTTGCTCCATGTCCTAGTCTCTGGAGCAGCGAAAAGCATGCTTGCTCCATCCACTTAACCAGATGCACAAACCCTAAGTCAGCAGCTATATAATTTAGGGATGCGAATCTTTGCTGCTTTTGTTCCTGTAGGGATGAACTAAGAATTTCATCAAATTTCTCCCTGCTTTGTGAGAATGCAAGGGTTTCTGTGGAGTTTTAAACAACTTTGATTTGTTGCAGAGAATTAATTTTTTCAATAATTCACTTGGGGTTCCTGCACAGAAAATATGTTTTTACATAGAAAATGTCTGTTTTGTACATATTACACTGATTCCTGCACAAAAAATACTGGGTTCCCCCTCCCACCAAAAATTGGGTACATTTTAGACACTTGTTTAAAAATTACTCCATTTGGATAAACATGTGGATTTCTGCACTGAATAACCAAGAGTTGTTCTCCTGCGTGCATTTTTCCTCTGCAAAACCATCAACATTTTTGCATAGGAAACATTGCATTTCCTGCACAAATGCAAAAACATGTTTCCCACATAGGAAAACTATGTATTATTTTTGTTGAAATGAATTTCTCCTGACCCCAAAATGTGAAGAATCTTGTGTCTGGTTTTTTTTCCTCAGAAGGCTGTCTCAAGTGCAAATATTAATGCGTGTAGTGTTCATATTCTTTGTGTAACATGCATTTGGTTATAAATGAGCAGAGCGTGCTAAACAATGAAGTCAGAATGAACAATAGGCAAAAGATATAGGTGATAACAATTATGTTAATACTTAAATATACGCAAAGAAAGCACACAGGCTATTCAGAACAAAGTGGCAAGGATAAGACAAACATTCCAATATTGGCAAGATGATCAATACACACAGGTTGGCATCCTGTTGGTCAGTCCCAACTAGAGTAGACCCACTGAATCAATTATTGAATTCATAGAATCATAGAATCATAGAATTGCAGAGTTGGAAAAGACCACGAGGGCCATCCAGTCCAACCCCCCTGCCACGCAGGAAATCTTGATCAAAGCATCCCCGACAGATGGCCATCCAGCCTCTGTTTAAAGACCTCCAAGGAATGAGACCCCACCACGCTCCGAGGGAGTTTGTGAGTCAACACATAGATAAATCCAGTTGATTCATTGGGTTTACAGTAGGACCCCCTTATCCTCTAGGGATTGGTTCTGGAGGGGGTCGTGGATACTGAAAACTTTGGATAATAGTGAATGCCACTGAAATCAATGGGACTTCCGGTTTAAAATACCATAGGTTTGCCTTGGAGGACCTAGAAAATGGCTAGAGAGGATACATTTTCTAGGAAACTCCATGGTAGGTGTGCTATTTTGTGTCCCATGGATAATTGAATCAGTGGATAATGAATAAGTGGATACGGGGGTCCTACTGTACTCTAGTCAGGGCTAACAATAGTATTCCAGCTTAGGAAGGATTAAAAGGAAACAATAGTCTAGATTCAAGCCATAGATGATAGAATCAAAGTTCTTGAAAATATCATTTCACATACCTTTCAGCTCTGGCACACTTGTTAGTGACAATCCTCTTTGCATTTCATTTCTCTTAGTCCTCAGTTCTTATAGCTCTCTGACATCTCTGTGTAAGCTAATTTAGGATAATACTTCATGCTTTGGGTAAAGTGGACTCTGGTATGCAAAAGCTTGGCCTATAATAAAGGTATTAGTGGACTGCCACAAGAATCTTGGGCCTTGTCTAGACAGGTAATTTACCCCACTTTGTCCCCATCTTAGAGCCCTGTAGTCCTGATGATGCAGGGCTTTTGCTCTGTTTTGCCCTCAGCCAGTCCCCATGGCCCCTGGGGCAAAGACAGAGCTAAGGTGGTGATGGTGGGGATAGATGGGGTAAGGCCCGTTACACTGTTTTAAAATTTAAACCTGCTCCCACCAGATGCGGATGGCAGCTGCACACACCGGCCAGTGTGCTGGTGTGGACTTCCTCCCATTTCACCCAGGTAACAGGGGAGGAATGGGCCTGATCCACAGGCAGAATATGCACGAAACAAAGTTTGTTTACATTGAACCATCAAAAAGCAAAGGTATCACTATCTCAGCCACTTGTGAACAATTTTGGATTTTCTGTGAGCAACTTTAAGTCCCAATATTAGGAAAAAGATGGGATACAACTCATCATCATCATCATCATCAGCAGCAGCAGCACCAACAACAATGTGGCAGTAGTTTAGAGGCCAGTGGTTGTGAGTTTCAGACATGACCCCTCTGGCTTTTCTTCGCAAATGAAGATTCAGGAAGGACTCATCCCACGTTTTCTACAAGCACGCTGATGACTACAAAGGCCAATCCGAGATAAACAAGTCCGGTTGCAGAAAGCACAGCAGACGGGCTCCGTGGGTGATGTTTCCGGGTTGTGATTCTTTCTGCGTTGTCATTTCTCTTCAAGACTTGTTCGGCGTGAGTTCTCAAATAAGGCTGCAGCATTGTGGATAGTGCGTCTCTATGCCTCCCAATGTGAGGCCAGGGCGGACCATGGTTGGTGATCAATTTGGCAAAGCCTGAGATGTTGTTTCAGGGACTGCAATGCCATTTAAGGAACTTCAGTGGACTTACAGGGCAGTGGCCAGATGAGCTGCTGGTGTTAGCCCACAGAGCAGCCATCCCAGTCCATGAATAGTAAAATGGCAAGAGTCTCTCATTCAAAGTCTCCCTCTCCGGGAACACTTAGGACCATAGATCTCTCAGTGCTTATAAGTCTTATAGTTTTGGCATAAACAGCCCAGTAGTTATGGTTATCCGCTCTCCACAAGTAACATCAGATCCAGATTTTCATGGCTGCCATTTTGTTTTGTGTGAACATATGTCAGGCTTCCCTGCCTATGGATACTTTGGAATACTTTGAGGATGGAGCAAGTTTGTTTTCTGCTGCTCCAGAGACTAGGGAGATTTTCACACTACACTGTTATAGTGTTACTATTCCACTTTAACTGCTCTGGCTGCCTCCTGTGGAATTCTGGGCTTTGTAGTTTAGTGAGGCCTAAGAGCTCTCTGGCTGAGAATGTTAAATGCCCCTCCCTAAACTACAAATCCCAGGATTCCATAGGAGGCAACCATAGAAAATAAAGTGGAATAGTAATACTATAACAGTGTAGTGTGAAAATCTAGGAGATGGAGCAATGGACTCAAACTCCAGGAAAAGAGATTCCACCTCAAAATTAGGAAGAACCTCCTGACAGTAAGAGCAGTTTGGAAGTGGAATAGTCTGCCTGGGAGTGTGGTGGAGTCTCCTTTGGGGGTTTTTAAGCAGAGGCTGGATGGCCATCTGTCAGGAATGATTTGATTGTGTCTTCCTGCATGGCAGAGGGTTGGACTGGATGGCCCTTGTGGTCTCTTCCAACTCTTTGATTTTAAGCCACGTGGCACAATCCCCAAAGATTTAGCGCTCCCCCCTCCACCCATCAAAAGCAAAATAATTACTGCACTTGCTCTATGAATTGGTTTTCAATTTCTTTCTGGGCCATATTTTGTTCTTACTTTTTATGGGGATGTTTTATCTGTCTTTTTAAAATGTGTGCCTGTTTTTAAAATGTTTCCATACCATTTTATCTGGTTTCACTGTTTTTATGATTGTCTTTGGGAGCTGCCTTGGGTCTCATTTTGGGAGAAAGGCAGCACACAAATGCAATAAATAAATAACTTAGCAAGGCCTTCAGTTTCTAGCATTCAGTGCCTTCTGTCCTTACTTGAACATGAGCCATGAGATAATTCAGGGGGCTCCTTGCAGACACCAACACTATCAACAGTTGCTCTTGTGTGCAACAATGAAACAAATGGATATTTAGATAAATATGTGCTTATTTCTGTACCTACCCATGGCACCAGAGATTCCTACAGGTGGGAATGGGCTTCAACTTACCTTAACAAACCATGCTGGATGGGGGTGGTGAGGATCACAGGCAGAGAGAGAGCAACAGAACAGTCAAGGACTGGACCAGGAATTGTCTGTATGAGACAAAAAAGTGTGGATTGCTCTGCAGTAATAGCAATTTGCAGCAGCTGCTCTTTATCTAAACTGTGTTTTATTTTTTTTGGCATATCACAGGCATGTGAAGCTATCTGCGTTTGCTGTGCAAATGGGCATGCCTGTGAATCAAGATGGTGGCCATGAGTGAATGGGAGTTGTAGCTCTTCACCTCTGGCTCAAACTCACCACCTTGTTATGCAGCAGAGCCAACCAGCTTAGATCAGTGGTTAATGCTTTCCTTCAAAGCAGCAGAGTTTCAGAGAATAGGCTGAAGATCCTGACAAACTCTCCAAGCCTTCTCACTCTTCTCCAGGTGTCTCCAAAACGTCTCCAGGATTCACTCAGGCAACTCAGTAGTTTTATATAAAACCTACTTTATTCTTCTATATAAATATACTATATGGTCAACAAATCACAATCTCTACACACTACTCCACAATATCTCCAAACTACTCCACCTCTACTCAACCACAATACATTGGCAAACATTGCAATTTTATAGCCATTGTTTATCGCCACCCACTAGTTAGTTTCCACCCAGTGGGTGTGTACTTCCATTCTGATTGGTCCACATAGTTCCACCCATACTTAAGACCAACCCATGTATTTCAACATTTCACCTGGTACACTTAATGATTCTCAGCTGTTTCCAATCTGCATTCAGTACCTCTGTCCTTGGCTCTCAGGACTTATAGATTACATTAGCAGTTTCACCTGTGTAGCTTCATAATTGCTCTTGCTTAGTCATTGTGACTTTCACATACATATTTTATTTCTTTCACTGTATGTCCCATGTTGCATTTTCCTTAACAATCCCCTCCGAAATAAAATATTGTATGTGTCTTACAATGTCATTCCAACCATTTGTGTCAGCCTTTCATGTTTTTCTGCTGTCAATGCTTTTGTGAACAAATCTGCTATGTTGTGTTGTGTTTCTATATATCTCAATTCTATTTCACCCTTCTGAACCATGTCTCGCACATTTTGATATCTTACACCAACATATTTTGTTCTGTTCTTCAAACTTTCAGTTTCAGCCATCGCTATGCATGACTGTGAATCTTCCAGAATTTCCACTGGTATCTTGTAACTTTCATTTAAATCATTTAGCAATTGCTTAATCCACTGTACCTCATTTACTATCTCATTCAAAGCAGCGAATTCTGCTTCCGTTGTGCTTAACGCTACATTAGTTTGTTTTCTACTTCTCCAAACTATTGGACTTTCACTATATTTAATTATCATTCCTGTAACTGACTTCTTGTCTCCTAATTCTGATGCAAATGAACTGTCTACATAACAATCTAGATCTGAACTACTGCTTCTTATAATCAATTTCCTATCTAAGGTTCCTTTCAAATATCTCAACAAATGTTTTACTGCTGCCCAGTCTTCAATTTTTGGATCATTAACCCTTCTAGACAATACATTTACAGCATAAGAAATGTCTGGTCTGGTGTGGCAAGATATGAATTGTAAAGATCCTATTATACTTCTGAAGAGAATCTTGTCCTTAAATGCTCTAGTTGTCTCCTCAGACACAAAACCCGTTGTCATTGGAGCTCTTACTATTTTTGCATTCTGTAATCCACACTTTTGAATCAGTCTTTCAATTTTATTTCTCTGACTTAATAAACAATGTCCTTCTTCTGTCCATTCAACGCAAATACCTAAATAAGACTTCAAGACACCCAAGTCCTTCAAAACAAACTTCTCAGACAATTCTCTTTTTACTAACTCAGTTTCCTGTTTTGACTTTGCTGCTACGCACAAATCATCTACATAAATCACTAATACTATGTCTCCTTTTGTATAAACACAAGCATCTGCAATGCTCCTCTTGTAACCTAGCTTAACTAGCTCATCATTGATGCACAGATTCCACGCTCTGGCACTTTGTTTTAAACCATACAACACTTTCTTTAATTTATATACTCTCTGACTACCATTTTCTTCGAAACCTTGTGGCTGTTCCATAAAAATTTCTTCATCCAAAACCGCATTCAAGTAAGCTGTTTCAAAATCAAAATGTTCTACAACTAAATTCCTTTTTACTGCTACAGCTAGAACCATTCTCAGACTTTCCGGCTTTGCAGTTGGAGAATATGTCTTATCATAGTTCTCATACTGCTGTTGTGCAAAACCCTTAGCCACTAACCTAGCTTTATATTTGATACTTCCATCTGGCATTTCTTTCCTTTTGTATACCCATTTACAACCAATTACTTTCTTGTCTTTGGGTCTGTCAACAATTTCAAAAACATCTTTATTTACCAGGCAACCAAACTCATTATCCATTGCATCAAACCATCTTTCCTGTTCTTCACTAGAATAACTTTCCAATTCTTCAAAACTTTCAGGCTCTTCCACTGCTAAACAAGCTCTTGCCTTTGCCACAACAAACCTATCTGGAGGCTTTCTAACTCTATGACTACGCCTGGGAATAAAATCTGCTGTTCTGTCTCTTTCATCCTCACTTTCTCTACTAGGAGTTGTAGTTCTATGACTAAATCTCTCGTCTTCAGTCATTCGAGTAGTAGTAGGCCTAGATGCTATCTCATCATCGGAAGAACTACCACTGCTAGGTGATGCTTCCTGCTTAACTGAAACCCCTCCGTTTCCTGAGGTTGGTTCAGTTTGTGCTTCTGGCTCATTTGAACTCCCTAATCTCAAAAACGCTTCTTTATTGGCATGCAGTTTGTCCCAACCAGCATGTCTCTCGAAATTTGCAGACCTAGAATACTGCACTTGTTTTCCATCCAAATGAAACTTGTAGCTATTTCCAGAATACCCCGAAAACCTAAGCCTTTTGCTTTTGGGTTCTCCTTTCCTCCTGAAACAAGCAGGTGTGTAAACATGAGCAAATTGTCCCAAAACCCTTAAGTACTTGTAATTTGGCATTCTCCCATACAATACCCTGTAGGGAATGTCTTCAATTTCTGAATGATACAATCTGTTACTGATATGTATTGCAGTCAAAGTTGCTTCTGCCCAAAAACTATCTTTCACCCCTGCATCTGCCATCATACAAGCAGTAATTCTTTTTATATCTTGTATTTTCCTCTCTGCTAACCCATCCTCACTAGGACAAGCAGGGTTTGTGGTTTCATGCCTTATTCCCACCTTTTGAAACCAGTTAAACAATTGATTATTTAAAAATTCTCCTCCTCTATCAGTAATGATGGTGCCTACTCTGCTATCAAATTGTCTTTCCACCATTCTTACCCATGCTTTTAAACTTTGCCCAGCGTCAGATTTGTTTTTCATTATTCTCACAAATGCAAACCTTGTATACCTATCAACAATTACTAGGAAATACTTGCTTCCCCCTAAGGACAAGCAATTAGCTTGGGTGACATCTGCATGTACATACTGAAATGGTCTTTGAGCAATTCTTTTTGTTTTCTTAGCTACTGGAAAAGCTCTGACCTTTACCTGTTGACATACCATACAATCTAAGTAGTTTTTGCATTCAGTAACTTTTAAATCTGGACACATCCTGATTAAATTCTTTAAACATTTGAAGCTCGCATGGCCGAATTTTCTGTGAAGCTCGTGTATGCAGTCTTTGTGGATTGGAATATTTTCTATGTTATTAGCTTCTTCAACCCTGTAGCTATCAATATTGTCCTCCAAATAATAAAGTTTGTCCTTTTTCAAACCTATGCCACGCAATTCCCCATTCAGTTTTATCTTACACATGTTCTTTTCAAAGATGACTGTGTAGTCTCTTTCTGTTAATCTGCTTACTGATAACAAATTATTTTCTAACTCCTTTACATGTAAGACATCATTAAAATTCTCTTTTAGCCCTGGAATGTACACAGTACCCATTTGATTTACAGTACTTAGCTCTTTCCCATCAGCCAAAACTACAGTATTTACATTAGCTGATTTTCTATTACTTATTAAATTTATATCATTACACATCGAAGATGAGGCTCCTGAATCAACTAGCCATTTAGAATTTGCATTTTGTTTTTCCTTAATCATGGTTGCAAACCCCTTTTTATTACCACTGTCCCTCAAAAATGGAGGTCTGGACTGTTTTTGATACTGCCGCGGCTGCCATCTGCTCTCTGCTTGCTTGCGTCTCTCAGCTGCAAAATGTTTACAATGTCTCTGCAGATGACCAATCTTCTTACAATAAAAGCACCTCCGTTGCTCCCTTGTAGAGGCTGCTTCCTCCTGCGTTCGCCAGTCAGGAGTTGTTTGTTGTTTTGGCACAGTCTTAAAGCTTGCTGAGTCACCCTGCTCAGACATTCTTCTCTGGTTCTCTTCCAGTATTCTGGCCACAATTAAGTCTCTATTAAGCTCAGCTTCTGGCAAGTTCTGCAAGCTGTTTGTTATGTTGTCCCACGAAGAGTCTAGCGATTCTACTAAAATGTAGCATTGCTGCTCTTTGCTAATTTGCACTCCCCTCAGTTCAGCTTGCACAAACAAATCTTGCATTATTTTTAAATGTTCTATCACACACTGCCCTTTAGCCATCTTTTGCCTGTATATTCTTTTAGACCATAGCATTTTTGCAAAAGCAGTTGAAGGAGTGTGTAATCTCTGCAAGGTATCCCACACATCCTTGGCAGACGTTTTATCTCTGACGTCATTAATTAAGTCTTCTTCAAGCATGAGATAAAAGGCTTTTGCTTTACTATCTCTCTCTTGAGTGGCTTCATCAGCATCGGCTGCCAGCCCTGTTTCAACTGTTGACCACAGACCTTCCTTTACTAGTAGAGATTGGGCATAAATCTTCCAGGTAGAGTAGTTGTTTCTATTTAATTTACTAAACTTTAGAATTTCCATCTTGATTTGTGCACTGACTCAATTTGACACAGTCCTTCCGAGTATGCACAGCTGACCCGTCTGGGCTTAAACAAAACACAAAATGATTTACTCACGAGGCTTATCAGTGCAGCACAAACAGCTTGCTCTGATCTATCGTCCACAAAGCTTTCTCCCACTCTCTGGAACTTTCAGCTTCTGTGGATGCTGGGTGCTCTAGTAACTGGGCCCATAACCCTTGTCAGGGATGATGGGAGTTGTAGCTCTTCACCTCTGGCTCAAACTCACCACCTTGTTATGCAGCAGAGCCGACCAGCTTAGATCAGTGATTAATGCTTTCCTTCAAAGCAGCAGAGTTTCAGAGAATAGGCTGAAGATCCTGACAAACTCTCCAAGCCTTCTCACTCTTCTCCAGGTGTCTCCAAAACGTCTCCAGGATTCACTCAGGCAACTCAGTAGTTTTATATAAAACCTACTTTATTCTTCTATATAAAAATACTATATGGTCAACAAATCACAATCTCTACACACTACTCCACAATATTTCCAAACTACTCCCCCTCTACTCAACACCTCTCTCTCTGGCTTTTCTTCGCAAACGAAGATTCAGGAAGGACTCATCCCGCGCTTTCTGCAAGCGCGCTGATGACTAAAAAGGCCAATCCGAGATAAACAAGTCCGGTTGCAAAAAGCACAGCAGAAGGTCTCCTTGGGTGATGTTTTTGGGTTGTGATTCTTTCTGCGTTGTCGTTTCTCTTCAAGACTTGTTCGTCGTGAGTTCTCAAATAAGGCTGCAGCATTGTGGATAGTGCGTCTCCATGCCTCCCGATGTGAGGCCAGGGCGGACCACTGTTGGTGATCAATTTGGCCAAGCGTGAGATGTTGTTTCAGGGAGTCTTTGTATCGCTTTTTTGGAGCGCCCCTCTTACGCTGACCCGTGGCGAGTTCACCGTAGAGTAGTATTTTTGGGAGGCGATGGTCCTCCATCCTAGAAATGTGCCCTGCCCAGCGCAGCTGTGTTCTCAATATCATGGCCTCAATGCTGGTGATCCCTGCTTGCTCAAGGACAGCAACATTCGTCACATAGTCAGTCCAGTGTATATTTAGGATTGTGCGTAGACAGCGCTGATGAAAGCGCTCGAGGAGTTGTAGGTGGTGGCGATAGGTGACCCATGAAACTCAACACCAATACATTGGCAAACATTGCAATTTTATAGCCATTGTTGATCACCACCCACTAGTTAGTTTCCACCCAGTGGGTGTGTACTTCCATTCTGATTGGTCCACGTAGTTCCACCCATATTTAAGACCAACCCATGTATTTCAACATTTCACCTTGTACACTTAATGATTCCCAGGTGTTTCCATTCTGCATTCAGTACCTCTGTCCTTGGCTCTCAGGACTTCTAGATTACATTAGCAGTTTCACCTGTGTAGCTTCATAATTGCTCTTGCTTAGTCATTGTGACTTTCACATACATATTTTATTTCTTTCACTGTATGTCCCATGTTGCATTTTCCTTAACATTACTCATGTTTTTACTTACCTCAATTTGCTGCTGCAAGACAGTATTTTTTATTTTTAAAATATCCACTTTGTGAGAGAGCAACCTTTTGCTTTAACAAAAAAGCCATTTTATTGCCTTAGCGCTTATTTGCTAAGGTGAAAATCCAACATGGCGGCTCTGGGTGCTTGCCTTGTTAGCAAGCCCCCCCCCACATTTCTGACCAATCATCTGCTTGTATTGGGAAAGTGAATCAATTCAGTAGCTTGTCCCAACAAGCAGGAATGTGCATCTCCCTCGCTGGTTTAAAAAAAAAAAATACAGGAAAAGCCGTGAAGTCTTTTCCTGGGGATTATATTGTGCTTTGGGTTGACCTGTTTCCCAATATGGCGAATAGATGCAGGATCCCATTAGGATAGGCTGTATTCTTGTCACATTTTGTGAGGAGTATTTTTGCCATTTAGACAAGCCATGAGTGTTTTGCCCCATGAGGAATGAAGTAAGACAGGGTGGGCAACTGTGCTGCCACCAGGGGGGCACTTTTTATGTACCCCCAACACCCTGCCCCACACCACCATGCTGAAACCAGAAGTGATGAAAGATAGCCACTAGATTTTGACTTCTTTTTGAACCAAAAATACCCTAGATCCCCTCCAAAACAAAATTGGGGAGTCTGGGGTGTCCTGGGGGGGGGACATGTCAAACCACAAAAAGTAGGTTTGGGGGCCTATTTCCTCACCCCCTGATGTAAGAGAAGGCAGAAAGCTGACCCTGACTCCATCATGCCAAGTGAAACAGTTCACAACTGGGTTGCACAAAATATTTGTATGGCATTGTGCTGATGGCTCCCCTGCCAATAGGCCATTGTAGGGTTTGGTCTGCATTTAAGAGGAGCTACCCGAAGTGCAGCACCTTTGTGAGCTCCGTTGAAGTTCAGACTAAAACCAGGAGTGGACTCACTGCCCCCCCCCAACATGAGATCCAGGAGTTTCAGGTGCTTCCCCCCCATGCAGTGTATGCTGTTTGTTTCCATGTGTGTTGTTCTTGGCCTTACTCCGAGCCCTTGAGCCAAGGGGGGAAGCAGCTCAATCTTCAATAAGGGTTTGTTTAGCCCCTCGCTGGCTCCGATGTGTGCTGGAGGGAAGTCTGCCGCCTTCCTCTAATTGCACTCAGAAGGGCCTTTTGGAGAACCGAGCCTGGGAATGTTTGGAGAACTCAATTCTCTCTCTCAATCCCCTTCCCTGCATTAAGCAAGACTAATGGTGCTCCAAGGGGGCTGCTCGCAGCCCAATTAAACCATTATGGCACTCAGTAACTCTGCGATATCAGTTCCGTGCACGCAAGAGAATGGCTTAACTGGGACAGAATGGGAATTCTCACATTTCCAATGCACGGTAGTTAGGGGAGAGATGGATTGAATTGTGCTTCATTGTTGGTGTTTTAAAGAACTCTCGCTCGCCTTCCCACCACATTTCATTCATTTTTTGGCATTAAAAAACCCCAACACATTAGTAAATGTGTCGTCATCATCCCTTCCCCTGGCTACCATCTCCCACTCTTCTCCACCAGAGAAATAGATGGAAAGGAATGAATAGAATCCACAGAAATTAAATATTTGAATAACCTCACATTACGCTTCCAAGAGCCGGTGTGGTATAGTGGTTTGAGCATTGGACTAGGTCTCTAGAAGGCCAAGGTTCAAATCCCCACACAGCCATGGAAACCCACTGGGTGACCATGGGCAAGTCACATTCTCTCAGCCTCAAACCCCATGATAGGTTCAATTTAAGGTCACCATAAGTTAGAAATGACTCAAAGGCATGCAGGAACTACATGTTATCCTGTATTTGGTAGGAATGTTTAGGATAATGTTTGCTTTTTAATTCTTTGTTTTGATCTTTGTTGGGGGCTGCTTTGGGTCTCTCACTATGAGAAAAACAGGGCATTAAACAAACAAATAAATAACTAAATAAATAAGGATTTTACTATTGATGTCTGCTTAAAATTCTATCTACCTAGTTATCTTTCTATCATCTGCTTTTCAGTATTTACCCTTTGTCAAATCACATAACCATACAACCTTAACAATGATAATGATGATGAGAAATATGATGATGATCATGATGATATTGTTGATGATTTTGGCGAGAATTCAGCATGGGACTTACACCTTTGTAAGTGGATTTATTTATTTATTTATTTATTATTTGATTTATATGCCTCCTTTCTCCCAGAATGGGACCGAAGGCAGCTCACTAACACATGAAAGCATACAATTAAAATGTGGCAATTACGAGTTAAAAACAATTAAAAGCATGACAATTTAAAATTATATATTAAAAAGTTTAAAAATAATTTTAAAAGTCTTATCTGTGTGGGAAGTAGAATTGTGTCATTTCACAATGTCCATATACACCTAGGGGCTACCACAGTGTTACTGGTGTTGGAAGCAAAGAGATACTGAGGACGAAGCAAGCTTGTTTTCTGCTGCTCCAGAGACTAGGACACGGAGCAATGGGCTCAAACTACAGGAAAAGAGATTCCACCTAAACATGAGGATGAACTTCCTGATGGTAAGAGCTGTTCGGAACTGGGATACACTGCCTCAGAGTGAGGTGGAGTCTCTTTCTTTGGAGGTTTTTAAGCAGAGGCTGGATGGCCACCTGACAGGAATGATTTGATTGTGTATTTCTGCATGGCAGAATGGGGTTGGACTGGATGGCTCTTGGGGATCTCTTCCAACCTTATGATTCTATGATGTCTATAGAGTGATGATTGAGGAGGAACTCTAAAGAGCATGTCTGCTCTTGTGTTTTACCTCTCTGTTCCTTTATTCGATCTATAAACTGTTTGCTTCCTTCCTGCCAGCCTGCCTGCAGAGTTCACTCTCCCCCCCCCGCCTTCTTCCAAAAGTTATTAGTCTTTTGTCTGGAAGGGATCATCCACAAGGCTCCTGCCTCAGGATGGCTTACATCCACACATGAGAGCCATCCTTAGGGATTCTTCTACTGAAATTTAGGTAAACGTCTTTTATCCAATTTGTGTGGGATCCACAAGGATCCCACTAGTGTCCAAAATTATTATGGGGAATATTTAATTAGCTCAAGTATGGCAGCAAGAGGCCCGGCAATGGCAGGATCTTATCTATGTATACTGGTAGTAATGGAGAAGACTCCAAGCCAGAATGTACAATTGGAAATTACAGTTGTCCCTTCATATTTGCTGGCATTTGGTTCAAGGACTCCCCGTGGATACCAAAATTCGTGAATACTCAAGTCCCATTATATGCAATGGCATAGCAAAATGGTGTCCCTTATATAAGATGGAAACACCAAGGTTTGCTTTTTGGATTATTGTTTTTTTAAGAATATTTTCAAGCTGTGAATACTTAAATCCATGAATACCAAATCCGTGGATATGGAGAGACAACTGTAATAGTAACAGCATTTACACAAACACTCAGGCTTCAAGCAATCCCACAAGGCTATCACAGATAGTAGGAAGTATTTGGATAGAGGAATAAAGAAAAGGGATTGTGGGTTATACTATACCAATCCTGTAGAGCTGAGATTGCAAAGTAAACTGGCTGAGGGGAGGTCCGGAAGGCAGAATGGTGACACAAACTGACCTGGAGTCAGAAAGCAGGAGAGTTGTGCACAATTGGTTGGAGGTTTAGGGTGATATTTATATCTGATAATTCCCTAAAGGAACAGAATTTAGAGTAGAATACAATGCCTCTCAAAGTTTCCTAGGACTAGGCAAAGGGTTCCCCAGAAGAGTTAATGTCTGTTAATGGTTGATGTATTTAGAACTGAATAGGTCGGAGCAGGCAAGATCTACTGTTGGAGGAGAAAGGGAGAGGAAGGACCCATTTTGCAACCATCGAGGTCTCTGCTATTGTTGAGTGGATTAGTGGATGACATACCACCAGGTGTTAACTCTGACCTGGGTATTACCTTTTTGGGGAATTTCCAAAGGCCCCTCCCTTGGTTATATGTGACTCCAACCTTGGTTTCTGGGAGTCCCTGGTTTACCTGCTAACCACATGGAAGCCCACATTAAGCCATATTTTTAAATATTGCCAATTATGTGATGTTCCAAGATGGGGACTATCTGGGTAGGTAACACTTCTTTTGTCTGTCTCATTTCCTACCCCAAGATAAATTTCCTGACACAGTAAATGTAAGTTTTCCTCTTTTTACCTTATAAGAGCATCCTGAGTATTTTCTCCTGTTTCCTACCACAAGCTCATATTGCACTAGTTATGCTGAACTCTGCTTGATAGAGATGCCAAATATTTCTACAACAGCACACAGGTGTCTGTTGTGCAACAGTTGCTAGAGGAGTGAGTGATATACCATGGCCCCTATGTGTAATGGGGATCAATGCACTTTGAGACACTCTGGATGGGTATCCAGACACCAGCTAGGAAGTGCCAGAGCACAACAGGGATGCCCAATACACTTCAGAAGTGTCCAGTGTGCACCAGAAAGGCTCACAGCACGTCAGAAGTGCCCAATGCTCACCCAATGCTCCTGATGGGCATTGGAATCAGCCAATGCACCTCACAACACTCTTCTTGGTGCCCAGACGTGCATGTTTGCAATTCACTAACAGGGTTTCAATACAGCCACATAGCTCCAGTTTTGAAAAGTTGTGAAACGTAGACTGTGATGCAGAATCTTGAACAGTATCATCAACAAGACCACTGATATGCTGGTGTCGAGTATTTCCAATGCTTCACATGTACAGGCTGGCCCCTGTATCCATAGGGGATATGTTCCAAGACTCCCCGTGGATACCTGAAACCATTGATAATAGGGAACCCTATTATTTTCAATGAGACAAACACTGACCATAGAATTGCATTGGAGGACCTAGAAATGACCAGAGAGAACGTATATTTTTGGACGTGGCTAAGCAAAACTGTAGATACTGAATCTGTTGATACAGGGGTTGACCTGTATTATCTTCTTGTGATTGTTTCATCAATAAACCTCAATTGCAGGCAGACACTGAGGATATTATCACACCAGCCTCTTTTCTCTCAGCAATTGTGTTAGTGAAGCAAATGGAAATGTACCGGTATTGAAGCCAAAACCATCACACCACCTCTTCTCTCATGCCTTCTCTTCCCAGGAAGGATTTAAAGAATACTCATAACTTTTCTTGTCCACATTGAGGAAGAGTCTCTCACCCTCCAGATCAAGACACGTTTGTTAAAAAGACTGCCATGAGAGTTTTTGTATTTCACTATTGTTTTTTGGTTCATTTTTGTCAAATATTCATTTGCACAAAAGACTGGCTTTTTTGGACAAATGCCTTTTTTTTATGGGTGCTGAAAACAGCGAACATTTCACAAAAGCCAGTGTCCTGTGCCTATGGACACAAAGCAATTTTATTTTTGCAGAAACACATTTTTTTTTTAGTTAAAAAGCCCTGCAATGCAAAAAGGAAGGAAGGAGAAAAAGAAAGCAAATGAGAGAGAGGATGAAGAGGAAGGGAAGGGAAGAAAGGAGAGAAAGAAAGCATGAGAGAGAAGGAGAGAGAGAATGAAGAAAAAGAGAAGGAAGGGAGGGAGGGAGGGAGAGGGAAGGGGACGAGTGAGTAAGTATGTTTGGAAAACAAGCTTGCTCCATCCTCAATATGACTTCCCTTCAAATATTTAAACATGGCTCTCATGTCCCCTTTCAACCTTCTCTTCTACAGGCTAAACCTATCCAGCTTCCTAAGCCGCTACTCCTAGGGCATCATGGCTTCCAGGCTCCCATAATTTTGGTCGCCCTCTTCTGGGCACACTCCATGTGTAGTGTGAGAAGGTCCCAGAAGAAGCAGTTCACGGAGTCTTTTTTTGGGGGGGGGGCAAAAGAGGGTGATTCAAGGAGTTTGGAGAGGTTGACCCTTGCGGGCCCTCGCTGGTCTCCTGGGTTTGTTTGAAAAGGCAGGATGCCCCCAGCACTACTGTGTGTGTTGACCCACCACTTTTCTGTCTTGACTCAGGACCATAGAATCATAGAATCATAGAATTGTAGAGTTGGAAGAGACCATGAGTGCCATCCAGTCCAACCCCCTGCCATGCAGGAAATCACGATCAAAGCATCCCCAACAGATGGCCATCCAGCCTCTGTTTAAAGACCTCCAAGGAAGGAGACCCCACCACGCTCTGAGGGAGTGCGTTCCACTGCTGAACAGCTCTGAGTGTCAAAAAGTTCCTCCTAATGTTGAGGTGGAATCTCTGTTCCTGGAGCTTGCATCCATTGCTCTGTGTTCCAGTCTCTGGAGCAGCAGAAAACAAGCCTGCTGCATCCTCAGCGTGACACCCCTTCAAATATTTAAACAGGGCTATCATATCCCCTCTTAACCGTCTTTTTTTCCAGGCTAAACTTACCCAGCTCCCTAAGTCTTTCCTCGTAAGGCATGGTTTCCAGACCAGAGAAGGCCTCCGTTGTAGCTGTACCCAGCTTGTAATCATCTCCTCTGTGCTCATTTTACAGCAAGAAATGATGTTCGTACAACTTAATTGAAGGAGTTAAAAATAAATTGAAATACCCTGAATTTCATTTGAGGTTAATAATGCAAATACCCTCCCCTCCTTGATTGAATTTTGTACTACAATGGCATAATTATTTTGCTGACAACCCAGTGAAACCTGAGAGCTTCACCTTTGCAATTCCTATTTGCTTTTATTTAAAGGTTATTTATTTATTAATTTATCGTTTTAAAAAAGACAAAACCCTCTGCCACGAAGCCTATACAGAATATTATGCTGACACCTGGAGAACTCCAAATGCTCATTTTCTTGAAGTTTTCCTTTATCTGGGTTCTCTTGCCACCATCTGCTTGCAAGTTGCAAGCAAATTAATGTTATTCGTAAAGGGAAGTACAGATAGAAAGAAGACCAATTACAACACAATATCCGTCATTTTTTAAATCTCTAAGGTTAGTCGAGAAGTGTTTTTCGCTTCCACATTTCAAAGAGGCAGAAAAATTACAGGGCATACACTGTTCGACACTGACCCTTCAGTAACCTTCTCTCATTCTGTCAGCAAATTATGACGAGAGAAACTGAGAAATGGGCATGAGCTGGCTGATACAATTTTAATTTCAAAAGATTTGGAGGACCCAAACTGAACACAGCTCACATGTAAGGAGCTGGTCTTAAAACACACATCAGTCCGCTATGGATACGGAGCATGTGTACAAGCCCCAAACTTTAAACCCAGTCATCTCCTCTTCAAAATACTACTACCAGAAAAGACTCAGGGGTTGTCTTAATGGTCAAAATAATCCTCATAGAATTCGCTGGGAATCCTACCTGTCCTAATGGCATTCCTCATCGGATCTCAGTATTCAGAAGGTGAGGGGCCAAATCCACCACAAACTCCACCACAAAAGCCTCTGTGGCTTTCCCTGTATTTTTAAAAAAGCTCCGTAGAGAATGCACATTATCACTTGTTTGGACAATCAGATTCCCATTCATTTGCATTTGCGATAAAAGCTGAGGTGGAAGTTGATTGGTCAGATGTGGGCAGGGGGCAGAGCTTGCTAACAAGGCAAGTGCCCAGAACTGCCATCTTGGATTTTTGCTTTAGCGATTGGGCACTCAGGCAATGAAACAGCCTTTTTCTTTTCTTTTTAAAATTTATTTAGGTGGAATATCACACTTTTGCACCTTAGATATGCTTTAAAAAAAGAAAGAAAGAAATACTGTTCAGTGGCAGCAACTGGCGACAATAAAAACACAAGTAATTCACTTGTGCCTGCCATCTTGATTCGCAGGCATGCCTATTGGGACAGCAAAAGCGAATAGCTTCACATGCCTGTGATTTTGCCAGAAAACCTTTTAGACAAATAGAAGCTGCTTAGAATTTGCATTAGTGCTCATCAATCCACATTTCCACCCACCCCTCATATAGACAGGCCTTTGGAATGACTGTTGAGGAAAGCCACAGAAGATGTATGTACAGTAAGTAGGGTTACAGGTGAACATTAAGAAAACCAAAACAATGACCGTAGATGACTGGCATAACTTTAAGGTGTATGATGAAGATATTAAAATAATTAAAGTTTTCCATATCTTGGCTCAGTTATAAACTAAAATGCAGATAGTGTTCAAGAAATGGACTACGGTTTGGAGAGCCAGTGTAGCTGAAGTGGTTTGAATGCTGTACTACAGACTCCAGGAGACTCTGAATTGAATCCCCACTTGACCATGGAAACCCCCTGGGTGACCTTGGGCAATTCACACACTCATGGTCTCAGAGGAAGGCAATGGGATACCCTCTCTTGCCCAAAACATAGACTCTTAGACTCTTGGGGCCACCTAATCCATCCTACTGCCATGGAGCAATACACAGTGACAGCACTCCTGAATGATGCCCACTGAACCTCTGTTTGAAGACCCCCAAAGAAGGAGAGTCCACCACCCTCCGAGGCCATCCCTTCCATTACTTAACAGCTCTTACAATAAAGACGTTCCTCCTCATGTATAAGTCAAAGCTCTTTTCTTGTAATTTGAATGCATTGGTTCTCGTTCTACTCTCTGGACCAGCAGAAAACAAGATCACATCATCTTCTACATGTCATCCCTTCAGATATGTAAAGACGGCTACAATGTCTCTTCTCTTCAAGCTAAATGTGTCCAGCTCTCTAAGTCATTCACATAAGGCTTGAAGTCTACACTGCATGTCTGACGACACTGGCTTCCCCTTACATTCTTGGCTGAATTTGACTTAAAAAAAAATCAAGGTGGTTTAATTTTCTCATGACTACTGTGGGCTTGTCTAGCTGGCCAATTTACCCTGTCTTTCTCCTATGTTGGAGCCCTACATTCCAAACAATGCAGGGCTCTTGTCCTGATTCACCTCTAGACAGTCCTGATGGCATCCGAGGTAAAGCCGGGGGAAGCTGGTGTAAACCCTTTAAAAATGTTTAAAAATAATCCCTGGGAAAACCCATGTCATGCAGGAAAACCCAGATGGGTCCGAGGCAAGAATGCAGGAGTCCATATGTGCATGCCAGGCTGTATTGCTGGACACTGCCACCGTCACTCTGAAGCCAGGAAGGAGTTCCCCAACATGTTCTCAAGGCCCCCTGCATGAGACCACCCTTGATCACATGCTGAGGTCCTCCTTCCCATCTTCAGAGAGTGTTATGCCTGACACAGTTGGAGGCACCCACTGATACAGGGTGGTGTGTATGTGTGGATTTCTGCCTGTTTTGTTGTGATAAGAGGGGGGGCAGGATCCAGGCCAGCTCCAGGGTTAGAATATTCCAGAAGGAAGGCAGAGTTCCAGGCATGTTCCAGCTTCTCAACATCCTTCTTGAATTGTGGTGCCCAGAACTGGACACAGGATTCCAGGTGAGGTCTGACCAAAGCAGAATAGAGCAGCACTATCACTTCCCTTGATCTAGTCACTGGACTCCTATTGATGCAGCCTAGAATCACATTGGCTTTTTTAGCTGCCACATCACACTGTTGGCCCTCCTCTGGAAATGTTCCAGCTTGTCAACATCATTCTTGAATTGTGGTGCCCAGAAATGGACACAGTATTCCTGGTGGGGTCTAACCAATGCAGAATAGATTGGCACTATTGCTTCCCTATTCTTTCTGCTCAGTACAGATGTAGGAAAACTGGGTTTCCAAACAAAGAAATATTTTCTTACTTTTATCAGATTTGCTCTGTATTATTTGAATGACATGTTTTGAGCAACATCAAATTTCCTGTTTCACATCACTGATAGTTTTAAACTATTTTGTTGTTCTTGTGTGACTTCAAGTCATTTCCGATTTACAACAATCTTAAGGTGAACCTATCACGGGGCTTTCTTGGCAAGATTTGTTCAGAGAGGGGTTGCCATTTACCTTCTTCTGAGACTGAGGGAATGTGACTTTCCCAAGGCGACCCAGTGGGTTTCCATAGTCGAGTGGGGATTCGAACCATGGTCTCGAGTTATAGTCCAATGCTCAAACCACTATACCATGCTGGTCCTATTTCAAAATATTTTAGCCAGTTTTAATATTTAAAAAATGTTAAATTGTTTTATATGCTTTCTACTTTTCAAAAGTATTTTTTATTATTTACAATGTGTTATGGCTTCAGAGCATATAAAGGAATTCATACATACTGTGAATATACATGCCTGTCAGGGACCTTGTGACTTAGGTAATAGTGTATCTGAGGTGAATTGGACTGAATAAACCATATTCACACAGAACTCTCTAAACGAGGATTTTTTTTATTGAACACACAGAGATAAAGATATACACAACAGTTGTATTGGAGAATAGCGAATATGATGATAGTGCTTCATAAATGACAAACAGTACGTTCAAAATACAAACAAATGCCAAATAGAGAAGAGTTGTTTTTGGATGAGGAGATACTAACTCAAACTGAGCAAGCTTGCAAAGTTGTGAGGGTTTGGACTCAAATAATGTGAAGCTGTAGGGATTGCTAAGAGGAAGGAGTGTTGAGATAAAGAAAGAGGTTTTAAAGCAAGGAGAATACGATACATTCCCTAACACACACACACACACACACACACCCCTGAAAAAGAGGGGGTAGTTTTGGGGAGCTGTAATGTGCATTGAAAGTACTCTGGAAAAGATGGAGTTTACCTTTCATTTCCTTGTGAGAAGAGAAGAGAAGGATGGCATAATGCAAGGGCTTGAAGACAAGCTACCCCAGGTCCTCTGAGAAAGAGAATAATCTAAAAAGATTCTCAGGCCCAAATCCTGGGTTCTTGGGGTCTGAAAGAATGATTTCAACCTAAATGCAGCAAGGCTTAGCCTGACCAGTGATTTCAGCAGGAAAGGAGCAAAACAAAGCCAGCGATTTCAGCAAGAGGCTTCAAGGAGAAGGAGGCAGACAACTCAGGCTCTTGCTTCACGTAGACCCCTCCCGGAACAGCCTAGCTTTGAATCTGAAATCTTTTTAAAAGGATCCCAGGAATAAAAATAATCATGGGGCTTGTCTATACAAGGCAATAAAATGTGGACTGGTGCACAGTAACACCAATTTGCAGCAGATTTCATTGTCTCCATATTTTTGGGGTGGTTTTTTGGGGGGCAAGATTTTTTCGTGTTTGATGTTCAAATGGGCATGCCTGAGAATCAAGATAGTGGGCCTGAGTGAATTACTTGCATTTTTATTCTCACCAGTTGAAAGCAAGTCCAAGGTGCGGAAGTGTGACCTTCCCCTTAAATAAACAGGGGGAAAAAAGGCTGTTTTGTCACCTCAGTGCACGTTTGCTACAGCAAAAATCCAACATGGTGATTCCAGACGCTTCCTTTCTGGCAAGCTCCACCCCTCATGCATGTCCAACCAATCAGCTTTCCACTTCTGCTCATATTGGGAAAGCACAGCAAAGTGAATTGGTTGTCCCAACAAGCAGAAATTCACGTTTCTGTCGCAGTTTAAAAAAAAAAAAATCAGGAAAAGCTGCAAAGGCTTTTCCTGCAGAGTATATGGCGGTTTTGACCCCCCTCCTTCCAAATATGACATCCCATTGGGAAAAAGGTATTCTCCTCCCATTCTATGAGGAGTATTTTCACCATTTAAACAACCCCATGCTGCCAGCCAGCTCTCTAAAACAAAGAGAACTTCTTCAGACAAACGGTGTCTGCCAGAACTTCCTGAGAGATCCTACCCAAGATGTGGTACTTATCTACACAGGCCATTTACCCCGACTTGCCCCTATCCCAGAGACCTGCAGTCAAAACAACACAGGGCATTTACTCCAATCTGCCCCTGGGCTGCCCTAATGACCCCTGGGGCAGATACGGGGCTGGAACGGGGGCAAGCCGGGATAGGGCCCAATAAACCATTAAAAAATACCTGGTTTACCTTGCAAAAAATGGATCAGGCCCTGCATGTCCACGGGAGCCCATCCTTGCTGCTACCGCCAGCTCCCTGGTTCTCCTAGAAGCCAGGCAGGGGTCCCTCGGCATCTGACTGAGGGTGGTCACATGCAGGGGCCCTGCAGTCACATGTTGTGGGGCCCCTTTCTGGCTTCTGCATCAGAGGAGAAAATTGGGGTGGCAGCAGCGGTGGCTTCAGTGATGGGCCGATGTCCGATGTGGACACTGGCCTGTTTTCTCCAGGTCATGGGAGTGGGAGAGATGTGCCAGATCTGGATTCCTGGTGGAGACCCGGCGCATCCTGCCTGGTATAGATGAGCCCTTGGTTCAATGAAAGGTAACAGTGCTTCAGACCAACACCTGCGTAAGAAAGACATCACAAAAGTGGGTAAGCTGATCACCCTTGCCTGGAAGGTGGCATTTCCTATCCAACTGAAGGGCCACCTGCTGGTAGAGACATAAATTTGTGCAGTATTTAGTTAAGTCACAATAACTTACTACAATCAGTAATCTTGGCACACCTCTACACTGTATAAATAATGCTGTTTGACACCACTTTAACTGCCATGGCTTCATCCTCCAGATATAGTTCTGTGAGGCACCAGCACTCTTTGGCAGAGCAGGCTAAAGACCTTGTAAAACTACCAATCCCAGGATCCCATAGGATAGCACTAAAGCACTTCAAGTGGTGTCAAACTGCATTGTTTCTACAGTGTAGATGAACCCCTAGTGTTGGCATTAATGGGATCACATTCTTTTGGAAATTGGTACTGGTTGAAAGATTTTAACTGGAGGGGGCCTTTCCAGCTAACTCTTCGGTGTCTGTGGCCAGGCAAACAAATGTGACTACATTTGAGAGCATATGCACATACACCTTGGCAGGATGGAACCATAACAATTAAAGTTACATGAAACTGGGATAACTGTGTAGTGCAGATACACCTCTGGCTGCTCCAGTCCATCTCCCCTCCCTGCCCCCAGAAATACCTTGGCTACTTTCAACTGATGTAACATAGTGCTCTTGAGCAGAAAGTCACAAGAGGCCCTTGACTGCTTTCCCACAAACAAAACACTTAAGCCGTCCAATTGATGCCATCTGGTGCTTTCAGTCATAGCTGGATGAACCTCTGTCCTCCGCTTCATCGAGGGAGAGTGCTCCGAGAGGATGTGCTTGGTTGGAAAAGCACCACTCTTCTTTGTCATAGGGAGAATGGCTCTGTCTCCTCTATCTCTATGAGAGTGTGGAAATGCATTGTGTGTAATGATTCGGCCTTGCTAAAGAGGGTCTCTCAGTCTCTCTCTTTTTTTGACAAAGGCCCAGGGAATGGGCTTCAGAAAGCAGCTGCTGGACTGTTTTGTCCAGGGCAATCACGCTCTGCATGCATTTGGCACACTCATAAAGAGGCTATAACAGTTTCGTCCTTTCTGATCACATCAAAGCCTCCCCATTCATTTCCTGCCCTCCCTCCAGGGCATTCTGCTTCTATGGCAGTGTGGATTTGGCCTCAGCATTTGCATGAAGGGGAAAAAAAAGAGGGATTCTGCTTTTTGGGTAATAGGCGTGGTCATGTTTTCTTTTGCAGAGATCTCCTACTATGTGTGTGTGTGTTTGCTGTGTACCTTCAAGCCACTTCAAGTGACCATGAGTTGAACCTATCATAGGGTTCTATTGGCAAGATTTAATTTGAAAAGGTTTCCCAAGCCATTCCCTTTCTGTGAGGGTGAGAGAGTGTGACTTGCTCAAGGCCACCCAATGCATTTCCAAGATTACTAATCCAACACTCAGACTGACTGCACCATACTGGCTCCCAGATTTCTAGCAACTCTCTTTTGCAGAGGTTTGCCTTCCTCTGAGGCTGAGACAGTGTGATTTGCCCAAGGTCACCCAATGGTTTCCCAGGGTGGTGGTCCCCAGAGTCCTAGCCAAACACTGAAACCACTACACCATTCTGCCTCTCCTGGGGTTTTCTTGGACAAAATTCTGGAGAGGCATTTTGTTACCCTTGCCTTCCTCTGAAGCTGAGAGAGTCAGAGGTTTCCCAATGGACTTTCATGGATCTGTGTGCAGTCAGACTTTGTTCTTCCAGAGTCCTACTCCAGCACTCAAACTGCTACATCACATTGGCTCTTAAAAATCTATTCAGAAGCGGTTTGCTATGGCCTTCCTCTGAGGCTGAGAGAGAGTGCCTTGCCCAAGGTCACCCAGTGGGTTTCCATGGCCATGCAGGGACTTGAACCCTAGTCTTCCAGAGACCTGGTCCAACGCTCCAACCACTACTGCCTTTCCTAGGGTTTTCTTGGTAGGAGCTTTGGCACCATTGCCTTCTTTTCAGGCTTAGAATCCTAGAATCATAGAGTTGGAAGAGATCCCAAGGGCCATCCAGTCCAACGCCATTCTGCCCTGCAGGAATGTCCAATCAAAGTATTCCATCCAGCCTCTGTTTAACAACCTCCAAAGGAGACTCCATCACACTCCCAGGCAGCCGCAGATTCCACTGTCAAACAACTCTTACTTTCAGGAAGTTCCTCCTAATGTTTAGGTGGAATCTCTTTTCCTGTAATTTGAACCCATTGCTCCATGTCCTAGTCTCTGGAGCAGCAGAAAACAAACTTGTTCCATCTTCAGTATGACATCCCTTCAAATATTTAAACATGGCTACCATGTCCCCTCTCAACCTTTTCTTCTCCAGGCTAAATGTACCAGCTCCCTAAGTCGCTCCTCATTGGGTATAGCTTCCAGACCTCCCACTATTTTGGTAGCCTTCCTAGAGAGTCTGACTTGACCAAGGTCATCCAGTCGATTCCCATGGCTGAGTGGGTATTTGAACCCTGGTCCCCTGGAGGAGTCCTAGATCAGCATTCAAACCACCACAGTGCCCTGGCTTTTCTTTGAAGAGGTTCCGCACCCCAAAAGTGTTATATTTCTGGGACAGATGGGAAGTGTATAGAGTCATAGACTCCTAGAGCTGGAGGGAAACCCAAGGAACCTCTAGTCTATCCACTGGCAGTGCCAAAGTCTCCCTGATAGATGGGCATTCATCGCCAAGGTGATGAGTGCAGGTCCTTGTCATTGTTATCCTAAACGATCAGGGGTCTTAAGGACCCTCAAAATATTGATATTAATTTGGGAATTAATATACTCTGGCTATGCAAGAGGGGGCAACAGATAGCAGGGTCTTTTAACCTTTATATACTGGTACTCAGGAGAAGACATAAGCTAGATAGTACAATAATTGGTCTTTATGTGAGAAAATATTAACAACATTCACACACACATTCAGGCTCAATGCTATGGAATACTGGGATGTGTAGTTTTGTGAGATAATTAACTGTCTCTGTCAGAGAGCTCTGGTGCCACCACAAACTACAAATCGATAGCATTGAGCCATGGCAGTTAAAGTGGTGTCAAACTGGGTTGTTTCTGCAGTGCGGATGCAGCCAGAGAAGAGAACTTTATAATCAATCTTGCTGAATTAAGATCTTCTAAGTATTAAAGCAACTGAAGCCCTCCCCTGTAGTCAACTGGGCAACCCTAGGTTCTGTGTTTGGTCTTCATCCTTCCACACCTACCTTTGTCAGGTGAATGAATCATCTAAGGCAGTGGTTCTTAACCTGTGGTCCAGGGACCCCCAGGGGGCCTCAGTGTCCTCACAGGGGGTCTGCAAAGGCTTGAAGGCTGCTTGGCTCACCTCCTCTCCGTAATGGAGTGGCAATGTGACAGTAGCCAAGGCAAAGGCTGGCTGGCTTGGCTGGCACATTGCCATTCAATCTGCTCCAGCCACAAACTTTTAGGAAGAAGCAGGAGAAAAGCCTTTCCTCACTCTCCAGTGCTTCCAAGGAAAGTTTCATGGATGGTGTAATTGGATGATGATGATGATGAATCTTGAGTTAAGTCTTGTGGGTCTGCCGCAACAAAAGATATTTAAAGGGGGTCCCTGGTAAAGAAAGGGTTAAGAGCGACTGCTCTAAGGTTCATGCTTTTGGTTGGGGTGTGTGTCCCCTTGAGCAACCCTTGCTTGTGCCAGGGACAGTGGTGGGCAACCAAACTCAACATTAGCTGAATTGTTGAAAGCAAAGAGAAAGAAAACTTTTGTAGAAACCAGAGTGTTTGCATTTTTGCTGTAGGGCCTTTCGAAGGAGAAAGTTGGCATTTAGCAGTAGGAACCGGTTACATCAGGAGCAAAGCCTGCCAGTTTCTGAGCATTCATTAGGGAACAGTACAGCATTAATGGCTTGATGGATAACCCCACTATCAGCTCTTGAAATAATTATGTTTTGGTAAATGGAATGCATGAAGAACTCATCAGAAACGCTGCTGCGAAGGCAGGCAAGTAGAAATGCTAATACAGCACACCCTTAAATAGCATGGCATTATTATTTTTCTTATTTTCTGTGTAAATTCTTGCCATTTGAAACCTCTTGTTGTGGATTGGGGTGTTCTGGTTTGCTGCAGACAAACAAACCACCCCTATCAGAAACAACCAAGTTTGGTGTATAATTATTTGGAACTGTTCTGCTTCCCAATAGGGATGGAAATAATATTTTTTAAAAATGCCCATAAATGATCGAAAATGAATTTTGGTGATGAGAAACTGATGAGGTGAAAGCTGGGCTGATGAGAGTCTTTGTAGTTTGGGACTTGTTCTGTATAAAATTTGCACATGCGTTTTGTGTGTGTGTGTGTGTGTGTGTGTGCAGAAAACAGCATTTTTCTGTACAGAATGTGATATTTCTCCGCAGAAATATTATACATAGAAAATCCTGTTTTCTGCACAGAAAATGCTGTTTTCTACACCAAATATATCATGTATAAATTGTGTGCAGAATAAGTACAGAACATTTTCTGCACACGAAATGGAATTTTCTGTGCAGAAAAAAATCTCCTGTGCAGCAATATTATTCCCTGCACAGAAAATGCTGTTTTCTGTGCAAAAAATATCATGTGAAAATTTTGCACAGAATAACACCTGAACTGTAAGGAATCTTGGTAAACTGAAGACTTTACATTTCCAGCACCTCCCATTGGTGCCTGGGTATATTTTAGCAATCTTTTCATGGTAAGTGACATCTGTAGATCATTTTATACACATTTCTTGTTTTACAATGTCCAGCTTTCCCTGATTCATGCTTCTCACATTCCATTTTTCCATAATACGTGCTGTGCAGCTTTGGACTTTCCTTTCAACTCTGAACACACCAACAGCTGAACGTCCTTTCAGCTTGAATCCAGTTGCATCATTAGCCGCAGCACTACTCATAGTTGTCTTCTGCTGTACTCCAGTAGCTCATTGAATGTCATCTGGCTTGGGAGTCTTGTCTTCTGGTGCTATCTCCTGTTTCATTTTGCATTATCTCATCATAGGGTTTTCATGGCAAAAAAAAAACATTCAAAAGGGGTTTACTGTGCCTCCTTCTGCAGTATACTAACAAGTGTTAGCTAAGGTGCTATTACCATAAACACTTGGAGGTCTTAAGGACACTCAAAATATTGATATTAATTTGGGAAATTAATATACTCAGCTTGCTATGCAAGAGGGGGCAACAGATAGCAGAATCTTTTGACCTATGTTTACCGGTAACAAGGAAGAGACGTTAAGCTAGATAGTACAATTATTTGATCTTTATTTGAGAAAACAATAATAATGACATTCATACACACATTCAGACTTCAAGCATTCATGCAATAAAGTAGGAAGTATTGGGTTAGAGGAATAGCGAAGGGAGTTGTTTGTGGGAGATGTGAGACCTGTCCTGTAGAACAGAAATGCAGCAACAGAGTCTTAGAGTTGCACTCTAAGGGTGTGACAGCAAACTGGCAGCATGGATGTAGGAGGAGGAGCTGAAGATGCTGGAGACAGTTTTGAAGGGGGTTTTGTAGTCAATAACTGCCTTCAGGGGATGGGATTTAGAGTGGAAGACAATGCTTCTCGGAGTTGCTCAGGGTGAGATAATAGACATTCTGGATATGTTAATGGCATCTTAATGTGTGGATAGTTTGCAGTTAAATGGAGGAAGCAACTTCCTTTGTTTGGGGAAGGGTAGAAGAATGGGGATTGTTTATAGGTTTGAGTATCCCAGATTTAGCTGATAGGATTAGCCCAGTGTTCATTCACATAGTTGCCCTGAAAATTAACATCTCTTTGGAATTTGGGGCGGCTCTCCTTAAGAGCATACCTGACTGAGCAATACATGTCTTTGGTATTCCTAGTTGGGAAATTTCCCATGTTTTAATGGCCACACTACAAGGAAGGCCATATTTGGCCCAATTATTAACCATTGCCAATTTATTATAGATAGATATAGGTCAGGGGGGTCAGGGCAGGTAACAGCTCCACTGACATTGTCTCTTAGAGGTCCTCCACCAGTGTCACCCCCCCACTACAGCTGTTGCCCAGTTGTGGTTTGTCCCATTGAGTCCATTTCCTCAGCACAAGCCAGCCTGACATGGGAGACCCTCCCAGCAGAACTCCTGCCATCAGCATAGCCTCTGGCCTCACAGTCCCACCACCTTGGAAAGGGAGTTTCAAAATGGCACCAGTGGGGCAATATTTATTTAATTTCTATTCATCCTTTGTCCAGACAGGGGGCCCAAGTTGGTTAACAGCCAATTAAAACAGTTATACAAAGGGTAAGCCATTACATGAACAATTCTGTTTGTCTCTTTGTCAATCTTGGCATCTGAGGAAATGATGCTTCCCAGGTAGGTGAACTGCTGAATGGACTTGAGCACAGATTTGCCGACGGCAATGTGGGGATGGTGGTGTTCGTCCTGTGGTGCAGGCTGGTAAAGAACTTCTGTTTTCTTCAGGTTGACTTCCAGCCCAAACAGCTCTGCAGCTGTTGAAAAGCAGGATGTTAGGCGCTGCAGAGCTGCTTCTATGTGGGCAACAAGGGCATCATCATCGGCGTAGAGCATCTCATAGACTAGATAGTTTAGAGTCTTAGTGCGAGCGCTCAGCCGGCTTAAGTTAAACAAGCTACCATCAATACGGTAATGGATATAGATGCTGTCTTCTTCTTCGAGCTCTGCTGCAGCCCTTTGGAGCATCATGCTGAAGTGGATTGTAAATAAAGTTGGAGCAAGAACACAACCTTGCTTCACTCCAACAGTTATTAGAATCGCCATATCTGACTTGACCGTGCTGGCCCTCACGTAGCAAGATAATCATTTTAAGGAATTTGGGGGGACATCCTAGTCTTTCCATGATCTGCCACAGACCTTTTCTACTCACAGTGTCGAAGGCTTTGGTGAGGTCGACAAATGTTACATAGAGACTCTTGTTCTGCTCTCTACATTTCTCTTGCAGTTGTCTAAGGGCAAATACCATGTCTGTAGTACTCCCATTGGCTCTGAAGCCACATTGGCTTTCAGGAAGAAGTTCTTCTGCAATGGTAGGAACTAATCTGTTCAGGAGTATCCTTGCAAGGATTTTTCCAGCAATAGAGAGCAGTGTTATGCCTTGATACTTTGAGCAATTGGATTTTGCTCCTTTTTTTCTTGTACAGGGTGATGATGACTGCATCTCGGAGATCTGATAGCAGTTCCCCTTTTCCCCAGCAATTCATAAGGAGTTTGTCGAATTTATCATGGAGTGCATGACCTCTGTGTTTCTAAACTTCAGGTGGGATTCCATCAATCCCAGCTGCCTTGCCGTTTTTCATCTGGTGTATGGCGTTAAGGGTCTCTTCCAAAGTGGGAGCTATGCCCAATTCATTTTTCATCAGTTTTTGTATCATATGTTGGATAGCTGAGCCTTGGACTACTCAGTTGGCACTAAAGAGACTTTGAAAATGTTCAGCCCATCGATTCAGGATGGAGGCTTTATCAGTAATTAATGTTTGACCATCTGTACTGTATAAGGAGCTTTGGACCTGATAAGTAGGTCCAAACACTACTTTAAGAGCTTTATAAACTCCTCTATGATCACCCAGATCTGCACAGCATTGTGTCTTTTCTGCTATATTGATCCACCAGTTGTTCTGCATGTCTCGGAGTTTTTCTTGAAGTTTACTACATGTGAGACGGAAAGCTGCTTTTCTTGCATGGCAAGTTCGCTGGGCGAGGTATGCCTGGTGAGCAGTTCTCTTCTTTGCCAACAGCTCCTGGATCTCTTGGTTGTTTTAATCAAACCAGTCTTGATTTTTCTTGTGGGAGAACCCAAGGGATTCTTCCGCAGACTGAAGGATACTGTTTTTGATATGTTGCCAAAGCACTGTGGGAGAAGGATCTGTAGGATGGTCTCCAAGTTTAGTTTGCAGATTTGCCTGGAAGTTGTCTCTCATGGTAGCTTGTTGAAGATTGTTGACGAAGGACTTTTTTGGACGTCTCTTATACAGCGCAAGCAGCCTCGTCGCGTTGCAAGGCTGCTGCGCTGCAGGGCGTCCCTTTCGGATGATGCTTTCCCTTGCCGGTACTGTTGCAGTACAGCGGGGACATTTGAGCGTTATACTTGGCCGTATTTTAGTCACAAAAGTTGATCATGATTAAAATACGGCCAAATATAACACTCAAATGTCCCTGCAGTACCAGAACAGTACCAGCAGGGGAGAGCGTGATCTGAAAGGGATGCCCTGCAGTGCAGCAGCCTCGCAACACAACAAGGCTGCTTGCGCTGTATAAGAGACGTCCGAAAAAGTCCTTAAAGTCTCTTCTTTAATGTGCCACCCCTCTTAGGTTTGAACTTAAGATGAAGATTTAGTTTACATCTGACGAGGTGATGATCTGTTTGGCATTCTGCACTGGGCATCACTCAGGTATGACAGACATCGCGAATGTTTCTCTGGCAGACTAGAACATAGTCAATGAGGTGCCAATATTTGGATTGGGGATGCATCCAGGTTGTCTTCAAGCTATCTTTCTGCTGAAAGATTGTGTTTGTAATAGTCAGCTGTTGTTCTGCACAGAACTCTAGCAAGAGGCATCGATTATCATTGCAATTTCCAACACCATGCTTGCCTAAGACACCTTTCCAGGCTTCGGAGTTCTTTCCTACTCTGGCATTGAAGTCACCAAGGGTAATAATTTTATCTTCTACAGGGACTTTTTGTATGAGGTGGCGTAGGTCTGTGTAGAATTTGTCTTTCTCTACAGGGTCGGCTTGCATAGTTGGGGCATATATACTGAAGAGAACAACATGTGGGAGGCGTAAGAAAATAATGCGATCAGAGTGTCCTGTTGGCAAGGTTTCGAGTTTGGAGGCAATGGAGTTTTTAATCATGAAGCCTACTCCTGAACGATGTTTTTCTGTTTTGGGTTTGCCGGACGAGTAAAGTTTGTAGCCAACACTGTGTTCTTTAAGGCTGCCTTCCTCATGGAGACGAACTTCACTAAGAGCAGCGATGTCAATGTTACGCCGTGATAGTTCATGGGTTATTAGAGCAGAACGACGCTCAGGCCATCCACTATCTTCAGAGTCTCGTATGGTTCTGATGTTCCAGCATGCAAGTGTCAGTTTATTTACACCTTTGGAGGCCGGTGTGTGCCTTTGTTTCTTTGCCTTGGTTTGACCGCATCAGAAGATGCCCGTTGGCTGCAGCTAGCCAACCAGGTAGTTGGGGATGAGCTTTTGTTTGGCCACCTTTTCTAGGCCCCTCTCCATATGGAGCAAGGAGTTCTCTCCTTAAAAAAGGCTGCTTGGTCATTCAGGATGCTGCCTAACAAGACTGTCATCTCCCGGGTCAGCCTCGAGCGACCAAAGTCCTGAACTGCCTGCATGCAGGGTTGGGTTTGTGGCTTCTAGTGCATCTTTACACCTGCCGTTTCGTCCCTTGCCTATCGCTACAGGGCTTTTTCGGAGTTGGATTTGTCCTTCGAGCCTGTGCAATGGATATTTCTGGTGGAGTGCAGCATTCACAGAACTGGCCTCACCCTTTAAACCAAAGGTTCATCTGCTGTGGCCTTGCAAGCATGGACGGTAGCAGTGAGGTCCTCAGGCTGTAGGTTTTATTAGAGTTTCCTTCTCTTAGATGGTTTACCTTACAGGGTTGGACGAGCACAATCTGCCCAGGTTTGGGATTAGAGTTTTCCTTCTCCTAGTATGGTTGCCATAAGGCTAGAGATCCCATCCTGCCCTTTGACGCACTTTGTCAAACCTTTCAGTTTTGACCTGTCTGGCATGGGAGACCCTACCAGTGGCTATTATGCCACCGCCAGCATAGCTCAAAACATCATTAGGGTACGCACGCCTCTCTCCCATGACAAGGGGGCGTCAATGGAGAGGCGCAACATACCAGGCAAGATAAACTAAATAAATTAAAATTTTGCATTATCCATAATGTTAACTGTAGTATTTTAAACTTATATTGTGAGCGACCTTGGGTCTGTTACTGGCAGAAAAATGGAATATTAATTAAATAAGTAGATAAATAAAGATGGTTGACCTTACATTGCCGTCGGCAAATCTGTGCTCAAGTCCATTCAGCAGTTCACCTACCTGGGAAGCATCATCTCCTCAGATGCCAAGATTGACAAAGAGATCGATCACAGATTAGCAAAGGCATATAGTGCATTTGGAAGACTTCACAAAAGAGTCTGGAGTAATAAACACCTGAGGCAAAGCACAAAAATCAGTGTGTATAGAGCCATCGTACTGTCTATCCTCCTTTATGGATCTGAAACATGGGTCACCTATCGCCAACACTTATGACTCCTCGAACGCTTTCATCAGCGCTGTATACGCACAATCCTAAATATACACTGGACTGACTATGTGACGAATGTTGCTGTCCTTGAGCAAGCAGGGATCACCAGCATTGAGGCCATGATATTGAGAACGCAGCTGTGCTGGGCAGGGCATGTTTCTAGGATGGAGGACCATTGCCTCCCAAAACTACTACTCTACGGTGAACTCGCCACGGGTCAGCGTAAGAGGGGCTCTCCAAAAAAGCGATACAAAGACTCCCTGAAACAACATCTCAGGCTCAGCCAAATTGATCACCAACAGTGGTCCGCCCTGGCCTCACATTGGGAGGCATGGAGACGCACTATCCACAATGCTGCAGCCTTATTTGAGAACTCACGACGAACAAGTCTTGAAGAGAAATGACAACGCAGAAAGAATCACAACCTGGAAATATCACCCAATGAGACCTTCTGCTGTGCTTTTTGCAACCGGACTTGTTTATCTTGGATTGGCCTTTTTAGTCATCAGTGCGCTTGCAGAAAGCACAGGATGAGTCCTTCCTGAATCTTTGTTTGCGAAGCAAAGCCAGAGATTAAATAAAAATAAAAACAGCACACTCTATCAAAAGACCCTCTTGCTTCAATTACTTAAGACCCAAAGTCCTGCCTAAATTAAAAGGTTTCCCCCCCCCTTCCAACAGAAAGAAAGGGGGCCAACCCAACCTCCCATGTTGGAGAGTTCCAAAAGGAATTTCCTCTGTTTTCTCTGTAGCAAACACTATTTCTTTTGTGCAAGAGAACACTGTTTTCTGGGCAGAAATCAGACTTTTTCTGCAACAAACAAACAAACAAACAAACAAACCCATTTGGTTTTTCTGCGAAATAGAAAAACCTTTTGCTTTTCTCTTTAGAATGATTCTTCTGCAACACAACAGGACACATGAGTTACAGGTAAAATACTGTGGAGGAATACTTGTTTTCACCCACAGCACAGAGCATGCTACTGGAATAATTTCTTCTGGTATGCAAAAGATGGAATAGTAGAGGATTTATACCCCTACACCAGAGTTAGATGGCTACTCGACTTTAGGCTGATCTGTACTGATGAAGTCGGCTTCCTGTAGCCATCCACCAGAAAGGTTAAAAACCTGTGTTTAAAATTGAGACATCCTTCCTATATCTGTATCTCCAAAACATGGCAACAAGAAAAGCAGGGAAGCTGAAATGAATGCAGTTAATAACAGGGCGATGGTGGGGTGGGGGGAAGACACTGATGCACTCGTAAATGAAGGATTAAGTAATTATCATTTTGCCCGACAAATCCACTGCAGTTCGTTCCTTTCCCCCTCTGACTCTATCAACCACTGATGAAAAAGTAATGCATGTCGAAATCACCAGCCACAAATTTGTTTCTGAATTGCACTGTTGTACTGCATGTCACTTTAATAGCATCTTCCTGCAAAATGACAGGCAGAAATAAGCGTCCTTCGGGATGATTTATACCCTGGATTAGGAGCTGGTTGTAAAAATACACCAAGCCTAAATCACTGTCAGCCTTGAAATAACAGCAAGGAAGAGTAGCCTCCCCTCTTGAAAAATAAACAGAAAACCCTGAGGAGGCTCCAAAAATGGAACTGGAGGCTCAGCTGAAGTAGGAGCATCCATCAGGTACATCATGGCTTGGGAAAGTTACTTTTTTGGACTACAGCTCCCAGAACCCCCCAACAAAGTGTACCTCTTCTCTTTCACTGCTGTGGCTTTTGCTCAGTATAATATTTTGGTATTTTTTGCCAATTTCATTCTTGAAGGAAGCAATGAGTAATCTTAGCAATTTTATTCCCACAGTGTGAAAGCCTTTGAAAAGTGTGTGGTTTGCAGTTCAGGACTTATTATGTGCAAAATTTCCATGTGTTTTTTGGGTGTGTTTGCAGAAACCAGCATTTTCTGCACAGTAAACAGCAGAAATACTGTTTTCTGCACAGAAAATGCTGTTTCTGGTGCAAAAAGTGTGAATTCTTTATAGAAGAAGTGCTCAACTGCAAAGAGACCCATCAGTCAAAGCATTCTTCCCATCATGGTTTCCCCACACTCATGTTTTCCACCCATGTGTTGAATATTTCTGAATATTCTTTGTATCCCTATATGGCCATCACTTAAATATCTAGGCCACCCTATCTATCAGGCTTGGGGTTGGTTGGATTGCCAATAGAGCCATTTTCTTCCACAATTATTCAGGCGTTTAAATGGACTGGGAGATCTGTCCTTTTCTTGTTCCTTTTGGATTGGTTTCCAGACAGAAATTTGTGTAAAGTCTGAAATAAACCAGCTAGCATTGCTGAGGGTCTGCCTGGCGGTCTCCAGACCTGGCATTACGAGCATCAGCCGTTCATCCAGTGGCAGTGGTAACTTTGCACAGAAGTTCTTCTGAGTGGGTTCTGCCCCAGGAACTGTGGGTGAAGCATGGGAACATTTTAGTGAGCTTATTCTTATTACAAATGAGAACTCAGAGAGAGGAAGAAGCGAGGAGGAGCAAATGTGATTTTTGTACATTCTGTGGGTAGAGGAAACCACAGGGTGTAATGTAACTGCATTGACTTTAGCCATAATTATCTTTGATGGATGAAAGAAATTAGAAACAAGAAGTCTTCTCTCCCCGATGACTCCCCCATGGTGGAAAAAAAAAAGGATTTCAATGATTGGGCCTTTTTTGCTGCAAAGTTTGACCAAGTTGTACAAAGTTTGACCAAGTTTGAAAAGCAGGAAGCAGACCTGGGGACAGGGGTTTAATGCAGAAAGACTCCAAGGCCATATTTTTCTACCAAGCAATGAACTCTGAGTTGCGCACCCTCCCACTCTGCCGGCAGCTGCGCGCCAGGCAGCGCTCATGAAGCAAGAGGGACAGGAACGTGAGATTGTCGAGCAGCTGCTGTGAATATTAATCTTGCCCACTTAATGATTCCCCCCCTGTTTTCCCAGGGCACTTTGCGAAATTGTTTTAAATTAATTTTTAAAATTACTGTTCCTCCCTGCCTTTTAGCGCTTCTCGCACAACATTAAGTCAGTTTATCCTGATGGGCTAATGCCTTTATGAATGTTAATATGTAACTAATCACACAAATACAAAATTAAACTCCTCTCTCTCTCTCTCTCTCCTTCTTGCTTTCTCTTTGCTTTAGGATGATGATCACTGTAATTTGAACAATTCCAGAGCCACCAAGAAACGCAAGGAAGGACTTCTTTTGTTATCAGCTGAGATGCATTTGCTCCAGTTTGGTTATGTTTGAACTGGGGAAAGTGGTAGTGTAGCCGTCTTATGATGGCTGGTCTGGTCTGGAGTAAGGATGTAACTTATCAATAATTTATTTCTCAAAGGAGGCCAAGAGTAGTTTTAGCAATTTTATTCCCACTGTGAGGAAGACTTTGAAAACCATGTAGCTTTTGAAATCTATTTGCAATTCAGGACTTATTTTGCACAAAATTTGCATATGGTTCTTTTACACAGAAAACAGCATTTTCTGCATAGAAAATAATATTTCTATGCAGAAATATCATCCTCTGTTTTGCACAGAAAACTGCATTTTCTGCATTGAAAGAATATTTCTATGCAATATTTCTATGCAAACGTATTATATTTGTGCAGAAAAAAACCCCATTTTATTTTATTTTAAATCACATGTATATTTTGTGTGGAATGCCCCAACTGCAGCATTTTCTGCAGAGAAAACAGCTTTTTATATGCAGAAAATAACATTCCTGTACAGAACACAATATTTTCTAATTAGAAAATGCTGTTTTCTATGCAGAACAACCATGTGTGAAATTCACAAAGAATAAGTCCCAAATTACAAAGATGCTGGTCAGTCCAGGATTCTTCTCAGCAGGGGTTCTTGATACTCAAAAACACATTTTTCAATAATCTTCAAATATTTTTGAATATTCTTTCCATCCCTAATCTGGATACTCCTCGACTCAGGGTGAGATTCATAGGATCATAGAGTTGGAAGGAATGACATGGGCAATCTAGTCCTATCCTTTGCTATATAGGAATATACACCAAAAGCAACTCAAAGAGTTGGCCATCTAACCTCTCCTTAATGACCTCCAAAGAAAGAGAGTCCACCACCCTGTGAGGCATCTATTCCTTTCAAGTGTTTAAACATGGCTATCATGTCCCCTATTAACCTTCTCTTCTCAAGGCTAAACATACCCAGGTCACTCTTTGGTGATTTCCCCCTTTTCCCATTTCTTATACATGCCCCTATTAAATCTTAGCTCCGTTGAAAGTTCTTTAGACATTCATCCTGGTTTCTTTAGATACCTCCCATTTTTCTTCCTCATTGGAACTGTTTGAAATTGTGCCTTCAATATCTCAATTTTTAGAAAGTCCCACCTGTCATGTCTTACTCTTTCATTAATCCTGACCATGTGGGTCATACCCAGTATTTCCCCAAGTTTATGAAATCTGCTTTCTTAAAGTCTGGGGGGTGGGGGGGAGATAGGGTTTACTGAGAGACCAGTACATGCTAAGCAAATGCTCAAACAGTGGTTGGTTGAAGAAGTTTCAAGAAACTTCTGAAATGCTATGATTTTAACACTATAAATGAGCAAGCAGGAATCACCAGCGTTGAGGCCATGATATTGAGAACACAGCTGTTCTGGGCAGGGCATGTTTCCAGGATGGAGGACCATTGCCTCCCAAAAATACTACTCTACGGTGAACTCGCCATGGGTCAGTGTAAGAGGGGCGCTCCAGAAAAGCGATACAAGGACTCCCTGAAACAACATCTCAGGCTCGGCCAAATTGATCACCAACAATGGTCCGCCCTGGCCTCACATCGGGAGGCATGGAGACGCACTATCCACAATGCTGCAGCCTTATTTGAGAACTCACGCCGAACAAGTCTTGAAGAGAAAGGACAACGCAGAAAGAATCACAACCCGGTAACATCACCTGAGGAAACCTTCTGCTGTGCTTTCTGCAACTGGACTTGTTTATCTCGGATTGGCCTTTTTAGTCGTCAGCGCGCTTGCAGAAAGCGCAGGATGAGTCCTTCCTGAATCTTCATTTGCAAAGAAAGCGAAGAGAAATGTAGCACTTGCCTGATACTAAGGACTTTATTGCATTACACTGTTATAATGTTAGTATTCTGCTTTAACTGCTCTGGCTGCCTCCTGTGGAATCCTGGGATTTGGTGTTTAGGGAGGGGCATTTAGCATTCTCAGCCAGAGAGCTCTTGGGCCTCCCTAAACTGCAAACCCCAGAAATCCACAGGAGGCAACCACAGCAGTTCAAGTGGAATAATAGCGGTATAACAGTGTAGTGTGATAAAGTCCTAAAGGCCTGACGTCCCCCACCCCCAGCTTTTGTGTGTTTGATCTTTGTTCAAACTTATGCAAAGCTATTCCCTCCCTCATGCTTTACTCACACTGGGCCTGTCTAAACAGTGAAAATAATCCAAATGGCAATCACATGGAAGGTCATCTGTCTAAATGGACATTCACACCAACACGTCCTATTCGGAAGCAGGCGGTTAGCCAAATCCACTGTAAAGCTCTGAAGGGAAGAGCTTTTCTCAGAGTTTTAAAAAAGCTCCGTAGGGCATGCAAATGTGTGATGCAGTGTAAGCTGATTGGCCTGACGAGCGTGGGGGTGGGGCTAGCTAATAGGGAAAGGTGCCTGCTGCTGCCATGTTGGATTTTCGGCTAAGCAAGAGACTGGTAAAAAGATAAAATGGTGATCTCTCTCTTTTCTTATTTTTTCTTTTGTAACTATGAAGTATCGCTTGTGCGCACCATGGTAAACAGTTTTTTTTTTTTAAATCTAGCAGCGGCAGATTTAAAACCACAAGTAAATCACTTGCACCTGCCATTTTGTGAAGTTTAGGGGGGCTGTATTGACTGTTAAGACAGGTCACAGCACTGCAAATTGCTGCTTCTTTGGAGCACATCGTATCCCCCCCTTGTATAGACGGGCCATTGTCTGGTCCTTTTACAGCTAGACAACAAGAGAAGAGGGTTTTTCCTCTTACAACAAAAGTGCGGGAATCGTTCTCTGCTGTGTACCATTGACTGCATCATTTGCCACCAATAAAACTGGTCTTATAGCAGAAATGTATGCCAGTGTTCAGTACCAGTCAAAGTCTGGAACTACACTCACTTCCGGAACACCTGGAGACAATGACAGCGGCACTTGGGCTAATTCTTCTTAGCACTGCACAAAAGACCGCAGTGCTAAACCACTTCTGCATGCCTTTTACCTGGAAAACCCAATGATGAGACAATCCAAGGCATGTTTTTAGTTGGGCTTTTAAACTTGTCTTATACTTTAAATTACTCTGTTTTGTCTCTTGATTGCAGTCCTTGGTTCATTGTATTGTTAGCTGCTTTGACTCCCATGTTTAAGCAAAAGATGGGGTTGTTACCCTAAAAGGTGTGTGTGGGGACATTAGAATCCCACCCATGATACCAAAATCTCCTTTAATATTTGGGGGGAATTATTAGCACAGATAGGAGGCCTGCAAGAGGAGGGTAACTTTGGGGATCTTTCCACCTATGTATACCAGTACTAACAGTAGAGGAGGTTCCAGTTAAAGTAAAACAAAGTATTTTTATTGGAATAAGATAGACTAACACACACAAGAATATGCACTCTTACAAACCAAACAAACTCAGACAGGTGTCCAAGGGTGGCACAGCGAAGAACACACTGTTTCGCACTGTGACACCCATTGCTTTGGTAGGGGCTAGGATATTTATACCCTATTCTGTGCCTTGCAGAGGCATGTTAGTAATAACAAAGCTGGGTGGCTCTCCCATGGAATAGACAAAAGAGACTGAAACTTAACTGACTGCTTTAATTCCGGAGACATAGAACATTGATGGGCTTGCGACAACCTTGTAAGGTTGGGCAGGAGGGGGTGTGAGGAAGGATTTCCGTAGGGTATGGAGTGAGGAAAGGTCACTTGATTGCTTGATTGACTAATTGCTTAAAGTGCCCAGGGCTGGGAGAAAGGATTAGCATATACCCCTTAACAACTGGGCTGTTAACATAAACCCATTAACTTTGGGGGCTTTCCGCATAAGCTTAACTGGGCTTTCTCACCATTTTATTTATTTATTTATTTATTTATTTATGCCCCACTCTTCAGCCACAAGGCCATCAGACTGGCTGACAAATTGTTTTAAGCAATAGCAATTTACACATCTACACTGCATTAAGTAGTTTTCAATGAGTGTTAGCTAATTGCCCCCACAAGCTGGGTACTCATTATGACCTTTGACTGCCCTGCCTAGCCTAACAGCCAACATAACCCCCCAAAGTGTCCAATATCTACAGTTATGGAAGGAGGGGTGGTAAGGGATGCTAACAGGGTGCAAACCTAATAAATAACTCTCTGGCTTTTCTTCACAAATGAAGATTCAGGAAGGACTCATCCCGCGCTTTCTGCAAGCGCGCTGATGATTAAAAAGGCCAATCCAACATAAACAAGTCCGGTTGCAGAAAGCACAGCAGAAGGTCTCCTTGGGTGATGTTTCCGGGTTGTGATTCTTTCTGCGTTGTCCTTTCTCTTCAAGACTTGTTCGTCGTGAGTTCTCAAATAAGGCTGCAGCATTGTGGAGAGTGCGTCTCCATGCCTCCCGATGTGAGGCCAGGGCAGACCATTGTTGGTGATCAGTTTGGCCGAGCCGGAGATGTTGTTTCAGGGAGTCTTTGTATCGCTTTTTTGGAGCGCCCCTCTTATGCTGACCCGTGGCGAGTTCACCGTAGAGTACTATTTTTGGGAGGCGTTGGTCCTCCATCCTAGAAACGTGCCCTGCCCAGCGCAGCTGTGTTCTCAATATCATGGCCTCAATGCTGGTGATCCTTGCTTGCTCAAGGACAGCAACATTCGTCACATAGTCAGTCCAGTGTACATTTAGGATTGTGTGTAAACAGCGCTGATGGAAGCGTTAGAGGAGTAGTAAGTGGTGGCGATAGGTGACCCATGTTTCAGACCCATAAAGGAGAATAGACAGTGCAATGGATCTATAAATAAGAGTTGCCATAATAGTAAGCAAAGACTCCTACGGGAAATCCAGGGAGCTATGGCTACCCGTCAGAGTTGAAAATACTGGGTTAAATGGACCGATGACCTGACTCAGTCCGGAGTAGTTTCCTTGGTGCGTATGTGTGTGTGTGTGCATGAGAGAATGAGGTCCAGATCATCCTTAGGGGCCTCAACATACTTGTCTAGAACCAGTTCGGCCCCTGTCTCCCCTCCCTGCACTGTAATAACAACAGAAGCTTTAATAAAGAAATCACATTTTGTTGCATTTTATTTTTATAATTAATCACATTTTTAAAGTAGGCCGAAGAAAGCAGCAAAACCTCACTGCCCACTTTAATGGAAAGAAAGCCCCCCTTCACTGTTGCTGCATCCCCTTCAGTCTCCATGGTAACCAGCCACCCTCTCTCCCCAATCTTCTGCCCTCCCCTTCTAGAGTTTTGCACATTGAGTTGCCTGCAGAGGTAAGGAGAGCCCTATGGGACATGCCCAGGGTGACTCCCTAAAGCAGGTAGGATTCAAAGCCATAGTCATGTTAGTCTCGAATATCAGTAGGCGAAAGGATCTTGTAGCACCTTTGAAACAGAGAGAAAGAAATTGGAGCATAGCTTTCATAGACTTAGACTGCTGCCACGCTGCAAAAATAATACAATTTGACACCGGTTTAACTATCATAGCTGTATCCTATTGAGTCAAAGAACCATAGAGTTGGAAGGGGCTACAAGGGCCATCTAGTCCAACCCTCTGCCATGCAAAAATACACAATCTTGGTGGGAGGACATGTGAAAGGGATCTAGGAGTCCTAGAAGACCACAAATTGAACATGACTTAGCAGTGTGATGCAGCTGCTAAAAAAGCCAATGCAATCTTACAACAGTTGGAAGAAACATTTTTGCCAACAGTCTCAAGAATTTGATCAGGAGGGCTTTAAACTGAGTCAAATGGGGGAGGGAGACAGTATTCTGGAAGGCAAAAGGGCTGGAGAAAATAGTCAAACTGTCATAGAGGGAACAAGGCAAACAGCGCAAAGACCCAACAGTGGGAGGCAAAAAAACTTGCACAGCAGCAAGTAAAGGGAACACATGGTCTTAGATGTCTCTACACTAATGCACAGAGCATGGGAAATAAGCAAGGTGAACTTGAACTCCTCACACTACAAAACAAATATGATATAATAGGCATTACTGAAACCTGGTGGGACGAGTCTCATGATTGGAATGTAGGAATAGAGGGGTATAACCTTTATAGGAGAAACAGGCCAAACAGGAAAGGAGGAGGAATAGCATTATATGTCAGGGATATTTACACCAGTGAAGTGATCCACGACATCAATACTGGAAACCAGGTGGAGAGCATCTGGATAAAAATTAAAGGGGAGGGAAACAACAGGGATGTTATTGTGGGACTCTACTACGGACCCCCAAATCAGACGGAGGAATTGGATGATGCCTTTCTAGAACAGATGAACACACATGCAGAAAGGAGAGATGTAGTAGTGATGGGTGACTTCAACTATCCTGATATTTGCTGGCAATCTAACTCAGCCAAAACTTCAAGGTCTAGCAAATTCCTTACTTGTCTGGAAGACAATTTCATGGTCCAAAAGGTGGAAGAGGCAACAAGGGGGTCAGCTATTTTAGATCTGATCCTAACCAACAGAGACGACCTGGTTAATAGGGTGCAAGTGGTGGGATCCTTAGGTGAGAGTGATCATGTTCTCCTGGAGTTTGTTATACAATGGAAAGGAGAAGCCAGGCATAGTCAGACACGCATTCTTGACTTTAGGAGAGCTGATTTCAATAAACTCAGGGAAATACTGGGGGTGATCCCATGGTCAGGAATACTATAAGAGAAGGGACCTCAAGACGGACGGGACTTTCTCAAAAGGGAGATACTGAAGGCACAATTTCAAACAGTACCATTGAGGAAGAAAAATGGGAGGTGTCTCAAGAAACCAGGATGGATGACTAAAGAACTTTCAATGGAGCTAAGTTTTAAACGGAACATGTATAAGAAATGGAAAAGGGGGGAAATCACCAAAGAAGAATCCAAACAGATAGCGAACATGTGTAGGAGTAAAGTCAGAAAAGCTAAAGCGCAGAATGAGCTCAGGCTTGCTAGGGAGGTTAAGAACAATAAAAAGGGTTTTTTTGGGTATGTCCGCAGCAAAAGGAGGAAGAAGGAAATGATAGGGCCGCTACGTGGAGAAGATGGCAAAATGCTAACAGGGGACAGAGAGAAGGCAGAATTACTCAACACCTTCTTTGCCTCAGTGTTTTCAGAAAAGGAAAAGGAGGACCAACCTGAGGAGAATGGATCAGAGGACACAATAGGGGAAATCCAGCTCAAAATAAGTAAAGAGGTAGTACAGGAATACCTTCTTAATCTAAATGAATTTAAATCTCCAGGACCAGATGAACTACATCCAAGAGTATTAAAAGAACTGGCAAATATAATCTCAGAGCCATTGGCAATAATATTTGAGAACTCCTGGAGAACAGGAGAAGTCCCAGCAGACTGGAGGAGGGCAAACGTTGTCCCCATCTTCAAAAAGGGGAAAAAAGAGGATCCCAACAATTATCGTCCAGTTAGTCTGACATCAATACCAGGGAAGATTCTAGAACAGATCATTAAACAGAGAGTCTGTGAACATTTAGAAGGCAATGCCATAATCACAAAAAGTCAACATGGGTTTCAGAGAAACAAGTCATGCCAGACTAATCTGATCTCTTTTTTTGATAAAGTTACCAGCTTGGTAGATGAAGGGAATGCTGTGGACATCGCATGCCTTGATTTCAGTAAGGCCTTTGACAAGGTTCCCCATGACATTCTTGCAAAGAAGCTTGTAAAATGTGGGCTAGACAAGTTAACTGTTCAATAGATTTGTAATTGGTTGACCGGCCGAACCCAAAGGGTGCTCAGCAGTGGCTCCTCTTCGTCTTGGAAAGATGTGACCAGTGGGGTGCCACAGGGTTCTGTCCTGGGCCCAGTGCTATTCAACATCTTTATCAATGACTTGGATGAGGGAATTAGGGGGATATTTATCAAATTTGCAGATGACACCAAATTAGGAGGAGTAGCTAATACCCTAGAGGAAAGGATCAAAATTCAGAATGACCTGGATAGACTGGAGAGCTGGGCCAAAGCTAACAAAATGAAATTCAATACGGAGAAATGTAAAGTACTGCATTTAGGGCGGAAAAATGAAATGCATAAATATAGGATGGGAGAGACCTGGCTGAATGAGACTACGTGCGAAAGGGATCTAGGAGTCCTAGTAGACCACAAGTTGAACATGAGCCAACAGTGTGATGCGGCAGCTAAAAAGGCCAATGCGATTTTGGGCTGTATCAATAGAAGTATAGTGTCTAGATCAAGGGAAGTAATAGTGCCACTCTATTCTGCCTTGGTCAGACCTCACCTAGAATACTGTGTCCAGTTTTGGGCACCACAATTAAAAAAGGATATTGACAAATTGGAGCGTGTCCAGAGAAGGGCAACTAAAATGGTGAAAGGTCTGGAAACGATGCCTTATGAGGAGAGACTTAGGGAGCTGGGTATGTTTAGCCTGGAAAAAAGACGGTTAAGAGGTGATATGATAGCCCTGTTTAAGTATTTGAAGGGATGTCATGCTGAGGATGGAGCAGGCTTTTTTTCTGCTGCTCCCGAGACTGGAACACCGAGCAATGGGTGCAAGCTCCAGGAACAGAGATTCCACCTCAACATGAGGAGGAACTTTTTGACAGTCAGAGCTGTTCGGCAGTGGAACACACTCCCTCGGAGCGTGGTGGGGTCTCCTTCCTTGGAGGTCTTTAAACAGAGGCTGGATGGCCATCCGTCAGGAGTGTTTTGATTATTTTTTTCTTGCATGGCAGAATGGGGTTGGACTGGATGGCCCTCGGGGTCTCTTCCAACTCTACAATTCTATGATTCTATGAATTCCAGGCTTCATCAGTAGGAGTATAGTGTCTGGATCAAGGGAAGTAATAGTGCCACTCTATTCTGCTTCGGCCAGACATCACCTTGAATACCATGTCCAGTTCTTTGCACCATAATTCAAGAAGGATATTGACAAGCTGGAATGAGTCCAGAGGAGGGTGACCAAAATGGTGGGAGGTCTGGAAACCATTATGCCCTTTGAGGAGCAGTTTAAGGTTGTTGAGTGGAATATCCAGCAACCAACTCTTAGCCACTCCCTGCCGTGGAGGAACACCCAACTAAAGCACACCTGAAAGATGGCCATGATCCCACCTCTGTTTAAAAACCATGGAAGATGGAGAGTCTACCCCCTTTTGAGGTGGTCTGTTCCACTATCAAACCACCCTTACAGGCAAGAAGTTCTTCCTAATGTTTGGGTGGAATCTCTTTTCTTGTAATTTGAATCCAGTGGTTCCTGTTCTGGTCTGTGGAGCAGCAGAAAAGAAGCTTGCTCCATCTTCTGCATGGGATCCTTTCAGATCTTTAAAGATCTTCTCTTCTCCAAGCTACTTAAGCCATTCTCCATAGGGAGTGGTTTCCAGACCATTTACTTTCTTGGTTACCTTCATCCAGAAATGTTAAAAAAAATGATGCACATTTTAAAATGTACGCAAGGAGAAAGTATTTTGTGTAATTCAGCTATGGCATTTGCAATGTTACCTGAATTGGTGGAGTGGGGGTTTCCGTGGGAGTCCACCTGTGAAGCCAAAATCTCAGTTATTAATTGGGGGAATTGTTAGCTCAAATGGATGGCTGTGAGAAGTCAGGTAACTTTTGGGATCTTTTCACCTGTGTATACCAGTAGTAACTGCAGAGACTCCAAGGAAAGTAAAATAAAATGGTTTTTATAGGAAATAACACAGAAGTTATTATTATTATTATTATTATTATTATTATTAATAATATTAATATAACACCATCGATGTACATGGTGCTTTACAAAAGGTTGCAGAATAAAACAATTATCGCTATTCCAATAATATAAGATACTAAAATTTTATATTAAAATACAATAAGAGAGGGAAAAATGTGCAGAATAAAACAAAATAACCAGTACAGGTAATAAAATACTTGTATTTGACTACCTGTATTCACACGTGCACTCATGCTCACAAGGCTAATGGAGAGTTAAAGGAGAAAATATTGGATAGAGGAATAGATTTGGGAGGAATAGATTTGGGAGATAGGGATTATAGTTACCAGTCTTGAAGAGAGAGAAGCAAAGAGCTCAGACCAAAATCTGAATGTGGCACTGATTCCATTCCAGTGGTGTGTCGACAGAGTGGCAGGGTGTCGTCTACAATGGTACACATTGCTATTGTTTGGGGACTAATATTTATACTGTATTTCATGTCCTGAAGTGGTGTTTAGAAAAAGCTGTAAGAGGTTTCTTGCTATTAAACAAAGGAAACTGAAACTCTGGTGATCGCTGTTAATGGACAAGAGATAGGAATTGATTGGTTTATGACAACCTTTGTTTTGTGGGATAGGAAAGGCATGAAGAGACATTTCCTGGGGATGTGTGCCGGTCACCCGTTTGTTTGTGATGTGTGACTCATGGCCAAGGATGCCAAGAGGGGATTAGCTTTGTTTACTAGGAGCTTCACTTAATCCTATGTTGGGTGTATCTGCTAGCATTTTTCCAGGACACATTCCTCAGGTCCTGAAGACCTCCATTTGACCTCACCTTTGGTCCACCCTGGTCTATTAGATCCCATAAAGTGTCTTAATATTGCCCATTATGAGATATTCTCTCTCTCTGGCTTTTCGTTTTCAAATGAAGATTCAGGAAGGACTTTTAGAGCACAGTAAGAAAACATTTATTGCATTGGCAATAGCTCCCTTGAGAGAAACACAATATATCAGATCCATTTCACAAGTGGAAAAGAAAAAGTTTGTGGTTTCTCACTCTCACATCTTCCTGATCAATATAATTTATTTTTACTAATTATTTTATGAGTTATAACTTAATGAAACCCAACAGTCCCTGCTCAGAGAAAAGGAATGCAGTCTGGTGCAGACAATAAAAACAAAATAATTAAAAAACTGGAAGAAGCAAAGCAGTTTGGGTGGGATTTTTATTTTATGTTTGTCCTTAGACTATTAACTTGGAGAGTTTTCATCCCACTAATCTGTTTTGAGATAAACTGAAATTATTTGAGTCCCCCAGTTTGCTGAGAAGATGAAGCTGATAAAGGATGCCTGCCTACAGTTTGCATTATTTGTTTCTAGTTTTTGACTTGGTGATCTGTGTTACAGAAATGCTGCTTCCAATGGAATACTGATAGGAGTACAGTGGAAAGGTGGCAAAACCTATTTATGGCCTTGGCAGCAGCCTGAACTTTGCTGTGCGATCAATCCCCTCCCTCCAAATTGTGTTAAATGTCAGCCGCAAAAGATAAGTAACTTTGAGAGTTCAGCATTTCAAATAGAACTTATTTCTCTATATCAGTGTTTCTCAACCTGTGGGTCCCCAGATTTTGTTGGACTACAATTCCCAGGAGCCCTCTGAGGTCTCACCTTGAGAGCCATTAGTGAGGCTGTAGGATTGAACTCACAGCCTCACTAATGACTGGGAGGACCACCTGGCTGTCAAGGTGAGACCTCAGAGGGCTCCTGGGAACTGTAGTCCAGCAACATCTGGGGACCCACAGGTTGAGAACCACTGCTCTATATGAACCTATGCAAGACTTATATAGGGTGGGGGCTTTCTCTCTGTCCTCCCACCCCACAGTCCCACCTGGTGAGGATGTGGGAGAGGACCTTCTTGGTGGTGGCTCCCAGGCTGGGGAATTCTCTCTCACAGAAGGCCAGACTGGCCCCCGCTCTGCTCTCTTTTCACCATCTGGCAAAAACCTTACCCTTTAACAGATATTTGATTATTAAATCTTGTTTAATTGTGTTTTAACTTTTTTTTTTATCATCAGGTTTTTTTTGTTTGTTTGTTTAGATTTGGCCAAAATCCTACATCACAGTCTGTGTTTTGTAACTTTATAATACAAGGTCTGGGAGCCGTTATGCCCTATGAGGAGCGGCTTAGGGAGCTGGTATATTTAGCCTGGAAAAGAGAAGGTTAGGAGGGGACATGATAGCCATGTTTAAATATCTGAATGGATGTTATACTGAGGATGGAGCAAGCTTGTTTTCTGCTGCTCCAGAGATGAGGACATGGAGCAATGGGTTCAAACTACAGGAAAAGAGATTCTACCAAAACATGAGAAAAAACTTGCATGTAAGAAGTTGTATGTTCAGTTGAATTTTGGGAAACCACTTGAAACATTCATTTTGTTGAGCTATTTCAATTGCTTTTGTTTGATTTGTTCATTGCAAAGAGCTGAAAGTCTACAAATTTTGACAATTAACTTGATTTGCAATGGGGATTGAATAATTTTGAATACAACTGTATGAAATTTAGCCAATTGGTGAATTATTAAAAAGGTGGGGCAGGTAACCTGTCAGATTACAATCTCTCTCTCTGGCTTTTCTTCGCAAGCGAAGATTCAGGAAGGAGTCATCCCACGCTTTCTGCAAGCGTGCTGATGACTAAAAAGGCCAATCCGAGATAAACAAGTCCGGTTGCAGAAAGCACAGCAGAGGGTCTCCTTGGGTGATGTTTCTGGGTTGTGATTCTTTCTGCGTTGTCATTTCTCTGGGTAGAATTGATTGCTAAGGGGCCCAGTTCTACCACGTGCTGTGAGGGGGATGCTGGAACCCATCAACTAAAGGACTGTGAGGCTTCCTCTGTGGTCAGCCTTCTGCTGTATCCATTTGCCACCAAGAAAGCCGATTCTGTGGCAGTGATATGTGGCAGCTTTTGGTAAGAACAAAAAGTTTTGAGGAGGCCTGGAATGAGGAGACTGAATCCAGCTCAGGACAAAGTGTCCAGTAGCCATGGCAGCTGTATGAAGCCTCCTCCTCACCCAGAGGCAGAGTCCCTCACCTTACAGAAAGCTCAGGCCAGTCAAGATGGGGTGGTTTTCTCCCTAGGTTAGGCCTTGATATGAAGCAAAGGCCTTTCCTTCTGCTGCTGTGATCAAATCATCTCCCTTCCGAAGTGCTTGAATTGACTTGTCACTCATACAAGTTGTAAAGCAACTTCAGCCTTCTAGTTCTCAGCCTCTGGCCATTTACAGAATATTGTTATGAAATGTATGATGGTGGAGGAGAGGAATTGGGGTTAGCAAACATTCAGTGGATGTTTTCTTTACTTTGATGGATTTTCTAAAGGGGTCCATAAAGCATACCGAGTCACAGCCCTGTTCTGGATTTAGTGTCTTATCAAACCATGTTGTGTTTTTCCTGTGAGTTCTCTGAAAAGAAAGGGGGGTTAATATAGTGGCCGGGGGCACTGAAAGTGCCATAACTTAAATTTCCTGGAACAGGAAAGTTTAGGGACAGGGAGAGAAGTTCAAGGACCTCCCTGAAGAAGGAGCTGCCTTCTTATATCTCTCAGGTGGCTCACCATGGTAGCAGGTTGCCCTAGGATCAAACCCATCAGCATCCCGGTGGCCGTTCCATCACTCACGAGTCACCTTGGTGATAAAGATGTCAAAAACCATGCCTCTCAGTCTGGATCTTAGAGATGCCAAAATGAATGAATCTGTCAGAAAGAGAGCAGGAGAGAGGCAGCTCGATTGATATTTGTCATTCCAGGAAATCTGTTGAGTTAAGACTCTGAAAGCTTCCTTTGACACCATCCACAGTAGGGCCAAAGGTATGACTCCAGAAAACACCCAAATCTGCCAGTAATTGTCTGTGTGTCTGCCACTGGAGAAAGCTCTTTCAAATTATGTGGGGTTTTGAGTACCATTGTCTAGGTGGCATTGATGCATTCATTGTATTGGGCCCTAGTGGATCTGTTTAATTATATCTGATGGGCTGCCATGTAGAAGATGGGTTGAGCTTGTTTTTGCCTGTTTCAGAGACTAGAGCCAGTGGATTCAAATTCCAAGAAAAGGGATTCCACCTAAACATCCATAGAGAGAGGTGGATAAGAAACAACAACAACAACAACAACAACAACAACAGAACTTACTTGATAGTAAGAGCTGTTTGACAGTGGAATACATTGCACAAACAAGCTTGCTCCATCCTTGGTATGGCATCCCTTCAAATATTTAAACATGGCTATCCTGTCCCTTCTTCACCTTCTCTTGTCCAGATTAAACATGCCCAGCTCCCTAAGCCACTTCTCATAGGGCATAATGGCTTCCAGACCTCCCACCATCCTGGTTGCCTTCCTCTGGACACGTTCCAGCTTCTCAATATCCCTCTTGAATTGTGTTGCCCAGAACTGGACACAGTATTGCAGGTTAGGTCTGACCAAAGCAGAACAGAGTGGCACTATTACTTCCCTTGATCTAGAGACTATACTCTTGTTGATGCAGCCTAGAATCGCATTGGCTTTTTTAGCTGCTGCATCACACTGCTGACTTGTGGTCCACTAAGACTCCTAGATCCCTTTCACATGTACTGCCATCAAGCCAGGTGTCCCCCATCCTATATCTCTGCATTTCATTTTTACTGCCCAAGTGTGGTATCCTACATTTCTCCCTGTTGGAATTCATTTTGTTAGTTTTGGCCCAGCTTTCTAATCTGTTGAGGTCATCTTGGATTCTGATCCTGTCCTCTGGGGTATTAGCTACCCCTCCTAATTTGGCTTCATCTGCAAACTTGATAAGCATACCCTCTATTCCGTCATCCAAGTCATTGATAAATATGTTGAATAGCACTGGGCCCAGGACAGAATCCTGTGGCACCCCACTAGTGGTCACTTCTCTCCAGTCAACCAATTACAAATCCACCTATCAGTTTCATTGTCTAGCACACAGGTTACTAACTTTTTTGCAAGAATATCATGGGGAACCTTGTCAAAAGCCTTACTGAAATCAAGATACACTACATCCACAGCATTCTTTTCACCTATCAAGTTTGTAACTCTGTCAAAGAAAGAGATAAGATTAGTCTGGCGTGACTTGTTTTTCAGAAATCCATGTTGACTTTTTGTGATCACAGCATTCCCTTCTAAGTGCTTACAGACTCTCTGTTTAATGCTCTACTCTAGAATCTTTCCTAGTATTGATGTTAGGCTGACTGGGCAGTAATTATTTGGGTCTTCTTTTCCGTCCTTTTAAAAGATGGGGACAACATTTGCTCTCCTCCATGAATGTAGACCTTTCCAAGAGCCCTGGTCATCTGCTGTTCTGCTCAGATCTTGCAAAATCAAGGAGCAATTGGAGCTTCCTTGACTCAGGGGTTGTCTAGATGAGAAGATATAATGCAGATTGGTGCATGTGATTGAAAATTCATTTTCAAAAATTCATGATTGAAAAATCATTTGTCTCCATGGTCTTTTGGCAAACTCTATTGTATGCAAAGCTATCCATGTTTGAAATTCACATGCATCCATGTCTGAGAATCAAGATCGTGGCCAAGAGTACAGCATGCTATTATTCTCCACACATGTTGTTGCTGCTGCACAGTGCTTTTTTTTTTTTTAATTGTAAATCAAAGGTGCACAAGTGTGAACTTCTGCTTATAAAAAGCTCTCTGGTTGCCTCAGCACAGCAAAAATGCACACAATTGGTAACATGAAACTCAAAAATGGTGCTTCTCCACCTGTCCCCACGTCCAACCAATCCACTGTCCACTTCCGCCCTGGCACAGTATCCTGAATTGTATGTCCAAACATGCAACAATGTGCAGGTCCACGCATTATTGAAAAAAAACTTTGCAAAAATCTGCAAAGATGTGAAGTCAAAGGCTTTCACGTCCGGCTTCAGAAAGAAACTATTCCAAAACATGGCCTCACAGCCTAGAAAAAAAAAACCCAAGGAAAATCTGCAAAGACTTTCCCCCTGCAGTAGATGGAATTTTTGGCTCCCCTCCTTCTAAATACCGCAAACCTCATTCACAGTGAGTTGGGACAAAAAGTATTCTTGTCAAATTCTACGAGGAGTATTTTTATCATCTAGACAAGCCCCCCAAAGTTTATCTACCTTTGAAGTCTTTTCCTCTTTTCCTACTGCCTTCCACTTGGTTGAGCATGACGGTCTTTTCTAATCAGTCATGTCATAGAATTATAGAATCATAGAATTGCAGAGTTGGAAGAGACCAAGAGGGCCATCCAGTCCAACCCCCTGCCATGCAGGAAATCTTGATCAAAGCATCCCCGACAGATGGCCATCCAGCCTCTGTTTAAAGACCTCCAAGGAAGGAGACCCCACCACACTCTGAGGGAGTGTGTTCCACTGCCGAACAGCTCTTGCTGTCAAAAAGTTCCTCCTCATGTTGAGGTGGAATCTCTGTTCCTGGAGCTTGCACCCATTGCTCCGTGTTCCAGTCTCTGGAGCAGCAGAAAACAAGCTTGCTCCATCCTCAGCGTGACATCTCTTCAAATACTTAAACAGGGCTATCATATAGCCTCTTAACCGTCTTTTTTCCAGGCTAAACATACCCAGCTCCTCTCCTCATAAGGCATCGTTTCCAGACCTTTCACCATTTTAGTTGCCCTTCTCTGGACACGCTCCAATTTGTCAATATCCTTTCTGAATTGTGGTGCCCAGAACTGGACACAGTATTCTAAGTGAGGTCTGACCAAGGCAGAATAGAGTGACACTATTACTTCCCTTGATCTAGACACTATACTTCTATTGATACAGCCCAAAATCGCATTGGCCTTTTTAGATGCCGCATCACACTGTTGGCTCATGTTCAACTTGTGGTCTACTAGGACTCCTAGATCCCTTTCGCACGTAGTCTCATTCAGCCAGGTCTCTCCCATCCTATATTTATGCATTTCATTTTTCCGCCATAAATGCAGTACTTTACATTTCTCCGTATTGAATTTCATTTTGTTAGCTTTGGCCCAGCTCTCCAGTCTATCCAGGTCATTCTGAATTTTGATCCTGTCCTCCAGGGTATTAGGTACTCCTCCTAATTTGGTGTCATCTGCAAATTTGATAAGTATGCCCCTAATTCCCTCATCCAAGTCATTGATAAAGATGGTGAATAGCACTGGGCCCAGGACAGAACCCTGTGGCACCCCACTGGTCACATCTTTCCAAGACGAAGAGGAGCCACTGCTGAGCACCCTTTGGGTTCGGCCGGTCAACCAATTACAAATCCATTGAACAGTTAACTTGTCTAGCCCACATTTTACAAGCTTGTTTGCAAGAATGTCATGGGGAACCTTGTCAAAGGCCTTACTGAAATCAAGGTATGCGACGTCCACAGCATTCCCTTCATCTTCCAAGCTGGTAACTTTATAAAAAAAAAGAGATCAGATTAGTCTGGCATGACTTGTTTCTCTGAAACCCATGCTGACTTTTTGTGATTATGGCATTGCCTTCTAAATGTTCACAGACTCTCTGATTAATGATCTGCTCTAGAATCTTCCCTGGTATTGATGTCAGACTAACTGGGCGATAATTGTTGGGATCCTCTTTTTTATCAGATGCATAAAATACAGCGTCATAATGATGCCATATAAACAAGAAAAGATGACTGTACCACATGACATCGCACTTTTTTGTTTATAGAATCATAGAATCATAGAATTGCAGAGTTGGAAGAGACCACGAGGGCCATCCAGTCCAACCCCCTGCGATGCAGGAAATCATGATCAAAGCATCCCCGACAGATGGCCATCTAGCCTCTGTTTAAAGATCCCCAAGGAATTTATCAGATGAGCCTCTTAAAGCGGTCTTTTGCTGGCATAACAAAATTCATTTTTATACCAGCAAAAGAACACCCCCACACACACTTACCTTGCTTTCCTGGCAAAGGCTTCTCCGGCAATGAAAGAGGAAGCGAAAGGAGCTCTATTCACTTCCTCCTTTGAAACCCCGCGGATTATCGCACGACTTCCTCATGCGGGAAATTAAAAAAACAAAACAAAAAACCAACCCCAAAAAGAACACACAAAAAGTGACACAAAGCACAAAAGTGCTTTAAAACTGACAAGTAACCCAGGGAGGGTCATAAAAAGTGTGTCACCTACCTGGTTATCACAATCTCACCAGGAAGTGTTCATGCTGGATTGGCCATTCTTGCGTGGCAGGGGGGTTGGACTGGATGGCCCTCGTGGTCTCTTCCAACTCTGCAATTCTATGATTCTATGATTCTATAAACACGAAAGTGCGATGTCATGTGGTACACTCATCTTTTCTTGTTTATATGGCATCATTATGACGCTGTATTTTATGCATCTGATAAAGTCCTATATGTCAAAAGCCTCCGTTTAGTCAGTTTGGCTTCTAAGGAGAGTTCAAGTTTGATTTGTTCTCGGACCCACTCATTTGTCTTTTTAGCAGCCCACGGTATCTGTAGAACTCTCCTCCAGTACCATGCGTATGTATTTCAGCTGAATAGGGGAATTTATGCATACATAAGGACACCAACAGGATCCCAGAAGGTCTTGAGGATTGTGTGTATGTTTGTGTAAAGATTTCATAGTGCTAAACTTCAACAAAATAATAGCAAGAAAGAGTAAGTCAAACTTTTTTGGAGAAGAGGAATCACATTGTGAAAACGAAGGCGCAGGGATGGGAAGGGGGTTGTTAAGTTGCCAAAGACACTGTGTTCTTGTCATGCCGTCACACATCCCTGACTTGTAGCCAAACCTGACAGCTTGAGAAATGTTGTTCGCTGGGAGTTTATGTAGCATAAACACGCTCTTATACGGAAGCATACATTTATTGCTTGGATGAGCCCAACAATGTCTGGGATAAAGAAATATTGGGCAGTATTTTAGAGCGTGAGCAAAATGGTGTTTTAGCACCCTGCAAGATCTCATGTGGATTTGTCTACCTACTTTTCTGTGCTCGGTTACATTTCAGAACATGAATACATCACTGAGAGGGAGTGGATTTCAGACACCTTCCGGGGGGGGGGGGAACGACCATAATCTTTTCCTCTTCATTTTCTGTATACTGTGTGACTGATCCTTATGAAATGGCCACATATTTAATAGGTTACTCATTTTCAGACCAGTATTTTATTCCACAGGATTATTAAAGCATGCTACTACCATAAGGAAAGCTCATATGTACATGAGTACACACACATGCACACACACAATTCTCTGGCTTTTCTTCGCAAACGAAGATTCAGGAAGGACTCATCCTGTGCTTTCTGCAAACGCGCTGATGACTAAAAAGGCCAATCCGAGATAAACAAGTCCGGTTGCAGAAAGCACAGCAGAAGGTCTCCTTGGGTGATGTTTCCGGGTTGTGATTCTTTCTGCGTTGTATTTCTCTTCAAGACTTGTTCGGCATGAGTTCTCAAATAAGGCTGCAGCATTCTGGATAGTGCGTCTCCATGACACACATGCACACACACAATTATGCTTCCATTTAATGGAGCCTCCCAGCCAAAATCCTATTACCGGTAACAGTTCCATTTAGCGTAGACTCACTGAATGAATGGGATTTACCTATGTGTTGACTCACAATTCAACAATGGGTTTGAGGAGTCTATTGTAGTTGGGATTCAGCGTGGTGCAGTGGTTTGAGTGTTGGGCTAGGAGACTGGGAGGCCAGTATTCGAGTCCCTGCTCAGCCATGGAAACCCACCTTGGGCAAGTCACACTCTCTCAGCCTCAGAGGAAGGTCATGGTGGCAAACCCTCTCTGAACAAATTCTGCCAAGAAAACTCCATGTCACTATAAGTCAGAAATGGCTTGAAGGCATATAACAACACAACAATTCTAGCTGGGACTAATGCAGAAGTGTCTATCCTTGCATTTTTTTTTAATTCTTCTAAATTTCAAGGTATATCCATGTACAGATATGCTCCAGGGGGTCCCTAATTTTAAATCTGAGGGTGTATCTTGCTGCATTTTGTGTTTGCTAATATATTTATATTCTACTTTGTATTGCAAATTTCAGAGTGGAATACCAAAAAACCAATAATTTAAAACATATTACAGATTGCTCCCATATCCATGATGGATACGTTCCTGGACTTACCATTTATTAATGAAACCACAGATAACCTCAAACCCTATTAAAATAAAGGACCATAGTACTCTACGGTGAACTCACCACAGGTCAGTGTAAGAGGGGTGCTCCAACAAAGTGATACAAGGACTCCGTGAAACAACCTCTCAGGCTCGGCCAAATTGATCACCAACAATGGTCTGCCCTGGCCTCACATCGGGAGGCATGGAGACGCACTATCCACAATGCTGCAGCCTTATTTGAGAGCTCATGCCGAACAAGTCTTGAAGAGAAACAACAGCGTAGAAAAAATCACAACCCAGAAACATCACCCAAGGAGACCCTCTGCTGTGCTTTGCACAACCAGACTTGTTTATCTCGGATTGACCTTTTTAGTCATCAGCACACTTGCAGAAAGTGCGGGATGAGTCCTTCCTGAATCTTCGTTTGCAAAGAAAAGCCAGAAAGAAAGGGTACAAACATACCATCGAGTTGCATTGGAGGACGACCTACTCCTAGAGAGGACACCTCTCTAGGCATCTTTACAGTGTAATTTTATGGTATGTCACCCTATTTGTTCAGCCATGGATAATTGAAACAGGGGATATTGATTTCATGGATACAGAGGAGAGACCTGTAATTAAAAAGAAATTAAAAACAAATGACAAGATCCTACATTATGTTTGTGTTATGTAAATCTGCACTCATGGAGTGCAGAGTTACTACGATTGGCTGCCTTGAATCCCATCTTAGGAGAAAGTTGGGATATAAATACAAATAAATAGATAAATAGATAAATCTGTGGTGGTTGAGTTTCACTGCCCTTCTGATAAGCTCCAGAACCCTGAAACCAACAGGCCTGCTCTTTCTGCACTCCCAGGGAGCCAACTAGTACCGGTACACTGGAGGCACTGGCTGCTGTTCACCACCCCCACAGCATATTGCTCTGCATGGGGTTGCATCCGCATGAGACTGCATGGTGCTGACATTGTGTGCCCACACGATGCCAGCACTATGCAATCCTATGCAGAATCACAACGTTGTGCAACATGTGTCAAGGACTGGGTGCCTTTGTGCAATCCTTGACTGCAGTGTGTAAAGTACAGGGTGCAATTGTAGTGCCCAATGCTCAACTTTAGTGTGCAAACACAATGTACAATTTTGCTATATGTGCAACTCTGCTTCTGCCACTGTCAGCAGAATATGTAATTTGCCCCAAATGTGAAGCACAACCTGGCCTGAGTGTTCAGACCAGCAGGGGAGGGCTTTCTCTCACACCCAGCACCTTCACAATTGTGGCAACCATCCTAGGAGAAGGAAAACTCTAATCCCAAACCCGGGCAGATGGTGCTCATCCAACCTTGTAAGGTCAACCATCTAAGAGAAAGAAACTCTAATCAAACCTACGACCCGAGGACCTCGCTGCTACGTCCATGCTTGCAAGGCCACGGCAGATGAACCTTTGGTTTAAAGGGTGAGGCCAGTTCTGTGCACACTGCGCTCCACCAGAAAAATCCATTGCACAGGCTCGAAGGACAAATCCAGCTCCAAGAAAGCCCTGTAGCGACAGGCGAGGGATGAAACGGCAGGTGTAAAGATGCACTGGAAGCCGCAGCCCCAACCCTGCATGCAGGCGGTTCAGGACATTGGTCGCTCGAGGCTGACCCGGGAGATGACAGTCTTGTTCGGCAGCATTCTGAACGACCAAGCAGCCTTTTTTAAGGAGAGCACTGCTTGCTCCATATGGAGAGGGGCCTAGAAAAGGTGGCCTAATGAAAGCTCATCCCCAACTACCTGGTTGGCTAGCCGCGGCCAACGGGAATCTTCTGATGCGGTCAAACCAAGGCACTGCAACCGGACTTGTTTATCCCGGATTGGCCTTTTTAGTCATCAGCACGCTTGCAGAAAGCGCGGGATGAGTCCTTCCTGAATCTTCATTTGCGAAGAAAAGCCAGAGAGAAGACAACCTTCTCTGTGTCTGCTCCCAGACTGTGGAACTCCCTTCCATGGGAGGTCCAGTTGGCCCCCTCCCTGTTCTCTTTTCATCCACATTTGAAGATTTTTTTTTTAGGTGTGTTTGACATGTGAATTTTACTTGGTGTGCTGCTTTTATTATTGTATTTTTATTGATTTTATGTTTTTAATTTGTGTGTTTTAAACTATATTTTAATAATGGTAATTTAATTTAATTTAATATTTTAAAACTTTTGTAACTTGTGATGTTTTAGTTGTATTTTTTTAATTATTGGAAGACCCATCTTGGGAATCCCATCTTGGGAGAAACACAGGCTATAAATCCAATAAATAAATAAATAAATAGCATGACTTATGCGCACATATGTCACTAGCAGAATGCCAGCTGCTGAGCAATAGTTATGCAGCATCCAAAAATGTACAGGTACCTGTGCTATTGTTGAGCTTGTGTCATTCTACTTATAGTACACAACTGTGAACGAAATACGGATGTTACACTATGGCAAAAAAAAGGGCAGCCATATGTGTAAGGGAACTGTTGTGTGCATAAAATACCAGCCAGATATCAGTCAAATTCGTCAGTTTAGGAATAGTGTGACTCTTTAACTTTTCAGTTTAGGACTCAAACAGGAATGGCTTCTCCCAGTATTCTCTTACGTTTAATTTATATTCAGCTCAACAAACAATGATGGCAGAAGTACTTGGAAATGCAGTGAAATAATAAAGGCAAGTGAAAAGAAAGCTAGTGTGATGTCATGGTCTGAGTTTGGCTAGGACTTTGGGAGACCAGGGTTCGAGTCTCCTCGGCTCAGCCCATGGAACCTCCCCCTGGGTGACCTTGGGCAAGTCCCACTTTCTCAGCCTCAGTAGAAGGCAATTGCAAGCCTCCTGTGAAGAAATTTTGCCAAGAAAGCCCTAGGAGAGGGCCACCAGAAGTGGAGGTTAACTTGAAGGCACAAAACAATGTAACAGTAGCAGCAGCAACAATACGGTATATAATATAGCAGCCTGGTGTGGTGGTTGGAGTGTTGGACTAGGAGACCAGGGTTCAAATCCTTGCTCAGCCATGGAAGCCCACTGGATGTCCTTGGGCAAGACACATTCTCTCAGCCTCAGAGGAAGGCAAGGAGAAGCTGCTTTGGAATGAATCTGACCAAGGAAAGCTTAGGAGAGGGTTGGAGCTGACTTGAACATATCAACGATCCAGTAAGAAGAATATCGCATCCGTTTCATGGGGCAGAAAGCAGAAGACAGTCAGCATCCGGTGTTTCTTGTCTATTTCAGCAGAGTACGGATGGTTTCCAGACTCTGAAACATTGAAGAAAAATGTTTCAGGAGTTATTTCCAGCATCCCCCCACCTTTGGCTCTGTCTTTTAACCAAGATCCATATTTCATTCAGCCTGGTGTCAAGTGAGCATCTGCTTTTCCTCATGTCCATGACAAACGACATGAAGAGGAGATGGTTTATCATTTCTGGGGAGCGGGGGATTTGTCTCTTTTTGTGGTACACCTGGTTTTGCACTTCCCTTGTCAAACTGATGGTTGTTGAATTGAATAATGAGAAGGAGAGCACAGGAAATCAGAAGATAACCCACCAGGAGTCCAGTTGGTCAGTGCTAGGAGCTAGAAGGCCCAGGAATGGAAGCCAAGAACTCCATGGGAAACTATCAGAGCTACAGCTCTGGAGACTCCACCTAGATGGCCAAAGGACATGATCACACGAGCCTCCAGTCTCACTACCATCACCTTATTAAAGGAAACAGTTTCCATGCCAGGCAGGAGACAAGGGTGTAAATTCTCCAGCTTTGATGGGCTCAGCTCTGGCCAAGAGGAAAGTCCTGTATGCAAATCCCCAGCTCAGCTAGGAGAGCACCAGCTAACCACCATTTGCAAATATTAATTTAGTTGTTACTGCATCTTGCAAAAACTCTACAGGGGCTTTACATTTTTATTTACTTCACTTCCAGTTGTTGTGGTGCCAGAACTCACCTTCCACTCTGCTCTGCATCCACCTTTTGGCTAGAAGCAGGCAGGCTAGATTAAATGTTCCTCATCTTGCTTCTCTAAGTAAAAAGGAATAATCCCTTCATTTCACCTCACTCTGATAGCAGACCTTTTAGCTGTGTTTTGTTAGTTTCCAAACAGGAAAATATGTTGTGTGTGTTTGAATGACAAACTGCAAGTAACTGTAGTTGGAACTTAAGACATAACAGTTAATGACATCACCAGGGGCTCTCTGTAGATCTCAGGCTTTGACCAAGAAACCTCAAGGCCTGGGGTGATCCTGAAGTGGCAATCCTAAAGTGGGTAGAGACAAAAAAATGTGTATGTGTGTGAGGGTGAGCTCTTGGACTTTGGCCAACGTGTCTGTTGGATTCCAGGAGGTGTAGTCCTAAAGATAACCTTCCCAAAATTTGGCTCTGAGTGAGACTGTTTCTTTTTAGGGAGATTATCACACCAGGCTTCTTGCATGCAGCAACTGTGTTAGTGAAGCAAACAGAAACATACCGGTATTGAAGCAATCCTTATCGCACCTTTGCTTCAATACCAATATGTTTCCCCTTGATTCACTAAGACAATTGCTGAGCAATACTGGTGAGAGGGTGAGGGAAGGAAATGGGAGAGATGGGGGTGGGGGGAACAGACCTGGCAGGCAAGGGGTGGGTGGGAAATACTAATAGCAATAGCAATAGCATTTATTATTCTATACCGCTTATCAGTGCTAAGCATTCCCTAAGTGGTTTCCAATGTGTGTTAGTTAATTGCCCCCACAAGCTGGGCACTCCTTTTACCAACCTTGGATGGATGGAAGGCTGAGTCAACCTGGAGCCCTGCAGATTTGAACTCACAACATTGTGGCTGCAATACTGGCATTTAACCACTATATCACCAGGGCTCCCTCTGGGCAGTGAAAGGGTGGGAGGGAGGAAAAGAGATAGATGGGATGGGAGGGGGAATAGATTTGGCAGAAGAGAGGTGGGAGAAATAGTCAGATTGCATGGGCAGGAGGGTGGGAAAACAAGGGGAAGAGAAAGGAGAGAAGAGGAAAAACATGCCTACTCACCCCATGTGACTGCTGCTTTTGGAACTGAAGCAGAAGATGATTTACCACATGGAGGCAATAATGGAAGCACAGTGCTATTGAGGGCCTATTGGTGTGTTTTCCCCATCAATGAAAAGGTGCCCTCCAGCAATGTTTTGAATTCAGATTAGCAACAGCACAGACATGATATCATGTGATAAGGAACAGCCGCATATGTTTTTATCCTGCTCTAGTACCACTGATAAAGCCTGGCGTGAGGATCTCCTAGATTCACTTTACTCACTCACCACAGATGCACAATAGTCAGTGGAATGTGGGAACTGCAGTTCAACACATCTGGTGGGCACAATGTTCAGGGAAGTCTGTTCTGGAGCAGAAGGTCATAAAATATCCAGTCCCCCCTTTCCCCCCTGAATCCATGAATCTTCCTTTGTCCAGTGATGGAAGAAATGTAGAGAAAAGATCCAAACAAATGAATAAATGTCCAGAACAGAAGCCAGGCAATCCATGGTGCATTTTAATAACTGTTAAAGGTAAGAGGATAAATACAATATTAATTTTATGGACTTACTTTTCACACTCCAGTAAACATACATTTCCATAATTATATTTACAGGGCCTGGCTGTGTTGAAAGATAAGGGATAATTACATTCAAGGCTGACAGGAGAGACCTGACAGAAATTAGACACTTTTCTTAATGTTAACAATAATTAATATTAGGGGTTTCAATTGGATCTTAATTAATAACAAGTGGAGAATGGTATCTGTGAATTATTTACAGCCAATGAATCTAGATTGGTGAAGCTGGATGAGGTTTTGTTTTCTGTTGCAATAATTCCCCATTGTTGCAGATAAATGGCTCCGCGTGACAAGAACACTGGCCAGGCAGACATCAGGAGAAAGCCAGACTGCAGGTGTGTGCTGTGCCAGGGATCTTTCCATCCATCTTCCCCAATAATTTGTGGTGATATACAGAAGGTGGGGTGGGGACAAAGAAACCTCCATCATATTCTCCACCATTTCACTCATGAAAACTCTTACACATTGGCCGAGCAAGAGCAGAGCGTCATCAAGATGGTAAGAGTTATTAATGAGGAGGAACACACTGTGCAGCTGTGTGCTTTTGCTTGCACCTACTAAGAATGGCACATTGGAGAACTTACCATGCAAAAAAGGTGGTTAAGAGGAGATATGATAGCCCTGTTTAAGTATTTGAAGAGGTGTCATGCTGAGGATGGAGCAGGCTTGTTTTCTGCTGCTCCAGAGACTGGAACACGGAGCAATGGGTGCAAGCTCCAGGAACAGAGATTACACCTCAACATCAGGAGGAACTTTTTGACAGTCAGAGCTGTTTGGCAGTGGAACATACTCCTTCGGAGCGTGGTGGGGTCTCCTTCCTTGGAGGTCTTTAAACAGAGGTTGGATGGCCATCTGTTGGGGATGTTTTGATCAAGATTTCCTGCGTGGCAGGGAGTTGGACTGCCACGCAAGCAATATCCCTCCGATTGCTTGCAGAGGGGCGGGATATAAATAAATTTTATTATTTTTATTATTATTATTTTTATTGGACTGGATGGCCCTCATGGTCTCTTCCAACTCTATGATTCTATGATTCTAAGGTCCATTCTAGCCACGGAGAAGGAGCCATCCAGGAAAGGGTTAATTCCAGGTGCAACCCAGGTGAGGCAAGGGGTCACATGTTAAAGTGAGTGATTCAATCTCCGGATCCCTCGCTCCTCCTGTTCAGTGCTTTTGCAAGTTGAGAAAAAACAGGGAAAAGGAGAAGATCCCCTAAGCCAAAGAAAGGCAATCTTACTAGTTGGCCAGTTCTCCAATGTGCCATTCTCGGCCAGCAGAGAAGGAGCCATTCAGAAAAGGGAATTATCCTAGCCTAACCAATCCCTGGGAGGGATGGTGGCAAGAGAAGAAAATTAATTAGGAACAATGTGCTGGAGCACCCAGTGGCTGAAGGATTCATGAGCTGAGACAAAGGTATCCAATCTGTAATGTCTGGTAGAAGTGGAAGGAGTGACCCAGGTGGCAGCTCTACAAAGTTCCTCGATAGTTGTTCAGCTCCCACCCAGGGCTATTATGGGGAGCATGGCAAAGGCACCATTTGCAATTGGGACAAATACATAGGCAAAAACGTGACAGCGGTTCCCAACAACTTTCAGAGAGATATCAGATGGCATCTGACATCCTTCAGTGAGTTATGGATGCATAGGTTCCCCTTCAGAAATGGCTAGACATTTCTCTAACAATCAGAAGTCCATGTTCAGTTGACGTTTGCATTAAGAGAGTTGCACATGTGGTACCACTGCACATAGAACATGTGAATTGCACCTTTCATGTGGAAACGAGCACTGTGTGTTGCAACCGTGCATCTTGCATTTGCTTGCACATTAACTTCTGCAGTGTTGCAGTTCACTAATGACCACTGTCAAGTAACTCCTATTTATTTATTTATTTATTTATTTAGAGTATTTATACCCCACTCTTCAACCACAAAGGCTCTCAGAGCAGCTTACAAATTGTTAAGGAAAAGCAATTTACACATCTACACCACTTTATAGCACGAGGATCAATATTCTGATCCCTGATCTCTCTGAACATCATGTGTGTTAGCAAATTGCCCCCACAAGGTGGGTCCTCATTTTAATGACCTATGAAAGGATGTAAGGCTGAGTGAACCTTGGAGCCCTTCGGATTGAACTTGCAACGTTGGGGCTGCAGTACCAGCCATTTAACCACTGCACCAGGGCTCCATATGTATAAAGTTAAATTCCTTCTCGTTGATGTAGTATCTCAGCTGTTTGTTTTTTCCATACCCAAGAAGGCAGTTCCCAAGGGAACATATCCATGATGATGCCATGAATCAAGGCAGTTCTTAGTCTTACCATGACAAGGCCTGACCCTAGGTATATTGTTGCCTGAGGCAGAAGAGCAACATTTCCCCCAAAGTCATGTCACATAGTCCTTTAAGCCAGCACAGTTGTTTTGGCACCTGAGGAAGACCATTCCATGGGCATGTTTTCCCCTGCCCACAAGAACTGATACTACAAATGCCATGGTTAATAAATTCCTGAGCTTGGCAAAGTGACATTTGTGGAGAATAGCTCCTACAATCCCCCCAGGCAGCCATGTTAGCAGGGAGCTCCTGATGAGTGTTATAGTTGGGCAGGGGAGGAAGTCACTTTTCCAGAACATGATAGATTCAGAAAGTCTGTTGCCTTTTGGAGATTCCCTCCAGAATGGGCCCCCTGAGCACCCCCCTTTCACACACACACACACCCTTCTTCTTGTGACCTTCACCCAGGGCAGCACTTTCAGACTGTGTTCTCGAAAGAGTCGTGTTCAGCCACTTTGCTTTTAATGTCATTTCCTTTCTGCTCAACCTGTGCTTCTCTCCACTTTTTCTTTCCCAACCTATGAAGATCTCAAAGCAAACGCTTAATGAGTGTGGTCACAGCTTTGGCCCTAATGCTCTTATGTGCCAGGGACACCACAGCTCCTTTCCTTGGGCTTTGAATGAAGTTGACACCAGGTGCCCACCTGGCAGGCAAGCTGGGGGGAAAGAGAGGGGTATCTCTCTCTCTCTCTCTCTCTCTGGCTTTTCTTCGCAAACGAAGATTCAGGAAGGACTCATCCCGCGCCTTCTGCAAGCGCGCTGATGACTAAAAAGGCCAATCCGAGATAAACAAGTCCGGTTGCAAAAAGTGCAGCAGAAGGTCTCCTTGGGTGATGTTTTTGGGTTGTGATTCTTTCTGCATTGTCGTTTCTCTTCAAGACTTGTTCGTCGTGAGTTCTCAAATAAGGCTGCAGCATTGTGGATAGTGCGTCTCCATGCCTCCCGATGTGAGGCCAGGGCGGACCACCGTTGGTGATCAATCTGGCCAAGCCTGAGATGTTGTTTCAGGGAGTCCTTGTATCGCTTTTTTGGAGCGCCCCTCCCACGCTGACCCGTGGCGAGTTCACCGTAGAGTAGTATTTTTGGGAGGCGATGGTCCTCCATCCTAGAAACGTGCCCTGCCCAGCGCAGCTGTGTTCTCAATATCATGGCCTCAATGCTGGTGATCCCTGCTTGTTCAAGGACAGCAACATTCGTCACATAGTCAGTCCAGTGTATATTTAGGATTGTGCGTAAACAGCGCTGATGAAAGCGCTCGAGGAGTCGTAGGTGGTGGCGATAGGTAACCCATGTTTCAGATCCATAAAGGAGGATAGACAGTACGATGGCTCTATACACACTGATTTTTGTGCTTTGCCTCAGGTGTTTATTGCTCCAGACTCTTTTGTGAAGTCTTCCAAATGCACTATATGCCTTTGCTAATCTGTGATCGATCTCTTTGTCAATCTTGGCATCTGAGGAGATGATGCTTCCCAGGTAGGTGAACTGCTGAACGGACTTGAGCACTGATTTGCCGACGGCAATGTGGGGATGGTGGTGTTCGTCCTGTGGTGCAGGCTGGTAAAGAACTTCTGTTTTCTTCAGGTTGACTTCTAGCCCAAACAGCTCTGCAGCTGTTGCAAAGCAGGACGTTAGGCGCTGCAGAGCTGCTTCTGTGTGGGCAACAAGGGCAGCATCATCGGCGAAGAGCAGCTCACGGACTAGATAGTTTAGAGTCTTAGTGTGAGCCCTCAGACGGCTTAAGTTAAACAAGCTACCATCAGTACGGTAGCGTATATAGATGCCGTCGTCTTCTTCAAGCTCTGCCATAGCCCTTTGGAGCATCGTGCTAAAGAAGATTGTAAATAAAGTTGGTGCAAGAACACAACCTTGCTTCACTCCATTAGTTATTAGAAAGGGCTCTGAAAGAGCATCGCCATATCTGACTTGACCACGCTGGCCCTCGTGTAGCAAGATAATCATTTTAAGGAATTTGGGGGGACATCCTAGTTTTTCCAGGATCTGCCACAGACCTTTTCTACTTACAGTGTCAAAGGCTTTGGTGAGGTCGACAAATGTTACATAGAGACCCTTGTTCTGCTCCCTACATTTTTCTTGCAGTTGCCTAAGGGCAAATACCATGTCTGTAGTACTCCTATTGGCTCTGAAGCCACATTGGCTTTCAGGGAGAAGTTCTTCTGCAATAGCAGGAACTAATCTGTTCAGGAGTATCCTTGCAAGGATTTTTCCAGCAATAGAGAGCAGTGTTATGCCTCGATAGTTTGAGCAGTCGGATTTTGCTCCTTTTTTCTTGTACAGGGTGATGATGACTGCATCTCGGAGGTCTGATGGCAGTTCCCCTTTTTCCCAGCAATTCACAAGGAATTCGTGGAATTTTTCGTGGAGTGCATGACCTCCGTGTTTCCAAACTTCAGGTGGGATTCCATCAATCCCAGCTGCCTTGCCGTTTTCATCTGCTGTAAGGCCATAAGGGTCTCTTCCAAAGTGGGAGCTATGTCCAATTCATTTTTCATTGGTTTTTGTATCATATATTGGATAGCTGAGGCTTGGACTACTCGGTTGGCGCTAAAGAGACTTTGAAAATGTTCAGCCCAACGATTTAGGATGGAGGCTTTATCAGTAATTAATGTTTGACCATCTGTACTGTATAAGGAGCTTTGGACCTGATAAGTAGGTCCAAACACTGCTTTAAGAGCTTCATAAAATCCTCTATGATCACCCAGATCTGCACAGCGTTGTGTCTTTTCTGCTAAATTGATCCACCACTTGTTCTGCATGTCTCGGAGTTTTTGTTGTAGTTTGCTACATGTGAGGCGGAAAGCTGCTTTTCTTACATGACAGGTTGGCTGGGCGAGGTATGCCTGGTGAGCAGCTCTCTTCCTTGCCAACAGCTCCTGGATCTCTTGGTTGTTTTCATCAAACCAGTCTTGATTTTTCTTGTGGGAGAACCCGAGGGATTCTTCTGCAGACTGGAGGATACTGTTTTTGATATGTTGCCAAAGCACTGTAGGAGAAGGATCTGTAGGATGGTCTTCAAGTTTCGTTTGTAGGTTTGCCTGGAAGTTGTCTCTCATGGTAGCTTGTTGAAGATTGTTGACTTGGAGTCTCTTCTTTAAGATGCCACCCCTCTTAGGTTTGAACTTAAGATGAAGATTTAGTTTACATCTGACGAGGCGATGATCTGTTTGGCATTCTGCACTGGGCATCACTCGGGTATGACGGACATCACGAATGTCTCTCTGACGGACTAGAACGTAGCTCAGTAATTGATCACATGTAGATGGAACCTGAAATTAAACAATAGAAAATGTTGTAATGACAATAGAACAAAGTGTAATATCTTGTCCACTTTGTTCTATTGTCATTACAACGTTTTCTATTGTTTAATTTCAAGTTACATCTACATGTGATCAATTGCTCTGTTCCTATACACCTTGTACCATACACACTTATATAATAGTAGCCTCTTTTTTTTAGTCTTAGCCCATTAGTGTTTAGTGTGTAATTCCAGAGGTGGGTTCTGGGGTTTTTGCTGACCGACCCAGGAGAATAAAGAGACCAGACACAAGAAATGGGATGAAATAAATGGAACTTTATTAAACTCTAACCTATTTATCAACCTTCCTAAAGACCTTCAGTGGGGGCAGACAGCCGAATGTGGGAGCAGCTGGGGCAGTCGGTCTATCCCAGACCTCTTCCCCAGCCTCCCCAGGGTGAAACACCTGAGCCTCAGTGAGAAACCCCAAATCACGAGCCAACCCACATCAGGAAGCCCAACCCAAAAGTCCCTTCCCCAAGTCACAGGACTTAAGGTGAGGATTTTTCTTTCAGGCCAGCCCCAAAGTAAGTCTCTTTTGCCACTCCCTTGTTGCACAAACCAAAGAGTCAGTTACAGAGACCTCACTTCACTGAAAATTTGTGCCATAGGTGTTCACCGAACTATATCCCTTCCCCTTCCTCCAGCCACAGACAGAGGGAATTACCCTATTGATGTAGACACCACCCTGGCCAATCATCCATAGCTGCTTGCCATAGTATGGGGTAGGTGGGGAAAAAAAACCTTTCAAAGGGGTAAAAAATTCCTACCTGGCCCAGAAGCAAACACAATCTTAGCAAAACTTTATTTACAGATTCACAAGTGGGGTGGAAGTGTAAACCAATACACTCTGGTCATAGAATCATAAAATCATAGAATTGCAGAGTTGGAAGAGACCACGAGGGCCATCCAGTCCAACCCCCTGCCACGCAGGAAATCACAATCAAAGCATGCCCAACAGATGACCATCCAGCCTCTGTTTAAAGACCTCCAAGGAAGGAGACCCCACCATGCTCCGAGGGAGTGCGTTCCACTCCGAACAGCTCTTACTGTCAAAAAGTTCCTCCTAATGTTGAGGTGGAATCTCTGTTCCTGGAGCTTGCATCCATTGCTCCGTGTTCCAGTCTCTGGAGCAGCAGAAAACAAGCCTGCTCCATCCTCAATGTGACACCCATTCAAATACTTAAACAGGGCTATCATATCGCCTCTTAACCGTCTTTTTTCCAGGCTAAACATACCCAACTCCCTAAGTCTCTCCTCATAAGGCATCATTTCCAGACCTTTCACCATTTTGGTTGCCCTTCTCTGGACATGCTCCAATTTGTCAGTGAGAAGCATTTGAATTCCTCTGGAGGGCTTGTTCCACTCAGGTCCAAGCCAATCTAGGTTCAAGAGAAGAAGCTTCTAGGAAAATGAATATGCCGATGATACAAAATGCAGTGTGATAACAACAAGACAAGATTAAGTCAGCATTTTTGCAGTCTGGAATATTCTACGACCTTTTGATAATTATGGAAAATGTCATTTTCATCTAACCACTGATGAAGATTCATTGAAACAGCTCCACATTTGCGGGAGTAGTCATTTACCACAGCTCTTCATTCCAGCCTCCACATGATACATGGCTTGTGGACTGTTTATAGTTGGCCTTTCTGTTTACAAGCGTGGAATGGACTGTAAACAAAGACTCCTTTGTTCACCACGGACTTCCACATTTAGGTTTAACCTATTGTTTACTATAGGTTACTATAGTATAGTACTATACTATATTTACTATAGGTCATCAGCGCGCTTGCAGAAAGCGCGGGATGAGTCCTTCCTAAATCTTCGTTTGCAAAGAAAAGCCAGAGAGGAAGCCAGATGTCCTTGCTATACGGTATGAGACTGAGCTGTCTTGCATTACCTATAGGTTTTAGTTGGTCTGTGCTTTTTGAGTCGAGTTCTCTCTGTGTCTCTGTCTCTCTGTCTCTCTGTCTCTCTCTCTCTCACACACACATCTCAGAATCATAGAACCATAGTGTTGGAAGAAACCTCAAGGGCCATCCAGCCCAACCCCATTTGCTATGTAGGAAGACATAATCAAAGCATTCCCAACCAGATGGTCATCCAACCTCTGTTTAAAAACCTCCAACGAAGGAGACTCCATCACACTCCCAGGCAGCAGCGTATTGCATTGTTCAACAGCTCTTATCATCAGGAAGTTTTTCCTAATGTTTAGGTGGAATCTCTTTTCCTGTAGTTTGAGCCCATTGCTTATCATGATGCCATGAGATAGAAAAAGGGCTTCCTTATCAAATGACATCATGCCCCAGTGTTATGCAAGAGTTCTGCTGCAGTTACAAGAGAGTTCTTTTTTATTGTCGGGGAGTAGTCAAAAATTGATCTCCCGTAGCATTTGTATTCCAGATTTTCATGTGTGTGAGAAGGTGTCCCATTCTATTGGTGTGATTCCAGAATCAATCTGCAATGCCATCAGAACACTTCTGGGTGCAAATGGGAAAACTAGGTACTGTACACTGTTTTTATGAACCCCCTGTCTTGCTTGCAAGTTTCTAAATATGTATCTGTGCTTTTCTGAATGTTTTCTTTTTTAATCTTGGTGTTAATGAGGCTATTTACCGGCCTTGCATCTTCTCGCAAGATGCGCCAAAATCTCATTCATGGAGAAACACGGAAGTAAGCGGCATGAGCGCTCATATTGCCGGACTCTTGTGGCGATTTTGTATCATTATTACGGCAGTGTGCAAAAACATGTGTCATTGTGCTAGAACACAAATGCTGTAAAATATAGTGCCATAATACCACTTTTAGACACTCGTCTGATAATTTCCCTAGTCTCTAGAGCAGCAAAAAACAAGCTTGCTCCATCCTCAGTATGACCTCCCTTCAAATATTTAAACATGGTCATCATGTCCCCTCTTCACCTTCTCTTCTCCAGGCTAAACATGCTCAGCTCCCTCAGCCGCTCCTCACAGGGCATCATAGAACATAGGATTGTAAAATTGACCACAAGGGCCATCCAGTCCAACCCATTCTGCCATGCAGGAAATCTTGATCAAAGCATCCCCGACAGATGGCCATCCAGCCTCTGTTTAAAGACTTCCAAGGAAGGAGACCCCACCATGCTCCGAGGGAGTGTGTTCCACTGCCGAACAGCTCTTACTGTCAAAAAGTTCCTCCTCATGTTGAGGTGGAATCTCTGTTCCTGGACCTTGCGCCCATTGCTCCGTGTTCCAGGCTCTGGAGCAGCAGAAAACAAGCCTGCTCCATCCTCAGCGTGACACCCCTTCAAATACTTAAACAGGGATATCATATCACCTCTTAACTGTCTTTTTTCCAGGCTAAACATACCCAGCTCCCTAAGTCTCTCCTCATAAGAACAGGGTATAAATATCTAAATAAATAAATACATGAAAAAAAATCTTCTTCCAGCTAAACATGCCCAGCTTCCTCAGCCGCTCCTCAAAGGGCGTAATGGCTTCCAGACCTCCCACCATCCTGGTCACCCTCCTCTGGACATGTTCCAGCTTTATTAATAGTGCTTAGTTCTAATGTTTGGTATTATTCTGCTTTGTATTATTATGAAATTTGTTAGTGTTTATATTATTCTATTACTGTATGATATGGTTGGTTATCAGTCATATTTAATTACCTTGTGGCTTTGGTTATTCTGTGTTCTGTATATTTTTTATAATATTTAAATTGAAATTAAATTAAATAATAATTATTACATTCACTTTTTTGTTTGATTGTTTAGATTCTCCTACTCTCCTACTGTTTCCTAATTGTTTTGGGAAACTCCTGTGTTTCCAAAATGGATTCAGTTACCAGTGTGGGCCAGTGAACTGTACTGGTTTGAGTGTTGGATGAGGGGTGCATCCACACTGTAGAAATAATGCCATTTGACACCATTTTAACTGCCATGGCTTCAGCCTACAGAATCATGGGATTTGTAGTTTTGTGAGGCACCAGCACTCTTTGGCAGAGAAGGCTAAAGATCTTGGAAAACTATAAATCTCAAGATTCCATAGGATGGAGCTACAGTGCTGTCAAACAGCATTATTTTTTACAGTGTAGGTTCATCCTAGGACAACCAGGGTTCAAATAATCACTGAGCCATGGAAACCCATTGGGTGACATTGGACAAGTCACACTCTCTCAGCCTCAGAGGAAGACCATGACAAACCCTCTCTGAACCGATCTTGGAAAGAAAACCCCAGGATAGGTAGGCCCGAGGTTTGTCATAAGTCAGAAATGACTTGAAGGCACACAGAAAGCAAAGCAAAGCAAGTTCTCACATTCTGCCAGCTGAAAGCAGTTGATAGTAACTTACAGTATATCAGGTGTCCAGGAATATATAGGACTCCTTGTGTTCCTGGGTCACTAGATCTCAGGATCTAATGTTGCTGTCCTTGAGCAAGCAGGGATCACCAGCATTGAGGCCATGATATTGAGAACACAGCTGCGCTGGGCAGGGCATGTTTCTAGGATGGAGGACCATCGCCTCCCAAAAATAGTACTCTACGATGAACTCGCCACAGGTCAGCGTAAGAGGGGCGCTCCAAAAAAGCGATACAAGGACTCCCTGAAACAACATCTCAGGCTCGGCCAAATTGATCACCAACAATGGTCCGCCCTGGCCTCACATCGGGAGGCGTGGAGACGCACTATCCACAATGCTGCAGCCTTATTTGAGAACTCATGCTGAAGAAGTCTTGAAGAGAAACGACAATGCAGAAAGAATCACAACCCGGAAACTTCACCCAAGGACATCTTCTGCTGTGCTTTCTGCAACCGGACTTGTCTATCTCGGATTAGCCTTTTCAGTCATCAGCACGCTCGCAGAAAGCGCGGGATGAGTCCTTCCTGAATCTTCATTTGCGAAGAGAAGCCAGAGAGAGAGAGAGAGAAAGAGAGAGAGAGATCTCCTTGAAACGGTGTCAGCTCTTTCCCTCCAGCAATGAGACAAAGTAATAACTCAACAGATATACTCCACCAGGGCTTGCTATCAAGAAGCTACAGTGATGCTCACAGGTTGGAAGGGGGAAATGTCAGCCCTTCCTGTGGCTGGGAGAGCGCATGATTCCTGTCTCCTGATAAGGTCATCACTAGCGAGACTCAGACAGCCAAGCACCAGATGCAAAATGGTTTAGGTTATGCTGTGTCTACTTTGCATAGCTTTTCTCAGAGGTTCTGCAAGGATTACAGGAAACCCATGGAGAGAGGTCTGCCCAACTTTTATATGTAGGTCGAAGGCTTTCACAGCTGGCATCCATAGATTTTCCTTGGTTTTTTTCCAGGCTGTGAGGCCGTTCTGGAAAATTGTTTTTTGACATTTTGCCTGCATCTGTGGGTGGCATCTTCAGAGAATGGTTGGGTAGGTGTGTGTGTGTGGGGTTTATATGCTGTGAATCCCTGTTGGGGAGTATATATAAATTTGTGTAATTGAATGGTTAGTTTCTAGGTATAGAAATGCAAGGCTCGTTAGTGTCTGTTTGGCTGATGGTTGGTTGATGGGCCATTATCTGCTGGGAATCCCCCTATCCCTCAGTGGAATTCCTTTGTAAGTATTGAATTTTAATTCTATTGTATTTCAAAACTGGGAGCCAGATTTTGTTTACTTTGAGGGTTTCTTCTTTCCTGTTGAAGTTGTCCAGGGGTTTGTGGATTTCAATAGCTTCTCTGTGCATTCTGACATGATAGTTCTTGGCCTAGTCCAGAATTTCTGTGTTTTTAAATAGCATTTTGTGTCCAGGTTGGTTTATCACATGTTCTGCTACTTCTGATTTTTCTGGCTGGCCCAGTCTGCAGTGTGTCTCATGTTCCTTGATTTGCGTTTGCACACTGCGTTTAGTGGTCCCTATGTAAACTTGTCCACAGCTGCATGGGACATGGTAAGCTCCTGCAGCTGTGAGAGGGTCTCTTTTGTCCTTTGGTGAGTGTAGCATTTCTTGGAATTTTTTTTGGTTGTTCTATAGATTGTTCTATAGATTGCTTGGAGGTTGTGTTTCCTCAACAGTTTCCTTATTCTGTCTGTGCCTCCTTTGATGTATGGTAAAAATACCTTCCCTTTGGGTGGTTGTTTTTCTTCTTCATTCCTGTGGTTTTTTTCTGGGTCTGGCTGCTCTTCTGATGTCTGATCTGGAGTAACCATTAGCCTGTAGGGCCCAGTTTAGGTGCCTCAGTTCATCCTCCAGGTAGTGGGGTTCGCAAATCCTTATTGCGCAGTCTACCAATGTTTTTATTGTGCTTCTTTTTTGTCCTAGGTGATGGTTGGAGTTCTTGTGTAGGTACCTGTCTCTGTGTGTGGGTTTTCTGCATACCTTGTGGCCTAACCATTGGTTTGGTTTGCAGATGACTAGGACGTCCAAGAATGGCAGTGTTCCTTCCTTTTCTTTTTCCATCGTAAATTGGATATTTGCTTTCAAATTGTTTCTGACTTATGATGACCCTAAGGTGAACCTATCATGGGGGTTTTCTTGGTAAGATTTGTTCAGAGCAGGTTTGTCTTTGCATTTCTCTGAGGCAAGGTCACCCAGTGGGATTCTATAGCTGAGTGGGGATTCAGACCCTTGCCTCTAGAGTCATAGTCCAATGCTGAAACCTCTACACCATGCTCATACCACTTTACCAATCCATGACAGCATTACCTTTGGAAGATTCACAGGTGCTCTTCCTTCCCTGCAAAACTGCATCCTAGTTCCCAGTTTTTCTTCTGGTCTCTCAGTCTCTTAATTCAAGCTCATAATTGCCTGTTCTCATTTCCTTCCCTTCCACTGAAAGACCCATTTCTTCTGGGCTCAGATGGGTATCTCATGCAAGTACTGGAGGAGGTGATTTGCAGCTATCAGGGGACACACTTCCCCACCCATCCTTGTCATTAGCTCCAGAGATGCAACAACTTTCAGCGATCTTCCTGGCTTATTAGACAGCCACCAACCTAAGGAGGGGATATTCAACCAGCAGCCACTGAACCCGTGACATGAAACAAGATTCACTGAACCTGTTCCTTCTCTCTTGTCAAGTCATCGTGAGCTATGGAGAACATCAAAGCCCATCCATTTTCTAGGTGGGAACAAGTCTGAAGTCTGGAATTCATTTCCTTATCGTGTCTCAGAAGATGGGCATAGTCGAGCTGTAGGATCATAGATATCAAAGATAGAAAGCTGAAATTATTTATTTCATCATATTTGGGGCTGAGATACTCTGCAGCTTTTCTCTCTCTTAAATCCAAGGAGACATTTCCATTGGGGAAGGATCATGAGTGTGTGAAGGTGAATGAAGTTGCAAATCCTGGTGACAAAGATGTTGACTTCAGCAGTAAAAACAGTCTCCCTTCTGCTTTGAAAGTGAACAGCTGACATTTCCATATCTTGTGTTACTGTTTATTATTTCATAGCCTTTCCGATCTTTATAAAGAACAGCAGAGGTGGTGGCTGGATTTTTGTTGGAGTCTTATGGATGCATAAGTTTCCCCATGGGAGCAGCTGGACTTTTTGGCCAGTGTGGAATGTCTATGTTCAGTTCAGGGTTGCGGAAGGAGATGTGCACATACAGCTTTGTTGCATGTGTGGCATTGTGGTTCATGTAAAATATGCATTCCAATGTATATTTCACATTTGCATGTTCATGTAGAGGTGTATATGCATTTGGTTGCACACTTGATGGCACAACATCACAAATCACAAAGAAAGCAATGTTGCACCATTACTGCATACCTCGATGGCCAAGATCCTGCAATGCAGAGTATAGTGTAAGTGTTCTCCAAGTGGAACTATTGTTACCTTCCCTGATAGTCTCCATCTTGGGATATCAAATAACTGACTATATCTAATAATTTGGCTTAGTGTGGCCATCCACGTGGTTACGGGTAAACCAGGACCCCCTAATACCTAGACTGGATTCATGAATAATCAAGGGAGGGGGCTTTGGAAATTTCCCCAAACCAAATATTCAAACCAAAACTTAATACCTGAAGGTGAATCATTCACTAATCCACTCAATGATAGCAGGGACCTCAATGCTTGTAAAATGGGTCCTTCCTCTCCTCCTCCCCTCCAACAAAAGACCCCGCCTGTTCCTATTCAATTCTAAAAGTATAAACCATTAACAATCATTGACTCTTCTGGAACACCCTTTGTTTAGTCATGAAAATGTCTGAGGACCATTGTATCCCACTCAAAATCTCATCCTTTCAGGGGAAATATTCCATATTAATATCACTCTAAAACACCACCCAAGTGAGCACAGATACCATTCCTATCTACTCCATGACAATCTGTGTAGCCAGGTGCACAATTCCATTTCCTCTAAACTCCATGCCAGACTTGGTAGCCCTCCCATCTTTCAGACCCCTTCTCTGCAGGTGTACTCTGCAATCTCAGCTCTGCAGGATCGGTACAGTATAACCCACTACCCCCTTACTTTATTCATCTATCCAAATCCTTCCAGCTATCTTTGATAGCCTTGTGTGAGAGTCTGAAGCCTCTGTGTTTGTGTGACTGCTGTTGAGATTAATTTCCAATAAAGTTAATTTAATTCTACTTTTGGCTTAGAGTCTCCTCCATTATTACTGGTATACGTTGGTTAAAAGGTCCCGCCATTGCCCAACCTTGTGTATACCAAGTTGAGTTAATTGAATCCCCCAAAGTAATTATAGGACATCTGAGGATCCCCACAGACCTCAGTGTGATGTTGACATGAGCAATTCAGGTAACACTATGTTAGGTCTCTTCTCTCAATCCCTCCAACTAGCTGTTTAGTCAATGCAGCTTCCCTAGATATTTAGTGGGTTGTGGAGAGCATGGGAGGTTTGAGGAGGATGGGGAGGGGAGGAGAGCTTCCCTTTTTTGTAATTTGGTTCATGTTGCTTTGCAAACTTTGATCATCTTGGTCACCTTCCTCTGGACATTTTCAAGCCTATCAACCTCCAATGTGGGCAATACATTTGTCTAGTTTACATTTTTATGTATACTGAAGACATTTGCCTTTCCCAAGCTCTACAGAGACCAGGCTGCAGTTAAATGGCCATGTCCACACTTCTCTGAGTACTGAAATGAAATCCGCAAATAAAAACCTCATAAACTTCAAAAATTTGTATAATGGGGAATGTGTGTGCAAAAACACATCTTAAGGCAATTTGCTTGCTCTAGTGCTCCTGCAAAAACCAAGCTCATTCCATCTTCCACGTGACATCCTTTCAGGTGGCTCTCATGTCCCCTCTCCGTCTTCTCTTCTCCAAGTGAAATATGCCCAGCTCCATCAATTGTTCCTCATATGGCTTGGTTTTCATCATCTTGATCTTGGCCATCCTCCGGACACTTCTCAACTTGTCCATATCCTTTTGTGGATGTCCAGAGGTGAAGGCAGCATTCCAAGTGAGGTCTGATCAAAGCAGAATAGAGCGGCATGATTACCTCTGGACTCTAGACTCCTGTTCATGTAGCCTAGAATTGCATTGGCTTTTTTTGCTGCTGCGCCACACTGTTGACTGATGGCTAGCATGTGGTCAACTAAGACCCCTAGATCCCTTTCACATGTACTGCCATCAAGGGCCCCCAAATTGTGCTTGTGTAATGTAAAGCTGGAGAGCCAGTGTGATGTTTTGGTTTGAGTGTTAAACTAGGATTCTGGAGACCAGGGTTTGAATCCCCGCTCTGCTATGGAAACCCACTGGGTGACCTTGTGAAAGTCACACTGTCTCAGCCTCAGAGGAAGGCAAAGGCAACCCCCTCTGAATAAATCTTGCCAAGAAAACCGCACGATTGGGTTGCTATAAGTCATAAACAAGTTGAAGACATACAACAGCAAGTGTAAAGCTACATTCATGCAGTTAAGTGGTGGTTTTATGACACTGCTGTCTTGCTGAATACTGACATTGTGCAATTCATTGCATCTCTGTGAACATGCCTGTTGTTTCCACAATGCCAACAAATCAAGTCATGCACTGGAGACACTGGCAAGTTATTACACACCATCCAAGGATGTGCAACTGCGTGTCTGACCATTACAACTGTGGAACTCTGCTTATACAACTGAACTGAATACAGACATTAGTCCATGGCTAAAATATACAACCATACATGTAATTGTTTCTGTGTGCCTTCAAGTCATTTCCAACTTATGGTGATCCTAAGGCATGGGGGTTTCTTGGCAAGATATGTTCAAACAGGGTCTTCCTTTGAGGCTGAGAGAGTGAGACTTGCCCAAGATCACCCAGTGGGTTCCCATGGACAAGTGGGGATCAAACCCTGGTCTCCAGTCATAGTCCAATGCTCAAACCTCTATGCCATGCTGGCTCTTTGTAAGAGAATTTACACATGTGTAAAAAACACCAACAGGATACCAGCTATATTCTAGAATCAACTTACCAGTATTTCTTATATCATCATTAAAAACAAGGAGAACAAAGAAAGTGGAGTTAAATGTGAGTCACTGTTTTAAAAGGATGTAATGGTTGACACTTTGGGAAAGGAGTCTTTTCAGCTGAATAAATATTAATTAGTGAGTTCTGTAGCCGTTGGGGAGGCTTCCAAAACCATAGTCAGAGGGCTTTGTATTCAGAAATTAGCCTTCCCGAAACAGTCAAGGAAAGAACCATTGCAAAAATTGAAAATACACACACGACCCTGCAGGGAGGGGGGAGATACAAAGAAGTATGTGCTCCCATGAATTACAGAACATTAGAAGTCATAGGAAAAATAGATATTTTAAACTGTGGCCAAACTGCGAAATTCTTAGCTTTTCTGAAACAAGTTTTTTTTTAACCAGGGTAATATATCTGGTAAGCTACTGGCAGTCTTCCTAAAAGGAGAAGAGCAAAATAACATAATAAATTAAATTGAGAAAGATAGTGTAGTAGTAATTCAGACTAATGAGATAGCTAATTTCCGTAGGAATTATTAGGAAGATTTATATAAGTCTGAAAATCCTTCAGTTGGACTTAGCAACCTAAGTTTCAACATGGGCGGGGGATCATGCAGTTCTTCAGCTGTTGTTAGACTGCAACTCCCATCAGCCCCTACTCAACAGAGCTGATAGTGAGGAATGCCCTGTTTAAGTATTTGAAGGGGTGTCACATTGAGGATGGGGCAGACTTGTTTTCTGCTGCTCCAGAGACTGGAACACAGAGCAATGGATGCAAGCTCCAGGAACAGAGGTTCCACCTCAACATTAGGAGGAACTTTCTGACAGTCAGAGCTGTTAGGCAGTGGAACGGACTCCCTCGGAGCGTGGTAGGATCTCCTTCCTTGGAGGTCTTTAAACAGAGGCTGGATGGCCATCTGTCGGGGATGCTTTGATTGTGATTTCCTGTGTGGCAGAATGGGGTTGGACTGGATGGCCCTCGTGGTCTCTTCCAACTCTGCAATTCTATGATTCTACAATTCTATAATTCTATGATTTTATGATGGGGAAATATTGGCCAAGATCTTGTAGCAGGGTTGCATTGTTTGTGTGGACTTGCACATTAAGGGTCCTTATTCAAGGGGGGGGAGGAACAAGAGAGACTTCATTGTGGGTGTCTGCCAGACTGAAGATTTAGATGAAATAAAAGAAATGACCAAACATTAAAAAAAGGAGAGATATGGCAGTAATAGGAGACTTCAGCCACACTGGTATTAGGTGTAAGTCACAATCTGCCAAATGTGTAAGGTCCAACAAATTCCTCACTAGCCTTGCAAGAAATTTCATTGTACAAAAGGTGGAGTAAGCAATAATGGGATCAGCCATTTTAGATTTGATCTTGACCAACAGAGATGAACTGGCCAATGGGGTGGAAATAGTGGGATTCTTGGGTGGGAGTGACCATATCTTCATCAGATTTGTTCTACAGAGGAAAGGGAAAGCCAAGCATAGTTTGACATTCATTCTAGACTTGAAAGAAAGCTGATCTCAGTAAGAGAAATACAGTAGGACCCCCGATTCTGCTGGGGATTGGTTCTGGAGGGCCATGGATACAGAAAACCATAGATAATAGCAAACACCATTGAAAATAATGGGATTTCCATTTTAAAATACCATATAGTTGCCTTGGAGGATCGAGAAAATGGCTAGAGAGGACACATTTTCTAGGAAGGCTCTATGGTAGGTGGAGCTCTTAGATCATCTGGAGAGGCTAGGGTTGCCATAAGCCAGAAATGGCTTGAAAGCACACAACAAACAAACAAGCAAGCAAATCTCCTTATATAAGCCTGTCCTAGCTCTAGTATCTCAAGGAGGGCCCCTTCTCTCTGTCCCATCTCCTCCTTGGGCTCATTGGGTGGGAAGAAGGGAGAAAGGGCCTTCTCAGTGGCTGTTCCCAGACTTTGGAACTCCCACCCCAGAGAGGCCAGGATGGCCCCGGCTCTGCTCTCCTTTTGGCAACAACTAAAACATTCCTGTGTTGTCAGGCATTTTCAATCTGATGGGGATTGAGCTTGTATGTGCTTCACAGTTTGTTTTTTAAGGTGTACATAGTTTTATTGTATTTCAATTTTTTAACATTTTTAAAAAATGTTTTAATACTGTAGATTGTTTAATCTGTTTTTTAAATTTCATATTTATATTTACATTTTTAATGTTTGTGCATTGTTTTAAAATCACTTTTAGCCACCTTGAGTCCTTATATTGGGAGAAAGGCAGGATATTATTATTATTATTATTATTATTATTATTATTATTATCCTACAGTTGTACTGTCTATCGTCCTTTATGGATCTGAAACATGGGTCACCTATCGCCACCCCCTACGACTCCTCAAACGCTTCCATCAGCGCTGTTTACGCACAATCCTAAATATACACTGGACTGACTATGTGACAAATGTTGCTGTCCTTGAGCAAGCAGGGATCACCAGCATTGAGGCCATGATATTGAGAACACAGCTGCTCTGGGCAGGGCATGTTTCTAGGATGGAGGACCATCGCCTCCCAAAAATACTACTCTACGGTGAACTCGCCACGGGTCAGCGTAAGAGGGGCGCTCCAAAAAAGCGATACAAAGACTCCCTGAAACAACATCTCAGGCTCGGCCAAATTGATCACCTACAGTGGTCCGCCCTGGCCTCACATCGGGAGGCTTGGAGACGCACTATCCACAATGCTGCAGCCTTATTTGAGAACTCACACCGAAAAAATCTTGAAGAGAAACGACAATGCAGAAAGAATCACAACCCGGAAACATGACCCAAGGAGACCTTCTGCTGTGCTTTCTGCAACCGGACTTGTTATCTTGGATTGGCCTTTTTAGTCATTTGCGCGCTGCAGAAAGCACGGGATGAGTCCTTCCTGAATCTTCATTTGTGAAGAAAAGCCAGAGATAGTTGAAAGATACCCCAAGGGCCATCCAGTCCAACCCCATTCTGCCATGCAGGAGTACACAACCAAATCATTCCCATCCAGCCTCTATTTAAAAACCTTCAAAGAAGGAGACTCCACCACACTCCCAGGCAGCAGTGCATTCCACTGGTAAACAGCTCTTACCATCAACACTGGAGTAGGATTTCAACCAGCATCCTTAAAGCAGACCAATGGATGTCTCATGATCTTTGAGAAGACAATAGTGGCCCCTGGTTCACTTCACACTCAGGGATCGGTGGATGTGTGTGTGTGTTTGTGGAACCACCTGGCCCTGGCTGTTCTCCTGCAAATCCAGAGTGCTGACTTGCTTTTCTTTTCAGAAATTAAGCCCTTGGATGTTAAAGTGACACATTTTCAATTTATCATGTGTTAAATATGTCAGTAGATGTGTAAAATGGCTATTCAGTTATTCTGTGTTTAAAAGATTTGGCTGAGCGGGGGAACGGGGGGGGGCAAGAATAGAAAAATCTTCTGTGGTGATGATCAGCTGAAGCAGGAAATAGTGGACAATTTGTCTTTCTTAATTTCTGTGTCAGGGCAGGTACTATAAATCATTGTCCCAGCAGAAGACAGGGCTTAATGAAATGACAGCTCTAAGTCATTTTTCCCATAATGCAGAAGCCAGGCTCTGCTTTGCAAAAAAGATCTTTTTAATTTGGGTTGTAATCTTTAAACTGAGAGACACAATCCTGATAATTCTCAAATTGCTGCCAAATTGATACCTTTCTGCAACTTCTCCAAATACTGGAGATGTTCCCCTTCTGGAGAATTTATTTATCGTTGCTCTACAGGCTTTCTTTATTCATTTTTTTTTTTTTTTGCAGATAATATTTTAAACTCCTGGACTTGTGAGAAAGGGGTTTTTATTAAAAAAAATGAAAGAGGCACAGATTGGAAGATGCTCTCAGAGCAGTTGATTGGATTAGTCATGCAAGGGAAAGTCACTGATATTTGCAAATCCTCCATGTAACACAGAAGGATGAACACCAGAAAGGGAATGTCTGTCAAAAAAGGGCAAGAGAAAAAGAGGGCATCTCTTTCTCCCCACCCCCCATTAAAGTACACATACACAAACACACAAGCAATCTCATATTATATCAAACTACAGGAAGCAGTTGACTTATTACATGAATTGCATGGAGTCCGTGGGGGCCCACTAATGTCCAAATATTAGAATCATAGAATCCTTGAGTTGGAAGAGACCACAAGGGTCATCCAGTCCAACCCCATTCTGTCATGCAGGAATACACAATCAAATCATTCCCGAAAGATGGCCATCCAGCCTCTGTTTAAAAACCTCCAAAGAGGGAGACACCACCATACTCCCAGGCAGCAGTGCATTCCATGTCCAAACAGCTCTTACTTTTAAACAGAGGTAAGGTGGTCATCTTTCAGGAGGGCTGCAGTTGTGCATTTCTGCATAGCAAGGGATTAGACTAGATGGCCCTTGTGGTCCCTCCCAACTCTTAAGATTCTATGATTGAGAGCTTTGTGGGACCAGGAGACTTTGGAGAGCTGCAGAAAGGGATTGTGGCCATGCATGGTCCAAAAGCTGTGCCTTCCCCAGTCATTGTGGTAGAAGATTGTTCTCATAGGATTGGTAGGCAGGGTGAAATGAAACCAGGGAAGTCTCTGCACAGTTACCCAAGTATGCCAGGGAGCAGGCAAGCAAGAAGAGTCTGTAGAGGCATCATTTCTTAAGTACATCTTGGTCTTCCCTCCTCTGGGAACTCAATGTGAAGTTTTCTTGGGCTGTAAAGATTCCCCCTCCTGTACCTTTTGGCAAATTATTTACCTTTGATGTAACCCCTTGACAAATGACCTGACTCATTTTGGAGCCGTTTGCCCAAACCCTAGGAAGCTGCCTTTGTCCACGCACTGGGACGGACTCAGAAAGCCCCACTTTTGTGTTCATGGCTTCATCCATTTCCTCTTTCCATTTGCCGACTTGCTTGATTGTTCACTGGATTTAATGGAACCATACAAGCATGTAAAAGGTTTTACTAGGTCTGTGGCTTATAGGCTTAAAAATAAGCAGTTTATGGTGTCTGTATATTATTTCTGAATGCCTCTTCCTGGACGAAGCTCTACTGCATAGCAAATGTGTCTTTGGGTGGAGAGAGACAGGCAACTGCTTGTAGAACACCCCAGGGGCATTTTATACTACCTCTCTGCTTATTCTGTGCTGGATTTCCCCTATTGTGTCTTCTGTACCTTTATCCTCAGGTTGGTCCCCCTTTACCTTTTCTGAAAACACTGAGGCAAAGAAGGTGTTGAGTAATTCTGCCTTTTCTCTGTCCCGTTAGCATTTTGCCATCTTCTCCACGTAGTGGCCCTACCATTTCTTTCTTCCTCCTTTTGCTGCGGACATACCCCAAAAAACCCCTTTTTATTGTTCTTAACCTCTCTAGCAAGCCTGAGCTCATTCTGCGCTTTAGCTTTTCTGACTTTACTCCTATACATGTTTGTTATCTGTTTGAATTCTTCTTTGGTGATTTCCCCCCTTTTCCATTTCCTATACATATTCCGTTTAAAACGTAGCTCCATTGAAAGTTCTTTAGTCATCCATCCTGGTTTCTTGAGACACCTCCCATTTTTCTTCCTCAATGGTACTGTTTGAAATTGTGCCTTCAGTATCTCCCTTTTGAGAAAGTCCCATCCGTCTTGAGGTCTCTTCTCTTTTAGTATGCCTGACCATGGGATCACCCCCAGTATTTCCCTGAGTTTATTGAAATCAGCTCTCCTAAAGTCAAGAATGCGTGTCTGACTATGCCTGGCTTCTCCTTTCCATTGTATAACAAACTCCAGGAGAACATGATCACTCTCACCTAAGGGTCCCACCACTTGCACCCCATTAACCAGGTCATCCCTGTTGGTTAGGATCAGATCTAAAAAAGCTGCCTCTTCCACCTTTTGGACCATGAAATTGTCTTCCAGGTAAGTAAGGAATTTGCTACAGTTTGAGTGGCACAAAAGATTCTGAGAAGGACATGAGAATGTGGAAGGCAAGGAACACCCTGGATGACCTTCCACTCCAAGAACCGAAGAAAATATGGGGGGAAAATCAGATTATTCGAGGAGACTGCCAACTCAGCACCCAAATGATAGCTGGTTTTAATCTTCATCAAGACAATGCACCTGCTCACACAGCACTTTCTGTGAAGCACTTTTTGTCTCATAAACGTATTACTACACTTGCTGTCCTTGAGCAAGCAGGGATCACCAGCATTGAGCCATGATATTGAGAACACAGCTGGGTTGGGCAGGGCATGTTTCTAGGATGGAGGACCATCGCCTCCCCAAAATAGTATTCTACGGTGAACTCGCCACGGGTCAGCGTAGGAGGGGTGCTCCAAAAAAGCGATACAAGGACTCCCTGAAACAACATCTCAGGTTCGGCCAAATTGATCACCAACAATGGTCCGCCGTGGCCTCACATCAGGAGGTATGGAGACGCACTATCCACAATGCTGCAGCCTTATTTGAGAACTCACGCCAAACAAGTCTTGAAGAGAAAAGACAACGCAGAAAGAATCACAACCCGGAAACATCACCCAAGGAGACCTTCTGCTTTGCCTTCTGCAACCGGACTTGTTTATCTCAGATTGGCCTTTTATTCATCAGCGCGCTTGCAGAAAACGTGGGATGAGTCCTTCCTGAATCTTCGTTTGTGAAGGAAAGCCAGAGAGAGAGAGAGACTTGAACATCTTCCATATTCTCCAGATTTGGCACCATGCTGACAGAAACTGATCTGCTCCATGCCTTTGACCAGTGGAAAACAAGACTGCATTGGTATGTGAGTGTGAACGGGGAGCATATTGAAGGTGACAAGCATTAGAATGCTTGTAATACATATAAATAGAGATGGGCTATTGTAACAGTCTCGTTATTTAATAGACAGACCTTGGCATTCCATCAGATGGATCCATAACTGGTTGGAAAACCATACTTGAAGAGTCATCAATGGCTGAGTTTTAATAGACAGACCTCGGCATTCCATCAGATGGATCCATAACTGGTTGGAAAACCATACTTGAAGAGTCATCAATGGCTGAGTTTTAAACTGGGAGGAGGTCTCAAGTGGAGTGCCTCAGCATGCCATCCTAGGGCCATTGCTCTTCAACATTTCTATCAATGACTTTAATGATGGGGTGGGGGGAACCCTTATTAAGTTTGAATATGATACAAAACTGGGAGGATTGGCTAACACATTGGAAGACAGGAACAGAATTAGGACCTTGATAAACAAGAAAATTGGGCAGAAATTAATAAACTGAAATTCAATCGAGACAAATGCAAAATTCTACATTTAGGCCACAAAAACCCAATGCACAGGTATAGGATGTGGGATACATGGTTCAGCAGTACAACATGTGAAAAGGGCCTTGGGCTTATTGCTGATCATAAGTTGAACATGACCCAGCAATGTGATGCTGCAGCAAAGAAGGCAAATGCTATTTTATGCTTTAATTGAAGCATAGTTTCCAAGTCAAGGGAAGTAATAGTCCCACTATGTTCTGGACTGGTCAGGCCTCATCTGGAGTAGTGTGTTCAGTTCTGGGCACCTCATTATAAGAAGGCTATAGAGAAGTTGGAGTAGGTTTAGAGAAAGGCAACAAGGATGAGAAGAGGTATGGAGAACAAAACCTTTGAGGAGAGGTTGGAGGAGCTAGGCATGTTTAGCTTGGTGAAGACAAGACCGAGGGGTGACACAGCTGCACTCTTGAAATACCTCAAGGCGGGCCTGTTCTGTGCTGCCGTAGAGGTAGGACAAGGTGTAATTGTTTGAAGTTACAGGAGGGTAGATTTCAATTGAATATTAGAAGGAAGATCTTGACTAGGACCGGTTTAAGGAATTTTGGGCCACCCTGCAATGCTTTATTTTTTGGGGGGCCCATATGTTTATCTCAGAACCTAACCTAACCTATTCACAGTACAGGATATTCAGATTATTACTAATGTGTTTGCAGGAGGAGGGTTACTACGGGGACCACCACAATGATGGGTCCCCGTGGCTGCAGGGGCTGTAGGGCCCTTAAACCAGCCCTGACCTTGACAGTAAGGAGCGATTGGGCAATGGAACCAGTTCCCTAGAGTGGAGGTAGGGTCTCCTTCTCTGAATGTCTTCAAAAAAGAGGCTGAACAGCTCCCTGCTGGGGATGCTCTGGCTGGAGATGCGGCACTGAGCAGAGGGTTGGACTCATGGCCCATAAGTCCATTTCCAACTCTCTGGTTCTATGTGTCTCCACTTTCACTTTTTGCTTTTGTATCATTTGCATCATTCTATAGAATGAAGCCAATTGTTTCCAGAATGCATTAGAATGACGTCACAGCTGGGGCACTCCGGGAAAAATTTCTTACTGACAATTGCAAGGATCCATTTATGTTAAGTAGTCGTCTGAACCCAAATGAAAAACTGCTGAGAAAAATAATTTGCCTCAACTCAGAATGACCCCTCACGTCCCAGATTGCTGGCTAGCAGTTTGTCAGTTTCTCAACAGCATCATTCGTGGTGATAAATCATTTCTCAGCATTTGTGTCTGTCAACATTGGACAACCAGGAGACGGAGCACAACCTTAAGTTTATGGAGTTACATAACAGTTGCACCATGCTGCCTTGTGAGTGAACACTCACTTTGCACAACCAAATGCACAATATGAATGCACATGCACATCTGCATGCAGAATTCACAGTGTGCATCAGGCACAGTGTACAGTCATGCAAAGTGCAAATGCACACCCAGAAGCATAAAAAACAATGCAAATGGGCATCCATGTGCAATTCACAACCATGTGCAGAAACAATTCTGCTTCCTCGGCCTTTCTAAGGCAACATTTCATGAAGAAATTAATCATTAATGATACAGAAATCCAACTTTTTAACCTCTTGCCTTACAAACTTTACTGTCGAAACTAAACACTGCCTTCTATTTCCTGATTATTGCTGTTCAGTCTCCATCTAGTTCTCTCTCTTCAAAGAGAGAGACACCTCCAGTCTTTAAAAAAGAGCCAGGAATCTAAAGCTGTTGCATTTTCCTTCCAGTCCTCGGTGGGTTATTCATCCATCTCTGTCATCCCATCAGGTCTGTTTTTTAATTAACCTGAGATTTTGAGAATTGGACCTGGGGGACTGCTATGAAAGATGCATATGAAACTCAGGGTGCAGCCCCCCACCGTTTGGGTCTTTTTAAAAAATCCCAGAGTGATGAATATGGGGGAGCCCAAATCTACCTTTTGTTATCAGGATGATTTAGTGTTACCTGTTTCATATTTTATTAAGCTGGTGTAGGACAGTGGGGTGTGTGTGGTGGATTCATTACTAAAAACCCTGTTGGCAAAGAAAAGCAACAGGATGTACTGAACACAAAATGCTTGTGCTGAGCTCAGCCTAGCGGACTTGGTTCTGCCTGCCTGCCCATCACTATGGCTAAGTTAACATCTTGCGGGGAAAACAGGGTGCAATGCCTGGTGCACTGCAGGAAGAGCATTGCTGTCATACCCGAGAAACCCCCTGGGGACTTATGCTGGCATAAGTATGGGTACTGGCTGTAGGCTGATACATATGCAATGCTACAGTGGCTGGAATCTTATGCAATCAGGGAGAGGTTGGGCAATTTTGTCTGATGTGTGGGAGGGGCGCTCCAAAAAAGCGATACAAGGACTCCCTGAAACAACATCTCAGGCTTGGCCAGATTGATCACCAACGGTGGTCCGCCCTGGCCTCACATCGGGAGGCATGGAGACGCACTATCCACAATGCTGCAGCCTTATTTGAGAACTCACGACGAACAAGTCTTGAAGAGAAACGACAACGCAGAAAGAATCACAACCCAAAAACATCACCCAAGGAGACCTTCTGCTGCACTTTTTGCAACCGGACTTGTTTATCTCGGATTGGCCTTTTTAGTCATCAGCGCGCTTGCAGAAGGCGCGGGATGAGTCCTTCCTGAATCTTCGTTTGCGAAGAAAAGCCAGAGAGAGAGAGAGGAATGCCTGCATTCAGTTCAAGGTTGCAGGCATGAAGCACATGGTGCACTGTGCATAGTTGTGCATGGTTGAAGTTTGCACAGGTTTATGCATTGGACAGGTAAGTGCGTGCACATTGGACACAATTGTGACATGGATGTCCACATGCATTGTATAAAGTTGCACATTGGTGGGCATGATTATTGAACACAGTTGCAAATCCTATGCAGATCCTATGGAGGTACACATGTCTATTTCGTTAAACATTTGGCTGTGCAAAATCATGATTCACTACTGAGACGCCTGGTTCAATTGCTGCAGAACTCTTGTGGCCAAAAAGTTATACTCTGTCTCTTTGTGAATGGCCTTGACATTCATGTTATACTGTTACAAGTTATATTAGAAGATGTTTTGCCAAAAGTCAAAGGCCAAGATCCTAGTGTTAGTTCTGACTAGAGTTGCACCATTGAATCTATCCAGTTTACCTTTCTATTAATTTCCCATTGAGCAATTGATTCAAAGGGGCTATTCTAGTTGGAACTAACCAATGGGATTCCAATTGTGTTGTTCCAAAGGACCGTGTGCTGATGTTGAGTTGGCAGTGATGACAATGAAGGGTGACTACAGTGCTCTGAAGTTGTCATCTTTTATTCCTTCTCTGGTTAGTCAAGCATGATAGGTCAGCTTCTCAGATAAAGCAATAGACCACCTCCCTAGAGAAATCTCATGTAGTTTTCCAAGATTTTACTATCTCCGTTGATGCTGCCCCCAAAATTAGCTGAATGGAGATTTTGATTATGAATATCAACTGTAAGGGATGGTGCTGTTGGGTGAGGACAGGGAAGGTTCCTTCACACTCTGCAGACTCTTGTGAAGGAGACAAGTCAGCAAGCAACCCTGAAGTCAAAATGAGAGCCAGTCATGCTGAAGAAAACAGTTTGCTTAGCCACTGAAATTATCTTAGTGAAAAGTTCTTAGTGATTTCAGTTTAAGTTCAACATGTACAAAACATCCTGAGACATATTCTAAAACAACGTGACCTGTGCAGTTAATAAAATAACAGCTAGAACACTGGGATAAGCTACAAAGAGCATGTGTGCTGTACAGATTCTGGAAATAGTCCTTGCTCCATGTGTGTGTGCGCGTGTGTGTGTGTGCGCATGTGTGTATATGCGTGTGAGTGAGTGTATGCCTTCAAGTTGCCTTTCATAGGGTTTTCTTAGGCAAGAAATACCCAGAGGTGGTTTTGCCCATTCCTTCCTTTGAAATACAGCATCTCAGATTGGTTGCCGGTATCTCATCTAAGTAAGTGAGTTTGCTTGACTGTCATAGTCTTTCTTTCTTCCTTTCTTTTTTTTGTGGGGGTGGGGAGGGTTATGCAGACCTTTTATTAAGCTGTCAGTTACTTACACACACACACACACACACACACACACACACAGAGAGAGATTGGAAGTATGATTTCTATCACTTCAAATCAGGCCTAAGCTTTGCCTCTCAGGGAACAATGTTTGTTGCTTTTCTGAGAGTGAGATAACCCATAACAACATCTGAAGGAAGTGTCTTAATGTAGTGAAATTCTTCAGTGGTAGTAAATCTCAGTTTGCTCTGTGGATCAGTATAATTTGCAGGAAGTCCTGAAATATCAGAGTATAACAACTGTGGCAGACTGAAAGCATCAGAGACAGCATCATAGACTCGTAGAATTGGAAGAGACCACGAGGGCCATCCAGTCCACCCCCCTTCTGCCCTGCAGGAAGACACAATCAAATCATTCCTGACAGATTACCACCCAGCCTCTGTTGGAAAACCTCCAAAGAAGGAGGTAATGCATTTCACTGTTGAACAGCTCTAACAATCAAAGAGAAGGACAATTAAACATAACATTATAAATATACTTGAAATAAAATGTAATGAAATCCCCAACACCCAGCCAATCACTGCCCATCTCAGCAACCTCAGGCACAACTCAGCAGCTTTATCCAGCAATCAAAGAGGAAAGTCTTCAACTCCCTATGAAAATGAGTGAGATCCTCCCCCAGCCAGAGGTCCAAGGAAATCCATTCCAAAAAGATGGAGCCAGGCCTTGATAGAGCTGTGCAGGTTGATAAATCAGACAATAATCTTTTGCTTGTAGATCTTAAATTCCTAGATGGTGCATACCATGCTAGCCAAGCTGCCAGGTACTGTAGGGATTAGAGCAAAGAGCCCTAAATACAAGAAACAAAAGTTTGAAATGGGCCCTTGCCCAAATTGGTAGCCACTGAAGGAATCTATAGGAAGAGGAGAAGCATGAATATTTAGGGAGATGTAATACAACCCAGATGACACTGTTCTGGATTAAAATCAAAGGAAGAAGAAAAGAGGAAGGCAAACCTGCCTGTAGGCTATTACAGTAATCCAGGTGTGACATAGCCAAGGCCTGGACAAGCAGATGGGCAGAATTTGGTGCCTTGGGTCAGTGGTATAATATTGTCATTCAACATATGGATTTTGTAGGATAGTTAAACCCAACCCTGCATGCAGGCAGTTCAGGACTTTGGTTGCTCGAGGCAAACCTGGGAGTTGACAGTCTTGTTCGGCAGCATCCTGAACGACCAAGCAGCCTTTTTTAAGGAAAGCACTGCTTGCTCCATATGGAGAGGGGCCTAGAAAAGGTGGCCTAATGAAAGCTCATCCCCATCTACCTGGTTGGCTGGCTGCGGCCAACGGGCATCTTCTGGAATCTTGCCAGCAAAATGGGGCACATTGTTACACACAGGCAAATCCAGAATGGAAACGCCACGGGAGATAAATTGCTGGCTTCTCCCTATCAATAAAAAAGAATGCCCCAGTAACAGCAGCAGACTGCTTGGGAGACAATGGGGAACAATGTCATCTGGTAAGGAAGTTCTTTTGCAATCTCACGGCATCATCATAATGCTATTTTTGATGCGTCTGATAATCTCCTGTGTCTTCCTGCAGGGTAGAATGGGGTTAGACTGGATGACCCTTGTGGTCTCTTCCAACTCTAGGTTTCTATGAATCTCTGATTCTATATCCCCATGATGGGTACTCCTTAGGATAGCCATAAGTGAAAAGCAAATTGAAGGCACACAACAAACAAAATGTGTTTTAAACTGTAAGTTTCCTTGAGTCACAGTTTTTGGAAAAAGGTAGGCTATAAATTATGTAGAAGGCGGAGGAGGAGGAAAGGAAAAAAGGAAGGAAGGAAGGAAGGAAGGAAGGAAGGAAGGAAGGAAGGAAAGAAGGAAAGAAAGAATTTCTTTGGCTTGTTTATCTCTCCACTTTCCTGGGATTGTGAAGTTCCTTAGCCCATTTTTGGTCTACAGAATCCTTTTAAATTGAAAGATGAGTAGATTTTGAATAAGGATAGTAGCTGGCTTCTTAAAATATTAATTTCTCAGCTAAGGAAGTTCAGTGAAGTGCCTGAAGCTATGGACTCATTAGCAATTCCACTAGTTCCATTGTGGCTGCTGAAAAGGATGTACTTTATATTTGGGGTTAACATTTTTTTTTTTTTTGAGAAACCGAAACTGGGGTCCCCACATTGAAGAAACACAAATTATTGATGCCCTCTGCTTAGCAGAGTTCTCCAGCTTTTCGCAACATAATATAAAGCTGTGTTCTATACGTATTGATTTAAATGTATTACTTTATTCTGCTACAGTCCCTCCAGGAATTGAAGACAATTAAATTAAAAGTCAAGCTGCATTAAGCAAAGTCAAAGAGAACTTTATTCAAATCTGTAGGCCACCTGATCCAAAAAGCTCCAGGCAGATAACAGTGCACCCGAACACCTATAAATTAGCCAAATATTTGTTTAATATTTTGATCACCGCTTGCTTAGCCCTGCAAGGGCTTCTGGTGTACCTGCAGCTGAAAAATGCAAGGTGAAAAATACAGCCACATTAAAAGAATTAATCAAGTGTAAAACCACGCTGCAGTTTAAGGGGAAAGACAAAACTGAAACCAGTAGAACGTGGGCAGGTGAATTGAACACAGCAAATAGAAGAGATATTCTAGGTGTACATGACTTTCAATGTCCCACTCTCTGCCATGCTAGACAGTGCATTGTCCCCCCACTGCTTGTTACCTCCCCTGATATCCCATCTTGGGATGTCAAAGAATTGGCTATATTTAATAATTTGGCTCAGTGTGGCCATCCACGTGGTTGTACGTAAACCGGGAACTCCCAAATACCAAGGAGGGATTCATGTAGGGCCAAGGGAGGGGGCCTTTGGAAATTCCCCCCAAACCAAATACTTAGGTCAGAGACTACCATCTGGAGGTGAGTCGTTCATGAACCCACTCAATGATAGCAGAGTCCTTGATGCTTGTAAAACGGGCCCTTCCTTCCTACTCCCCTCCAACAAAAGAACTTGCCTGCTCCTATTAAAAACCAAAGTATAGTATCCATTAATAATCGTTAATTCTTCCAGAGCACCCTTTGTTTAGTCATGGGAACCTCTGAGAACAATTGTATTACACTCCCACCCCTTCAGAGGAATTATTTCATATAAATATCACCCTAAAACACCACTAAATTGCACACAGATTCTCTTCCTATTGGCTCCATGTCAAACTGTGTAGCCATCCCGTCTTCTGGACCCCCTCACTGTGGGTGTACCGTGCAATCTCCTCTCTTCAAGATCAGTACAATATAACCAACTATATCCCTTACTCTATTCCTCTATCCAAATACTTCCAATTATTTTTGATCTCCTTTGTGTGAATGTCTGAAGCCTGAGTGTTTGTGTGAATGCTGTTGATATTAATTTCCAATAAAGACCATTTAATTGTACTTTTTGGCTTCATAGGTTAAAAGCTCCCCCGACATAAAGGTGGCAACTGTGGCACTGCGATCCCCACAGAGATTTATTTGGTGGCAGCGTAAATGACGAGGCAGCCAGGCTGAACAGTGATGTAAGTTCGGCTGGTGTGTCTGCACGTCACACAAGTTCTTCAACTTCTGGGAGCTGCTGGTTTCCCACCCTTTTCCTGGAACTGATAGCCACCTGCCACACCTCTGTGTTGAAGGTAAGAAGATGAAGCATGGCCTCTCCTGTTGGCCATCAAGCAGAAGAGTGGACTAGATTTCCTAGATCTCAGGGAGTCCTTGGGTTTCAAAGCTTAGATTTTCATCTCTGGTACTCAGAGGGAGGGAAAGGAATTTTATGGTGAGATCACTGCCTTGAAAGATTTGATTAGTAATTTATGCATGCATAAGTTCCTCTGAAGAAGCAGTTTGACCTTCCTGTCTGATGTGGAAGTCAGCAGAAGTGTGCAGAGAAAAAGTTGCACATGTGGTACCATTGTGCATTGTTTTGAAGGTGTGCATTGCACTTTCCAATTGTGCATTTCACATTTCTTTGCACATTCAGTTGCCAAGTGTTGCAATTCACTAATGCAGAACTGTTGAGTATTGTATTACGTACATCAGTGGCTCTTAAACTTTTCTTTACCAGGGACCCCCTTTAAATACCTTTTGTTGCTGTGGGCCCCAAGATTTAAAATCCTAACAATGACGACGATGATGACAGCAACAACAACAACAACAACAACAACACTCTTACTTGTCCTGATACTCCCCATGCTTTCCATGATTCACTAATTGGCTATATTTCATAAATTGGCTTATTATTGGCACTCCATGTGGTTGGCAGTAGACCAGGGACTCCCAAGTACAAGGAATCAAGTTTTGCTCAGAAAATCTAAGGACGTAGCCAGTCCAAATTCCTAAAAGACACACCCGGGAAAGGATTAAGCAACCCCCCCCCTTGAACTGATGGTTTAGGTAGGAAATAGACTAATTCTCCTGGATGAGAGAAGAAATGAGTCATGCAACAATCCCATCAAGGTAGCTGGAGCCTCATTGCCTTGCAAAGTGGGGTCTTCCTCTCACCTCTTCTAAAACAATAGAGGTTTGCCTGATACCCATCAATTTTAATGTTTCAAATATTAGCAATTGTTAAAAAATCTGGAGAACCCATTGTCTTATCCTGGGAAACTCTGGCAGACATTGCATTCCACTCAAACTCACCCCTACAGGGAGAATATCAAGTATAAATATAACCCAAAACAACACCAAAATGTGATTTGTTTCCCAGAGGACATTACTCTGTTGGTTTGCTGGGTCACCTGGTGCATCCATTTTCATCTTCTGCTGCACGAATCTCTGCTCTTTATATAGGTATCGTATAGCCCATCATTCCAAAATTCATTGCTCTATCCCAATAATTCCTACTTTGTTTGATAGCCTTGTGTGAGTGCTTAAAGCCTGAATGTATGTATGTGTGTTTTCCCTTGATTATTTTTCAATAAAAACCATTTTTATTTTATCCTCTGGACTGGAGTCTCCTCAGTTATTACTGGTACATAGGGCAAAAGATCTTGCAGTTACTCAGCATCGTGCTGCCATCTTGAGCTAATTAAAATTCCCCACATTAACTTCAGACACTAGTGGGTTCCCCATGAACACCACACAAATTTGGGTAACAACACCATTCATTATACCTTCCCTCAGAAGCACTGGAGGAGGAGGGAAGACTTTTCTCCTGCTTCTTTAAGCAAGTTTGTGGCTAGAGCAGATTGAATGACAATGCGCAGGCCAAGCCAGCCTTTGCCTTGGCTCCTGTCATGTGAGCTGAGCAGCCTTCAAGCCTTCGTGGACCCACGTGAGGACATTGAGACCCCCTGAGGGTCTGTGGACCACAAGTTAAGAACCACTGACTTACATCCATCCCCTCGATGTAACATCTTGGACATATATTGAAAGAAGCATGGTTCCTCCACTCCTATCTCTTAGACTGAGGGATTGAGGAAAATAAAATCCAGAGTCCACAAAAAAGCAATACCTTTATTGGCCAACTAAATGCAAAACACATGATGCAAGCTTACGTACCTCTACTGGCTTCTTCATCAGGCAAAAAGTGTTAAAAAAGAAAGAAAAGTGTTGTTGGAGTCACAGGTCTACATGTTGTTTCAGATGTTTCATGTGTTGTTGTTCAGGTCAGGGATCTCATGCAGGCAGAAGCTGCTCCTACTTCTTGGGGAGCAGCTACATGGGAGAATTTGTAGCGAAAAATATCACCTTACCTCCCTTTTGCTGCAGTGCCCATTTGTGCCCATGGCTCATTAGCAGGCTTGGAACGGAATATTTTGCAGTTTACATCCATGGGGGAAAAAAGCTGGCCGCGAGTGAATTGAGTCCAGAAAATCTCCCTTCATTCACCCCCTTTTTTTTTCTAAAAGTGACAGATGCAGAAGAGCTGTTTTCTGCTTAAAAGAAACTTCTTACTTTTGCTCTGCCGCTTTTCTGGCTGAATGATCATGCCGGCAACAACAGCAACAATGGCGGCTCCGGCATTGCAAGCCCTCCCTTGCAAGCCTGCCCCCTTCGAGGTCCGACCAATCAGCTTTCAGCTCTGCTGTGTCATCTTTTCGAATCAGTTGTACAGATGATCTATTACGGGCATTTTGTGCACTTTTACAAAAAGATTGTGAGAAACAGCAAAAGTTGTTGTCACGGTCTATGTGGAGTTTTCAGCCCCGCTCATTCTTGATATGGCAAATCGCAGCAGGAGCTCATGTAAACTAAATGTATTTTGCCCACATTTTTGCTGTTGTTTTTTCCCCCATTGTTTAGATTCTCCCTTGGACATGGGAAGTTGAGACAAAAGACAGTCAAATTTAACTCCTTTTGAAGCAACAAGGAAACCTCTCTTGGGATCTAGGATGTGCCTGTCCCTTTGTGAAGCCACGAGCTCCTTTGTTAGACAGAGATCATGAGATTTCTCAAGAAGTTTCTGTACTGCTACATCTGGAAAAAAAATTAGGTGCTGTATAGGTAAAACTTGGCCAATTATAGTCCCAAAGAGAAATTTTACCTTTGTTGGATGGATAGAGGAATTAAGGGTCCTTGCCATTTTTCAGCTAATTCTGGATTCTGTCTGGGGTTCCTTTATCAACTTCTGGTCACCTCAGTGCCCAATTCATAATGGTGGTTAAAACCAGACAACCCAAGTTAAATCAATACTCCACTTAAGCCTTCTTATGTCTTGGAATTTCATGATATTTATATGGGGAATAACCAGGCTCTTTGGTAACCTTTTAGGATATTTATTACATGCATTCATATTATATGCATTCATACACACACATTTCCCCTTAGGGAGAAACACAGACATGGCAATGTTTGGGATCTCAGTTTCATTGTTACATCACATTGTATGTAAGGCACCATTCATAGAATCATAGAATGATAGAGTTGGAAGAGACCACAAAGGCCATCCAGTCCAACCCCCTTCAGCCATGCAGGAATACAATCAAAGCATTCCTGACAGATGGCCATCCAGCCTCTGCTTAAAAACCTCCAAAGAAGGAGACTCTACCACACTCCCAGGCAGCATATATCTTAGTAAATGACCATATATTAGCAAATGGTCATTTCTACACAGCTGAATATCATTACATTACAAGATATGACTATTAGAATGCTACACTTTCATAGGGACTTTTATTTTTTTTTTAATATATTTTTTATGAGTTTCCATATAAAACATACAAAACATACAATCCATACTCAATTGCATCCAATATATGTCCAAACTTGATCGTCTTCCAAACCCCCCCTCCCCTTCTCCCCTCCCCCCCCTCCCCCCTATCTCACAACACTTCTTCTGTCATCCTTCCGTCCTCACACATTCTGCGTTATATATAATTCATCCTCTGACTATTCTTCTTTCAGCATCCTTCCTTCCCAATCAATCTTGACCTCCCTTGCCCCCCCTCCTCTGGGCACTGCAATGCAGATATATCCTATATTAATCTCCCTTTTCCCCGTCCCGTCTACGTTGTTGTACCATTATGTTTTCACTAACCTTGTAGTTCAATTATAGCTATCATGTTTTCCTTATGTATTCTTATTCTTAATCACACTCCCATCATTATCCTTTCATAACGGATGTTTGTTAATTTCAGATTTTTAGCTTATCATTTCCATGCTCCTTGTTTCTACAAGTATCATATCTCTTAATTTCACTGTATGCTTTCTTGGTTTCTTATTTAGTTATAAATTTATATCTGTATTCCATACCATTTTCAGATATTCGCAAACTGGTTTCCACTCCTCCTCCCATTTCTGCATCTTTTTCTTATTAATGATATAAGTTAATTTGTCATTTTCAAACATCTCTCTCACTTTTATTATCCATTCGGTTGTTGAGGGTAACTTTTTACTCTTCCAGTTCGCTGCCAGTAGAAGTCTTGCCGCCGTTACTAGGTACAAAAGTGTTCTTCCGTACTTTTTTCTAACATTTGGTTCTAAGGCTGAGGTTATATTTAACAAATACAGTTTGGGATCCATCAGAAAATGTGTCTTGAATATCTTTTCTACTTTCTTATGGATTTTGCCCCAATACTTTTGTGCCTTGGAGCATCCCCACCACATATGATAAAGCGTACCAATGTCCTTTTCACAATGCCAACACTTGTTTTCCTTTGTTTTCCTTTGTTTTATAGATTTTGCTAATTCTTAAAGGTGATAAATACCACCTATTCACCATTTTAAAGTGGTTTTCTTTAAGTGTTAGACTTGCCGTGAACTTGTATGTATCTTTCCACGCTTTCTCCCATTCTTCCATCAAAATTGGCTCTCTAAAATCTAATGCCCAAGTTGTCATAGCATTTGATATTTTGTCTGTTTCTATCTTTCTATTCAATAGGAGTTTGTAACATTTTGATATCAATTTATCTTTTTCTCTCCAAATTATTTTATCCAATTCCGATTCGAGGATTTCAAATTCCTGATTTATTTTATCTTCGTGGAATTTCCTTTTGATTTGTAGAAATTTAAACCAGTTCATAATCATACCTTTATTTTCCAATTCCTCTCTCGTGTACATAATTGTTGTCCCTTCCCTTTTAGTGCTCTCGTAGTTTATCAAATCACCATATCTCATCCAGACCTCAGTAGTTTCCCATCTCCCAAAAAACGCCTCTTGCGGGGAGATCCAAGTAGGTAATTTAAAGTAAAATTGACTTTTAATTTTCCGCCAGAGTCTTATAAGGGATTTCCTAATTATATGATTTTTAAATTCTTTATTTATATTTTGTTTATCATATCCCAAATAGGCGTGCCATCCAAATCTCATGTTGACTCCTTCTATTGTCAGAATCCTTGCGTTTTCCAATTTAATCCAATCTATTAACCAATTAAGCCCGCATGCGGCGTAATAGGTTTCCAAGTCTGGTAGAGATGCGCCACCTTCTTTATAACTCAGTAATAATGTTGACCTCTTAATTCTTGCTTTTCTGCCGCCCCAAATAAAGTTACTTATATCATATGTCCATTTCCGAATTGTTTTCTCACTAAGTAATATTGGCAGGTTTTGAAATATAAAGATGCACTTCGGGAGGACATTCATTTTTATGACATTTATCCTACCAAATAGGGATAGCTCCAAGTTGTTCCATCTTTTCAAGTCTTTTTTAACCCCCTCCCATAGTCTTTTATAATTATCTTCATAAAGATTGATGTTCTTTTTGTTTATCCAAACACCGAGATATTTGACTTTATTTTCAATTTTACACTCTGAAATTTCTTTTAGTTGAGCTTCCTCTTTTTTCGTTAAGTTTTTAGTTATTATTGCCGTCTTTTCTTTATTTATTTTTAAGCCTGCCAGTTTCCCATAGTTTTGAATTAAACCAAGTAGTTTTTGCACATTCTCTACTGGATTCTCCAGGATCACTGCAATGTCATCTGCAAATGCCCGTATCTTATACTCTTGATTTTTAATTTTTAAACCCGGCAGTTGAGTGTCATTCCTTATTTGGCTGTTTAAGCTCTCCAATGTTAATAAAAAAAGGGAAGGGGACAGTGGACATCCTTGTCGTGTGCCTTGACAAATGTCAAATATCTCTGTGTTTTCGTTGTTTATTGTTAGATATGCCTTCTGTGTGCCATATATTGCCTGTATCCTTTTTATGAAAGTTTCTCCAAAGTTTAAACTCTTCAAGGTAGAATTAATAAATGACCATTTAACTTTATCGAAAGCCTTCTCTGCGTCCAAAAATATAAATGCCGCTTTCTTATCAACAGATTTATCATAATATTCATTTGCATTTATTATCACTCTAATATTGTTTGATAAGTATCTTCCTTTGATAAAGCCACATTGGTCATCGTGAATTAAATCCCTGATTATGAAATTTAATCTATTTGTTATAATAGTTGTATATATTTTGTAATCTACATTGAGTAGCGATATCGGTCGATAATTTGCCAAGTTTGTTTTATCTTTGTTCTCTTTTGGGATGAGTATGATGTTTGCCACCGTCCATGATTTTGGGATCCCTTCTATTGGTATCTTGTTTAATAGTTGCAGCAAGGGCATAATCAGGTCGTCTTGAAATGTTTTGTAAAACTCTGGTATAAATCCATCTGGTCCTGGCGACTTTCCGGGTTTTAGCTGTCTTATTGCGTCTTGAATCTCCTCACCCTCTATGGGCCTTTCCAACATCTCTTTCGTCTCCTTCGAGATCATCTTTTTCCAGTTCTCTTTGATGTATTTAATTTGGTCGTTTTCCTGCTCATCTGCGTTTACGTCATCCGATTTTTTATACAACGTTTTGTAATAGTTTACAAATGCTGTCATAATCTCTTTCTGAGTTAAATACCTTGTCTCTCCCACTTTTATTTCCGTAATTGCTTTCCTCTCGGATTCTTTTTTCAGACGAAGCGCTAACCAACGACCCACTTTGTTAGCCTTTTCAAAATGTTTTTGTTTTAGCCTTCTTAATTTATTTCCTATTTCCCGCGTTAAATCCGCCTTCAAGGTTTCTTGAACTAATTTTATTTCTGTTTGTAGTTTCTCGTTTTTTGGGTTTAATCTTAGTTTCTCTTCTTTTTTTCTTAATTCCTCTGTTAATTTCCCCAGTTTTTCTTGTCTAGATCTTCTCAATTCTGCCCCTCTTTGAAGAAATGTTCCTCTAATTGTGGCTTTAAAGGCATCCCAAGTTATATTTGCCCTTACATCCTCCGTTTTATTGTTTTTAAAGAATTCTCGAATTTCCTTTTTGACTTTATCTGTGAAATTTTCATCTTTCAACAGTCCTTCTTGTAGTCTCCAGTTGTATTGTCTTCTCAAATTAAATAATTCGATTTCAATTGGGTGGTGGTCTGATAGTATCCGCTCCACGATTACCATATCCTTCACCCGGGTAGTCAATCCTGTAGAGATCCAACACATGTCTATTCGTGACATTGTTTTATGTGTCTCGGAGAAAAAGGTGAAGCCTTTCTTCTTTTCCCCATATTTCATAGTCCAGACATCAACCAAATTTAAATGTTTCAAGATATCTTTACCTACATTTGGCAGCTCTCCTTTTGCCGATTTACTTGCTCTGTCTCTTTTGGCATCTAACACTCCGTTAAAGTCGCCTATAAGGATGATGTTTTGGTTGTTCAAACCCTCAATTACTTGGTATAGTTTCCTATAGAAATTTTCCTTCCTTTCTAATGGTGCGTAGATACCAATCACAATCACTTTTATGTTGATCAGATTTATTTCGATTCCAATGTAATGTCCTTCTCTGTCATTTAACACTTCTATCGCTTCATATTTATTTTTGATATATAGCGCTACACCCTTTTTCCTTTTTGAGGCGTTTGAGAAAAAGCCTTGACCCAATTTGTTTCTACGCAATAACTTATTGTCTTTTTCTCTGATTTTGGTTTCCTGCAAACAAACAATGTCTAGATTACTTTTCTCTAATAAATGGAACACCTGGTTTCTCTTCTTTGGTTCGTTAAGTCCTTTAATATTCCATGCTCTAATTCTTATTGTCATTTTGCTCTTTTGTTCTTGTTTTTTGCCTATAATATATTAGTTATATATCTTCGTCAATTTGATCTCCAATTCCCATCTCCACCTCATCAAGGTCTTCCTCTTCCCCACGCAATTCCTCTCTCTCCTCTATGCCTTCTGTAATTTCATCTTCCTCCTCTTCAAGTTCCTCTCCTGATCCGTCCTCCTCTTGAGTTCTGTCCATATTTTTCTCTTCTTTTTGGGTTTGTTCTCGCTTACTTAGGTACTTCACGTTAGGTATCTTTCCCTTGCCCTTGTCTCCGTGTGGTGGTTCCTTCTCCTCCTTCCTTTGTTTGACACCTCCCATTTCTGTACGCTTCTTGCCTTCTTCCTCCATCAGCTTCAAGAACTGGTTCGCCTTCTCTGGTGTGTTAATTTTTTGTCTTCTTTGGTTATACATGAAGGTTATTCCCTCAATTCGCTCCCATCTATACGGAATTCCCCTGTTTCTTAATTTCTGAGTCAGTTGTCTGTATTCTTGTCTCCTCCTCAGGATTTCAGCCGGGATGTCTTTGAAAATTGTAATCTCATTCCCTTCGATAGTCAGTTTCTTTTGATAGTTTGTTTGTATTATTTTTTCTTTTATTTTTAGTTGATTAAAACAAATTATTACATCCCTTGGAGCCTTCCTCTCCCTTGCTGCTGCAGAGTTAACTCTGAAGACCTTATCAGTTAACAATTCGATTTCCCCTTCCTTAACTTCTAGAAACTTCGCCAGATTCGAAATTATCTTCTCCCATAGATCCTCTTTTAAGGACTCCACCACTCCCCTCAGTTTTAAGCATTTTTCACGGTATCTCAACTCTTGTGTGAGGATCATGTTTCTCTCTCTTTTTTGCTCCTCTTTCGTTTCCTCTAGTTGTCTTCCCAAGTTCTCTGTTTTACCTTCTATATCGTTCACTTTAGTGCTAAGTTTTGTCATTTCAAAAGAGAGATTATCAAGCTTAGTTTCCAGTTTTTCCATGCTAACTCTTGTTTCTCTTACTTCTCTTCTTACTGTCTTTAGCTCCTCCCTCATCTCCTTCTTGAAGTTTTTCAGCTCGTCCAGTATTTGCACTGCAACATCAGCTTGCTTGTCAGCTTGTTTAAGTGGGTTTTCTGAGGAGTTTCTTCTCCCAAATTGTAATTGTGTTTGAACTTGGGTCCCTGCAACTTTAGCCCTTGTACTTGCTGCCATTTTCCCCTTAATACCCAGTTCTGGGAATTTTATCGTGAGTCCCTTTCTCAAATCTTAGTTAGCTATACGTTTTTCTAGTACCAAGTCTAATATACACCCTCTAGAGCAGATTACATCCGATGTACTTTCCCCAATAATATCCCAGAGTCTAATTCCTAAATATAATCCTCTACTGGCTAGATATAAGGGTTAGCTATAAATACCAAGTATCAAGTATCAATGATTACACCAGCAATATCAGACGTTGTCTCAATATGCAATGTAAGTTCCCCCTGTTTCAAATCTCATATGGATCCTCCATATTGTCAGCTTTAATTATTTAGCAACTTCTTAGTCAATAAGCAAAAATTAATCTAAAATTCTAGAATGACACCATGAGTATCTTCATCTAACAATATTCTGATTGCAGTGTTCCCTACACGCTGTATCAATATATATTCGCCTTCTTATAGTAATATTCAATGCTTTTCAGTGTTTTCTATATGTCCTGCTATCATCAATAATAATCATCAGGAAACAATGTCGAAAACCACTACATAGCGCATATTACTATTGATGTAATCTTCCTGTTTCCCCTTCTATGCTGAGTTCGTGTAATGTAGCACTTAGGCCACTAGATGGCAGCAACAGAGTTAATTTTCATTCATTAACAGAGTGCCAGCAAGAAAGTCGCTTCCCCCTTCCCTCTGCAAACATGTAACTAATTACGCTAGAGTCTCTGATCCTTCACTTTCCAAATTAGCTTGTTTGGTGTTTAATGTTGCCCTTCACAGTACAGATTGTTGCCTTCTAGCTGATACTTTACTGGGAACCAGGCAAAGCTAAAGCAAGCAACAATGTTTCCAACCACGCTCCAAAACAGTCAGTTTTTTACCAAAACCATCAGCTTTCCCAAAGTTTGTTGCTCTTCAACGGTCTGCATCCACTGGGCTCAGGGTTTTTTTTTTCTTTATTTTAGTTATTGTTATTATTGTTATTTTGTTGTTATCAATCTTCAACCTCTTGCTGGTCTAATCCACAACAATTAGATCCCTGTCCTCTTCTGTCCTCTTCTGTCCTCTTCTGTCCACTTCTGTCCTCTTCTGTCCTCTTCTATCCTCTTCTTTTTTGCTTTATCTCCTATCTTCTATATCTCACTCTATGTTACGATCGTCTTTGGGGGGTGGGCCGAATCAAATAAAGAAATGTCCCTGTTATTGCCCTACTTCACGGAGTCCCTTCACAGATCTCATTTACATTTGTCTACTTAGGGCTCTCTCTCTCCCCCCTTGTATTCTCGAAACCACTTTTACTCAATCCTTTCTGTCTTTAAGTTAAAGTCCCGTTTCACTGTCACTCGTCACTCACCAAGTCACTTCAAAGCTCCAGCGCCATGTTCTATTCCGTTTCGTCTTCCATGTGCTCATTCCACTCGCTCTCTCTGGAGCACTGTAAGTCGCGGAGATCTCAAACGTGCTCAGTTTCAGGGTGCTTCTAAATCCGTTTATTAAATTTATAGGTTCAAAGCTGCTTTAAAGCCGAGGAGCTTGAGGGTCAGGTCCTAAGACTGTCTACCGCCACAATGGCTGCCATCAGTCTCCTTGCTGAGGGCATTCACCACACTGGGACCTCCGTCCCAGTGCTGTAAATGCCCCTCCAGCCGAGATCGCGCTGGCCCCACAGAGCTCGGATCTTCCTGTCCCGAGCTGCTGCCCAAAGAGGAAAATTTCGATGGTATTCCTCCTGGATTTGTGGCGATTAGCGGACAGTCAGGAGAAGAGATTCTCCTGACCTCCTTTCCCTCCGCTCGTCCGCCAGAAGTCCCTTCATAGGGACTTTTATAAGGACTGAACCTTGATCTCTCCATTCAGCTCTTTAAGAGGCTTTGCACTAGCGACCATATAGGTTAACAATACCATCAAAACTATATACTTTAGTCATTCCTCATCATCAGATTCTTTCAATAGTTTCCATGGGTTTCCCATCGTGTCTGCTTAGGTACTATATGGACATTTCCTAAAGGCTTTTATGTGTACGCAATCCTGTCCTGTAAATTATATTCATAATCCTCTTAATAATATAACTCAGTTAATTATCCATGACAGAATACAGTCTCATCTGTTCACATTCTAGGGTTAATCTCCTTGAGCACTGCTAAATTTTAACAGCATCCATTGCAATAAACAAGTTCATGGCCATCCATTACACACATAATGAGACATATCTCTATTTTAGCATTAGCTTTACCTATATCACAGCATGTTTGGACAGCATGTCCAGGCTAATTTTTGGTCTATCAAGTTATCAGGAACAGGAATATCCTGAAGGTAATGTTGTTGCCTTCTCTTCCCGTCTTGGAGACATACCCAAAGGCAGTCTGATAAGAACTCCATTGGGACTTTTTGTGTCCTCTCCTTACACCCCTCAGCAAATTCATTGGCCAAGCAAAATAACTCACAGCCCAGGTATATATTTTATTCACTTAAAATAAAGTTATCCAACTCCAGTCCAATAAAAGTTCTTTGGCTATCTGGTCTTGTGACTGCATAACCCATGTGAACTAGCTAGATGGGTCATTCAGTCTACTGTCTGTCTGCTAGGGGTTATCCTGTGTTGTGCCACTTTCAGCAGGCTGGGTGAAGCTAGAATACTCATGTTTGCCCATTATCTTTATTTACATTCCAGAGCCTCTGGAATTTTCTCCAGACTTAAGCTACAGCTGCTTTGCCACTGATGAAGGCACACACTCTCACAGCCCTAATTGCCTGCATTAAATTGATGATATATTTTACCCTCCAAATGTAATATTAGGTTGAGTTCTGTACCTTTAAAGTTATATGAGCAGGGCACAGTGTTGATAACTGAATAATCCAACCTGTAACAATATGCCTTTTGGCCTGAACCGTACTGATAGCACCAACCAGAGTAGACCCATTAAATCAATAGAATTTACCTATGTATTGACCCACCACTGAACAATTGATTGATCTGTCTACTGTAGCTGGGACTAAGGTGTTTACCACCCAAGGGTTTGTTGCAGCATGATATTGTGTCTGTTTTGCGATTGCTTTTTGCATACTGCACAGTGTTTCCCCCATCTCTGCTGCGCAATAACTCATTAAAGGATTCTGCCCATCAATGGTCCTAAATCGCACTACTATTCCACTACTAATAGAAATGTGGTGAGAAATTTCACGTATTCCACAATGAGTTAACCATGTGGTCCTGTGTGGGCTTGTCTTCATGTTTCCATCTCTACTCCACCCCATCAGGCCTATCTGTCTATTTTTATCATCTGGCTACCTACCTACCTACCTACCTATATCTATCTATCTATCTATCTGGCCCACATGGCTATCAGAGATTGTTTCCTGTTCAAAGCAGAGTGTGGATTTTTTTCTTTGGTTGGACTGCAGTCCAACCAAAGAAGAAAAATCCCAACTATTGATATTTATTGATTTTATTTATTGATAAAAATAATCCCAACTATTTAAAAAAAGGAGTGCTTGCAAAAGTTAAAAACAGATCAGAGGAAAAGTGTAAAGCTGGCATCCTGTTAGGCAGTTGCAATGTCCTAAGGCAGATTTACAACCTCCCAACTGTTTTGCATTCACATTTACAAATGTGGTACCACTGTCATGGCATGGGAGACCCTACCGGTGGCTATTGTGCCACCGCCAGCATAGCTCAAAACATCATTAAGGTACGCAAGCCTCTCTCCCACAAGGGGGCATCAATGGAGAGGACAGGTCAAAACCAAAGGGTCTGACAAAGAGCGTCAAAGGGCAGGATGGGCTCTCTAGCCTTATGGCAACCGTCCTAGGAGAAGGAAAACTCTAATCCCAAACCTGGGCAGATGGTGCTCGTCCAACCCTGTAAAGTCAACCATCTAAAAGAAGGAAACTCTAACCTATGACCCAAGGACCTCACTGCTACCGTCCATGCTTGCAAGGCCACAGCAGATGAACCTTTGGTTTAAAGGGTGAGGCCAGTTCTGTGCACGCTGCGCTCCACCAGAAAAATCCATTGCACAGGCTCGAAGGACAAATCCAATTCTCAAAAAGCCCTGTAGCGATAGGCGAGGCACGAAACAGCAGGTGTGAAGATGCACTGGAAGCTGCAGCCCCAAACCTGCATGCAGGCGGTTCAGGACATTGGTCGCTCGAGGCTGACCCGGGAGATGACAGTCTTGTTCGGCAGCATCCTAAACAACCAAGCAGCCTTTTTTAAGGAGAGTACTGCTTGCTCCATATGGAGAGGGGCCTAGAAAAGGTGGCCAAACAAAAGCTCATCCCCATCTACCTGGTTGGCTAGCCACGGCCAATGGGAATCTTCTGATGCGGTCAAACCAAGGCAAAGAAACAAAGGCGCACACCGGCCTCCAAAGGTGTAAATAAACTGACGCTTGCATGCTGGAACATCAGAACCATGCAAGACTCTGAAGATAGTGGACGGCCTGAGCATCGTTCTGCCCTAATAGCCCTTGAACTATCACGGCTTAATATTGACATTGCTGCTCTTAGTGAAGTTCGTCTCAATGAGGAAGGCAGCCTTAAAGAACACGCCGCTGGCTATACACTCTACTGGTCTGGCAAACCCAAAACCAAAAATCATCTTTCAGGAATAGGCTTTATGATTAAAAACTCTATTGCCTCCAAACTCGAAACCTTGCCAACAGGACATTCTGATTGCATTATTTTCTTAAGCCTCCCACATGTTGTACTCTTTAGTATATATGCCCCAAGTATGCAAGCCGACCCTGTAGAGAAATCATAGAATCATAGAATCATAGAATTGCAGAGTTGGAAGAGACCACGAGGGCCATCCTGTCCAACCCCATTCTGCCATGCAGGAAATCACAATCAAAGCATCCCTGACAGATGGTTATCCAGCCTCTGTTTAAAGACCTCCAAGGAAGGAGACCCCACCACGCTCCGAGGGAGTGTGTTCCACTGCCGAACAGCTCTTACTGTCAAAAAGTTCCTCCTCATGTTGAGGTGGAATCTCTGTTCCTGGAGCTTGCACCCATTGCTCCGTGTTCCAGTCTCTGGAGCAGCAGAAAACAAGCCTGCTCCATCCTCAGCGTGACATCCCTTCAAATACTTAAACAGGGCTATCATATCGCCTCTAAACCGTCTTTTTTCCAGGCTAAACATACCCAGCTCCCTAAGTCTCTCCTCATAAGGCATTGTTTCCAGACCTTTCACCATTTTAGTTGCCCTTCTCTGGACACGCTCCAATTTGTCAATATCCTTTCTGAATTGTGGTGCCCAGAACTGGACACAGTATTCTAAGTGAGGTCTGAACAAGGCAGAATAGAGTGGCACTATTACTTCCCTTGATCTAGACACTATACTTCTATTGATGCAGCCCAAAATTGCATTGGCCTTTTTAGCTGCCGCATCACACTGTTGGCTCATGTTCAACTTGTGGTCTACTAGGACTCCTAGATCCCTTTCGCACGTAGTCTCATTCAGCCAGGTCTCTCCCATCCTATATTTATGCATTTCATTTTTCCGCCCTAAATGCAGTACTTTACATTTCTCCGTATTGAATTTCATTTTGTTAGCTTTGGCCCAGCTCTCCAGTCTATCCAGGTCATTCTGAATTTTGATCCTGTCCTCTAGGGTATTAGCTACTCCTCCCAATTTGGTGTCATCTGCAAATTTGATAAGTATGCCCCTAATTCCCTCATCTAAGTCATTGATAAAGATGTTGAATAGCACTGGGCCCAGGACAGAACCCTGTGGCACCCCACTGGTCACATCTTTCCAAGACGAAGAGGAGCCACTGCTGAGCACCCTTTGGGTTCGGCCGGTCAACCAATTACAAATCCATTGAACAGTTAACTTGTCTAGCCCACATTCTACAAGCTTGTTTGCAAGAATGTCATGGGGAACCTTGTCAAAGGCCTTACTGAAATCAAGGTATGCAATGTCCACAGCATTCCCTTCATCTACCAAGCTGGTAACTTTATCAAAAAAAGAGATCAGATTAGTCTGGCATGACTTGTTTCTCTGAAACCCATGCTGACTTTTTGTGATTATGGCATTGCCTTCTAAATGTTCACAGACTCTCTGTTTAATGATCTGCTCTAGAATCTTCCCTGGTATTGATGTCAGACTAACTGGACGATAGTTGTTGGGATCCTCTTTTTTCCCCTTTTTTCCCCTTTTTGAAGATGGGAACAATGTTTGCCCTCCTCCAGTCTGCTGGGACTTCTCCTGTTCTCCAGGAGTTCTCAAATATTATTGCCAATGGCTCTGAGATTATATTTGCCAGCTCTTTTAATACTCTTGGATGTAGTTCATCTGGTCCTGGAGATTTAAATTCATTTAGATTAAGAAGGTATTCCTGTACTACCTCTTTACTTATTTTGAGCTGGATTTCCCCTGTTGTGTCCTCTGTTCCATTCTCCACATTCTCCATTCTACACAGACCTACGCCACCTCATACAAAAAGTCCCTGTAGAAGATAAAATTATTATCCTTGGTGACTTCAATGCCAGAGTAGGAAAGAACTCTGAAGCCTGGAAAGGTGTCTTAGGCAAGCATGGTGTTGGAAATTGCAATGATAACGGACGCCTCCTGCTAGAGTTCTGTGCAGAACAACAGCTGACTTTACAAACACAATCTTTCAGCAGAAAGATAGCTTAAAGACAACCTGGATGCATCCCCAATCCAAACATTGGCACCTCATTGACTATGTTCTAGTCCGCCAGAGAAACATCCACGATGTCTGTCATACTCAAGTGATGCCCAGTGCAGAAAGTCAAACAGATCATCACCTCGCAAGATGTAAAATAAACCTTCATCTTAAGTGCAAACCTAAGAGGGGTGGCATCTTAAAGAGGAGACTCCAAGTCAACAACCTTTAAGATGCTACCATGAGAGACAATTTCCAGGCAAATCTGCAAACAAAACTTGAAGACCATCCTACAGATCCTTCTTCTACAGTGCTTTGGCAACATATCAAAAACAGTATCCTCCAGTCTGTGGAAGAATCCCTTGGGTTCTCCCACAAGAAAAATCAAGACTGGTTTGATGAAAACAACCAAGAGATCCAGGAGCTATTGGCAAAGAAGAGAACTGCTCACCAGGCATACCTCACCCAGCCAACCTGCCATGTAAGAAAAGCAGCTTTCCGCCTCACATGTAGCAAACTACAACAAAAACTCCGAGACATGCAGAACAAGTGGTGGATCAATATAGCAGAAAAGACACAACGCTGTGCAGATCTGGGTGATCATAGAGGATTTTATGAAGCTCCTAAAGCAGTGTTTGGACCTACTTATACAGTACAGATGGTCAAACATTAATTACTGAGAAAGCCTCCATCCTGAATGGATGAGCTGAACATTTTCAAAGTCTCTTTAGTGCCAACCGAGTAGTCCAAGGCTCAGCTATCCAACATATGATACAGAAACTGATGAAAAATGAATTGGACATAGCTCCCACTTTGGAAGAGACCCTTAAGCCATACAGCAGATGAAAAATGGCAAGGCAGCTGGGTTTGATGGAATCCCACCTGAAGTTTGAAAACACAGAGGTCATGTACTCCATGATAAATTCCACCAACTCCTTGTGAATTGATGGGAAAAGGGGGAACTGCCATCAGATCTCTGAGATGCAGTCATCATCACCCTGTACAAGAAAAAAGGTGCAAAATCTGATTGCTCAAACTATCAAGGCATAACACTGCTCTCTATTGCTGGAAAAATCCTTGCAAGGATACCACTGAACAGATTAGTTCCTGCTATTGCAGAAGAACTTCTTCCTGAAAGCCAATGTAGCTTCAGAGCCAATAGGAGTACTACAAATATGGTATTTCCCTTAGACAACTGCAAGAGAAATGTAGAGAGCAGAACAAGGGTCTCTATGTAACATTTGTTGACCTCACCAAAGCCTTCAACACTGTGAGTAGAAAAGGTCTGTAGCAAATCCTGGAAAGACTAGGATGTCCCCCCCCCCAATTCCTTAAAATGATTCTCTTGCTACATGTGGGCCAGCGCGTTCAAGTCAGAAATGGCGATGCTCTTTCAGAGCCCTTTCTAATAACCAGTGGAGTGAAGCAAGGTTGTGTTCTTGCTCCAACTTTATTTACAATCTTCTTTAGTACGATGCTCCAAAGGGCTACGGCAGAGCTTGAAGAAGACGACAGCATCTATATACGCTACCGTACTGATGGTAGCTTGTTTAACTTAAGCCGTCTGAGGGCTCGCAGTAAGACTCTAAACTATCTAGTCCGTGAGCTGCTCTTCGCCGATGATGCTGCCCTTGTTGCCCACACAGAAGCAGCTCTGCAACGCCTAACATCCTGCTTTGCAACAGCTGCAGAGCTGTTTGGGCTGGAAGTCAACCTGAAGAAAACAGATGTTCTTTACCAGCCTGCACCACAGGACGAACACCACCATCCCCACATTGCCGTAGGGAACTCTGTGCTCAAGTCCGTTCAGCAGTTCACCTACCTGGGAAGCATCATCTCCTCAGATGCCAAGATTGACAAAGAGATCGATCACCGATTAGCAAAGGCATATAGTGCATTTGGAAGACTTCACAAAAGAGTCTGGAGTAATAAACACCTGAGGCGAAGCACAAAAATCTGTGTATAGAGCCATTGTACTGTGTATTCTCCTTTATGGATCTGAAACATGGGTCACCTAACGCCATCACTTACGACTCCTCGAACACTTTCATCAGCGCTGTCTACGCACAATCCTAAATATACACTCGACTGACTATGTGACGAATGTTGCTATCCTTAAACAAGCAGGGATCACCAGCCTTGAGGCCATGATACTGAGAACACAGCTGTGCTGGGGAGGGCACGTTTCTAGGATGGAGGACCATCGCCTTTTAAAAATAGTACTCTACGGTGAACTCGCCACAGATCAGCGTAAGAGGGGAGCTCTAAAAAGGCGATACAAGGACTCCCTGAAACAACATCTCAGGATCGGCCAAATTGATCACCAACAATGGTCCGTCCTGGCCTCACATCAGGAAGCATGGAGACGCACTATTCACAATGCTGCAGCCTTATTTGAGAAGTCACGCTGAACAAGTCTTGAAGAGAAACAACAATGCAGAAAAAATCACAACCGGGAAACATCAAGGAGACCTTCTGCTGTGCTTTCTGCAACCGGACTTGTTTATTCCTTCCTGAATCTTTGTTTGTGAAGAAAAGCCAGAGAGAGATCACTGCCATGACTTTGAAAGCCAGGTAGCCATAGTGAGTGGTAGAGTTCTGTGGTGCTGGTGAGCCAGATCCTGAAGGATGACATATCCATCTTCCGCCTGGATCTTAAGGATTCCTTTAGGCTTACAGATTTGTTCACAGGGATAGTAAGGAAAGACAAATAGATGGACATTCCCTGCCTGTGAAAACTAACTTAGGAAATTGTTTGGAAGTCTCAGTAGGTCCAAAAAGCTGCAGCCAGAGTGCTGACCGGGACTGGTCACATATAAATCCTTTATTGAAACAACTTCAGTGTCCATTGGTTAATTTCTGGGCAGACTTCAAGATACTAGTTATGACCTACAACATCCTATGCAGCTTAAGTCCAGCCTACCTGAAATACCACTATCTCCATATATGAACTTATCCAAGTCTTACAATCCTTGGAGGAGGAGTTTCTTTTGGTCCCACCTTCCTCATAGGCCAGTCTGGTGATGACACAACACAGGGCCTCCTTGGTAGCTTCTGCTAGGCCATGGCACTCCCTTCCATTGAAGTCTAGATTGGCCCTCTCTCTGGTTTTCTTCTGCTGGCAATCAAAAATCATGTTTTTGAACTGGCATTTGATGGTGAAGTGTTCCCAGGGAGTCCTTTTGTGGTATGTGTGAGTGTGTGCAAGTGTGAACGTACACTGTATTTGTATGTTTGATGTTGTTCTTGTTATATTTATTTTCCCAGTCCAGGACTCAAGATGGCTTACAAAAGTTAAAACAGATACTGCTAAAATGTATTACATCCTACAACAGTTAACAATATACGCTGAGACCATAGGTCACAGTCTACATTTTGTAACTTTACAAATTCATAGCTACGTTGCAGAAAACCACAGAATCATAGAATCACACAGTAGGAAGAGACCTCAAGAGCCACCCAGTCCTACACCATTTTGCCATGTAGGAATACACAATCAAAGCCCTCCCGTCACATGGCCATCCAGCCTCTGTTTGAAAAGCTCCAGAGAAGGAGACTCCATCACACTCTGAGGCAGCAGTGGATTACACTGCTGAACAGCTCTTACTGTCAGGAAGTTCCTCCTAATGTTTAGGTGGAATCTCTTTTCCTGTCATTTGAGTCCATTGGTCCGTGTCCTAGTCTCTGGAGCGGCAGAGAACAAGCTTGCTCCATCCTCATTATGACATCCTTTTAAATATTTAAACATGGCTATCATGTCACCTCTTCACCTTCTCTTCTCCAGACTAAACATACCCAGCTCCCTAAGCCGCTCCTCATAGAGCATCATGGTTTCCAGACCTCCCAACATTTTTGTCGCCCTCCTCTGGACACGTTCCAGCTTGTCAATGTCCTTCTTGAATTGTGGTACCCAGAACTGGACACAGTATTCCATGTGAGGTCTGACCAAGGCAGAATAGAGTGGCACTATCACTTCCCTCACTCTAGAGACTACACGCCTATTGATGCAGCCTAGAAGCACATTGGTTATTTTAGCTGCTACATACACTGTTTACACATGTTCAGATTCACTAAGACTCCTGGATTCTTTTCACAATGTACTGTTGTCAAGCCAGGTGTCACCCATACTATATCTCTACATTACAATTTTTTCCCCTGCGTTAGGTGGAGTAGCCTACGTTTCTCCCTGTTGATATTCATTTTACTTAGTTTTGACCCAGCTTTCCAATCTGTTAAGGCCGTTTTGAATTTTGATCCTGTCTTTTATGGTATTAGCTACCTCTCCTAATTTGGTGTCATCTACAAATTTGGTAAACATGCCCTCGATTCTCTCATCCAGTTTTTTTTTTATAAAGATGCTGAATAGCACTGGGCCCAGGACAGAACCCTGTGGCACACGAGTTCCTATTGTCCACATTGGGTAGTGCTGCACCCCACTAGCTACCTTTGAGTGATATCCGCCCGTATGCTGTAAAGTTGTGGCATCCCCTAGGTGAAAATGGATCTTGAAAAACTACTTTTGCACAAGCTTGAGGCCGTTAGTGAGGACATACTGTACTTCCCAAAGAGAATGACAGCCATAATTAAATGATCAATAAAATTAAAAGCAGTTAAAAGAGTATCCATTAAACGTTTTGTTTTCAAAATGATTTTACACCTTTTAGAAATAATGGGTTTTTGATATTGTATTTTCATGTTTAATTGTGTTTTAACTTTTTCATAATCAAATTCTTAGCTTTAGCTTGTTTAACCCCTTTTGGAAGCTGCCTGGAGTATCCATTAAATATTGTGTTTTCAAAATGATTTTACACCTTTTAGAAATAATAGCTTTTTAAAATATCCTATCTTCTGTTTAATTGTGTTTTAACTTTTTCATTATCATATTCATAGCTTTTGCTTGTTTCAGCCCTTTTGTAAGCTTCCTGGAGACCCACATGGCATATAAATCAATTAAACAAATAGAAAGATAAATGAAATTTACGAAGGACAGATCCATTCGAGTTCCACATCTGCTCTCCTTTCCTTCCCTGTCAGTTGCATTAACATCTTTGGAGAGGCACAGGGCTATAATAGAATTTTGCTTTCCCCTGTTTGTTCTTTGATCGTTTGAATTACTCCTTCTGTTTGGAGAATGCTAGGTGTTCACATGCTGGCAAGCTGAGAGAAAGAGAGCAGTGGGAAGAGAGAATTATTTAAATGCTTTGCGCTATGCAAAGCGTGACAGCGTTTCCATTCCAACACTTGTGGCATTGCCTTGTAGGTTGGTGCTTGTTGATAAAAGACTCATCCTTGGTGATGATTAATCTATTATTAATTGCATCTTCCTGAAGTGATACCGTGCCTGCCAGTGGATTTCAGAGGCTTGGGTGGGAGAGGTTCCTTTGAAAGAGGGGAGGTTGGAGTGGGTTGTTTTGAGAGCACCCTGGCAATCTTGGCCCACGGCCCAGTCCTCATGACTATCTATTAAAAACAACTGCTTGAAGAATGTGGATTCCAATTTACTCCTGAAACAGGGGTCTTTTCATGTCAGGTTTGGCATAATTTTCTCATCCTGAATAATTAGTTTGGATGTTTCTCACCAATTTGAACAGTTTTTACAAGACAGGTGGAAAATATCATTCCCTCCAAAGCTTTGCCTGGCCTTCCAAGCTTAGTACTGTTCAAATATCATGGGTTACAACTCTCATCATCCCCAGCCAACATGCCTTTTGGCTACAATGATGGGAGTCACAGTCCCACACATCCAGAAAGCCGCAGGCTGGGAATGGCTGGCTTTGGCATTCAGCAGACAGAAGAATCTAGGAGCCACTTTCTGCCCAATTCAACCAGTTTGGGCTGAGAAGAAAATATAATGTTGGGTATGTCTCTCAGTTCTTCCACAATATTCATGGGCGGCAAAATGGGGATTAGCATTTTCTGACTAATTTATGGAATTGGTGGAGGCTTTCAGATTTACTAACCCTTTGAGGAAAGAGAGGGCCTCCAGGTCTGGAAGCCATGCCCTGTGAGGAGTGGCTTAGGGAGCTGGGCATGTTTAGCCTGGAGAAAAGAAGGTGAAGAGGGGAGACGAGACCCATGTTTAAGTATGTGAAAGGATGTCATATTGAAACAGGAGCAAACTTGTTTTCTGCTGTTCCAGAGATTAGGACACAAAGCAATAGACTTAAACTCCAGGAAAAGAGATTCCACCTAAACATGAGGAAGAACTTCCTGACAGTAAGAGCCGTTTGACTTTGGAATGTACTGCCTTGGAGGGTGGTGGAGTCACCTCCTTTGGAAGTTTTTGCAGAAGGGGGTTGGACTGGATGGCCCTTGTGGTCTCTTCCAACTCTATGATTCTATGAAAATATAGGGTCTTAAATGTTTTATAATTGATTGATTGATTGATTGTATTTATACCCTGCTCTTCAGCCACAAAGGCTATCAGAGCGGCTTACAAGTGGTTAATTTAACAGTTCCCAGCCCTCAGGCTTACAATCTACTGGCATGTACTGGCATTCCCAGATGTGGTTGTTACCATGCCTTATCCCCCTTCCTATAAAATGTCATAATTGGCAATATTGGGACACTTCACAGGGTCTAGCAGACCAGGGTGGACCAATGGTGAGATCAGATGGAGGTCACCAGGACCTGAGGAAGGTTTCATGGAAAAATACTACATACCCAAGGTAGGGTTAAGCAAAACCATTAATAAACAACAATCATTAAGGAGGTATGTGCTAATCCCATCCTTGGGTCGCCTTAGCAATGAGTTACACAGCACAAACAAACAAGTGACCTGCACACCCCACATCCCCAGAAAATGTCCTCTTACACCTTTCCTATCCTACAATATGGAGGTTGTAATAAACCCATCAATGCCAACCTCTCAGCCATTAACAGCAATAAGCGGAGATGTAGTTTCCTTTGTTTAATGGTGGGAAACCTCTTACGAGACTGCCTCTCACATATCTGGATACAGTGCTAACCATCTTCTAAGTGCTGCTGTTTTGATTGGGCTGGACACCTTTTGCAGGTGGGGTAATTCCTCCCCTCTTCTACTGGGATGGAAGTCCTTGCTTCCTCCGGCTGGCCCCTGTGCTTTGGGGCAGGTGCAAAACGAATGTGATCCTCTGCAAACAGAGCATTTGTTCCTAAATCTACATGGCCCCCTGGTATCCAAATTTCCAACACAACAGCCTTAGCTGTGTTGCCCATGGGATGAAGGGAACTAGCTGCCATAGCCTTCTGGATGAGTTTGCCATTATGAGAATGCTCAGCCTGCATAGGGTATGCCAGCCTCATTAGCTGCATCTACAGCTGAAAGTGCATCATATCCCATCCAAGTGTGGGATAGATGGCAGCTCTCATGCGGAAAGGCTCATCATATCACAGCCATGCCAGTCTTGAGTAGTCTATGTATGCGCTATGAATGGTGTCTGTGTACTGAAACAATGAAACTGCATGGATGGGCTGAGCCTCGGCAAACACTCTCACATAAATCAAGAATCCAGACAACCAATTAGACCAATTGTGTTCAACTTTCCTCCTCCTAAGCTTCTCCTTTTCCTTCTCATCTAACTCATCCTTATCTCTCCCCCTGCATTTCTCTATAAAGCAGTGGGGATGTCAACATACAGTTGCCCCTCCACATTCGCGGCTTTCACTTTTGCGGTTTTGACTACTCGTGGTTTGCTCAGGAAGCTCCTCATTTAAATCAGCTTCTCTCCCTCGTACACAAGGGAGAGGAGCTGATTTAAATGAAGTGCTCACTGAGCAAACCGGCCACCTAACTCCCCACTCTCCTGGATTTGGCTCCATTTGGGGTGCAAAGTCAAGCCCCAGGAGAGGGTGGAGTTCAGGGCAAAGTTGCTTTTCAGCCACACCCCCACCCTTCCCAAAGCAGCCTTGTCACGGCTTTGGGAGGGTGAGGGTGACTGAAAAGCCTCTTGGCTGCCCTCCCTCCACCCCCTCCACAGCCTCCCCAAAGTGGCTGCGGGGCTTCAACCCCCCCTGCCACTTCGGGAAGGGTGGGGAGAGTCTCCCAATCCTCCTGCCCACCTGGCCGCTTCCCTCCCCGGGCTCCCGAAGTGGCTGTGGGGCTTCAAAGCCCCCCAGGAAGGGCATGGAGAGGCTCCCCACCCTCCCACCTGCCTAGCTGCCTCCCTCCCCGGCCTTCCCAAGGGGTATGGGGCTTGAGAGCCCCGTAGCCACTTTGGGAAGTGTGGCAGGGGGCAGGGGGGGCGGCCAGGTGGGTGGGAGGCTTTTTAGCCACCCCCCGCATTCCCAAAGTGGCGATGGGGCTCGAACAGCCCCGTCACCACTTTGGAAGAGTTGGGGGGGGTTGCAGGCAGGCAGGGAGAGGCCTTTTTTATTCATGGTTTTTCCACATTTGCAGAGGTCTTGACCCCCTAAGCCCGAGAATGTGGAGGGATGACTGTACTTGCCTTTGAGTATTTTGTCCTTAGTGGACTGCAAAAGGTGGTCGCCCTGAGGGAGAGACAACTCACCAAATAGGATGGCTGAATAAGGTACTGAACCATAGTCAGCCCAAGGATAGGAAGCTTGTGCCCCCCCCAACCTCTATAGAGGATCTAGGACTTGTGCCCCAAGTGTGGGCTGGGTTGAGTTGGTCTGTATCTGGATTCTGAGACACTTCACAGAGTCTAGTAGACTCGGGTGGACCAAAAGTGAGGTCAGATGGAGGTCACCAGGACGTGAGGAAAGTGTCCTGGAAAAATACTACATACCCAAACTAGGGTTCAGTGACCCCCCTAATAAACAGCAGTCATTAAGGAGGTATGTGCAAATCCTTTCCTTGGGATCCCTTGCCAATGAGAGACACAGCACCTCACCTGTAGGTGGAATTTCTTTTCCTGGAATTTGAACCCATTGCTCCATGTCCTCATCTCTAGAACAGCAGAAAGCAAGCTTGCTCCATCCTCAGTACGACATCCTTTCAAATATTTAAGCATGGATATCATGTCCCCTCTTCATCTTCTCTTCTCCAGGCTAAACATACCCAGCTTCCTAGGCCACTCCTCACATGGGATGGCTTCCAAACATCCCACCATTTCGGTTGCCCTTCTCTGGACACATTCTAGCTTGTCAATACTCTTCTTGAATTGCAGTGCCCAGAACTGGACACAAAAGAATCAAATGAAGATGGAAAGAGGTTAACCACTCCCCAATGCACTTGGGTTACATATTTATCCAATTCCTTCTGGCTGTTTTTAAATGAAATAGACATACCTTCTTCTTTGGATCTCAGCCGTCAGCTCTGCCTCTACCACTGGACCTCCAAGGAACAGTGCCATTCTTTGTACTGAGACGGTGGGCCTTACTCTCTCATAAGTGTGCTTCGCCTTAAGGTGTTGTCTGAAAACTAGCTCAATGACAGATTGTGTTTGAGATGTTGTTTCCCAAATTACTGAGGTCTGTGGAATTCCACATGGGTCTACCAAAAATCAATATTTCTATGGGGAATTTTAATTAGCTCAAAGGGTGGCTGCGAGAGGTCGGGTAATGGCAGGATCTTTTGACGAATGTTTACTGGTACTTACTGATGAGACTCACAGACAGGGGATAAAAAAAGAAACTTTTTTTATTGACAAATAATCAGGGGAACACATGGATGCATACATACACTCACACAAGGCTATTGAAGAAAGCAGGTAGTACTGGGATAGAGAAATAGAATTTGGGATGATGGGTTATACTGTACCTGTCTAACGAATAAAGATTCATGCAGAGAAGATGAATGGCTGGATGCACCAGGTGATCCGCCAAACCAACAGAGTAATGGCCTCTGGGAAACTGAGCCTACTTTGGTGGTGTTTTGGGGTGATATTTATACTCATTATTTCCCCTGAAAGGGAGATTTTGAGTGCCATACAATTTCTGCCAGAGCTTCCCAGGATGAAACAATGGATTGTCCAGATGTGTTAATGATTGCTAATGTCTGAAATGTAAAAACTGATGGGTCTCAGGCAAACCTCTATTGTTTTTGGGAAAGGTGAGGAAAAACCAGTTTTGCAAGGCAATGAGTGTCCGGCTACCTTGATTAAATTAATGAATGACTCACATCCAGGAGGATTAGCCCCATTGTCACCCTAACTGCCAGTCTACGGGGCGTTTGCCTAACTCTTACCTGGGTGTGTCCTTGAGGAATTTGGGCTGGCTACTTCCTAGCTTTTCCGAGCAAACAGTGATTCCTGGTAATTGGGAGTCCCCAGTCTACTACCAACCACATGGAGTGCAGATAACACACCAATTTATGAAATATAGCCAATTGATGAATTATTAAAAGAGTGGGAGGGTGTCAGGGTAGGTAACAATGTGTCAACTGGTGGGTTACATGTCAGAGGGGCAGTGATCCATGCTGTGTTTTACTCCAGACTTTAAAGGAACGCTCTAAGGTGCTGAATCCTATCACCTCTAAAATAGGTCTGGCTGCCTGGCCTGTCAAACTGAGATTAAAATGTGGATTCCCTACTCCACTGACAACCAGCTGTTTAGTTTGTTTCGATGTGTTATCCTAAAGGTGGCATCCTAAGCATACTATCTGGGGAGTAATTCCCTCTGAATTCAGTGGGTCTTTCTCCTAGTAACCACACACAGATTTTCACTGTTTTTTATGAGGTTCAGCGACAGACTATACTGTACTTCTGAAAAGGGAGGTACAAAAAGAAATAATTACAGCATTCTTCTTAACAGAGCTTCCTGAGAATGAAAGGTCACTGTAATTAACGGAGCCAGGTTAGCCATCAGGAGCTACTTAATAACATCTTGAGCACCTCATGGAGATTAATGTCTTGGTTTGAAGGTTCAGTCTCTTCCTCCCTCCCTCCCTCTTTTCCTCCTTATGTTCTAAATTCTTCAAAAAGGTTTCTCACAAACATCTTGTTAATTGCCTTTTATAATTAGCCAGTGTTGAAGAGGAGAAGTTCCTTTTGTGCTTGCAGGAACTCTGGGTATGTTTTCTGGGCTTGATTAGACTCAACTCCACATTTTGCAGCTAATGATGACCGTTGAGTCACTTCCCCTGAATATTTTGTTCATCATGGTCAGAGGTTGGACACTTTGGCCAGAATCCGGTTTGTAATGTATGCACACACCATGCAGATCTTCTTTTGATGGCAAATAACAACAAAAAGCTACAACTTATGGTGACCCTATGAATAAGAGGCCTCCCTGGTCATCAGTTTCACTGTTTAGATCTTGCAAACTCAAGCCAGCTGTGGCTTCCATGGATTAATTAATCCACCTGTAGTCTGGTCTCCATTTTTCCTACTGCCTTCCACTTTACCAAGCTTTATCGGTCTTTTCCAATGAGCCATATGGTCTCATGATATGTCCAAAGTATGATAGCCTCAGTTTAATCATCTTGGGGCTTATCTACACAAGTAATTTACCCCCTCTTGCCCGTCTTAGAGTCCTACAGTCCTGATGATGCAGGGCTTTTGCCTGGTTCTGTCCCTGGGTAGTCCTCACAGTCCCTGGGGCCAAGATGGGGCTAAGATAGGGGGAAGATGGGCTAAGGCCCATTGCAGCATTTTGAAATAATACCTGCTTTAATCCGCTGCTGCCACAAAGAAACAGATCGGGCTCTGCGTGACCGCAAGAGCCTGTTCCAGCATACCAGCTCAGCACTCCGGCTGCCCTCTGCCATTGGTGTTCTGCAGCAGGAAGCAGGCTCGCTGCACCTAACCAAGGCTGGACCCAGGGAGGGGGCCTTGGTCACATATTGCGGGCTGGCTTCCTGCCTTCAGAGACAGCGAGGGAGACTGTGGTCACGGTGGCTGCAGCCATGAGCCAGTGTGCCTGTCTGGACTTTCTCCCATTCCATCCAGGTATTGGTGGAGGAATGGGCTTGATCCATGCCCAGGATATGCTGACAGGGAGCTGGCGTATTCTGGCTCATGTAGCTGAGTCCTTGGTTTCTATGGACTGCGCAGGCCTGATTTACTCTTGAACCCATTCATTTGGTTTTCTTGTGGTCTATGATATCTCTACCGACCCAGCGTGGTAGTGGTTTGAGCATTGGACTACGACTCTGGAGAACAGGGTTCGAATCCCTGCTCAGCCATGTAAACCCACTGGGTGACCTCAGGCAAGTCACACTCTCTCAGCCTCAGAGGAAGGCAATGGCAAATCCCCTCTGAACCAATCTTGACCAACCCCCCCCAACCCCCAAATCATGATCGGTTCACCTTAGGGTTGCCATAGGTCGGAAACAATTTCAAGACACATATCAGCAATATCTATAAATCTTTTCTCCAACACCACACCTTTCAAATGAGTTGATTCTCTTCCTGTCAGCTTTCTTCACTGTACAGCTTTATTACTGTAGACAGAAATAAGAAATACTATGGCCTCAATTATTCTGACTTTGGTATCTACTGATGCATCTTTACATTTCAAGATCTTGTCTAGTTCCTTCATAGTCTTCTTCTGATTTCTTCACTGCAGTCTCCATTCTGATTAATGACTGAGTCTAGGGGCAAAACCCTTTAACTGTTTCAATGTTTTCATTACTGTACTTGCTTTAAAGCTACATAAACCAGCAGTAGCCATTATTTTTTATTTTATTAATATTTAGCTGGAACCCTGCCTTTGCACTTTCTTCCTTAACTTTCATCAGTAGTTGTTTCAAGTCTGTTTTCTGCTCATAGATTCAGCTAGTGCCATTTCTGTTTGGAAATTACACAAGGGATTATTCAGTTCACATTCACTTAAGTGGAGTTCCACAAGAGTAACCATTACATGGGGAGCTGTGCATTCTGGGATAGTGTATTAAATATTCCTCAGTGCCTTTAATGTTCCACCTAATTCAGTGGCATTGCAGAAATGGCAACTGTGTTTCCCCATTGCAATATGGGAGAAGAAGCTGACACATTGATAGATGTACTTATTGGTCGCACAATGTCAGTATTCAGCAACAGGGTGGTGTAGTGTGTGCAACCACAACTAAACTATGTGAGTGTAGATTTACCCTATGCAAGCACGATGTGGAATAAATCATAAATCAAAGGGGAGAATGTCATCAAGAAAGAACCTCAGGTGTAAAGACATATAATTGAATACAAAAACCAAGCTCATCCATGTCATAGAATCATAAAATCATAAGAATTGGAAGAGACCACAAGGGACATCTAGTCCAACCACATTCTGCCCTGCAGGAATACACAATCAAAGCACTCCTGAAATATTCCGCCTCTGTTTAAAAATCTCCAAAGAAGGAGACTCCACCACATTCGCAGGCAGTGCATTCCACTGCCAAACAGGTCTTAGTGTTAGGAAGTTCTTCCTAATGTTTAGAAGGAATCTCTTTTCCTGTAGTTTGAGTCCATAGCTCCGTGTCCTAGTCTCTGGAGCATCAGAAAACAAGCTTGCTCCATCATCAGTATGATACTCCTTCAAATATTTAAACATGGCTATCATGTCACCTCTCAACCATCTCTCCTCCTGACTAAACTTACCCAGCTCCCTAAGCCGCTACTCATAGGGCATCATGGCTTCCAGACCTTTCACCATTTTGGTCATCCTCCTCTGGAGACATTCCAGCTTCTCAATATCCTTCTTGAATTGAAGTGCCCAGAACTGGACACAGTATTCCAGGTGAGGTTTGACCAAAGCAGGATGGAATGGCACTATTACTTCCCTTGATCTAGACACTAGACTCCTAGTGATGCAGCCTAGAATCACATTGGATTTTTTAGCTGCCACCATCACACTGATGACTCACTGCTGCTTCCATTCTCTATGTGTGTTTATGAAAGCTGGACAGTGAAGCAAACTGATAGGAAGAGAACTAATTTGTAATGTGGTGCTGGAGTTTTACAGAGACACTGGACTGCCAAAAACGACAAATCCATGGGTCCAAGACCAAATCATAGAATCATAGAATCATAGAATTGCAGAGTTGGAAGAGACCACGAGGGCCATCCAGTCCAACCCCCTGCCATGCAGGAAATCACGATAAAAGCATCCCTGACAGATGGCCATCCAGCCTCTGTTTAAAGACCTCCAAGGAAGGAGACCCCACCATGCTCCGAGGGAGTGCGTTCCACTGCCGAACAGCTCTTACTGTCAAAAAGTTCCTCCTCATGTTGAGGTGGAATCTCTGTTCCTGGAGCTTGCATCCATTGCTCTGTGTTCCAATCTCCGGAGCAGCAGAAAACAAGCTTGCTCCATCCTCAACGTGACACCCCTTCAAATACTTAAACAGGGCTATCATATCGCCTCTTAACCATCTTTTTTCCAGGCTAAACATACCCAACTCCCTAAGTCTCTCCTCATAAGGCATCGTTTCCAGACCTTTCACCATTTTAGTCGCCCTCCTCTGGACACGCTCCAATTTGTCAATATCCTTTTTGAATTGTGGTGCCCAGAACTGGACACAGTATTCTAGGTGAGCTGACCAAGGCAGAATAGAGCGGCACTATTACTTCCCTTGATCTGGACACTATACTTCTATTGATGCAGCCCAAAATTGCATTGGCCTTTTTAGCTGCTGCATCACACTGTTGACTCATGTTCAACTTGTGGTCTACTAGGACTCCTAGATCCCTTTTGCACGTAGTCTCATTCAGCCAGGTCTTCCCCATCCTATATCTATGCATTTCATTTTTTCGCCCTAAGTGCAGTACCTTACATTTCTCCATATTGAATTTCATTTTGTTAGCTTTGGCCCAGCTCTCCAGTTTATCCAGGTCATCTTGAATTTTGATCCTGTCCTCCAGGGTATTAGCTACTCCTCCTAATTTGGTGTCATCTGCAAATTTGGTAAGGATGCCCCTAATTCCGTCATCAAGCTGGGACTCTTCCTAGAAGTCAAAAGACTCTGTTGTACTTTGGTCACATCATGTGCAAACAGGACTCGATGGAAGACAGTCAGAATAAAAGAAGACCATAGTAGAGTCTTCTACTTGGTAGACTCCATCGTGGAAGGATGGGAAGGGTTGCCCTGAGTGCAAAACTAGTGGTGACTCTTGGAGGTCACTCATTCTTAGGGTCACCATAAATCTATGAATTACATAGTGATTCATGAATGAGAAATTAATGTTTTAATTCTATGGGTTGTTTAATGGTATGCAATGTTTGTACTATACAGTCAGACCCCTGTATCCACAGAGATTTGGTTCCTGGACGTACAGTAGATACTGGAAATGGTGGATAACAGAGAACCGTATTAAAATAAAGGACTTCTGATAAAACATACTGTAGAGTTGCATTGGGAGACCTAGATAATGCCTAGACTCTATGGTATGTGTTCCTATTTTGTGTCCCATGGATAACTGAAACCATGGACATTGGTTTTGTGGATGGGGGGGGTCCAACTGTATACTGTTCTAGCTATTTTGTTCTAATCTATCTAATAAGCTGCTTGGGATCCCATATTGGGAAGAAGGAGGAAGGATATAAATTAGATCAGCAAATAAATAAATACGCACTTTGAAGGCAACTTGATAGCAAATGACAACAGCAAAGCTTGATGTGGAATCTGAGTGCTGCAGAACACACGAGTTTCCATCCACTGGGCAGCTTCCAAGCTGCATCAATACTGCACAGCAAAAGGATCATCTGAATAAAGATTGAAGGCCTCCTTGGGTGGAGCTCTTGGAAGCAGGAGGGGGTGTGAAGCATTATGTCTTTGCATGCCAGAATCAACACGGCCGCCTTGAATCGGCAACACTGATTTTTCCTCCCACAAAAATAACATATCCTTTTAAAACAGCAGCTGAAAAATGCCCAGACTTGAACTTCAAAGTATTTCATATTTGTGCAAAGCAATTGTCATTCTGCCTCCAGACATTGAAAAGAACCTCTGGAAGGAAGATACTTTGCAGCGAGTAGCATATTTTTAGCACTGGGAACAAACATTTGCAGGGTCTGTTCTTTTGGTTAAAGAGACCTGGCTTTGACCTGACTGGCTTTTGTTCTCAATTGTTAGATGTGTAAGGTTAGAAACATAGAACCATAGAATCACAGAGTTGGAAGGGACCATAAGGGCTACCTAGTCCAACCCCCTGCCCTGCAGGAACCCAAAATTTGAAAGGGATATTGGCTTGAAGTGGTAGCCAGTGAAGGGATCTATTCAGGGGAGGACCCATAGAGCCCTGCCTGACACTGGCAGTCTTCAGAAACTGGATCCATGAAGAGGAAATGTGTCCATAATTAGGGAGATGGAGTCTAGGAAAGTTTATGCTATAAACTTCTCAGTTCTGCTAGCCCCAAGGTGCTACAGGATCCCTTTGGCTTACAATGGACACTACAGCTAAAAAGATAAAAAAAGCCAACAGTGAAATGGAACTAAACCATTCCAAATTTTCCTGGCCCCAAACAACCTTCCTCATGTCTTCTCTCTTTGAGACCATCTGTTTTTGTTGGATCTTAGGGCCTTCCCCTGACTCTTCACCGTTTGTGGGCCATTTTCAGGTGGGAACAAGGGTGCAAATTCCCCAGTTTCAACAGGTTCAGCTTTGGGTGAGAGGAAAGGACTATTGCCAGATCTCCAGCTCATCTAGCAAACTAGCAGCTTGCTACAATTTGCAAGGCTTTGGGCTTGTCTTCACTAGGAAAAAATGCAGACTCACCCCAAACCCAGTGCTAGCAGTCCAGACAGTGTACAGCTACTTCTGGAGGGGAGCTGCATTTTTTGCCCTTAATCTAACTGTGCTCTGAACTAAGCAAAGTCGGGGAAAAAACCACAAGGTTTCTTGGAAACTCTGGGATGACCTAATAATAATAATAATAATAATAATAATAATAATTTTATTTATATCCCGCCCCTCTGCAATGCAATCGGGGCGGCTTACAATATAAAAACCCCATACTCACAATACCCTAGCCCACCCACCCCTTAAAATAATATTAAATTATGAAGGATTAAAAACATGCATTAATTAAAATATATATAAATTAGAAGAAAATTTTTTTTTAAAACATACAATCATAGCCTAGAAAGGGCAGCTTAGTCTTGGGCCAGGATAATTATTCAGGAAAGGCCTGCCGGAAAAGATCCATCTTGACAGCTTTTTTAAAGCTGTCTAAGGTGGTAATAAGACGGATCTCGTCCGGCAGCCATTCCATAATCTGGGAGCAGCAGCGGAGAAGGCCCTCTGGGAGGTCACCGACAGCCTTGTTTTCATAGGCTGTAACAGATTCCTCCCAGAGGACCGAAGTGTGCGGGGAGGGTCGTATGGAAGGAGGCGGTCCCGGAGGTAAGTTGGACCCAAGCCATGTAGGGCTTTAAAGGTCATAACCAACACCTTGTACTGTGCCCGGAAACTAATAGGCAGCCAGTGGAGAGCTTTTAGCACCGGTGTTATATGCTCTCTTCTGGAAACGCCAGAAATCAACCTGGCTGCCATGTTCTGGACTAGTTGAAGTTTCCGAGTCAAGCACAATGGTAGCCCCATGTAGAGCGCATTACAGAAATCCAGACGGGAGGTTACCAGTGCATGTACCACAGTTTCGAGGTCCCTAGTTTCCAGGAAAGGGCGCAGCTGGCGTATCAGCCGAAGTTGATAACAGGCACTCCTGACTGTCGCATTAACCTGATTAGTCATCTGGAGCGACGGGTCCAGGAGCACCTCCAGACTGCGAACACAATCCTTGGAGGAGAGTGTGGTTCCATCCAGGATTGGAGTTTGTATTCCCAGACCTGGTTTTGGGCCTGTAACTGTTAGTACCTCCATTTTGTCTGGATTCAGTCTCAATTTGTTTTTCCTCATCCAGTCCATTACTGCTTTAAGACAATCATTGAGAGGAGAGACACCATCTGAAGTCGAAGCCGATGACCGAGACATGGAGAAGTATATCTGGGTGTCATCCGCATACTGATGACAACACACTCCATGCCTCTGAATGATCTCTCCCAGCGGCTTCATATAGATGTTAAATAGCATCGGGGACAGGATGGCACCCTGAGGAACGCCACAGTTAAGCTCTATTCTAGTAGAGCAACTGTCCCCAAGCCTCACCCTCTGGGATCTGCCTGAGAGGAAGGAACGGAACCACTGCAAAGCAGTGCCTCCAATTCCTAACCCCCTCAGGCAATCCAAGAGGATGGAATGGTCTATTGTATCAAAGGCCGCTGAGAGGTCCAAGAGCACCAACAGGGTCACACTACCCCTGTCGATCCCCAAGCGGAGGTCATCACCCAGAGCAACCATGGCAGTCTCCACTCCACAACCCGTCCTAAAGCCAGTTTGAAATGGATCTAGATAATCGGTTTCATCCAAGACAGCTTGGAGTTGGGAAGCGACCGCCCTCTCAATCACTTTGCTTAGAAAAGGCAGCAAAGAGACTGGCCTATAGTTGTTCCTGTCCAAGGGGTCCAGGGAAGACATTTTCAGGAGCGGCTTAACCACCGCTTCCTTCAGACAAGGTGGAAGGGACCCCTCCCTGAAGGACGCATTGATAATATCCCTAAGGAGTACTCTCGATGTGTCTCCCCCTTGGGTGGCCAACCAAGATGGACAGGGATCGAGGGGACAGGTTGTTTTCCTCACTCTACCAAGAAGCTTGTCCACGTCATCGGTACTCACAGATTGAAGCTGATCCAATAAAATTTCATCAATGGAGTTGCTGGACACCTCGTCTATAGATTCAGTCATAACACTGGCATCTAAGTCGGCTCTTATCCGAGAGATTTTATCTGCAAAGTGGATGTTAAATGCATCACAGCAGGCCGTTGTCAGGTTGAGTAAGGGGTTCTGCACAGGTGGAATCTGCGTCAGCTCCCCCACCACCCTAAACAGTTCTGCTGGACGGGACTCTGCAGATGCAATACGCGCAGAGCAGAAAGACTTCTGCGCTGCACGTATCGCCTCTCGATAAGAATTAAGGAAATTCCTATGACGAGTCTTGTTGGCTAAGAGTCGAGTCTTCCACCAGGTGCGCTCTAGTTGTTGTCCAGCCTGCTTCACCTTGGATTCTTTTGCTGTCTGGACAGGTAGTTTGCGTTGGATTTGGCCAATCTAGTTGTCCACATGCAAATATGGACAACTGGATTGTCCAGTTGACAAATATGTCATCGCCTTTACCCTGCGGTGAGTAGTGCAGGGAAGGGGATGGATCCCTGTTGGAGCTGCTGCCATCACTTCATTGCCAGACGAGGAGCTCCGTGGAAGGCCTGCCCAGCATGGAGTTGCTTCTGCTGAGGTCAGAACAGGGCACCCGTGCAATCAACAAGGATTGGGGAGAGGGGCCCCTCCTTGTTGGTCACATGTAACCTCTCTAGGTATTTTCCAGCATGACTCTATGGTATGGGTCCCTATTTTGTGTTACTAGCCCTGACCCCCTCTCCCCTCTTTCTGGGGGTCCCCTATCATAATAATTGTATTTTAACTGTTGTAAGCCACCCTGATTGTTTTTAACAGAAGAGTGGGGTAATAATAATAATAATAATAATAATAATAATTTAATAATTTGGTCAACCACGTGGTCTTCCATGCAGTGCAGTCATTAACATAAGCTGGGGAATATGAAAAACCCAAAGACACATTGGTTAAGTCAGGTATGCACTCCAGGAGGGGCCAAGCCTAAATTCCAAAGAATTGTTAATTTGCAGATCAACTGCAGGCAACATCTTGCCAAAAGCCCCAGGCTAATCCTGTTTTCCAAGGCTGGCACAACCAAAACTTGCCAACTACCTTCTATCCCTTTCCCCTACCTAAACAAAGGAACGTTGCTTCCTCTCTGTGATTCACAAAATATTAACCCATCAAAACACTATTAACATATGCAGACTGTCTTTGTCGCTGTCTAAGCAACAGCTTAAGGCATTGTCTTCTACTCAAAGTTCCATCCCCAGAAAGCAAATATTTCCTATAAAAGCCCCTTGGAAACTCCACTCGAGTGCTCTCAATTCACCATCCTGCCTACTCCATGCTACACTGTGCAGCCGTTCCACATCGGGATCCTTGCCTTGTTGGATTCTTCCACCACCTCATCTCTTCAGGAAAAGGTGTTGTGTTGCCTGCTGGAATTCCCTTCTCTATTCCCCGTCTCCATCTCTCCCACTTATTTCTCTAGTCTTGCATGAATGCTTGATGCCTGAATGTGTGCATGAATGTGGTTATTATTATTTTTCCTAATAAAGATTAATGTTATTCTATCTAACTTATGTCTCCTCCATAGTACTTGTATAGCTGGTCACAAGGTCCTGCCTCTACTCCCTACCTTGTATTGCCAAAGCGAGTACATTAATTCCCCCAAATTAATGTTAGTATTTGAGGGTTCCCAGGACCCCGGAGTGATTAGGGTAATATTTGTGTCCCACGGGAAACTGAAACTGCAGATATTGGTTCCACGGATGGGTGGTGGGTGGGGTCTAACTGCACATTTTTAGGTAAACTTATATTTTAAATTTTATATGCTGCCTTAGGACCCTTGAGGGAGAAGGACAATCATCATTGTCATCATCATCATCATCATTTTCAACCTGCCTCTCGCTGTGGATCAAGGTGGGAAACAGCACTCAATTAAAATACATTGACAGATTAGACATATAACATCAGTTAAAAGCATATACCACCAGCTAAAACACATATAAAACCAATACACATTAAAACAGTCAATTCATACTTTAAAACTCATAATTTAAAAAGTATCTGTGTAGGCCTGTTGGAAGAGACTGGCCTTTAGTGCTGTTTTAAATTCAGATAGTGTATCCAGCTGTTGGATCTCTTCTGTTAGGTCATTCCACAGTCTGAGAGCAGCTGAACGTGTCCAGAGGAGGGCGACCAAAACGGTGGGTGCTCTGGAAGCCATGATGCCCTTTGAGGAGCAGCTTAGGGAGCTGGGCATGTTTAGTCTGGAGAAGAGAAGGTTGAGAGGGGATATGATATCCATGTTTAAACATTTGAAGGGATGTCATACTGAGGATGGAGCAAGCTTGTTTTCTGCTGCTCCAAAGACTATGACACAGAGCAATGGGTTCAAACTACAGGAAAAGAGATTCCACCTAAACATTAGTAAGAACTTCCAGACAGTAAGAGCTGCTCGGAAGTAGAATATGTTGCCTCGAGGTTAGTGTGATGGAGTCTCCTTCTTTGGAGGTTTTTAAGCAGAGGCTGGATGGCCACCTGTCAGGAATGCTTTGATTGTGTCTTCCTGCATGGCAGAATGGGTTTGGACTAGATCACCCTTGTGGTCTCTTCCAACTCTATGATATGATTCTTGTCTTGACTGCTGTGATGGATCCTACAAAGGGCAGCCCTTCAAGGGCCTCCTGGGAAAGGCAAGATCCCACTCCTTCTTTCCTCCCCGCTGAGTTGAGTGAAATCTACTTTTGCATGCTGGACTCAGTTTGCAGCAACTGAAATAAGCTGAGGATAAAGGGAGAAGAGGAGAGAGAAACCAGGACATTTTAAAAGCACTTGAAAAAGTGGGAAGACAGAGGATTTATTAGGACCAAATCAGGACAGTTTTGTGTGTGTGTGTGTGTGTGTGGAGATGCTCCCAGATTCTGGGCTCTTCTGCCCTGTTGGACTACATAGCTTTATCACTGTGAATCCACTTGAACTGCCATGGCCCCATCTTATGGATTCCTGGAGTTTGTAGTTTGGTGAAGAACTAGAGCTCTCTGACTGACAATTCTAAATACCCATCCCTGGATCACAAAACCCAGATTTTCCTAGGATGCTGCCAAGGCAATGAACATGGAATCCTAGTGTTACAACTGTGTGATGTGAAGGAGACCTGTTTGTCCTTCCAGAAACAAATAAATACATTTTTATTGATCTGGGCCTCTGTTAAGCAAGTAGCTTGCTCTTGAAGGGAGTTTAACTGGTTCCATGCTGGCCATTCCATTTATCGTTGAGTTAACTGTGGGTTCCTGAAGAACTCCTCCCATATCTTGCATGCACGTCTCGGACTAGCCTCAGGGTCATCCCCACAAAATTGCCCACTGGCCCAAATCTGGGCTTTTATGTGACTCCAATGTCTTTTGCAGGGCAACGTTTGGAGAGTGGGTTCTCCCATTCTTCACTTGGCTCTCCCCCTTAATAACAGCATCCCTAAATTGCCAGCGTATCCATTTCAACAGTCAGGCGCTTTCCCTCCTCTTCTTCTTTTAATTAAAAAGCCATGTAAGAATTATAACAGTTGTCCAGAGGCATTGTAGTTCCTGGTGCCACATGAAATAATGCTTTTTTATAATTACACATTTTTTTCCCTAGGACCATGCAACTCCAGCAGAAATATATTCCACCCAATCTGTCATTGTCCAACCATGTCAAGGACGATTCTTCTGCATCCCACATGTGGCAGACCTTAAAGAGGAAACACAGGAAAGAACGCCTGGCTCTCCTTTTTTTCCAGAACTATCTCTAGCAGTGAAGGATCGCTCTGAGCATCCATATGTCTTTGAATTCAAACAGATTTCTTTAAAAAGTGTTCCTCGAATGGGCTCTGGGTGGAAGGACCTGACAGCCTTTCCACAGTGTGGAAGCTAATTTTCTGGCAGCAACCTTATTGGAAGGAAGGAGATATTTTTAGATGTGTTCGCATGGTACAGACTACGTACTATGTAGATTAACGAGGGAGGAGAATGGAATTACAGGTAAAAACTTGTGATTGCCAACTTTCTTCTAGACTTATCTGTCTTAGGCCAACTTGATATGAAACCTAAGGCATGTCCTCTACGTGAACTGTGATTCCTTAGGAATCATTGAAGTCTGAACTTTGCTTAGAAGCCAAAATGGCTAAACTGAGGCAATCTTATTTTGGACATAGCATAAGATGGCATGAATCACTGGAAAAGACATTAATGCTTGGCAAAGTGGTTGCTATTAATTGTCATCAATCCGACTACAACCTCTGGTGGCCCTATGAATGAGAGGCCTCCAAGCCCCCCTGTCCTCAACAGCCCTGCTCAGGTCTTGCAGACTCAGGTCAGCAGTCATTGTGGCTTCCTTGATGGAGTCTCTGGACTCAGGAATGTCATCTCCTTCTTTTCCTACTGCCTTCTACCTTACCAAGCATTACTGTCTTTGCTAGTGAGTCATATCATATGAGATGTCCAAAATACAACAGTCTCGGTTTAGTTATTTTGCCTTCTAGGAAGAATTCAGACTTGATTTGCTCTGGGACCCATTTATTTGTGTATTTTTTTTTGGAAGTCCAGAGAATTCACAGAACTCTCCCCCAACACCACATTTCAAATGAGATAATTTTCTTCATATCAGCTTTCTTCACTGTCTGGCTTTTTCAGCCATACATAGAAATCAGAAATATGATAGCATGGGCGATTCTGATGTTGGCATTCAATGGTAGAGCTGGAAAAGAGGGAGACCACATTACAGATGGATGGACTCAATAAAGGGAGCCACACCTGAGTCTGCAAGACCTGAGCAGGGCTTTTAATGACCAGGGCTCATGGAGGTCTCTCATTCTTGGGGTCGCCATAAGTCAATACCGACTTCAGAAGAAATAACAACAATGAAAAGAAGTGTTATTTGGGATTACTAAGAACAAATTATTATTACATGATTATTAGAATCATAGAATTGTAGAGTTGGAAGAGACCACAAGGGCCATCCAGTCCAACCAGCTGCCACACAGGAAATGGCCACTACTAAATGAGAAAAACATACTGAGAAATGTTGGAGCATGACAGCAATCCTAAAATTGTGGTGGAGACATTTTGTTACCTATCCTGACACCCCCTGCTCCTTATCTTTAATAACTGGCAATATTTAATAATTTGGTCAATTGTGGGCTCCCACGTAGTCTGGCCAGTAAACCAGGGACTCCCATAGACCAGGAATCCCAAAAGACTAGCACTGAGATTCAGTCAGGAATGCACTAAGGAGGGGGCATCCCAAATTCCAAAGAAAGGGAATTTGCAAGGCAACTGCTTACCTGAACATCTGGCCTATCCCATCAGCCTAAGTTGAGATACTCAAGTTTTGTTAAGAACCCTAATCCCTCTACCTTCCTCCAAAGAAAGAGAGTTGCTTCCTCCATTCAGTTACAAAGTATCAGCACATTAAGGGTCATTGGCATATCTGAGTGGCCGTTGTCTTACCTTGAGAACCCCCGAGAAGCACTGTCTTTCACTCTAAATTCCATCCCCTTTTTATACCCCCATTGGGTATAAAAACCCCTCCAAAACCCCACTCAAGTGTGCACAGTTCATCTTCCTCTTGACTCCACATCAGACTGGGTAGCTGTTCCTGCTTCTGGACTCCCACTCTGCCGGCTTTCTCCACAAACACAAGTCCTCTGATCGGTACAGTATCACCTGAAAGCAACCCCCTTACTCTATTCCTCTGTACCAATCCAGGGCCAGATGAACTTCATCCAAGGGTATTAAAAGAACTGGCAGAAGTAATCTCAGAGCCACTGTCAATAATCTTTGAGAATTCCTGGAGAATAGGAGAGGTCACAGCGGACTAAAAGAGGGTAAATATTGTCCCCATCTTTAAAAAGGTTGGGGGGAAGAAGACCCAAATAATTACTGCCCCATCAGCCTGACATCAATACCATGAAAGATTCTAGAGCAGTTCATTAAACAGGCGATCTGTAAGCACTTCAAAAGGAATGCCGTGATCACAAAAAGTCAACATGGATTTCTCAAAAACAAGTCATGCCACACTAATCTCATCACTTTTTTTTTGGATAGAGTTACAAACTTGGTAGATGAAGGGAATGCTGTGGATGTAGTGTATCTTGATTTCAGTAAGGCTTTTGACAAGGTCCCCATGATATTCTTGCAAAAAAGTTAGTAACCTGTGAGCAAGGCAATGCAACTGTTAGGTGGATTTGGAATTGGTTGACTGACCAAACGCAAAGGGTAGTTGTCACCAATGGCTCCTCTTCATCCTGGAGAGAAGTAACCAGTGGGGTGCCACAGGTTCTGTCCTGGGCCCAGTGCTATTCGACATCTTTATCAATGACTTGGATGAAGGAATAGAGGGCATACCTATCATGTTTGCAGATAACACCAAATTAGGAGGGGTAGCTAATACCCCAGAGGACAAGAACAGAATCCAAAATGAGCCTCTTAACAGATTAGAAAGTGGACCAAAATTAACAAAATGAATTTCAACAGGGAGAAATGTAGCATACTACACTTGGGCAGTAAAAATGAAATGCACAGTTATAGGATGGCTGACACCTGGCTTGATGGCAGTACATGAGAAAGGGATCTAGGAATCTTAGTGGACCACAAGCTGAACCTGAATCAGCAGTGTGATGCAGCAGCTAAAAAAGCCAATGTGATTCTAGGCTGCATCAATAGGAGTATAGTGTCTAGATCAAGGGAAGTAATAGTGCCACTGTATTCTGCTTTGGTCAGACCTGACTTGGAATACTGTGTCTTGTTCTGGGCACCACAATTCAGGAAGGATATTGAGAAGCTGGAACGTGTCCAGAGGAGAGCAACCAGGATGGTGGGAGGTCTGGAAGCCATTATGCCCTATGAGGAGAAGCTTAGGGAGCTGGGCATGTTTAGCCTGGAGGAGAGAAGCTTGAGAGGGGACATGATAGCCATGTTTAAATATTTGAAGGGATGTCATCCTGAGGATGGAGCAAGCTTGTTTTCTGCTGCTCCAGAGACTAGGTCACGGAGCAATGGGTTCCAACTACAGGAAAAGAGATTCCACCTAAACACTAGGAAGAACTTTCTGACAGTAAGAGCTGTTCAGCAGTGGAATACACTGCCTCATAGTGTGGTGGAGTCTCCTTCTTTGGAGGTTTTTAAACAGAGCCTGGATGGCCATGTGTCAGGAATGACTTGACTGTGTATTCCTGCATGGCATGGGTTGGACTAGATGGCCCTTGAGGTCTCTTCCAACTCTATGATTCTGTGGTGGTCACCATAGGTCAAAGTCATCTTGAGCAACAAGAACACCTATGGAAGCAGCTGGACATCTTGAGTACTGGTATACATAGGTTAAAAGGGCTTGCTTTATTTATTTATTTAGAGTATTTATATCATACTCTTAAGCCACAAAGTCTCTCAAAGTGGCTTACAAATTGTTTTAGTAATAGCACTTACACATCTACACTACTTTATAGTGCTAGGCACTCTCTGAACCGTTTCCACTGTGTGTTATCTAATTGCCCTCACAAGCCAGGTACTCATTTTACCAACCAACTAAAGGATGGAAGGCTGAATGAACTTTGGAGCCCTGCAGGATCAAACTCGCAACATTGTGACTGCAGTACTATCACTTAACCACTGCACCACCAGGGCTCCCTCTTGTATCTCCAAGCTGGGTATATTAATTGCCCAATTTAATATCAATATTTAGAGGGTTTGTAAGTTCCCCTGGCTTTTAGGATAACCATTTTTATGGCCAGATGGCCACCTCTCAAGGGTACTTTCCTGCATTAGAATCAGGAGGTTGGTCTAGATGGCCCTTGGGGTACCTTCCACCTCTATGATGCACTTGGTGAGCCCTTCTGGGTCACTGTGGTTAGAGCCAGGATTTGTGTGGAGCTATGTTCCCTTCCCTTCCTTCTCCTCTCCCTACTTTTCTCTTTTCCTTTCTTTTGTACTAAGTGGAGGGGAACTGACTACAGCAACTCCAATGCTGACATGGTTGGAGGTCCCTCTTAGGTGTTTCTTAAGGGAAGAGAAAACTTGGCTTGATAAATGTTGTGAAATGTATGTCTTGAAAGAAATGAAAGAAAAGAAGATGCATACAAAAATATAGAGTGATCCATACATTCCTAGCTGAACAAATCGCCATGTACTGACAAAATATTGGTACCATCCCCAGCCCCAGTAACCCTCCCCCCAGTTGTCTGACCATTTGCATCATTATCAGGCCTGTTACAATTAATCTGGACAACTAAGCTGGGAATTTCCCTTTATGGGAAGAGACCAGGATTGATGGGTTCATTTGATAAGGAACAAATTTATTACCGTAATAGGAATCAGGATAATTTGCCCCCCTGCATTGTATCCGTGCTTTCCAATGTGACATTTCTCAGTAAAGAAACTTCAAAGGGATTTTCTCTTGAGAGATTTGACAAAGTTGATTTTTTATTTTATTTTTTTGGTGGCCAGGAGAGCTTATTATCTTTAGTGTACAGTCTCATTAAAGACAGAATGTTAAGAGATGACATTTAACCGAAGTGGGTGGAAAGGTAACTAAGAAATAACAGCTGGTTATTTTTCAGATATCCCCATCTTTTTCATATTCCATAAATTTGCAAGAAACACAATAGATGCTGTTCGAGAGGTGGCACTTAATGCCACCCAAACCCCAATAAAATTTATGACATTCTTCCAGTGTTGGAACTGTCATGCTCCTGCTGCTGACATCATGCATTTTTACCTTTCTCTCCACAGATTTTTGAAGAAAGGATTTGAAGGCAGAGGTATCCAGATACAAGCTCAAAAGAAAACCATTTGTGATATTGTTATTTTAATTGCCCCATCTTTGTCAGATTTAAAAAAAAGGAAAGAGAACAAGGTATCAATGGAGAACCTACTGCTAACAATAGAGATGATGACTGATACATAATGGCTGGGGTATTATTTTCGTTATAAGGTATTCAGTATAAAATATAGAAAAGGAAAAGAAAAGTTGGGAAGAAGTAATCTTTATCTTTATGAAGGGGTGAATGTAAAGAATAGTGTCAAATTTTCACATCATTAACGAGAAAGGGTATCTTGGGGAGAGATCCTATTCGGGGGAAAACGCACCTTGGTTCTTAACAATGGAAGCTGGGACTGATAAATAATGACGAGGAAGTCATAGTCATTTTCCATAGGAGGGACACTTTTCAGTGTTGAAATGGAAGAGGGAAGTTGTAATATAAAGAATATTATTTTCTCAACAAGAAAGGGTATGACAATGAAACATCCCATTGAAAAAAAACCTATCAATTGTTAAGAATATAAGTTATGACTGATAAATCATAGGACTGGGACATTATTTTCTGCATAAGAGATATTTGTTAGTATTAAAATGGAAGAGAAAAGTTAGAGTGTTAAGACTGTTGGGAAATATTCTCCTTAACAAGAAAGAGTCTCTTGACATCCTGCTGAAGGAACGAACCATCAATTTTTATGAAACACAATGAAACTTACGGCTGACATCCTCTTAGAGAGTTATGAATGCATGTGGTTGTCCTTTTTTTGGCCATGGCATAGCATCTGTAGTCAGTTGAAGATTGTGGAAGTCGAGTTGAACATGCGGTGCCGTTGGGCATTGCACCTTACACAGTGTTGCCATTCACTAATGCACAATTGTCACACCATGAATGTAAAGGTAACACTCTGTCTCTTTGATGTAGGATTTTGGCCACTTGAGGCAATGGCTGAGATCCAACACTGAGGTTGCTTAGCTTAACTCTCCCCATGAACAACAAAGTTATACAGTTATTATGCCATGCAACACTTGTGCTCACAAGCAATGTTGTGCAACCTCCTGATGGTAAGAGCTATCCGACAGTGGAATGCACTGCCTCAGAGTGTGGTGGAGTCTCCTTCTTTGGAGATTTTTAAACAGAGGCTGGATGGCCATCTGTCAGGAGGGCTTGGATTGTGGATTCCTGCAGGGCAGAATGGGGTTGGACTGGACGGCCCTTGGGGTCTCTTCCAACTCTAGGATTCTATGATCTTCTATGGCAGTGGTTCTCAACCTGTGGGTCCCCAGATGTTGTTGGACTACATTTCCCAGGTGCCCCCTGAGGTCTCAGTTTGACAGCCAGGTGGTCCTTCCAGTCATTAGTGAGGCTGTGAGTTCAATCCTACAGCCTCAATAATGGCTGTCAAGGTGAGACCTCAGAGGGCTCCTGGGAACTGTAGTCCAGCAACATCTGGGGACCCACAGGTTGAGAACCACTGTTCTATGGTCTATGAACATGATAAGTTGTCCCAATTTTTCAGTTGCTTTTAAAATGTCCCAGTGTACCACCTGATTCACCGAAGCAGCTGAAACAGCCACTGTGTATTCACTGTTCCACAACATGACAAGAAGAACTTCCTGACAGTAAGAGCTGTTTGGCAGTGGAATAGCCTGCTGTCTGGGAGTGTGGTGGAGTCTCCTTCTTTGGAGGTTTTTAAACAGAGGCTGATGGCCATTTGTTGGGAGTCCTTTGACTGCATATTCCTGCAAGGCAGAAGGGGGTTGGACTGGATGGCCCTTGTGGTCTCTTCCAACTCTATGATTCTATGAGTCTAAGCATTATGTAGAATCTCAGCTCAAATGTGCATGCTTCAATATGCAACATTGTGCCCATGCACACAGTCACTGCTTGTACAGCTCCAGTTCACCAACCTTGAACAAAATGTAGATGTTCCACATTGGACAAAAATGTCCAACTGCTTCTAGGAGAGATATGCATAAGATGCCAACAAAATTCCAGCCATTTTTTCTGGGCAGTGTGGATATACCTCACGACGTAAGAATCTGCCAGATGAAGCAACACTCCACTCACCTGACGAAGTGAGCTTAGAGATGGGTAGACTATTCAAAAATATTTAGAAAATGCTTGAAAAATGTGTTTGTCCATGTTGAAAATGTAACATTCTTCTTGCACCCCTGCTTAGTAAGTTTAGGAAATTCCTTGCATGCTTAAGTTTCTAACTCCCTTCTCATCTGAGGCTATCTTAGCCATTTGGAGCTATGGGGTGACCATTGAGTCATTCATCACATGGCCTCCTAATTTAAATACTTTATGATTCTTTGTTCCTCTCTTTTCTTTCCTTAAGAAGATATTCCTAAAGGGCTTGTTTTTATTTTTTAATTTTTATACTCATACACCCCAACAGTTCAGTGTTGAGAAAGCCTAATAAGAAGCATCTTGGTATGGTGAGAATATTCGCAGTTCAGGACTTAGTCTATGCAAAATTTGTATATGGTGTTTTTACGAAGGAGACAGCATTTTCTGTGCAGGAACCAGCATTTTGTCAGCTCAAGTCTTTAGGTGCCTGAGGCAACAAAGTATTTATTTATTTATTTATTTATTTATTTATTTATTTATTTATTGTATTTCTGTATTGCCTCCCAGCCCACAAGGACTCCCAAGGCAAGGAATAAATAAAAAAAGACTTAAAACAATAAAAAGATAATATCATTTGAAAAACACTCTTTAAAAACTCCTTAGAGCAGTCTAAAAACAATCCTAGAATCCAGTTTTGAAACAGTTAAGAAGAAGAATTTCAAACACTGAATGCTATGTGGAACAGTTTGGGATCCATGGCTAATTGGTATTCGCAAGCCCTACATATCCATGATTATGACACTAATGCCAAAATTGTAAAAGTGATGGAAGCCGGTTGTCCTGTTGATAAGGGCATAGCACATGGCTCTCCTGGAAGGGAGCTCTGGAGCCAGTAGAAATTGAGACAGGGATCCTGGTTCTGATTGTTCCACTGGGGATTGCTGATTGGAGGTGGGTGTGAAGAGTCAACAGGATAACACACCCCGGTCACTTACAGTGGTGGATGCCTAGCAAAATAGGAGGGGTAGGCGGGAAGGAGATGCAACATAATTATGTACACTTAACAGTAGCTGATCTTGGATCTTGACTGAAGTATTCTTTGCAAAAATACTGTGTGCAAATTTTGTGCAAAATAAGTCCTGAACTACATACAGTCTTTGAAATCTGCACAGTTTTAAAAACCTTTCCTTTAGTCAGAAGACGACTGCTAAAATTAGTACAGTTCACCCCCACGTATCTGCGGGTATATGTTCCCAGACTTACTGTTTATAAATGAAACCACAGATAATAGCAAACCCTATTATTTATTTAGTTAGTTATTTATACCCCGCTCTTCAGCCACAAGGCTATTAGAGTGGCTTAAAAATTGTTTTAAGCAATAGAAATGTACACATCTACACTGCATTAAGAACTTTTTGACAGTAAGAGCTGTTTGGCAGTGGAACACACTCCCTCGGAGTGTGGTGGGGTCTCCTTCCTTAGAGGTCTTTAAACAGAGGCTGGATGGTCATCTGTCGGGCATGCTTTGATCGTGATTTCCTGCATGGCAGGGGGTTGGACTGGATGGCCTTCATGGTCTCTTCCAACTCTGCAATTCTATGTTTCTATGATTCTATGAAGCAGTTTCCAATGTGTGTTAGCTAATTGCCCCCACTAGCTGGGTACTCATTTTACTGACCTATGAAAGGATGGAAGGCTGAGTGAACCTTGGAACCCTCTGGAATAAAGGACTTCTGGTACAAACATACCATAGAGTTGCACTGGAGGACCTAGTGATTCCTAGAGAGGGCACCTCCCTAGGCATTTTACAGCATGGCTCTATGGTATGTGTCCCCATTTTTTTTCTGCCACGGATAACTGAAACCAGGGATATTGGTTCCACCAATACAGTGGACAACCTGCAGTTGCTTCCTTTCAGAATTTTTCTAATGCTTTCCTTCCTTCTTGGCAGCTGTGCCTATCACCCTAGTTACGGTGGTATAGTGCACCACCAATACTGTCCCAGGCTTATAGAATCATAGAGTTGAAAGAGACCACAAGGGCCATCCAGTCCAATCCCCTTCAGCCATGCAGGAATATACAATCAAAGCACTCTTGAAAGATGGCCATCCAGCCCCTGTTTAAAAACCTCCAAAGGAGGAGACCCCACCACACTCCCAGGCAGTGCATTCCACTTCCAAACAGCTTTTACAGTCAGGAAGTTCTTCCTAATGTTTAGGTGGAATCTCTTTTCCTGCAGCTTGGTGTGGTGCTGGTGGTCTCCTGTAAAATACAGTCAGAGTCATTTTAAAGACAACTGTCCAATGCAGTCTGTAACCACCTCCTCTCTTTTGGCAAAGCAAAGTTGACAACAGAGAAAGAGATAGGGGTTGGGTATATGTCATGGCCTAATTTAGAATTGCCCCTTATTGATCTATTACTTCTTAAAACCTCCTAATAATCCAAGTTCTCCACGTGGTTTATAAATTAAAAACATAAAACACAAGCTGATAAAACAGTCAAACTAAATCTTGTTAACATAAATGGAAGATAAAACTATCTGCATCCCATACTAAAGCCAAATGTGAAAACAGCAGCATAGATCAAACATGGGAAAGATCTAAAAGCACACACACACCCCAAAAAAGAGAAAGTACCACAAGCTTCTAAAATCCTTAAGAAAATTACAAAGGTTGGTGCAGCCTAAAAAGCCAATGCAATTTTAGGCTGGATCAACAGGAGCATAGTGCCCAAACAGAGAGAAGTAACTCTGCCACTCTGTTCTGACAAGAATAATGACCACAGATGATTTACATAACATTAAATTAGACAATGAAGAATTGAAATAGTTCAAGATTTTCTATACTTTGGGTCAGTCATTAATCAGGATGGAAATTGCAGTCAAGAAAACAGGAGAAGACTAGGACTTGGAAGGGCAGCTATGAAGGAACTAGACAAGATCTTCAAGTGCAAAGACATCTCATTGCTTATTAGAGTTAGGATTGTCCAAACCATTGTATTTCCCATCACTATGTACAGATATGAGAGCTGGATGATGAAGAAAGGTGACAGAAAGAAAATCAACTCCTTTGAAATGTGGTACTGGAGGAGAGGTCTACAGATACCATGGACTACTAAAAAGACAAATAAATGGGTCCTAGAACAAATCAAGACTGAATTCTCCCTAGAAGCTAAAATGACTAAACTGAGGGTGTCGTACTTTGGCCATATCATGAGAAGACATGATTCACTTGAAAAGACAAATGCTAGGTAAGGTAGAAGGCAATAGGAAAAGAAGAAGACCACATTCTAGTGGATAGTGGCAGGGGGGTTGGACTGGATGGCCCTCGTGGTCTCTTCCAACTCTGCAGTTCTATGATTCTATGATTCTATGATTCAAGGAAACCAGCAACATGAGCCTGCAGGACTTGAGCAGGGCTGTTGAGGATCGGGTGTCTTGGAGATGTCTCATTCATGGGGCTGCCATAAGTCAAAATTGACTTGAAGGCAGTTAACATGCACACACATGCTGCTTTGGTCAGACCTTACCTGGAATTCTGTGTCCAATTCTGACCACCATAGTTCAAGAAGGCTCCTGAGAAGCTGGAACATGTCCAGAGGAGGGTGACCGAGATGGAGACTAAGCCTTTTGAGGAATGACTTAGGGAGCTGGATATGTTTATCTTGGAAAAAAGAAGACTAAGAGGTGACAAGGGCTATCTTTAAATATTGAAGGGCTCTGAGGGGGAAGATGGAGGGAGCTTCCTCTCCCCTACTGCTTGAGAGACTAGAATGAGAACCAGTGGAGTCAAATTACAAGGAAAGAGATTCCACCTAAACTTCCTGAAGAATTTCTTTATTGTAAGAGCTGTGCAGGAGTGGAATAGACTACTTCAGAGGATGGAGGGCAAAAAAGATCAATACAAAGGAGGAATATACAGCAGGCCCTTGGTATCCACTGGGGTTTGATTCCAGCCCCCTCCCCTCTGTGGATACCAACATACTCAAGCCCCATTATATAAAATGGGGTAGTAAAACAGTGTCCTTTATAGAATCATAGAATCATAGAATTGCAGAGTTGGAAGAGACCACGAGGGCCATCCAGTCCAACCCCCTGCCACCCAGGAAATCTTGATCAATTATATTAAATGGCAAAATCAAAATTTGCCTTTTAGATTTTTTTTAAATTTTCAAGCCATGGATGGTAGAATCTGTGGATGCAAAATCTGTGGATACAGAGAGCCGAATGTATGTTTGTGTGTGTGCATATAATTTTCAAAGCAACACACTCACCCTGCAATTATTCTCCCTTGCTCTGAGAACAAGAGAAAAAGGACCAGGTCCTGAGACTCAGGGCCAGGCCTGGACATCTGGCAACTCTGCTTCCAGATCTTCTGAGATATGTCTGCTACTGTTGTAGGGAAATATAAAGGAGGAGTGCCTCCCCCCTTTTTTTTTACATGATATCATTGCTATGGTGCACATTAAATTATGTCCAAAGTGAAACCAGAACCAAAGATACATTCCTCTCTGTTCTCTTTATTCTGCCTTTTCCAACCTGGTTGTAAAAGTCTACATCACCCGATGAAAGAAGCTCCCTGTTTCCCAGGGAGCCTCACTTCTGCTTCTGAGCTTGCAGAAACCGGGTGACCCACTCCACCTCAAGCTTGACAGCTATGCCTTCATATTCTGCAGAAACTTCCATACTGGTCTTCATGGTCCCACTTTCCAAGTCCACACAGGTTTGGGCAGAGTCGATATTAACCACGGTTTCCTCACCCAGGAATTCCTCAATATAATCACAATAATCATCACTGTTGCTGGCGTGGTGATTTCCTCGGCCACAGAACTCTTCTTGGGAGTCGTCCAAGCTGGCCTCTTGGTGGTCTGGGTTCTCAGAGGAAGGGGGTGAGCTAGCTGTTATTCTTTCATTACATTTGGGACAAGGCTTATAGAAATCTTCACCCTCATTTGCTTTCAGGCTGAGTTTGGCTTCTTTCCCTCCACGTTTCCACCCATTGACATCACGTCCGGTCATCCTAGGTCGAGATAGATCTGAAGGTCCTTCCTGTGCATTGCCACCATCTTCTGGAGACATTCCACTGCTTGTTGGGCACTCAGTCTCTCTTGACTTTAAACTCTGGCTTAACTGGGATCCACTGGATTTGCAGCTATTGACCACGACTCCCTCTCTGGGAGAAACCAAAGCAGATGTCATGCCTCTGTGGCAATCTCTCCCTTCTTTACACAAACTGTTGGAAATATGGTTTTGCGGGTTGTCACCCATCTGTTCTTTGTGTTTATCCATCAGAAGAAAGTGGTCTGACAGTTCTTTACTAGAAGGTGATCTCTTGGGAACTTTTTTCATGTTCAGGCTGTCATCCCCATACATCTGGTGTTGGTTTGTCATATCCTGACTTGCATTATATTTCTGTCTTTGCACACCTGTCCTTGCATTATATTTCTGGTTCACAATGCCTGGTGTTTCTTCTGCCTCCATGCAGCTTCTGAGCATTCCCTGGTGCCGGAAGGGTATAGGGTCATCCATCTTTTCTTTTATTTCAGTCCTACTAAGCCACATGATTAGGTTCCGGAGGCACTTGGAGAAAATTCAGTCTAAACTGGGGTTTGGGTCACTCCTATCCCACTCCTGTCTTGTTCCTTCTTCTGAATGAATATTTATTTCTTTTCACAAACTATAAGTAATTTTTTCTTTTTAAAAACAGGCTTGAGGACTGCGGTTTCCTCTCATATGATTTCAGACATCCAAGTTCCTCTTTTCCTTTATTCACCCTGGCTCATTGTCCAAAGAACTCTTAGAGCTCCTTATTTTTCTTCCTTTTCATGGAGACCAGCTGGAATCAGGACCCTCATGTTCATCCCAAACCTTTCCTGGTTGATTTAAACCTTTGCTGTCATTGTGGAAAGGGCTCCTTGATTCTTCTTCTTTTCTTTCTTTCTTTTTTTGCTCCAACTGCTACCATGTTCTAGAAGTTTCCAGAGATTGTCATCGCTGTATTTATGACCTCACACTGGCTTTTGAATCAGCATCTCCCAGCTTTACAAGGGCTGACTGGTAGTGATCTATTCAGTTCTTTTACTTCAAGTTTCAAGTGAAGTCTCAAGTCTCCACCTTCAAGTTTCAAGCCCTTGCAAGATATTTTCAAGTTGAGTCTCAAGTCAAGTCTCAAGTCTGAGAGCCAACTGTAACAGAAAAAAAAGGAGGTGGGTGTGGAGTGGGGTTTCAATAACTAATAAATCAAGAAGACATGTGCAAAGTTGATTTTAAAAAATTAAATTATCAGCAAACACCTTAGGCAATGGGCTTGAGCAGGGGAATTGAGGTCTGCTCGGTAGCTTGTCCCTGCTGCACATCAAAGGAGCCTTCTAAAACTTTTGAAAAGCATTAGAAGGATCTTTATTCCCCAAGCCCATTGACAAATGCATTTGCTGTTACCACGTCTGCCACTTGACCAGTAGGCAAAAAGCAGTGAGCTCATGGAAGCGATGTTCAAAGGAGAAAAACTGTTTTCTGCTCCACAAAGTTTCTGGATGAATGCGTTATATGTTACTGAACAAAGACCAGAAAATCTGTCATTAAAAATATACAAGTTGTGAGTTGAGCTGAGTCAGTCCATCATTTATTGCTGAATCGAGTCCAAGTCAAGTCATTGAAGTGACTTGAGTCCGACTTGAGTTTGAGTCAATCGACTCTCAAGTCTACATCACTGCTTACTGGGCTTGGGTGGTCTTTGAACACTGAGGAAGTTTGGGATTGTATTCACCATGCCACCTGAAACACACTCAAATCCAGTGAAGCAAAATCAGAGCTGGTTAGTACTTGGATGGAGGACAACCAGGATGGGATTGATCTTTGATTTATTAGAGTATTTATACGCTGCTTTTCAGCCACAAAGGCTCTCAGAGCAGCTTACATATCTGAATTTGTATAAGGCATTTGTAAGGCAATTTCCTGTGAATGCTGGTGGCATTGGCATACCAGACATCACATCCTCATGGCTTAACCACAATAACAATAACAACGACAGGGACCGATCCAGACCATATGAAAACAAAAAGGAGGATGTGACATTCTCCAATGACATAGAGAACAGCCATTCTCAATTCTGGAGAGGCACAGCTGCCAGTCAGAGTTGACAACACTAGACTAAATGGGCCAAGGATCCAGGAGAGGTATTTTTTGAAACAGGAAGAGAAAAGGAATTGAGTTCTAATCACTTCCTGTTGTGAAAAAAACCACCTTTCTTGGAACTAAAATGGCCCAGAAAGGTCCCAGAACATGGTGGAAATACCTTCCATGTCCCTTAGAGCATGAATTTGAGTCAGCAGCGTGACACGGCAGCGAAAAAAGCCAATGCAATTCTAGGCTGCATCAATAGGAATATAGTGTCTAGAGTGAGGGAAGTAACAGAACCATAGAATTGTAGAGTTGGAAGAGACCACGAGGGGCATCCAGTCCAACCCCCTGCCATGCAGGAATACACAAGTGCCACTCTATTCTGCTTTGGTCAGACCTTACCTGGAATACTGTGTCCAGTTCTGGACATCACAATTCAGGAAGGATATTGAGAAGCTGGAGCGTGTCCAGAGGAGGGCAACCAGGATGGTGGGAGGCCTGGAAGCCATTATGCCCTATGAGGAGCAGCTTATGGAGCTGGGCATGTTTAGTCTGGAGAAGAGAAGCTGAAGAGGGGTCCTGATAGCCATGTTTAAATATTTGAAGGGATGCCATACTGAGGATGGAGCAAGCTTGTTTTCTGCTGCTCCAGAGACTAGGGCGTGGAGCAATGGGTTCAAAGTACAGGAAAAGAGATTTCACTTAAACATTAGGAAGAACTTCCTGACAGTAAGAGCTGTTTGGAAGTGGAATACACTGCCTTGTAGTCTGGTGGCATCTCTTTCTTTGGAGGTTTTTAAACAGAGGCTGGATGGCCATCTTTTGGGAGTGATTTGATTGTGTCTTCCTGCAGGGCAGAATGGGGTTGGACTAGATGGCCCTTGTGTTCTCTTCCAACTCTATGATTCTATTTTCACAATTCACGAATAGGGTTTGCTTATATTTCTGCAATCTAGCTATAATTTGGTAAAGTTACAAAATGTAGACTATGATGTAGAATCTTGGCCTTTGCATTAAAATGTGGGTGGAAAATTATACAGTACAACTTCCATGTCCATGGGGGATACATTCCCAGACTTACCATGGACAGCAGAAACTGCAGATAACAGTGAACCCTATTGAAATGAATGACTTCTGGCTCAAGCATACCACAGAGCGGTGCTGGAGGACCTAGAAGGTGCCTAGAGAGAATACCTCTGTAAGCACCTTCTAGGTCTTCCAGCACCACTCTATGATCAGCTTCTAGTGGAAGCCTACCATAGAGTGGTGCTGGAGAACCTAGAAGGTCCCTAGAGAAACCACTTTTTTGGGATGTAGGTGAGTGAACCCACGGATACAGGGTCATACTGTGTAAGGAGAAAAGCCAATAAACAAGTTAACTTTTATCAAGAAGAGAAGGTGGTGATGGTGGTAGGGAAACTGAAGGGAAACTGTTTAGCTCCATCCTCATTTCTGGCATGATCCAGCAACAAGCGGCAGTCTTGCTCTCTGGATTTCTCCATTCGGAAGGATGCTTCCACTCCCTGCCCCCCCATCCCTGTGTCTACCAACTGCTTCCCCTCCGATGCAGTGGTGAGGCTTCGAACCCAGCCCTCCTCCCTCCTGCACTCCTACCCAGGACCGGTTTAAGGAATTTTGGGGGCCCCTGCAATGCTTTACTTTGGGGCCCCCATATGTTTATCTCAGATCAATGTAACCTAACCTATTCACTGTACAGGATGTTCAGATTATAGTAGGACCCCCGTATCCCTGGATTCATTATCCATGGGACACAAAACAGCACACCTACCATAGAGTCTTCCTAGAAAATGTGTCTTCCCTAGCCCTTTTCTAGGCCTTCCAAGGCAACTCTATGGTATTTTAAACCAGAAATCCCATTATTTTCATATTAAGGAGGCCAACACGGGGCCCTCTCTTGACCTCGGGGCCCCCTCTTGACCTTGGGGCCCCCTGCCAATGCTGATTTGGCAGACAGGTTAAACCGGCCCTGCTCCTACCTTTGCTTCCACTTTGGCATCTTGTGCCAGCAGAAAACCATTTCCATAATTCATGACTTCCTCTTGTGCATAATTTAGCATGTTTGGAGGGCACGGCCAGCTAAATGCAAAACACCCAGAAACCCAGCAGATGCAAGCGCACAAAACCCAGGCACTGCTGAGGGGTCCATCAGCTGTCAGCGCTACCAGCCTGCATCAATAATTTAAGCACTTTGACATGTTTCATTTAAAGGTTTAGGCCTGAGTAGAGTTTCGCTGGCACACCTCTTTCCTTCCCTCCTTCCCCCCTCCATGATGTCCTCACACACCTTGACTGCCGGATCATGGCTGAGTTCCTACATTGCACTGCACTGGGTAAATCCACATGCATGTCAGCTGAAATCCTACATCATGCTTGCGTAGTATAAATCTACAGACACGTAACTAAGCAGTGGTTGCACAACATCACTGCTCTGCTAAACACTGACATGGTGCAACCAGCTGCACATCTGCAAATTCCCAGTACCTATTTCTACAGTCACAGTGATTCAAGGGGTGTACCAGAGGCACCGAAAAGGAGTTATGCACCATCCAAGAATGTGAAACTGCCATTGTAATAGTTATACTTCCAGAACACTGCTTACTCTGTGAACTGAATGCAGCCATTGTGCAATGGCCAAAAAAAGTACATGCATAAGGGAATGTAATGTGCAGATGACATCGATGGGGTTCTAGCCATAGCTACATGGTGATTACATGATACCACCCCTTTTTTGAATGCCACCATTACATAATCAATTGTGCCTCTGCGAGTGTGCCTGTTGATTGAGGCATGGTGCAATGTGGAATGTGCAGTAGTCATCTCTGAAACCCCAGTGAATCAAATGGCACATTGAAAGCACCAATGGAGAGTTATGCACCATCCAAGAAGGCATTGTTACCCAAATCGCTCATGGAATTCCCACGCAATATCAGGTTTCTAATATGTGTGGGGAAATTAGCAGATATGCGGGTCAGGCTGCATGCTAATTGCACAGAGAAATATATGGCTGAATTAAGTGAAATTGATGCTTTCGTTTGGTATTTCAGTAGATCACAAATTTGCTGTTAACAACTTCTGGGTTATCAGCTGTGGCATCAATAAGGCTGGTGTCCCCCCTTGCCCTGATGGTTTCACCTGGTGTGGCTTGGCCCCTCTGCAACCCGCAGGGCCCCCACTGATAATCAACCCTACATGTCAGGAATTTCAACCGTCCCTTATTGCTATTTTAAAACCCTGTAAGTGCTGATTTTTTTTTTTTAAAAGGTGGTTTCCCCCCAATTGATAGATGTTTCTATTTACTGCCAAATGTATATTTGGAATGTATGGTATACGATGAACAGCCAGGTAACTGCATCACTGCCTATATCATTTGTACCTGTTGTCTGAGTGGGCAGATCTTTCTCCTCTGGACCCTGTTCTCTCTAGGGGAAGCATGTTCCCTTTCCAGTTTGGGTTCAAGAATGGAGGCATTAGTGGATGGGAGACAGGTGTGTTTTTTTTTAATGACATGCTAGTCCAGATGGCCAGCATTCAAACTGAGCCCTCTGGCTCTGAAGCAAACAAGCACTTTACCATTTATTGCAATTTTGGAAAATCTACCCAGCAAAGCCATAATGGAAAATTAACAAGCATGTACCAAGTGAAAAACATTCATGTTGAACCTTTCCCTTATATTTCATCTGAAATTGTTCATTTTTAATAGAAGGAAGCAGCACTTACTTGAGGGCTCTGGAAAGGTATAATCTGCATTTCCTTAAGATTCCTAAAAGCTTAATAATTCTTCAGCTTCTAAAATTTTTCTCTGGCTGAAGATACTTTTTCTTTTGGCGTCCCTTTGGTGTTACAGTTAACTGCTGATCTTCCCCTTCAACTCTTAACAGCTGCTGGTATAATAAAGTGTCATCCAACCAGATTAAAGTCTTAATGTGTTTTCCATGGCAAAGCTAACCTGCTGAGAGGAGCTGTTTCACGGCATAGCGAGATAAGAAGTCTGTATCCCTATTCAGGCCACAGGAGATAGAACTGAATGTCTCATTTTGATCAAGAAACAAAGCCTGATGTCCTGTGTGTCCTAAACTGCAATTAAACCAGCTGAATGGGAAAGATGAAGGGCATTCTTCCAAACCCAAAAATGTCCCACCCTAGGCTATATCCTAGGAATGTCTCTTTTCATCAGCATCCACCTGCAGTCTGGAGTCAGGAATAGTACTTCTGTTACCCGAAGAGGTGGGGGTCCGTGGAAAGCCCACCCATGATGACAACATCGGATTTAATGTGTGTGTGGGAATTATTAGCTCAAAATGGCTAGCCTGTGAGAGGAGGGTAATGTTAGCCTACATATGACAGTACTAACTGTAGAGACCATGCCAGTTAAAGTAAACTAGAGTATTTTTTTGGAGGAATATAGACAAACACACAAGCATACACACTCTAAAAACCTTACAGAGCTACCAAAAAGAAAGTGGGGAATGTTGGATAGAGAGAAATCAGGGGAATGGGGAATATTTAGAGAAGAGGGCTCCGTATAGTGAATGGGCTCAGGCAGTGTCTGAGGGAGGCACAGAGAATCCAGCAGAGAGTCATGTCTGTCTGTGGCACACTTTGCTATTGTTCGGGGCTAATAATTATACCCTGTTTTGTATCCTGAAGGGGTACTCTGCCTAGAACAATGTCTCTATGGTTTTACCACCCGATAGGCAAAGGGGAGGAAACTCAACGGATTGCTTTGACAAAGGAAGCTGAAATTCAACTGATTGCTTTGATGGCTGGGAGACAGGAATTCAGAGAATAATAGAATCATAGAGTTGGAAGAGACCACAAGAGCCATCTAGTCCAACCCCCTGCCACGCAGGAATACACAATCAAATCATTCCCGACAGATGGCCATCCAGCCTCTGTCCAAAAAAGGAGCCTCCATCACACTATGAGGCAGTGTATTCCACTTCCAAACAGCTCTTAACTGTCAGGAAGTTCTTCCTAATGTTTAGGTGGAATCTCTTTTCCTGTAGTTTAAATTCATTGCTCCATGTCCTAATCTCTGGAGCAGCAGAAAACAAGCTTGCTCCATCCTCAGTATGACATCCCTTCAAATATTTAAACATAACCATTATGTCCTGTCTTCACCTTCTCTTCTCCAGGCTGAACATACCAAACTCCATAAGCTGCTCCTCAGAGGGCATAATGGCTTCCAGACCTCCCACCATTTTGGTCACCTTCCTCTGGACATGCCCCAGCCGATGAGTTTACAACAACCTTGCAATGCTGGACAGGAGGGGGTTACAAGGTGAGATTTCCTTGGGATTGGGGTTGGAAATGTCACTTGATTGTTTGGTTGGGTGACTCATTGCTGAGGTGCCCAAGAAGAGATTAGCATATCCCCCTGTCATGATGGCCTGATCAGCCATCACAAAGAGTTCATTTCAAAACCTACAGGTCAGCATCGGAAAATTCCACTCACTGGTTTCCATAACAACAGATTTTGTAGAGGGTTGGACCCCTCATTTCCTAAACATGACATCACATCACCTGACTGGATAGCCAATCAAATTTGGCAATGCAGAACCAATCAAATCTGACCACAAAGACTTTTAAGTTTCTGAATCCCTTTGTTCTATGCCACATGCTTGAGCCACATGGCTTGGGCCAGAGGGAGAGACACATACTTTTATAGAGAGATGCTAGACTGTGATAATGGAGGTTGGGAAGCCAACGTCTCTCATGGGCCTGATAACATCAAAGGGACCTAAATGAGATCTGAAGTCTAAGGCGAGACTTCCATCCAAAAGGACTCTGAGTTTCCATCTCCAGAGCCAGCTAGCCCGGCTAGGATGAGCCTGACTTAGCCCATCCCAATTGGGATATGGACCGACTGCATGGACTCCAGAATTTGTAAGTTACTATTATCTTAGGGAACAAGTCTAGCTAGTTTGCATTAGTTTTTATGATTCATTTTGGTACTATACTGAATGTATCTTCTGTAACCTTAAGCTGAATTCCTGGAGGAGACTAATGTTCCTCCATGCTAAACTTAAACCTTAAGCATTTGGAACTAAAATAAAGTCTACTTTCTTTCTCTACAAGCTTGCCTCACGTGCCTTTTTCGGTCAGCTATCTTGTCTCTTCTCTGGGGGAATAGAGAAGGGGGGTTGGGAATCCCCAACAGAGTAAGTGGTTAACTGGTTAGCCAGAGAATTGTCCCAGTTTCCCACTGAACTGGGTTTTGAGTGACAAGCAGTGGGTGATGGTGGCTCTACCTTAGAAAGGGATTTCTAGACTAGACAAACCCTTGAGAGTGTGTTTTCAGATAGTACAAAAAGGCTGGGAGCCTTCCCTTCGTTATCTGTGAAATTGGATTGCACAGAGAAGGAAGAGAGGGGCCTAGACTATCACACACCCCTTAAAGGCTTTGTTTACTGGAGGCTTCTGCACAATTGTAGTTTGGGCTTGCTTGCTAAAATATTTCTAAGACACCTTTCCAGGTCCTGTGACTTCCACCTGATCACCCTGGTCAACTTGATCCCTAGAAGTGGCCAATATTTCCAATTTTGAGATATTATGGGGAGGGGGGTAGTAGGGCCTGCTAATGCTTCTTGACGTGAGAGCACACACACACACACACACACACACACACACACACACACCAGCCCAAGGGCTGAGGTCTGCTGGAGAAGCCTCTTCTGTGTCCCAAAAGTGGGAGCAATGTGCTGTGGAAGGAAGTAGGAGCGGGGCTTCCTCTGTGGTGGCCCTCCCTTATGGAATGCCCTCCGCTTTGAGACCCAACTGATGCTGACAATGGTTTCATCCCAACTGAAAACATGGCTTTTGAGATTTTGAGACTTTGGGGCACAATTGGTTTTATCCAAATCTGCATATGCGTTATGGTTTGAAATGGTTTTCACTGATTTTTTTTGCCTTGTTTTCACTTGTTTAGTAAAGTCGGGCCCCCATATCATTGGGGTTCATTTACCAGATGTACTATGGATACTGGAAACTGTGGATAAAAATGAACCCTATTAAAATAAAAGATTCCTCTTACAAACACATCATAGAGTTGTGTTGGAGGACCTAGTGAGTCCTAGAGAGAACACCCGTCTAAGCATTTTCCAGTGCAACTCGATGGTATGGGTCCCTTTTTTTTTCAGCAATGGATAACTGAAGCCACAAATATTGGTTCCATGAATACGGGGGCCTGACTGTATGTGTTCAGTCTATTCAAATTCTTTCTGACTGTTTTATATTGTTTAGATTGGTTCTGTTGATTTTATGGGACACTGCTCTGAGACGGTGCGATATAGGCCAGTATGTAAATATGTGAAAAGGTCATAGAATTAAATCATATTTGAAACACTCACTCCACTCCTGGTTCATTGGTTTATTTGCAGGGCTACTCTAAATGGCTATTTCAAACTTGACCCTGAACAACTTTCCAAAGCACAGCAGCCCATAAGTCCTCCAGTCCACTCAAAAGGAAGATGAGATGTACAAGTTCCCACCGTGGCTTTCATTTCCCTTCCTTCCAGCATGGTTACCCTTGCCTCTCCTTGCCCAGCTGTGTCGCCTGATCTTTTACTTTGTCTTTCCTGTGTTTGCTGTGGCATATAGATCAATAAAATGCAATGACAATAACATCCAATTTAGAAACAAAACTATTATCTGTCACATGGAGCTCGCAATGAAATCTAGTGCAGGGAACAACTGAAGCACAACTGGACAACACAATCACAGTTTATTTCCTCTTGTCTTTGGAGATGTAACTCTTTGCTATTTTTCTTCTTGAAGGAAGCAATGAGTAATTTTAGCAAGCTTCATGTCACTCCCAAAAAATCTTTGAAAACAGTGTAGTTTTCAAAGACTTCACAGTTCGAGATTTCTCTTGCGAGTTTTGTGAGTCACCAGCACTCTTTGGCAGAGAAGGCTAAAGACTTTGTAAAGCCACTAATCCCAGGATTCCATAGGATGGTGCTACAGCACTTAAAGCAGTGTCAAACTGCATTATTTCTGCAGTGTAGATGCACCCTAGGGCAACATGCATCTGTGCTGCTCCAGAGACTGGAACACGGAGCAATGGATGCAAGCTTCAGGAACAGAGATTCCACCTCAATATTAGGAGGAACTTTTTGACAGTAAGAGCTGTTTGGCAGTGGAACGCACTCCCTCGGAGCGTGGTGGAGTCTTCGTCCTTGGAGGTCTTTAAAGAGAGGCTGGATTGCCATCTGTCGGGGATGCTTTGATCATGATTTCCTGTGTGGCAGGGGGTTGGACTGGATGGCCCTCGTGGTCTCTTCCAACTCTACAATTCTATGATTCTATGATTCTATGTTCAGTGGCATGACAAGCACAGCTTTACTTCTGCAATGTGCATCCAAATGTGCAACTGATAGGACAGCCAAATTTGCATATACCATATACCTCCATGCACATTCATGTTCTCTCATGCACGTTCCAGGCATTCACTGGGCATCTGCTTGCACAATGGAACTACAGGTGGAACTGTCGTCTCACAATCTTGAATTGAATGCAAACATTGCACATCATACAAAAATGTCCAACCACTTCCATGGGGGAACTCATATATTTGTAAGACCCCCCCCCTCCAGTATTTTGGCCATTAAGTATTAGGTGGGTGGTAGCAGACACTAAAGGGTGCCTTTCGGTTTGTTCTACCTTGTAAGGGTGGCAATTCCAGCACACCAATCTGCAAGAGTCCCAAAGATTTAAGGAAGAAGGATGATTAGTAAAGTATCGAGGAGGCAACTTTGCCACATTTTCTACAGACTTCTCCAGTCTGCTCCTTCGCTTCTTAATGAAGAAACTGTCTTCCAGGCATGGTTTGGCTACAAGCTTTGTTCTCTCTAATTAAAAATCAATTAGTATGTTGAGCAATTATCTAATTAACTTACTAAAGCTATCATGTTAGATTCCTATCCAAACATGCCTCTGCAATGTTAGGCATTAGCAATAATGCAAACGGTGCGCTTGTTGCTCATGTTCGTTTGCGCTAATTGGAGAACGTGACACGTCTGTTAATCTCATGTGCTCCCGGTGTGTCTCATTTGATGCACTTGAAAACAAACAATTAGAGGGGAGCCGTTCTGCCAGCTGGGAGCTGCTCTATGGAGTCCTATTGCTCTATGGAGTCTATGCCCAGTCCTATTGGCTGCTTTGCTGAGCTTCCCTTTGTCTTTCAGAGCTACAACTTCCTCTGAGCTTGGAAATATTGGCTGGAATTCAGCATGGGATGAACGTCTCCGCAAGTGGACTTATGTGTTGGGGGAAATAGAATCAAGTAGTTTTGCAATGTCCATATTCACCTACGGGCTCTTGGGATATTACAATGTTTGGGAGTCTGTTGTATAATGATAGTCAGTGGAGTGACTCATGTGCCATCACCCTGATGTGCAATGGGCACCAATGCTCACCAGGGCACGCCCAGTGCACATCCAGAAACCTGCTAGGAAGTGCTGAAGTGCAAGAGGAGTGTCCAATGAGCATCAGATGTACCTGGTGTGCATCAGAAGTGCCCAATGAGGATCACAAGTGCTCAATGTGCATCACAAGTGCTCAGTGCACATCACAAGTGCTCAGTGCACATCACAGGTTCCCAGTGCACATGATAAGTGACTAACAGCTATCAAAAGTGTCCAATGAGCATCAGAAGTGTCCAATATGCATCACAAGTGCTCAGTGTACATCACAAATGCACATGAGAAGTGCCTTATGCCCATCAAAAGTATCCAACGTGCTGCACATCAGAAGTGTCTCAAGCTCATCAGGAGCAGCCAGTCCACATTGGAAGCACCTAAAGCACATCAGATCTCACTTGCTGGTGCTTGGATGTGCCTCTTTGCAGTTTACTAACAGGGTTTCATTGCATTTCTGCAACATAGCTACAGAGATTGAAAAATTTTGAAATGTAAATGTGACACAGAATCTAGCCCATGACCTTTTGGTTCACAGCGCAAAGAATAATAATAATAATAATAATAATAATAATAATAATATTTATTTATACCCCGCCCCTCTGTTAAAACAATCAGGGCGGCTTACAAAAATTAAAATACAATACAGATAAAATCCCCAAACACCCCCCACCCCCACCCTCCCCCATAAAAAAAATATTAAACAATTAATGCATAGATATAGGATGGGGGAGACCTGGCTGAATGAGACTACGTGCGAAAGGGATCTAGGAGTCCTAGTAGACCACAAGTTCAACATGAGTCAACAGTGTGATGCGGCAGCTAAAAAGGCCAATGCGATTTTGGGCTGCATCAATAGAAGTATAGTGTCCAGATCAAGGGAAGTAATAGTGCCACTCTATTCTGCCTTGGTCAGGCCTCACCTAGAATACTATTTCCAATTCTGGGCACCACAGTTCAAAAACGATATTGACAAATTGGAGCGTGTCCAGAGGAGGGCAACTAAAATGGTGAAAGGTCTGCAAACCATGCCTTATGAGGAGAAACTTAGGGAGCTGGGTATGTTTAGCCTGGAAAAAAGACGGTTAAGAGGCGATATGATAGCCCTATTTAAGTATTTGAACGGGTGTCATGCTGAGGATGGAGCAGGCTTGTTTTCTGCTGCTCCAGAGACTAGAACACGGAGCAATGGATGCAAGCTCCAGGAACAGAGATTCCACCTCAACATGAGGAGGAACTTTCTGACAGTAAGAGCTGCTTGGCAGTGGAACACACTCCCTCGGAGCGTGGTGGGGTTTCCTTCCTTGGAGGTCTTTAAACAGAGGCTGGATGTCCATCTGTCGGGGATGCTTTGATCGTGATTTCCTGCATGGCAGGGGGTTGGACTGGATGGCCCTCGTGGTCTCTTCCAACTCTGCAATTCTATGATTCTATGATTCTATAAATTAAAACCAACTGATCTAAAAACACATTTAAAAACAATAAATACAATAAAATACAATAAGTGGCCAGTGGACTAAAAGAAGCCAGGATCCCCTGAGGCCGGGATCTAATTAGGAAAGGCCGGCCGAAAGAGATCCGTCTTTAGTGCTTTTTTAAAGCTACTCAAGCTTGTTATCTGACGGATCTCGTTCAGCAGGTCATTCCACAATTTGCGGGCGATTACCGAAAAGGCCCTCTGGGAGGTTGCAGACAGCCTAGATTTTTGTGGCTGAAGCAAATTCCTCCCAGAGGACCGGAGTGCGCAGGGAGGATCGTATGGGAGGAGGCGGTTCCGGAGGTAAGTTGGACCCAAGCCATTTAGGGCTTTAAAGGTAATACCCAACACCTTATACTGGGCCCGGAAACTGATAGGCAGCCAGTGGAGAGATCTTAACACTGGAGTTATATGGTCTCTCTGAAATGTTCCCGAGACCACTCTGGCTGCCATATTTTGTACCAACTGAAGTTTCTGGACCAAGCATGAGGGCAGCCCCATGTAGAGCGCATTGCAGAAATCTAGATGAGAGGTTACCAGCGCGTGCACCACAGTCTCGAGGTCCTTTACTTCCAGGAAATGGCGCAGCTGGCATATCAGCAGAAGCTGATAACAGGCGCTCCTGACTGTCGCATTCACCTGACTCATCATCTGAAGCGATGAATCAAGGAGCACCCCCAGACTGCGAACACAGTCCTTAACGGAGAGCGTGACCCCGTCCAGGACTGGAGGTTGCAACCCAACTCCTGGTTTTGGCAGCGCTACCATGAGCACCTCCGTTTTGTCTGGATTTAATCTCAATCTGTTTTTCCTCATCCAGCCCATTACTGCCTTAAGACAGTCATTAAGAGGAGAGATGCCATCGGAATCTGAGGCCGACGATCAGGACAAGGAGAAATAGATCTGGGTGTCATCAGCGTACTGATAACACCCAGCCCCATAACTCCGAATAATCTCACCCAGTGGCTTCATATAGATGTTAAACAGCATCGGGGACAGGATGGCGCCCTGCGGAATGCCACAAGTAAGCTCCTTTCTGCTAGAACAACTGTCCCCGAGCAACACCCTCTGGGACCTGCCCGAGAGGAAGGACCGGAACCACTGGAGCGCAGTGCCTCTGATTCCTAACCCTCTCAGGCGATCCAAGAGGATGCTATGATCTATCGTATAGAAAGCCGCTGAGATGTCCAAAAGCACCAACAGGGTCACACTACCCCTGTCGATGCTTAGACGCATGTCGTCAGTTAAGGCAACCAAGGCAGTCTCAACTCCAAATCCCGCCCTAAAACCAGTTTGAAATGGGTCTAGATAATCGGTTTCATCCAAGACCACTTGGAGTTGAAGCGCAACTGCCCTCTCGATCACTTTGCTCAAGAATGGTAACATAGAAACCGGCCTATAGTTGTTCATGTCCAGGGGGGTCAAGGGAAGATTTTTTTCAGGAGCGGCCTAACGGCTGCTTCCTTTAAACAAGATGGAACACACCCTTCTCTGAGGGATGCATTGATGATGTCCTTAAGGAACACCATCAAGGCAGTCCCCCCTGGATGGCCAGCCATGAAGGGCAAGGATCGAGAGGGCAGGTCGTCTTCTTCACCCTACCAAGTAACTTGTCCAAGTCCTCGGTACTCATGGATTGAAATTCATCCAGTAAACTTACATCAACGGAGTTGCTGGACACCTCGTCAATTGTTTTTGTCAGATTACTGGCATCTAAGTCGGCTCTTATCTGAGAGATTTTATCTGCAAAGAAATTGTTAAATGCGTCACAGCAGGCTGTCGTTGGGTTAAGCAACGGGTTCTGCGCTGGAATAACCTGCGTCATCTCCCTTAGCACCCTAAACAGCTCTGTTGGACGGGACTCTGCAGATGCAATACGTGCAGAGGAGAAGGATCTCTGTGCTGCATGTATTGCTTCTCGATAGGACCAAAGGAAGTTCCTATGACGAGTCCTGTCGGATAAGAGTCGAGTTTTCCGTAGTGAACTGGCCATGCTGGCTGGGGGATTCTGGGAGATGTATTTTATTAAATTTATATTATATTTATAAGTATTATATTTTATTAAAACATTTGTTGCCCAAAGATTGCAGAGCAGCATACATTCGCATCAACTCAAAGTGCATAAACAAATTTAAAATGGTAAGGATAATGTAAATAGAGCCAAAGCTCACTGAACAATTTTGGCAAGTTGAAACAAGGCCATTTGTCAACAGAACAGTTTCAGACAATTTAAAATCACACACATATGCAGATCTAGATGAAAATATTTACGTTCCAAAGACTTTTGGAAAAGCCATCATTTTAGTTGATGCTGGAATGACGCTAGTGGTGGTGCCAATTGGATCTCTAAGGGGAGAGAATTCCATACCCAAGGTGCCACAACAGACAAAGAAGATTTTGGAGATTATCAGACATGGCTAATATGATGCCAGAATAAAAACAGCGGAATGTAAAAGGATGCCAATATCACACAACGAAACAAACAATGACATCCTTTTGCATTTCACAGTCATTCTGGCATTTCTTTTTATTGACAGGCTGAGCTGTCAATAGATTGCCCATCCCATTTTGGTGCTGGCATTGCCGGTGTCTGAAACCTTGCGCCATTGTCCAGCCATGATTCCAGCATCAATGGGGGTACTGCCAGAACACTTCCAGCTGGGATTGCAAAAACAAGGTAGGCTACCCTCTTTTTATGAACCTCCCTGAGTTACTTGTCATTTTTTTAGTGTGCTTATGTGCTTTTTTGAACTTTTTTGGGGGGGTGTGTTTTATCTTTTTCTTTTTGAATTTCCCACGCTTGCATCTTCTCATGCAAATGGGCAGGATTGTAATCCAGGAAGTGAATGGAGCTCCATTAGAGCTCCCTTCATTACTGGGCTGCCTGTTGACGGAAGATAAGGTAAGTGTGATGGGGAGGGTTATTGTGCCAGGACAGGGACTTGTCCTTCTATCAAGTAATAATGTTAGCTTTAATAATGATTTGCAACACTTTATTCAGGAGACATTCAGACACATTAAGATGTACAAATGTCCAGAGAAGGGCAACCAAGGTGATCAAAGGTTTGGAAATCAAGACTTATTAGGAATGACTGAACGACCTGGGTATATTTAGGATGGAGAAGAGAAGACTGAGAAGTAATAAGATAACCATCTTTAAATATCTGAAAGGATGTCATGTGGAACATAGAGACAGCTTGTGTTCTGCTGCTTCAGAGACTAGAACATAGAATTATAGAATCATAGAATCATAGAGTTGGAAGAGACCTCAAGGGCCATCCAGTCCATCCCCATTCTGCCATGCAGGAATAAACAATCCAAGCATTCCTGACAGATGGTCACCCAGCCTCTGTTTAAAAACCTCCAAAGAAGGAGACTCCACCACACTCCGAGGAAGCAGCGGATTCCACTTCCGAACAGCTCTTACTGTCATGAAGTTCTTCCTAATGTTTAGGTGGAATCTCTTTTCCTATAGTTTGAACCCATGGCTCTGTGTCCTAGTCTCTGAAACAGCAGAAAACAAGCTTGCTCCATCCTCAGTATGACATCCCTTCAAATATTTAAACATGGCTATCATATCCCCTCTTCATCTTCTCTTCTCCAGGCTAAACATAGCCAGCTCCCTATGCTGCTCCTCAGAAGGCATGGCTCCTGGACCATGAAATGAGGGGCTTGAGATATGACAGTTAGAAGATGAAGTGAGAGGCTTGAAGGTAGACAGTTGAAGTCAGAGGCTTGAAGTATGATAGTTAGAGGGTGGAAATGAAGTAAAAGTGCAGGGAGAATGAATATTTGAACTATTTATGTTATGTTGTGTTATTCAACAATAAATCTTTATGTATGTTTGTTCAACACATTCATTCTGGTTATGACTGACTTTCCATTTAATTAGTCCACAATCCTTATAAACATCCACACCTAAGTACAAATACTATCCATCTGATTGGGAACTGTAGGTTATTTATTCTGTGATAGCAGTGGGAGGGGAAATCCCCTGTGTCGCAGGTTTGGTGGCAGCGAAAGTGACAAGGCAGCCAGGCTGATTGTGACATAATTTTGGTTGTGGCACACTGGGTGTTACAAATTCGGTGTCCGCGGTGGGATAAGAAAGGCCCCTGCATCACAAATTTAAGGACCCATTTTGGTTGCCCTCCTCTGTACACATTCTAGCTTGTCCATATCTTTCTGGAGTTGTGGTGCCCAGAACTGGACACAGGATTCCAGGTGAGGTCTGACCAAAGCAGAATAGAGCGGCACTGTTACATATAGTGTAACAAGAATCACAACCCGAAACATCACCCAAGGAGACCTTCTGCTGTGCTTTTTGCAATTGGACTTGTTTATCTCGGATTGGCCTTTTTAGTCATCAGCGCGCTTGCAGAAAGCGCGGGATGAGTCCTTCCTGAATCTTCGTTTGCGAAGAAAAGCCAGAGAGGGCATCTCCCAGCATTCCTCACAATTAACTATGCTATGTAACGCTGATGGGAGCTGCAGCCCTACAACATCGAGAAGCCCCCGTATTTCTCACCCTGAATTTAGTCCTTTCGCTCCTGAACTTTTCTTCTGGCCAGGTAGGGACAGAAAGAATATTTGCAGTTATTCATTTCCAGGAGGAAACATGAATTTACCCAACAGTCAAGAAACTTTGTTAGGAAGAATATTAGAGGAGAGTGTTTTTTGGGGCAATTTCACCCAGTGTTCTAACATCCTGAAATGTTGTAGAGGAACTATTCTGTGAGGAAATACATGTGGCTTTCTTGTGCAGAAAAAAGAAATTATGAGCAGAAAACAGGTGCAGAAAACACTCTTCCCTGTGCAAGAAACACATTTTCTGCGCAGAAAGCATGCTTTTGAACTGAAAATAAAACCCCATGTGTATTTCTCCACAGAATAATTCCTCCACAGCACTTTAAGACATTTGAATACTGGGGATAATGTTTCAGAGAAATATTTGGTTTCTCCCAAAGCAGGGTGTAGTTTCAACATGTCATGATGACCCCCACCTTTTTAATAAACTCATAACTGGCCACATTCTATAACCTGGCTTGCTGTGGCCTTCCACGAGGTTGGCAATAAATTGGGACTCCCCAAATACCAAGGCTGGAGTTATGCTTAAAGGCACGTATAACCTAAGGAAGGGCCTTCTAAATTTCTCAAAATGTGAAGTTGAAGGCATTCACAACTGGCATCCATAGGTTTTCCATGTGAGGCCGTGTTCTGGAAGAGTTTATTCCTGACGTTTCGCCTGCATCTGTGGCTGGCATCTTCAGAGAACGGTTGGGGAGGAATGTGTGGAGGTTTATATACTGTGAGTCCTTGTTGGAGAGGATATGTAAATTTGTGTATTTGGATGCTAGTTTCTGGGTGGAAGTATGCAAGGAGGATTTGTGTCTGTTTGGCTAATGATTGCTTAATGGTCCATTATCTGTTGGAAATCATCCTGTCCCTGGGTGGAGTCATTTGCATGTGTTGAGTTTTGATTTTAATATTTTTCAGGACTGGGATCCAGATTTTGTTTGCTTTAAGGTTTCTTCTTTCCTGCTGAAGTTGTCCAGGTGTTTGTGGATTTCAATAGGTTCTCTGTGCATTCTGACATGATAGTTGTTGGCCTGGCCCAGGATATCTGTGTTTTTAAATAGCATTTTGTGTCCAGGTTGGTTTATAACATGTTCTGCTACTGCTGATTTTTCTGGCTGGGCCCATCTGCGGTGTCTCTCATGTTCCTTGATTCATGTTTGCACACTGCGTTTAGTGGTCCCTATGTAAAGTTGTCCACAGCTGCGTGGTATGCGGGAAACTCCTGCAGCTGTGAGAGGGCCTCTTTTGTCCTTAGCTGAGCGTAGCATTTCTTGGATTTTCTTGGTTGGTCTGTAGATTGTTTGGAGGTTGTGTTTTCTCATCAGTTTCCCTATTCTGTCTGTGACTCCTTTGATGTATGGTAAAATGCCTTCCGTTTGGGTGGATATTTTTCTTCATTCCTGTGGGAGTGGGGTTATGGTCTGGCTGCTCTTGTGATGTCTAATCTGGAGTAACTATTAGCCTGTAGGGTCCAGTTTAGGTGCCTCAGTTCATCCTCCAGGTAGTGGGGTTTGCAAATCCTTTTTGCGTGGTCTACCAATGTTTTTATTGTGCTTCTTTTTTGTCCTGGGTGATGATTGGAGTTCTTGTGTAGATTATCTGTCCGTGTGTGGGGGTTTTCTGTATACCTTGTGGCCTAACCGTTGGTTTGGTTTGCAGATGACTAGGACGTCCAAGAATGGCAGTGTTCCTTCCTTTTCTTTTTCCATTGTGAATTGGATATTCGGGTGGATGCTGTTCAGGTGGTTCAGAAATATGACCAAATCTTTTTCGTGGCTTGGTGGGAGAGCCTCTGATCTGCATAGATTCCTCAAAAGGTCCTCAAAAAGTCACACCCCCAGGTAAGGGATTATGCACAAGCCCCAGAAGACTGTTAAAGTTTGAGTGATAGTGGCTGATTCTCCCTGATTCTCCCTGGGTGCCCCTGGAAGTGAAATACATCAAAGGAAATTGGATTCTCATTGCCCTGGGAGATGCAGGTCTTCCTCTTACAGATCTCCAAAATAGATGGATGCCTGTCACTCATCAATCCTAAAACATTCCTTCTTTCAATGGTCATTAACACTTCTGGGGATCCATTGCTTAATTCTGGGGATCTCTGGCAAACATTGTCTTCCTCTCAAAATAATCTTGCGTGAATGCTTGAAGCTTGAGTGTGTGTACAAAGGCTGTTAAGACTACTTACTATTAACGACATTTTTAGTTTACTTTATTTGGGGCTGAAGTCCATTCAGTAAGTACTGGTACACAGGTCAAAGATCCTGCAGTTACTCTCTCTTGCATGCCAATTTGAGCTAATTAACATTCCCCAAATCACAGTTCAGACACACATGGAAATTCCATGGACCTCAACAATTCGGCTAACAAAAGAGCATGCAACAATGAAAGAATTTGGGGATTAACATGCTTATTGCCAGGTAGGAAAACTTTGGAATTACAAAGGATCTGTGACTAATTCTTAACACACACTAGGGATGGAAATATTTGAAAATATCCAGAAAATGGTTGAGAAACCCAGACAAGACATATGTTGGACTGACAAGAATCTTTGCCGTTTGGGATATATTCTGTACAAAATGTGTGTGTGGTTGTTTTATGCAGAAAGCAGCATTTTCTGCACATCAATAATATTTCTATGAAGAGATATTATTTCCTGTCCAGAAAATAATAATTCTTGCACAGAAAATGCTATAATGGGGGATTTATTCAGCAGAAAATTTGCATGTGGCTTATTTGCATAGAAAAGAATATTTTCTGTACAGGAAATAGCTTTTTTTTTTCTGCAGAGAATAATACATCTGCATAGAAACAGTGTTTTCTACATAGAAATGGCCATTTCATGCACAGAAGATGCCATTTTCTGTGCAAAACAATCACATGTGAGTTTTGTACAGAATAAGTTTCCCCCCCCCAAAAAAAAAACCACACAGACAGCAGTAATCTAAAACAATCTGACTTCCTAGCCATACCCTTCCTTCAACCCATACCAGGTTTTTCTCACAGAACTGACCTTGATAGCTCACAGCCCTTTGATAGGAAAAGATCCGCTCCTTTGAAATGTGGTGCTGCAGAACAGTTCTACAGATACCATGGACTGCCAAAAAGATAAATCAATGGGTCCTGGAGCAAATCAAGCCTGAACTCACCCTAGAAGCCAAGATGACTAAACTGAGACTGTCGTACAGTAGGACCCCGCCGGTATCCACTGATTCATTATCCACTGATTCAATTATCCAGGGAACATAAAACAGCACACCTACCATAGAGTCTCCCTAGAAAATGTGTCCTCTCTAGCCATTTTCTAGGTCCTCCAAGGCAATTGTATGGCCTTTTAAACCAGAAGTCCAATTATTTTCAATGTGGTTCGCTATTATCCATGGTTTTTGGTATCCATCCCCCCCCCCGAACCAATCCCTAGCAGATATGGGGGTCCTACTGTACTTTGGCCATAACCTGAGAAGACAGGACTCACTAGAAAAGACAATAATGCTAGGAAAGGTAGAAGGCAGGAGGAAAAGAGGAAGATGGCATGCCAGAAGGATAGATTCAATCAAGGAAGCCACAGCCCGGAGTCTGCAAGACCTAAGTAGGCCTGCTGAAAACAGGATGACTTGGAGGTCTCTCATTCATGGGGTCATCATAAGTTGAAGATGACTTGACAGCAATTAATAACACCAATTGCTTGCTTTAATTGTCCACTCGCCCTGAGATCTCACCATAGAGGAAGGAAAATGGGAATATTTTAATAAATAACCATATGTCAGGACTGTTTAGAGGTCATCCACAAGGAACCTGAGCAAAGAAAGAGGACTTTAAAAGTATGTTGGTACCAGACAGTCCCTCCACTCGCATGTACAACACACCAAAAATAAACAAATGAAAAATTAAAGACCAAACTGCTTTGCAATGCAGAGTGATGAACGAAGAATGCAGCTTTTGAAGACTAGGCTTCTGGAGAGCCAAAGTTGTGCAAATCACACTTGTAAATTTTTTAGAGGCCATCTCTTGTAGCAGAGAGATTTGGAACATGGAAAGTCCATTTTAGGGTTGTCCCGTGGATGTCAGTAGGATGTTACAGATTATCAGATTGGACATGTGTTTTTCTGCTTGCCTTTGGCTCCAGACATTTTAAGCAACATAGGAATAGAGAGATACTGAAAAACATGTTTGGATTCCTTCTAAACAAGCAATTAATAATGGTGAGGGGAAAACCACCATCCCTTGGCTTTGAATGTCTAGGAATACAAAAGAAAATAACAAAAAGAGATTGTTAAAGTGAGAAAAGAAGCAATGCTGGTAGATATTAAATCTATCCATTTCCAATTTTCAGTTAAGAAGCATAATCAGTGGGACAGAAATCCAAGCCAAATGAAAAGGGATCACAAGGGCCATCTAGTCCACCCCCTGCCATATTGGGATGCACAGTTAAAGACACCTGAAAGATTCCCATGCAAGCTCTGTTTAACAACCTCCAACGTTGGAGATTCCACCATCCGAGGCAGTTCATTCTACTGGCAAATTGCTCTTACACTCAAGAATTTCTTCCTAACATTTACAGAGAATCTCTTTTCTTGCAGTTTGAATCCAGGTTCATGGAAATGGAATTCTAGGCTGCATCAATAGGACTATAGTGTCTAGACTGAGGGATGTAATCTCTGGCTTTTCTTCACAAACAAAGATTCAGGAAGGACTCATCCCGCACTTTCTGCAAGCGCGCTGATGACTAAAAAGGCCAATCCGAGATAAACAAGTCCAATTGCAAAAAGCACAGCAGAAGGTCTCCTTGGGTGATGTTTCTGGATGTTGTTTCAGGGAGTCTTTGTATCGCTTGAGATGTTGTTTCAGGGAGTCTTTGTATCGCTTTTTCGGAGCGCCCCTCTTACGATGACCCGTGGCGAGTTCACCGTAGAGTACTATTTTTGGGAGACGATGGTCCTCCATCCTAGAAATGTGCCCTGCCCAGTGCAGCGCATTCTCAATACCATGGCCTCAATGCTAGTGATCCCTGCTTGCTCAAGGACAGCAACATTTGTCACATAGTCAGTCCAGTGTATATTTAGGATTGTGCATAGACAGCGCTGATGAAAGCTCTTGAGGAGTCGTAAGTGGTGGCGATAGGTGACCCATGTTTCAGATCCATAAAGGAGAATAGACAGTACAATGGCTCTATACACACTGATTTTTGTGCTTTGCCTCAGGTGTTTATTACTCCAGACTCTTTTGTGAAGTCTTCCAAATGCACTATATGCCTTTGCTAATCTGTGATCGATCTCTTTGTCAATCTTGGCATCTGAGGAGATGATGCTTCCCAGGTAGGTGAACTGCTGAACGGACTTGAGATGCAGTCATCATCACCCTGTACAAGAAAAAAGGAGCAAAATCCGACTGCTCAAACTATCGAGGCATAACACTGCTCTCTATTGCTGGAAAAATCCTTGCAAGGATACTCCTGAACAGATTAGTTCCCGCTATTGCAGAAGAACTTCTCCCTGAAAGCCAATGTGGCTTCAGGGCCAATTGGAGTACTACAGACATGGTATTTGTCCTTAGGCAACTGCAAGAAAAATGTAGGGAGCAGAACAAGGGTCTCTATGTAACATTTGTCAACCTCACCAAAGCCTTTGACACCGTGAGTAGAAAAGGTCTGTGGCAGATCCTGGAAAGACTAGGATGTCCCCCCAAATTCCTTAAAATGATTATCTTGCTACACGAGGGCCAGCGTGGCCAAGTCAGATATGGCGATGCTCTTTCAGAGCCCTTTCTAATAACTAATGGAGTGAAGCAAGGTTGTGTTCTTGCACCAACTTTATTTACAATCTTCTTTAGCATGATGCTCCAAAGGGCTATGGCAGAGCTTGAAGAAGATGACAGCATCTATATACGTTACCGTACTGATGGTAGCTTGTTTAACTTAAGCCGTCTGAGGGCTCACACTAAGACTCTAAACTATCTAGTCCGTGAGCTGCTCTTCGCCGATGATGCTGCCCTTGTTGCCCACACAGAAGCAGCTCTGCAGCGCCTAACGTCCTGCTTCGCAACAGCTGCAGAGCTGTTTGGGCTGGAAGTCAACCTGAAGAAAACAGAAGTTCTTTACCAGCCTGCACCACAGGATGAACACCACCATCCCCACATTGCCGTCGGCAAATCTGTGCCCAAGTCCGTTCAGCAGTTCACATCATTTAACATTATTTATAAAAAATATTTATATTCCACTCTATTTTGTACAAACAGGGTGTAAAAGTGATTTGACTAAATCAGAAATTTTAAACCAATGAGGAATGATTTAAACAGAGAAAAATTATGTTATGCCATTTGTCAAAGAAACAAGCCAATTTAAATCAGTGAAAGCCACTTTAAAAACTTTTGAAATGACAACATATATGCAGACTGGGATGAAATTAGTTAGGCCCCAGGGGCTTTAATAAAAAGCCATGTTTTTCTTCTCTTGGTGCTGGAACGAAGCCAGCATTGGTTCCAGTTGGGCTTCTGACGGAGGGAACTTTCACAAGCAGGGTGTCACACCTGAAAAGACCCTGGATGACATCCTCCACAGTGTGTTTTCCCCCATTCGTGAAACAAAGAAGAGCTCCAGCCCTCCCCTGACAGAAAACTTCAATCCTCAGGCTGGTGCATATGGGGAGATTTGCTCCTACCATTTGGTAGTGCTAACTAGATTAGACCCCTTTCCACCCAGTTTCTGTTTAAAAACCTCCAAAGATGGAGACTCCACCACACACCAAGTGCATTCCACTTCCAAACAGCTCTTACTGTCAGGAAGGTCTTCCTATTGCTTAGGTGGAATCTCTTTTCCTGGAGTTTGTGTCCTTTGCTCCGTGTCCTTGTCTCCAGAGCTGCAGAAAACAAGCTTGCTCCATCCTCAGTTTGACATCCCTTCAAATATTTAAACATGGCTCTCATGTCCCCTCTCAACCTTTTCTTCTCCAGGCTGAACACATAGGGCTGACTATAATTGAATATTGCAAACAGAGTAACACTTTAAAGCTCAATATATATTTTTAACAACATGCAACAAATTAGACAATAAATTTGATATGCATGCATTCTCTTTAGGGTTATTTTTCCAGAAACAAAGGGAGGTGAAAAGTCAAAAATCTTCAGGATGTAAAAGGCACTGCTTATTATGTGAAGAACGTAATTGAAAATTTAGCTCTGAGTGAAAAAGAGAAATTGCCAAACCATCATTGGAAAAGATTTTGGCCGTGGTTTAGTGACACACCCCCGGCAATAACATAAAAGGATATTTTAAATAAATATTTTATTATTATTATTGTATCTTTGTATTATTTTGGTTTTTCTATTAATCTTTTATTGATTTTTTTCTTTTCTAAATAGGTATAATTGTAATGTGTAAATATAATGTGATTATCATGTGTTTAGATTAAGAGGAAAAATGTATTAGTGTTAGGATAGATCGCTTTATGTTTGTATTAATAAGAAAAGAGGAAAACAATTATTATTACTTTTGCGTTATTTTTACAGCCTTTTGCAGTCGGGTGTATTTTTCAGTAGAATGATCTTATTCCAATAAAAAATTCCAAAAATTCCAAAAAAATTCCAAAGTCCCAGCTAAACACACAACTGAAAATGCCAACACCTCATTCAAGGTGAAAAGGGCCAACTTCTAAGCCATGGCAACTGGAGCTCTCCAGCTTTCCCTCTTTTTCTGAAAACAATCAGCAAGGACAGCCAATTCCTGAGAGTTTCCCCACCTACTGGGCCTTACCCATAAGTCATGGGATCTGTCTTGGTTCCTGTATAGAGATAAAAGTGGGATAGAAATTAATTAGATAGATAGATAGATAGATAGATAGACAGACAGACAGATATGGGTTACACTAGCCATTGAATGTACGTCAGGGATGGGAATCAATGCACTCTCTAGATCTTGTTACACTGCAGGGATCACCAGCATTGAGGCCATGATATTGAGAACACAGCTGCGCTGGGCAGGGCACATTTCTAGGATGGAGGACCATCGTCTCCCAAAAATAGTACTCTACGGTGAACTCGCCACGGGTCATCGTAAGAGGGGCGCTCCGAAAAAGCGATACAAAGACTCCCTGAAACAACATCTCAGGCTCGGCCAAATTGATCACCAACAATGGTCCGCCCTGGCCTCACATCGGGAGGCATGGAGACGCACTATCCACAACGCTGCAGCCTTATTTGAGAACTCACGACGAACAAGTCTTGGAGAGAAACGACAACACAGAAAGAATCACAACCCAAAAACATCACCCAAGGAGACCCAAAGGGTGCTCAGCAGTGGCTCCTCTTCGTCTTGGAAAGATGTGACCAGTGGGGTGCCACAGGGTTCTGTCCTGGGCCCAGTGCTATTCAACATCTTTATCAATGACTTAGATGAGGGAATTAGGGGCATACTTATCAAATTTGCAGATGACACCAAATTGGGAGGAGTAGCTAATACCCTAGAGGATAGGATCAAAATTCAGAATGACCTGGATAGACTGGAGAGCTGGGCCAAAGCTAACAAAATGAAATTCAATACGGAGAAATGTAAACTACTGCACTTAGGGCGGAAAAATGAAATGCATAAATATAGGATGGGAGAGACCTGGCTGAATGAGACTACGTGTGAAAGGGATCTAGGAGTCCTAGTAGACCACAAGTTGAACATGAGCCAACAGTGTGATGCGGCAGCTAAAAAGGCCAATGCAATTTTGGGCTGTATCAATAGAAGTATAGTGTCTAGATCAAGGGAAGTAATAGTGCCACTCTATTCTGCCTTGGTCAGACCTCACTTAGAATACTGTGTCCAGTTCTGGGCACCACAATTCAGAAAGGATATTGACAAATTGGAGCGTGTCCAGAGAAGGGCAACTAAAATGGTGAAAGGTCTGGAAACAATGCCTTATGAGGAGAGACTTAGGGAGCTGGGTATGTTTAGCCTGGAAAAAAGACGGTTTAGAGGTGATATGATAGCCCTGTTTAAGTATTTGAAGGGATGTCACGCTGAGGATGGAGCAGGGTTATTTTCTGCTGCTCCAGAGACTGGAACACGGAGCAATGGGTGCAAGCTCCAGGAACAGAGATTCCACCTCAACATTAGGAGGAACTTTTTGACAGTAAGAGCTGTTCGGCAGTGGAACGCACTCCCTCGGAGCGTGGTGGGGTCTCCTTCCTTGGAGGTCTTTAAACAGAGGCTGGATGGCCATCTGTCGGGGATGCTTTGATTGTGATTTCCTGCGTGGCAGGGGGGTTGGACTGGATGGCCCTCGTGGTCTCTTCCAACTCTGCAATTCTATGATTCTATGATTCTATGATTCTGCTGTGCTTTCTGCAACCGGACTTGTATATCTCGGATTGGCCTTTTTAGTCATCAGCGCGCTTGCAGAAAGCACGGGATGAGTCCTTCCTGAATCTTCGTTTGCGAAGAAAAGCCAGAGAGAGTAAATGATGTCCAACAAATCTAGGATGCTGACATCAAGGGGTCTGCCACCTCAGGGGTGCAAAGGGAGGAACTGCTGCTTTCAAAGTCTAATTTCTGGTCTGTGACTATTCCTCTGTTTCCTGCCAGAGAGAAGGAGAGCAGCTTCTGGACAGCAAGTTTCCTGCCAGTTTCCATGCCAGTTTCCTGCCAGGGAGAAGAATTCTGACTGGGGAGATTGAAGAATTTCAGTAACCAAACAAAAATACAGCATACCTAAAAGTACAGTTTAGCATTCTCAGCATTAACTAAGAGTTCTTAGATTACCTAAACGCTCTCACCATGGACACTGAGGGGGCTGCTGCAGTCACTTGCAACACTTGTGGGATGTTTTTATTCTTGTCTACAGACGTGGGGAACTTCACATGCACCAAGTGCAAGCTGGTAGCCCTCTTGGAGGAGAAAGTACAGCAGCTGGAGACACGGATAGCTACACTTCAACAGATTCGCGAGCAAGAGGTTTTCCTGGACAGAACAGAACGAACAGTCTTGGATGGAGACCGCACAGAGGAAGTGACTGTGGAGGAGAGGGTCACTTCACAGACACAGGAAGTAGACAGCTGGAGGAATGTCACACACAGAACAAGAAAATCCATGGATTCTTCGAGCAGCTTGCAGCTACAGAATCGATTCGAAGCCCTATCTCTTATCAAGGATAATGAGGAAGAACAGCATGGACAGACTTCAGGGGTAGAGCAGCGGACCTTGAGAGGACCACCGCAAGGAACAGCAGCTGCGAAGCCTCAGCGGAGGCGTGTGGTGGTGGTGGGGGACTCCTTGCTGCGGGGTACAGAAGCAGTGGTATGCGGGCCTGACAAGATGACTCGGGAGGTGTGTTGTCTCCCTGGGGCAAAGATCTGTGATGTGACCGAGAGGCTGACAAGACTTGTCAAGCCTACGGATCATTACCCCTTCCTTTTGGTCCATGTGGGAACCAATGATACTGCAAGGCACAGCTTTCCCAAGATCAGAAGAGATTATGAGGCCCTGAGGAGGAAGCTGAAAGAAATGGACGCACAGGTGGTCATCTCGTCTCTTCTGCCAGTTGAAGGGCATGGTCCAAGAAGGGAGAGGAAAATAGCTGACGTAAACAACTGGCTCCGTAGATGGTGTCGCCGAGAACAAATTGGATTCTTGGATCATGGACTGCGCTTCCATGCGGGGGGACTTCTGGCAAGAGATGGGGTGCATCTTACAACAGTTGGAAGAAACATTTTTGCCAACAGTCTCAAGAATTTGATCAGGAGGGCTTTAAACTGAGTCAAATGGGGGAGGGAGACAGTATTCTGGAAGGCAAAAGGGCTGGAGAAAATAGTCAAACTGTCATAGAGGGAACAAGGCAAACAGTGCAAGGACCCAAGAGTGGGAGGCAAAAAAACTTGCACAGGGAGCAAGTAAAGGGAACACATGGTCTCAGATGTCTCTACACTAATGCACAGAGCATGGGAAATAAGCAAGATGAACTTGAACTCCTCGCACTACAAAACAAATACGATATAATAGGCATTACTGAAACCTGGTGGGACGAGTCTCATGATTGGAATGTAGGAATAGAGGGGTATAACCTTTATAGGAGAAACAGGCCAAACAGGAAAGGAGGAGGAATAGCATTATATGTCAGGGATATTTACACCAGTGAGGTGATCCATGACATCAATACTGGAAGCCAGGTGGAGAGCATCTGGATAAAAATTAAAGGGGAGGGAAACAACAGGGATGTTATTGTGGGACTCTACTACAGACCCCCAAATCAGACGGAGGAATTGGATGTTGCCTTTCTAGAACAGATGAACACACATGCAGAAAGGAGAGATGTAGTAGTGATGGGGGACTTCAACTATCCTGATATTTGCTGGCAATCTAACTCAGCCAAAACTTCAAGGTCTAGCAAATTCCTTACATGCCTGGAAGACAATTTCATGGTCCAAAAGGTGGAAGAGGCAACAAGGGGGTCAACTATTTTAGATCTGATCCTAACCAACAGAGACGACCTGGTTAATGGGGTGCAAGTGGTGGGATCCTTAGGTGAGAGTGATCATGTTCTCCTGGAGTTTGTTATACAATGGAAAGGAGAAGCCAGGCATAGTCAGACACGCATTCTTGACTTTAGGAGAGCTGATTTCAATAAACTCAGGGAAATACTGGGGGTGATCCCATGGTCAGGAATACTAAGAGAGAAGAGACCTCAAGTCGGATGGGACTTTCTCAAAAAGGAGATACTGAAGGCACAATTTCAAATAGTACCATTGAGGAAGAAAAATGGGAGGTGTCTCAAGAAACCAGGATGGATGACTAAAGAACTTTCAATGGAGCTAAGTTTTAAACGGAACATGTATAGGAAATGGAAAAGGGGGGAAATCACCAAAGAAGAATTCAAACAGATAGCGAGCACATGTAGGAGTAAAGTCAGAAAAGCTAAAGCGCAGAATGAGCTCAGGCTTGCTAGGGAGGTTAAGAACAATAAAAAGGGTTTTTTTGGGTATGTCCGCAGCAAAAGGAGGAAGAAGGAAATTATAGGGCCACTACGTGGAGAAGATGGCAAAATGCTAACAGGGGACAGAGAATAGGCAGAATTACTCAACACCTTCTTTGCCTCAGTGTTTTCAGAAAAGGAAAAGGAGGACCAACCTGAGGATAATGGAACAGAGGACACAATAGGGGAAATCCAGCTCAAAATAAGTAAAGAGGTAGTACAGGAATACCTTCTTGATCTAAATGAATTTAAATCTCCAGGACCAGATGAACTACATCCAAGAGTCTTAAAAGAGCTGGCAAATATAATCTCAGAGCCATTGGCAATAATCTTTGAGAACTCCTGGAGAACAGGAGAAGTCCCAGCAGACTGGAGGAGGGCAAACATTGTTCCCATCTTCAAAAAGGGGAAAAAAGAGGATCCCAACAATTATCGTCCAGTTAGTCTGACATCAATACCAGGGAAGATTCTAGAGCAGATCATTAAACAGAGAGTCTGTGAACATTTAGAAGGCAATGCCATAATCACAAAAAGTCAACATGGGTTTCAGAGTAACAAGTCATGCCAGACTAATCTGATCTCTTTTTTTTGATAAAGTTACCAGCTTGGTAGATGAAGGGAATGCTGTGGACATCGCATACCTTGATTTCAGTAAGGCCTTTGACAAGGTTCCCCATGACATTCTTGCAAACAAGCTTGTAAAATGTGGGCTAGACAAGTTAACTGTTCAATGGATTTGTAATTGGTTGACCGGCTGAACCCAAAGGGTGCTCAGCAGTGGCTCCTCTTCGTCTTGCAAAGATGTGACCAGTGGGGTGCCACAGGGTTCTGTCCTGGGCCCAGTGCTATTCAACATCTTTATCAATGACTTAGATGAGGGAATTAGGGGCATACTTATCAAATTTGCAGATGAGACCAAATTGGGAGGAGTAGCTAATACCCTAGAGGACAGGATCAAAATTCAGAATGACCTGGATAGACTGGAGAGCTGGGCCGAAGCTAACAAAATGAGATTCAATACGGAGAAATGTAAAGTACTGCATTAGGGCGGAAAAATGAAATGCATAAATATAGGATGGGAGAGACCTGGCTGAATGAGACTACGTGCGAAAGGGATCTAGGAGTCCTAGTAGACCACAAGTTGAACATGAGCCAACAGTGTGATGCGGCAGCTAAAAAGGCCAATGCGATTTTGGGCTGTATCAATAGAAGTATAGTGTCTAGATCAAGGGAAGTAATAGTGCCACTCTATTCTGCCTTGGTCAGATCTCACCTAGAATACTGTGTCCAGTTCTGGGCACCACAATTCAAAAAGGATATTGACAAATTGGAGCGTGTCCAGAGGAGGGCGATTAAAATGGTGAAAGGTCTGGAAACGATGCCTTATGAGGAGAGACTTAGGGAGCTGGGTATGTTTAGCCTGGAAAAAAGACGGTAAGAGGCGATATGATAGCCCTGTTTAAGTATTTGAAGGGGTGTCACCTTGAGGATGGAGCAAGCTTGTTTTCTGCTGCTCCAGAGACTGGAACACAGAGCAATGGATGCAAGCTCCAGGAACAGAGATTCCACCTCAACATGAGGAGGAACTTTTTGACAGTAAGAGCTGTTCGGCAGTGGAACACACTCCCTCGGAGCGTGGTGGGGTCTCCTTCCTTGGAGGTCTTTAAACAGAGGCTGGATGGCCATCTATCGGGGATGCTTTGATCAAGATTTCCTGCGTGGCAGGGGGTTGGACTGGATGGCCCTCGGGGTCTCTTCCAACTCTGCACTTCTATGATTCTATGATTCTATGATTCTATGGGCTCTCTCCCTTCCCATTTCACCACCCGTTCTTCATGAACAGTTCACATCCACATGAATATTTACATTGATATTATAGGCCAAATCCACCCTACACAAGTCATCCAGTTTGAAACTGGATTATTAGCCATGGCTCCTTCCTAGGGAATCCTAGGATTGGTAGTTTTTCAAGGTCTTCAGCCTTCTCTGGCAAAGAGTGCTGGTACCTTAGCAAACTACAAATCCCAGGGTTCCATACGAATTTGAATCCAGTTTCAAACTGGATGATTTGTGTACATTCTTTGGCAGAGAAGGCAAAAGACCTTGTAAAAATACAAATCGCAGAATTTTATAGGAAGGAGCCATTGCAAATACTGTAATCCAGTTTCAAACTGGATTATTTGTGTAGTGTGGATTCGGCTGCAGCAGTGTGAATGTTCACTTAGAACTCTGGGAATCCAGTGTTCAAATCCTGGCTCAGCCATGGTAACCCAGTGGGTGATCTTGGGCACATCACACTCTCTCTCAGCCTCAAGTCCTAGAATAGGGTTGCCATACCCATCAAAGTCACCTGGAAGTTACACAACAACAGCAACAAAGCTTAGGAGAGGCAGCATGGTGTGATGGTTTGAGTGTAGTACTGGGACTCCAGGAGACTGCTCAGCTCTGGAAACCCACCAGGTGGCCTTAGGCAAGTCATACTCTCTCAGCCCCAGAGGAAAGAAACGGCAAACCTCCTTTGAATAAATTTTACTAAGAACGCCCTAGAAGAGGCAGTGTGGTGTAGTGCTTTGAGTGTTGGACTAGGACTCAGGGAGGCCAGGATTTGAATCCCTACTCAGCCATGGTAGCCCACTGGGTGACTGTGGACAAAGAACACTCTCTCAGCCTCAGAATGCACATAACAACAACGTTACTAAAATGATTCCAGCCAATGGGATTATGTAGGAGTAAAAAGGTATATCCAAGTACATGGGCAGTTCATATCCAACCAAAAAGAAAACAAAACAAAAACAGGAGTATGTTTGGGGTGTCACAGTAGTGCACTGGTGCCTCTGAGCATATCAAGAGGACCAGGCAGCAAGAGTTGTTGTAGCAGAGTTGCAATCATCAGGCGAAGAAATGAGCACATAGACACAGATGTGCATCTAAACTATTTCTCTTTACTAAAGCATATTATAGTGATATTTACAATGAGTCTGAGACTCCTTTCATATGGATGATCTATCACAGCACAATACACAGTCCAGTCCTCCCACTGTATATCCCAGACTGAAAGCACACAGTCTGAGAGGAAAATCCAAGTCAAGAGAACAGAGACAGTGGTTCTCATTTCTCACAGAGAGAAGGCTCTGGCCTTACTAAAAAAGGTCAATGCAGTTTTGGGCTGCATCAATAGCAGTATAGTGTCTAGATCAAGGGAAGTAATAGTGCCACTCTATTCTGCCTTGGTCAGGCCTCACCTAGAATACTGTGTCCACTTCTGGGCAACATAGTTCAAAAGGGATATTGATAAATTAGAGCGTGTCCAGAGGAGGACGACTAAAATTGTGAAAGGTCTGGAAACCATGCCTTATGAGGAAAGACTTGGGGAGCTGGGTATGTTTAGCTTGGAAAAAAGACGGTTAAGGGGCGATATGATAGCCCTGTTTAAGTATTTGAAGGGGTGTCACATTGAGGATGGAGCAAACTTGTTTTTCTGCTGCTCCAGAGACTAGAACATGGAGCAATGGATGCAAGCTCCAGGAACAGAGATTCCACCTCAACATGAGGAGGAACTTTCTGACAGTAAGAGCTGTTCAGCAGTGGAACACACTCCCTCGGAGCGTGGTGGGGTCTCCTTCCTTGGAGGTCTTTAAACAGAGGCTGGATGGCCATCTGTCGGGGATACTTTGATCAAGATTTCCTGTGTGGCAGGGGGGTTGGACTGGATGGCCCTCGTGGTCTCTTCCAACTCTCCAATTCTATGATCCTATGAATCCACTGTTGCCTGGACTCTTGGGGGGGGGGGTCTCCTTCCTTGGAGGTCTTTAAACAGAGGCTGGATGGACATCTGTCGGGGATGCTTTGATCAAGATTTCCTGCATGGCAGGGGGTTGGACTGGATGGCCCTCGTGGTCTCTTCCAACTCTACAATTCTATGATTCTATGATTCTATGATTCTTTCCTTCCCACGGCTGTCTCCCAGACATAATCTAGATATGCTGGCCAGCTGCATTTAGCCTTCTCATTACTGGCCCCTGCAGGCTGTAGCATACCATACTAACTCTTTATAATATAAATTTCCAGTGGTTGTATATCCCACCACCCTGACATGGGAGACATAGGACTTTTTCAGACACCCCTTACCGCGCAAGAAGCCTCCAGAACAATAACGACACGGTCATGCGGCAGGGGTCCGTTTCGGATGACACCGTCTCTCTCTTGGCATCGTCCGTGACTGTCCTGGGTAAGATTGAAGACAGCCATGCCATTTTTTATTCACGGACAATGGCTTTTAAAGGAGGGGCCCTTTTAAAAGTGAGTGAGCCAGCCATGCCTCTGTTCCACAGTAGAGGATTTGTGGGAGTGTGCCCGTCCTCTGAGACAAGGGCAGGCGGAAGACTCAGCTTCAAACTGGGAAATCAATTCCTGAAATATTTCAGAGTGCAACAATAAAACAAATTGCAAGTAAGTCGGATTCTTGTTTTTTAGGGAAAGGAAGAGAGGAGATGAAAGGTTAAGAGTAGTCCTGGCTTGTCACGAGCATCATTGCTTCTTACCTTTCTGCTATGAAAGACGGTGTTGATGCACAAGCTCAATACAAACCTACTTTGCTCCACAAACGATATCTGCCTTCATCCCATGTCTTTCTGCGATGGTGGGACTGCAAGAGGCAGGGTGTTCTTTGAGGAGCAACCTCTCTTTGACACCACTTTATTATCCTGTATTCCTTTGACTGCCCCACGACTGTGCACTCAGCATCTCGAAGTCACACATTCAGCAACAGCCGCACCGTTTTTGATCTATCTGAGCAAAGACTGCACTTTCGGAGGAGAGGACTTTTATCTGGCAAGTGCTCTCCAGCTGCTATTTCCAATATGCTTGTTACTCTGACAGTTTAAAGGGGTTTGGCTCCCGGACGTGATTTTTGCTGCATCATCAAAGTGGTGTCTGATTTTTGCCAGCTATCCAAGGAAACAATAATTTCCACCCCCTCCCTTTCACTGGCCAGAGAGGACCAGAGGGTCTCTTTTCAGATGATGTGATGCTGGTGTCAAGGGAGGGAACCATTTAGTAGATCCGGATCAACAGGGATATTCAACTTTCTCTCTGCTTCCATGACTTATAAGAATGTCATCCTCCTTGGCAGGCAAAAATGTTTTTGTTTAAGCAGGCCTTTGATGTATAACTGAACCTGTATGGTTTTTATTGAGTTTTTTTTTTAAATGTTAATCTGTTTTTTACTCTGTATGGGGACACACTATCCACAATGCTGCAGCCTTATTTGAGAACTCACGCCGAACAAGTCTTGAAGAGAAACAACAACGCAGAAAGAATCACAACCTGGAAACATCACCCAATGAGACCTTCTGCTGTGTTCTCTGCAACCGGACTTGTTTATCTCGGATTGGACTTTTCAGTCATCAGCGTGCTTGCAGAAAGTGCGGGATGAGTCCTTCCTGAATCTTCGTTTGCAAAGAAAAGCCAGAGAGAGAGAGAGAGAGAGAGAGAGAGAGAGAATTACTTTTAAACTGTGGTTTTAATTGTTTTGTTAGCCTGCTTCGGGAGAAAGGTGGCATAAATAAATAAATAAATAAGATTTATAAGAATGTTGTCCTTGGTTTGGATTTTGTATTCTTGTGAAGGGGCCTTGAATTAAAGATGCCACTGAAGGAACAATGGTTAACGTTCTGCAGGGGATTTATGCATACATAAATGCATTTACTAGAATATTCATATCTCACTTGATATCCAAAGATTTCAAGGTGACATATAGCAAAATGAATTTTACATCAAAGATCTCAGGACGGCTTACAAATAGTATCAAAGCAGGTTAAACAGTTTAAAACAATAAAATAATTAAATAAGCTAAAAACATATTAGACAACAATAATAAGTCAAAAACAGATTTGAAAGTTCTTAAATCTATGTACAACCATATCTGAGATGAATTAATGAGGCCCAAAGAGTTGGGCTGCTGACACACTGCAGAAATAATGCAGTTTGACACCACTTTAACTGCTGTGGCTCCATCCTATGGAATCCTGGGATTTGCACTTAGTTGTGGCTCTCTGACAGAGAAGGCTAACTACTACCAACCATGGGGAGTGACAATAATAAGCCAACTTATGAGCTCTCTGACAGAGAAGGCTAAATATCTCACAACATGACAAATCCCAGAAGGCCATACCATTGAGCCATTGTAGTTAAAGTGGTGTGAAACTGGGTTATTTCTGCAATGTGGCAGCAGCCTGCCTCAATGAGGACTAGGCTCAACAGATTTTTTTGCTTTGTCAGTGTAAAAGAGGGATGGGCAACTGTGGTGGGCCCAGGGGTCATTTTCCTGCCCCTGCGACTCTCAGAAATGTTTTTAAAATTGCAGCAAATACAGAACTGGAAATAGCTGGACAATCAGCTCTAATTTTAAAAGTAAGGCTTCTTTAAAATGTTAAAACAGTATAAGAGGGTCTGTAACCTCTTTTAAAAGTGGGTTGCCAGCCCTGGAGGCTCCCAGGAAAAGTAGTTAATTCCATTTTTGTGGTCAGAAAAAAAAAAAAAAAGGTTATTCAGTCTGAAAAGAGTCTGTAAGACTACCAAATTGCGGCAAAGTTGGCTGTTGGAATGATAAATGATAGATAGGATTATGGGACCATTAAGTCCCAAAGTAGTCTATGCCATCGTATTTCCCATTTCTATGTACAGATGTAAAAGCTGGACACCAAAAAAAGCTGGTAGAAAGGAAATCAACTCATTTGAAATGAGTTGGTTCTGGAGGAGAGTGCTGTGCATTCCATGGATGGCCAAACCCCCCCCCCCCAAAAAAAGGGCCAAAGAGCAAATCAAGCCTGAAGAACTCTCCCAGGAAGCCAAGATGACTAAACTGGGGCTATCATACATTGGACACATGATGAGACCATGCGACTCACTGGAAAAGGTGATAAATGCTGCAAAATGTGGAACACAGTGGGAAATTAGGAAGACCACATTACAAACTTCCTGACAGTAAGAGCTGTTTGGAAGTGGAATACATTGCTGCTGGGAGTGTGGTGGAGTCTCCTTCTTTGGAGGTTTTTAAACAGAGGCTGGATGGCCATCTGTCAGGAATGATTTGACTGTGTATTCCTGCATGGCAGAATGGGGTTGGACTGGATGGCCCTTGGGGTCTCTTCCAACTCTAGGATTCTAAGATTCTATGAAATGGATTGATTTACACTGACCAGAATACTTCACCTTTTGGCTGGAGGATTCTGGCCCCAGAGCTGGCATGGATTCCCCCCACTATTCCTGCAACGAAACAGATAGAAGTCCATATGCACATGCCAGGCTGTATCAGTGGACGCCTCCGCCGCTGTCTCACATCACACTCTCTGGAGTCGGGAAGGAGGCCTTCAGCATGTGACTAGGCTGTTCACATGCAGGGGGACTTGCTCGTGTGCTGGGTGTCTCCTTCCCAGTGGTGGTGGCGGAGGTGTCTGGATATGCAGCCTGGCATTCACGTACGGACCCTTCATTCCTGCTCCAGACCTATCTGGGTTTTCGCACATGATGTGGGTTTTCCAGGGTGTTTCTTAAAAACGTTGTGAAAGGCTTTATCACGGCTTCCCCATGGCTTTGCCTCAGATGTTGTCAGGACTGTCTGGAGGCAGATCAGGGCAAGAGCCCTGCATCGTTTGGACTGCAGGGCTCCAACAAGGGGGAAAGCTGGGATAAATTGATCATCTAGACAAGCCCTCTCTCTGCCAAGGAAGCCATGGCTGTCCTGACTTTTCATGACCTGAGCATGGCTGTTGATGGCGTTGGCTCTTGGAGGTGTCTTATTCATACGGTCACCATAAGCTGGAGTCATCCAGAGGGCAGCTAACAAGAACAACACCTTCGGGGTGTCCCAGCTGAGGAGTCTGAGTGAAACTTAGAGCCAGTCCAGCCTATTATTTTAAAAAATCAGATATGTTGCCACAAAAAGCCTCATTTCTCACCCGTTGGGACTTCCTAGAAAAGTGTTTTCAATCCACCCATATCACTCCACCTGGGGAGGGGAAGTGTAAAAGAAGCTGGTTTAGCAATTTGGCCAAAAAAGGGGAGAAGACATTCAAATGCCATAATCCCAGTATAGAGCATTGGCCAGTGGGAGATCTCTTCTGTGCCTTTGCTCACTATTGGCTCTGGAGACCTGGATGGGCATACCTTCCTTTAAAAAAAAAAAAGCTACCGTGTTCCCAAAATCTTATTGTTCTAGCATAAACACCCAGGGCTCCCCTTTCCATACAAAATAGAAAAAGAATGTGCCTTTACTTTAAACCAGCACAATTCACCTCCTGAAAAAGAAAGGAGCTTTTTGCTGCCATCTATCCTGACATAAAAAGAACCCAGCTGTTAGGTAGGAATAAAATACTTCTGCTTGTGCGATGAATTACTCTTGATATTTCGTGAAAAGGGGAGCTTCATCTGGCTGTTTTTTTAAAAAGCAAACCCTGAGAACTTAGCAACAGATAGAGCAACAAAATAGGAACATTTCTCCACTTTCCCCCCTCCCTCTAAGTGAATCCACCCATTTCAGGAGCCATTTCAAGTGTGAGAGAGTGCCATTTCTGGTATGTTATAGCCTGCATTTTATAGATAAGGGCTCAGATGGCAGGGTACATTAGGACAGGATTGCTACTGTACTTTGACTCTTCTTACTAATAGAAGCTATGGACCATGTTTGTAAGTCTGCAAGGCTCGGGAGCATACACACACACACACACACACACACACATCCTTCAGTGAATTAGGTACCATGATGGGGAAAGCCTTGAGTTTGTATGCTGAGTGAAGGAAGTGAGCCATTTGAAACTACTCACTGGTGCATGAACGACAAAAACTCACCCCACTGAAATATCAATATCCAAAAATTCAAAGGGAGTGTTGTTTAAATTAGCAGCCAGGAGAGATAAAAACTTAAAAGAGACGCTAAGAAGGAGGTAGATAAGATCCTTAACTGCAAAGATAGATAACTGAACACTGAAGTGAGGATCATCCATAATATCATATTTCTGATTTCTGCCAATGGTGAAAGCTGGACAGTGAAGAAAGCTGGCAGGAAGAAAATCAACTCATTTGATTTCGGATGAGGGGGAGAGGAATCAAACAAATACCATCCAGTCAGCCTGACATCGATACCAGGAAAATCTCTGAAGCAGACCATGAAACAGAGAGACTGTAAGCACTTAGAAAGGGATGTCATGATCACAAAAAGTCAATATGGGTTTCTGAAAAACAAGTCATGCCAGACTAACCTTCTCTCTCTCTTTTTGCTGATAGAGTTAAAAGCTTCGTAGATGAAGGGTATGCTGTGGATGTAGCATATCTTGATTTCAATAAGGCCTTTGACAAAGTTTGCCCATGATATTTTTTGCAATTAAGCTAGTAAAATGTGTGCTAGACAATGCAACTGTTAGGTGGATTTGTAATTGGTTGACCGACCAAACCCAAAGGGCAGTCACCAATGGCTCCTCTTCATCTTGGAGAGAAGGGGCTATTTGGGGTGACACTGGGTTATGTCCTTGGCCCAGTGCTATTCAACATCTTTATCAATGACTTGGTTGAGGGAATGGAGTACATTTTATTTATTTATTTATTTATTTTTGGATATTTATACCCCTCTGTTCAGCCACAAAGGCTCTCAGAGTGGCTTACAAATTGTTAAGCAATAGCACTTACACAGCTATACCGCTTTATAGCACACTAGGCACTCTCTAGGCAGTTTCCAATGTGTGTTAGCTAATTGCCCCCAACAAGTTGGATACTCATTTTACTGACCTACAAAAGGATAGAAGGCTGAGTGGACCTTGGAGCCCTTGGGATTGAACTTGCAACATTGTGGCTACAGTACTGGCATTTAACCACTGCGCCATCAGGGCATGCTTATCAAATTTGCAGATGACACCAAATTAAAAGGAGTAGTGATTACCCTAGAGGACATGGTGAGAATCCAAAATGACATTAACAGATTGGACCTTAACAGATTGGAAAGCTGGGCCAAAATGAACAAAATGAATTTCAACAGGGAGAAGTGTAAGGTACTACACTTGGGGGTTGGGGAGAAATGCAGAGATATGGGATGGTTGACATCTGGCTCGACAACAGTGCATGCGAAAGGGATTTAGGGTTTAGTATCATCAGCTGACCATGAGTCAGCAGTGTGACACAGCAGCTAAAAAAGCCAATGTGATTCTAGGCTGCATCAATAAAAGTATAGTGTCTAGAGTGAGGGAAGAAATATTGCCACTGTATTCTACTTTGGTCAGATCTCATCTGGAATAAACTGTCCAGTTCCGGGCACCACAATTTAAGAAGGACATTGACAAACTTCCTTGGAGGTCTTTAAACAGAGGCTGGATGGCCATCTGTCGGGGATGCTTTGATCAAGATTTCCTGCGTGGCAGGGGGGTTGGACTGGATGGCCCTCGTGGTCTCTTCCAACTCTGCAATTCTATGATTCTATGATTCTATGAAACTGGAATGTGTCCAGAAGAGGGCGACCAAAATGGTGGGAGGTCTGGAAGCCATTATGCCCTATGAGGAGCAGCTTAGGGAGCTGGGCATGTTTAGCTGGAAGAAGATTTTTTTTCATGTATTTATTTATTTAGATATTTATACCCTGTTCTTCAGCCACGAAGGCTCTCAGAGCAGTTTACAAATTATTAAACAATAGTACCTACACATCTACACTGCCTTTACAGTGTGCTAGGCACTCTCCAAGTGGTTTCCAATGTATGTTAGCTAATTGCCCCCACAAGCTGGGTACTCATTTTATTGACCTACAAAACGATGGAAGACTCAGTCAGCCTTGATGCCCTGCAGGATTGAACTCACAACATTGTGGCTGCAGTACCAGCATTTAACCACTGAGCCACCAGGGCTCCCTAAGGTTAAGAGGTGACATGCTAGCCATGTTTAAATATTTGAAGGGATGCCCTACTGAGGATGGAGCGGGCTTATTTTCTGCTGCTCCAGAGACTAGATCACAGAGTAATGGGTTCAAGCTACACGAAAAGAGATTCCATCTAAAGATTAGGAAGAACTTTCTGACAGTGGAAAGCGCTGCCTGGGAGTGTGGTGGGGTCTCCTTCCTTGGAGGTTTTTAAACAGAGGCTGGATGGCCGTCTGTCAGGGATGCTTTGATTGTGTATTCCAGCAGGGCAAAATGGAGTTGAACTGCTGGTCTCTTCCAACTCTTATGATTTGAAATGTCGTTCTGGAGGAAGTTTCTGTAAATACCATAGACTGTTCAAACAATAAATGCATGACTGCTAGAGAAAATCGGGCCTGAACTCTCACCAGATGTTAATTAAGATTCAAAGCCATAGCCATGTTTGTCTGGAATATCAGTAAGGAAGGGGATCTTGTAGCACTTTTGAGACTAACTGACAGAAGGATGTTGTACTATAAGCTTTTGTAAACTTTGTCTACTTTGTCTACTTTTGTAAACTTTGTCTACTTCCTCAGATGCATAGAAGCTGATTAAGTTGAGGGCATCATACTTTGCAGATATTATGACTCATGACTACAACATGACTCATTGGGAAAGATCATATTTCCTGGTAAAGGGGAAGGCAGCGGACAAAGAGTGGGTTGTCTAGAAGGTGAAAATAATCCTAACAAAATTGGCAAAGAATACCTTTTGTCCCAATGAGATCCTGTGGTGATCCTGCCAGAAAGAAGGAGAGCAGCTTCTGGACAGCAAGTTTCCTGCCAGTTTCCAGGCCAGTTTCCTGCCAGGGAGAAGAAGGAGAGCAGCTTCTGGACAGCCATTCTGATTGAATTTTTTTTTAAAACTGTTGGGAGAGGCTGCTTGTTGCTGAGGGGCTTGAACTTCTGACCTTCCCCTTTTACCCTCAAGAGCCTTCCTGTGAGTCACACCTGTGAGTCACACCTGTGAGTCATTAGGGGGTGGAGCTGGGAGCCTAGCTCTATATAAGTCCTTGCAGAGGCTTTCCAGGCCAGTTTCCTTCCCCTTCCCCTTTTACCCTCAGGAGCCAGAGGAGCCAGAGGAGCCAGAGGAGCCAGAGGCGCGCACCTAACGGCGCGCAAATTTCAGTAACCAAACAAAAATACAGCAGACCTAAAAGTACAGCTTAGCATTCTCAGCGTTAACTAAGAGTTCTTAGATTACCTAAAAGCTCTCACCATGGACACTGAGGGGACTGCAGCAGTCACTTGCAACACTTGTGCGATGTTTGTCTTCTTGTCTACAGACGTGGAGAACTTCACATGCACCAAATGCAAGCTGGTAGCCCTCTTGGAGGAGAAAGTACAGCAGCTGGAGACACGGGTAGCTACACTTCAACAGATTCGTGAGCAAGAGGTTTTCCTGGACAGAACAGAACGAACAGTCTTGGATGGGGACCGCACAGAGGAAGTGGCTGTGGAGGAGAGGGTCACTTCACGGACACAGGAAGTAGACAGCTGGAGGAATGTCACACACAGAACAAGAAAATCCAGGGATTCTTCCAGCAGCTTGCAGCTACAGAATCGATTCGAAGCCCTTTCCCTTGTCAAGGACAACGAGGAAGAACAGCATGGACAGACTTCAGGGGTAGAGCAGGGGACCTTGAGAGGACCACCGCAAGGAACAGCAGCTGCGAAGCCTCGGTGGAGGCGTGTGGTGGTGGTGGGGGACTCCTTGCTGCGGGGTACAGAAGCAGTGGTATGTGGGCCTGACAAGATGACTCGGGAGGTGTGTTGTCTCCCTGGGGCAAAGATCTGTGATGTGACCGAGAGGCTGACAAGACTCGTCAAGCCTACGGATCATTACCCCTTCCTTTTGGTCCATGTGGGAACCAATGATACTGCAAGGCACAGCTTTCCCAAGATCAGAAGAGATTATGAGGCCCTGGGGAGGAAGCTGAAAGAAATGAACGCACAGGTTGTCATCTCGTCTCTTCTGCCAGTTGAAGGGCATGGTCCAAGAAGGGAGAGGAAAATAGCCGACATAAACAACTGGCTCCGTAGATGGTGTCGCCGAGAACAAATTGGATTCTTGGATCATGGACTGCGCTTCCATGCGGGGGGACTTCTGGCAAGAGATGGGGTGCATCTTACAACAGTTGGACGAAACATTTTTGCCAACAGTCTCAAGAATTTGATCAGGAGGGCTTTAAACTGAGTCAAATGGGGGAGGGAGACAGTATTCTGGAAGGCAAAAGGGCTGGAGAAAATAGTCAAACTGTCATAGAGGGAACAAGGCAAACAGTGCAAGGACCCAAGAGTGGGAGGCAAAAAAACTTGCACAGGAAGCAACTAAAGGGAACACATGGTCTCAGATGTCTCTACACTAATGCACAGAGCATGGGAAATAAGCAAGATGAACTTGAACTCCTCGCACTACAAAACAAATACGATATAATAGGCATTACTGAAACCTGGTGGGTCGAGTCTCATGATTGGAATGTAGGAATAGAGGGGTATAACCTTTATAGGAGAAACAGGCCAAACAGGAAAGGAGGAGGAATAGCATTATATGTCAGGGATATTTACACCAGTGAGGTGATCCATGACATCAATACTGGAAGCCAGGTGGAGAGCATCTGGATAAAAATTAAAGGGGAGGGAAACAACAGGGATGTTATTGTGGGACTCTACTACAGACCCCCAAATCAGACGGAGGAATTGGATGTTGCCTTTCTAGAACAGATGAACATACATGCAGAAAGGAGAGATGTAGTAGTGATGGGGGACTTCAACTATCCTGATATTTGCTGGCAATCTAACTCAGCCAAAACTACAAGGTCTAGCAAATTCCTTACTTGCCTGGAAGACAATTTCATGGTCCAAAAAGTGGAAGAGGCAACAAGGGGGTCAGCTATTTTAGATCTGATCCTAACCAACAGAGACGACCTGGTTAATGGGGTGCAAGTGGTGGGATCCTTAGGTGAGAGTTTGTTATACAATGGAAAGGAGAAGCCAGGCATAGTCAGACACGCATTCTTGACTTTAGGAGAGCTGATTTCAATAAATTCAGGGAAATACTGGGGGTGATCCCATGGTCAGGAATACTAAAAGAGAAGAGACCTCAAGACGGATGGGACTTTCTCAAAAGGGAGATACTGAAGGCACAATTTCAAACAGTACCATTGAGGAAGAAAAATGGGAGGTGTCTCAAGAAACCAGGATGGATGACTAAAGAACTTTCAATGGAGCTAAGTTTTAAACGGAACATGTATAGGAAATGGAAAAGGGGGGAAATCACCAAAGAAGAATTCAAACAGATAGCGAAATGGAAAAGGGGGGAAATCACCAAAGAAGAATTCAAACAGATAGCGAACACGTGTAGGAGTAAAGTCAGAAAAGCTAAAGCGCAGAATGAGCTCAGGCTTGCTAGGGAGGTTAAGAACAATAAAAAGGGTTTTTTTGGGTATGTCCGCAGCAAAAGGAGGAAGAAGGAAATGATAGGGCCGCTATGTGGAGAAGATGGCAAAATGCTAACAGGGGACAGAGAAAAGGCAGAATTACTCAACACCTTCTTTGCCTCAGTGTTTTCAGAAAAGGAAAAGGAGGACCAACCTGAGGAGAATGGAACAGAGGACACAATAGGGGAAATCCAGCTCAAAATAAGTAAAGAGGTAGTACAGGAATACCTTCTTAATCTAAATGAATTTAAATCTCCAGGACCAGATGAACTACATCCAAGAGTATTAAAAGAGCTGGCAAATATAATCTCAGAGCCATTGGCAATAATCTTTGAGAACTCCTGGAGAACAGGGGAAGTCCCAGCAGACTGGAGGAGGGCAAACGTTGTTCCCATCTTCAAAAAGGGGAAAAAAGAGGATCCCAACAATTATTGTCCAGTTAGTCTGACATCAATACCAGGGAAGATTCTAGAACAGATCATTAAATAGAGAGTCTGTGAACATTTAGAAGGCAATGCCATAATCACAAAAAGTCAACATGGGTTTCAGAGTAACAAGACATGCCAGACTAATCTGATCTCTTTTTTTGATAAAGTTACCAGCTTGGTAGATGAAGGGAATGCTGTGGACATCGCATACCTTGATTTCAGTAAGGCCTTTGACAAGGTTCCCCATGACATTCTTGCAAACAAGCTTGTAGAATGTGGGCTAGACAAGTTAACTGTTCAATGGATTTGTAATTGGTTGACTGGCCGAACCCAAAGGGTGCTCAGCAGTGGATCCTCTTCGTCTTGGAAAGATGTGACCAGTGGGGTGCCACAGGGTTCTGTCCTGGGCCCAGTGCTATTCAACATCTTCATCAATGACTTAGATGAAGGAATTAGGGGCATACTTATCAAATTTGCAGATGACACCAAATTGGGAGGAGTAGCTAATACCCTAGAGGACAGGATCAAAATTCAGAATGACCTGGATAGACTGGAGAGCTGGGCCAAAGCTAACAAAATGAAATTCAATACGGAGAAATGTAAAGTACTGCATTTAGGGCGGAAAAATGAAATGCATAAATATAGGATGGGAGAGACCTGGCTGAATGAGACTACGTGCGAAAGGGATCTAGGAGTCCTAGTAGACCACAAGTTGAACATGAGCCAACAGTGTGATGCGGCAGCTAAAAAGGCCAATGCGATTTTGGGCTGTATCAATAGAAGTATAGTGTCTAGATCAAGGGAAGTAATAGTGCCACTCTATTCTGCCTTGGTCAGACCTCACTTAGAATACTGTGTCCAGTTCTGGGCACCACAATTCAGAAAGGATATTGACAAATTGGAGCGTGTCCAGAGAAGGGCAACTAAAATGGTGAAAGGTCTGGAAACGATGCCTTATGAGGAGAGACTTAGGGAGCTGGGTATGTTTAGCCTGGAAAAAAGACGGTTAAGAGGCGATATGATAGCCCTCTTTAAGTATTTGAAGGGATGTCACATTGAGGATGGAGCAAGCTTGTTTTCTGTTGCTCCAGAGACTGGAACACCGAGCAATGGGTGCAAGCTCCAGGAACAGAGATTCCATCTCAACATTAGGAGGAACTTTTTGACAGTAAGAGCTGTTCGGCAGTGGAACACACTCCCCCGGAGCGTGGTGGGGTCTCCTTCCTTGGAGGTCTTTAAACAGAGGCTGGATGGCCATCTGTCGGGGATGCTTTGATCAAGATTTCCTGCGTGGCAGGGGGGTTGGACTGGATGGCCCTCGTGGTCTCTTCCAACTCTGCAATTCTATGATTCTATGATTCTATGATTCTATGATTCACCTTATTCCGAAGGAGGGGGGGACTCTAAAAACTGTTTTTATATCATGTGTAGAAATGTACATTACCCATTTGAACAACTGGTTCACATTGCTGCTCATTCTCGGGAAGGTCAAAAGTGGAAAGCTGATTGGTCGGATGTGCACAGGAGTGGACTTGCAAGCAATGAAATGTCTGGAAGTGCCATTTTGGAGTTTTGAGTTGCCAATCGTGTGCTTTTTTGCTGCACTGAGGTGGCCAAACAGCTTTTTTTAAGCAGAAGGTTGCACTTGCACACCTTTGATTTGTAGTTAAAAAATACAGTGCAGTGGCAAAACTTGTCGAAAATAATAATGCGAGCAATTCATTCTAGGCCACCACTTGATTCACAGGCATGGCTGTGTATGTACTTTCAAACACAGATAGCTTCTCATACCAGCAATTTTGATAAAGAACTGTGGAGACAAATGAACACTGCTGCAAATTTGCATTAATGCGCAGCAATGCACATTATATCTTCTCATCTAGACAAACCCCATATTAAGTATGGGTTGACTCAAAAAAGGAAGCCATGGCTCTAAGCTTGCAAGACATGTTAAGAATAAGGTCTCCTGAGGGTCTCTCAGATGGTTAGCAAAAGTAAAAGGCAACATGACAGCAAATAACAGGAACAAAACAGCCAAAGAGACAAATCAATGGGTCCAAAAGCAAATCAAGCTGGAACTTTCCCTGAAATCTAACATAACGAGACCATCAAACTTTGGAAACATCATGAGATATCAGGACTTCATTGGAAAAGATGACAATGTTCAGTAAAGCTGAAAGAAGTAGAAAAAAAGAAAGGCTGCATGACCAGCGGATTGAGTCCATCAAAGAAGCCATGGCTGCCTTGAGTTTGCAAGACCTCAACGGGGCCATGAAGAACAGGAGCTCTTGAGTGCCTCTCATTCAGAAGGTGGCTAGAGGTTCAAGCCGTCTTGACACTACATAGAAACAACAATAAACACTGGATAGCCACCTTCTGAATGAGAGTTCTCTCTCAGCCTCCAAGGAGGGCAAAGGCAAGCCTCCTCTGAACAAATCTTGGCAAGAAAACCCTGTGATCATTTCACTTGGGACTGTATCAGGCCACCTTCCTCAAAAGTTATTTTGCTGTCATAAATTGTGGCTCCCCCCCACCAGACCTTACCTTGCTCCCATTCAAGAGGCAGCCCAGGTACTAATGAGGAGTTAACAGAACTCCTTTCATTTCCTGGTTTCAAATCCCACTGATTCTCCCAAGAAGATGCTAGCGTGGGGAATTCACACAAAAAAACCAAAGTTAACACAAGCACAAAAACACACTTTTAAAGTCCCAAGTAAATGGGGGTGATGGTCATAAAAAGAGCATCCCCAACCTGGCTGTCATGATCCGGCTAGGGAGGTATTTTTTTAATTGAGTGATTAATACAAAATACCTCATTGCTTAAGATAAGATATTTCTCTATTTCGTCTTGGACTTAGGATCATAATTTAAAGTATTTCTTTATATCTTTTCTAGCAGGCCTTCCCAGAGTGCATTGAATGCTCTGTTGCCACTCTACTGCTCTTCATTGTTACTCTCTATTTTCCATTTTATGCCTTTCTCCTTCTTAAGTCTTTTTTAATGTTTGTATTTTATAGTTAGAAATGTGAATTAATTTCTTATTGTATAGCTTGTTTTATTAATGATGTCATTTTAACATTTGTACCAGACTGTTTTTAATGTTTTATATGATGTTTGCCACCCCAATCAGGATGGGGAGGTGGGATATAAATAAATCATTATTATTATTATTATTATTATTATTTGTGGTCTGGACTCTTCCTGGTTCCTCCATCCATTTTTAGTTCCTTCAGTTTATTTAGATGTTCTTGAACTCCTTTTCTCTGCCTGTTTTCTTCCTTTTCTTCCTTAAAAAAACAACCACCCTTTTGTTGCATGCAAATCCCCAGAAATTTACAGTTTAACTAAATTGATCTATGAGTAAATGCAAAATGTAGCATGAATCCATAAGTAGCCGAATACATGGATTTCTCTGAAGGCAGTTACCTTGGAAATGATTGTTTCCACCACCGCATTCCCCTAGGGACCCTTTATATCTAGTGTATTTTATGCCATGTATTAGGAAACATAAAGAGGATGAAGAAAGAAAAATAAAATACGAATAGACAACAATATCAGTTTGTAAAACTGGTCAGCATGAAACTGCTGGGATCGTTAGACGGAGATCTTGCTTCCAGCTCTCTAATATCCAGACACCTTGTGAGATATAGTGTTGAGGTGCCAGGTTATAATACATTCAGAATGGATTGCTGATGTAAGAGGCCGGGTAATGGCGGGATCTTTTGACCTATCACACACACATCCACACATCCACAACCTTTATTATCTATTCCAGTAGTAACGCTAAAGAAACACTAAGCCAAAATGCCTTGGGTCTCTTCTGGGAGAAAGGCAGCATATATATTAAATAAATAAATAATACAGTTAATTGATCTTTATTGGAAATTAACAGTAACAGCATTCACGCAAACACTCAGGATTCAGACACTTGCACAAGGCTACCGAAGATAGTATGAAGTATTTGGCTAGAGGAATAAAGTAAGGGGATTGTGGGTTGTACTATACCAATCCTGCAGAGATCAGATTATATAGTAAGCTGACAGTGAGGCAGTCCAGAAGACAGAATGCTACACAGTCTGACATGAAGTCAAGAGGAAGTGGATCTGTGCACACTTGGGTGGTGTTTAGGGTGATATTTATATGTGATAATTCCCCTGAAGAGATGCGATTTTGAGTGGAATACAATGTTTCTCAGAGGTTCCCAGGACTAGACAAAGCATTATCTGGAAGAGTTAACAATTGTTAATGGGCAATGCTTTCTGAACTGAATGGGAGCAGGCAAGGTCTATTGTTGGAGGGGAAAGGGAGAGGAAGGATCTGTTTTGCAAGCATCAAGGACTCTGCTATGTTTGAGTTGATTAGTGGATGACTCACCTCCAGGTGTTAATCTGTGACCTGAGTATATGTCTGGGGAATTTCCAAAGACCCTTCCCTTGGTTATACATGACTCCAACCTTGTCATTTGGGGGTCCCTGGTATATTTGCTAACCACATGGAAGGCCACAGCAAGCCAAATTATCAAATATGGCCAATTATTTGATATTCCAAGATGGGGGCTATCAGGGCAGGTAAACCCCTTCTCCATCACCTTTATTGCTACTATAGCACATTAAAGTTCCCAGGGAGCTCTCAACAAAGCTCCACATCCCAGGGCTCTCAAGGCCTGCAATGGGTGTTGAAGGGGTATGGTTGATAAGGATGTGGAAGGAGAGAGATTTCTTTCCCTCTTCTGCAGAGGTTCCAGCAGGAACTGGTGAAGAAAGCCATGAGAAAGAGAGAGTTGGATGGTGCTGGGACAGAGATCAGCCACCACTGCAGCAAGAGAGGGTTAAGTGGTCAACAGGAAGGAACTGTGGCATCACTAAGGCTGGTGTCATCTCTTCCAAAACTCTAAATAAGAAAGTTCAGTTCAAATTGTCAAAGGCCTTTCTGCATCTAGAAAAACCAATGCAGCTTGCTTCTCACTGTGTCATTCTAAGTATTCCAAAATACCTAACACATTTCTGATGATATCTTGTAGTTGTCTTTTAGGTAAAAATCAACATTGGTTGCCATAAAAGCCATCGAATTTACAAATTCTTGTTACCTGCCCTGACACATACACCCCGACTCTTGTAACACTTCAATAATTTGTAACATTTCATAAATTGGGTTATTATTAGCATTCCACATGGTTGGCAGTAGACCAGGGATGCGCAAGTATAAGGAACCAAGGTTTGCTCAGAAAAAATAAGGGAGTAGCCTAGGTTTCCTAGATCTCAGGGAGTCCTTGGGTTTCAAAGCTTAGACCTTCATCTCTGGTACTCAGAGGGAGGGGAAGGAATTTTATGGTGAGATCACTGCCTTGAAAGATTTGATTAGTAATTTATGCATGCATAAGTTCCCCTGAAGAAGCAGTTTGACCTTCCTGTCTGATGTGGAAGTCAGCAGAAGTGTGCAGAGAAAAAGTTGCACATGTGGTACCATTGTGCATTGTTTTGAAGGTGTGCATTGCACATTCCAATTGTGCATTTCACATTTCTTTGCACATTCAGTTGCCAAGTGTTGCAATTCACTAATGCAGAACTGTTGAGTATTGTATTACGTACATCAGTAGCTCTTAAACTTTTCTTCACCAGAGACCCCCTTTAAATACCTTTTGTTGCTGTGGACCCCAAGATTTAAAACCCTAACAATGACAACAACAACAACAAAAACAACTCTTACCTGTCCTGATACTCCCAACTTTTTCCATGATTCACTAATTGGCTATATTTCATAAATTGGCTTATTATTGGCACTCCATGTAGTTGGCAGTAGACCAGGGACTCCCAAGTACAAGGAATCTAGTTTTGCTCAGAAAATCTAAGGATATAGCCAGGCCAAATTCCTAAAAGAGACACCCGGGAAAGGATTAAGCACCCCCCCCCCTGAATTGGTGAGTTAGGAAGGAAATGGGCTCCCTGGACATACACAGGAATGAGTCATTCAATAATCCGATCAAGGTAGTTGGACACTCTGTTTACAAAACTGGTTGCCTGAGACCCATCAGTATTTATGTTTCAGCCATTAGTGATTGTTAATACATCCAGAGAATCCATTGTCTAATCCTGGGAAACTCCAGCAGACACTGTAGTCCACTCAAACTCACCCATTCAGGGGGGATATCGAATATAAATATCACTCTAAAACATCACCAAAGTTTGCACAGCTTCCCTTCCTCCCATCACTCCATAAGTCTGTATCACCACGGTTGCAGCTTTTACACAAATCTTTGGTTTTTGGATAGGTACAGTATAGCCCATCATCCCTAGTCCTAGTCCTCTATCCAAATACTTCCTACTTTCTTCACTAACATTGTGTGAGTGCTCGAAGTCTGAGTGTATGTGTGTGTGTGTGTTCCCTTGATTATTTTTCAATAAAAACATTTTTATTTCATCTCCTGGCTTGGAGTCTCCTCAGTTACAACTGGTATACATAGGTCAAAGATCCCACTTTTATTTGGCTTCTCTCTGCCATCTTGAGCTAATTAAAAATCCCATAGTAAAATCCAGACACTAGTGGGCTCCCCATGGACCCCATGCATTTTGGGTAACACTCTGGCAATGTTACTGGCCATCATGAGTAACAGAACTACATGGAACAGCTCACATTCTAGTGAATAGAGCAGTAAATGGAGAAAGAGGAAGGACAGGTTGCTTACCTGTAACTGTAGTTCTTCGAGTGGTCATCTGTGAATTCACACATAAAGGGTTAATCCTGCGCCTGCGCAGTAGCATTCGGAAGTCGTTAGAGTCAATTAGCCATTAGATTGAGTTTTGGCGGTAATCCCGCCCAACATCCCCTTCAGGCTATATAGGCCCTCCTCGAGCCCACCATTTTAGTTCCGAATAGCCACAGTTGCAGCCCCCCTTTTTTTTTTTTTGAGGAGGTAGCCAGGACACCCGAGGGGAGGATGGGTGGGATTGTGTGAATTCACAGATGACCACTCGAAGAACTACAGTTACAGGTAAGCAACCTGTCCTTCTTCTTCGTGGTCTCTGTGAATCCACACATAAAGGGTAGATTAGCAAGCTTATACTCAGGAGGAGGGTGTGTCCTGTCTAAAACCCAAGGAAGAAGTAAAATGAAGAGACACCACACGCCAGTCAAGATAAGGCCAAAAGGGACCCTTTGGGGCCATTTATTTACTTAGTAGAGGTAGCTGCGTTGTGGTGTCCAGTGCCTATGGACTCAGTCAAGTCCGTTGTGCAATGCAGGACATGAGGACCGCTCGTCCCAAGGCCGCGTCCTCTCTCGAGGTAGAGTCTATTTTGTAGACTTTGACAAAAGTCAGGGGTGTTGCCCATGTGGCTGCCCTGCAGATGTCCTGGATCGGGATCCCTTGTAGGAATGCCGTAGAGGTGGAGGTAGCTCTGGTTGAGTGGCTACGGATGCCTTCCGGCAGCCGCCTATTCACCATTTGGTATGCTAGCTTGATCGTCGTTGCTACCCACTTCGAAAATCGTTGTGAAGATACCGCCTTGCCCTTTCTTGGGCAGATGAAGAGTCTGTTGCACTTCCGCATCTGCACGGTTCTATCAATGTAGACAGCTAATGTCCTTCTGACGTCCAGGTATTGGAGTGACTGTTGGCCGTCATCCGACGGTTGGCTAGGGAAGGCAGGGAGTATTATGTCCTGGTTGAGGTGAAAGCAGGATACTACTTTAGGTAGGAAGGCAATGTCTGGCCGCAAGACCACCTTGTCTGAGTGAAAGCGTGTGTAGGGGGGATCTACCCTTAACGCGCACAGCTCGCTGGCTTGTCTTGCTGATGTGATCGCCACCAGGAAAGCCGTCTTCATGGAGAGGAGGCGAAGGTCGCATGTAGTTATCGGTTCAAAGGGGGCCTTAGATAAGGCCGCTAATACTATCTCCAGACTCCATGCGGGGGTAGGCCCCAGTGTTGGGGGGTGTAGGTTAGTGTAGCCCTTGATGAAGGCTTTTACCTTAGGGTCTCTAAAGCAGGATGGTTTACCTAGGCGTTGGAAATGCCAAGATATCGCTGCTACATAGCTCCTGATTGAAGAGACTGTGAAGTTCTTGTCTGAGAAGGAGGCTAGAAAGTCCATCAAGTTAGAGGAGTCCGCTAAGTGTAGTGGAATCCTTTTCTCCTCTACAAAGGAGCAAAACCTTTTCCACTTGTAGTCGTAGGCCCTCACCATTGAAGGACGATGCGCCGCTCTGATGATGTCCCTTGCTGCTTCTGAAAGAGGGTTCACGGCGTTCTCAGCCATGCTGTTGGGTTGATCAGGTTGAGGTCCGGGTGGAGAATCTGACCGTCTGCCATTGACAGAAGGTTCGGTTTCCGTGGGAGGCGGTGGTACCGTCCTTGTGCCATCCTGAGGAGAGGGGCAAACCAGTGTTGTCGGGGCCACCACGAAGTTATTAGGATGCACCTGGCCCTGTCCTGGTGTAGTTTTGAAATCACTCTGGGGATGAGAGGAAAGGGGGGAAAGGCGTAGAGCAGGGGGCCCTTCCACTGCCATAGGAACGCGTCCCCCAGGCTGTCCCGTGCCCGGCGGCCCCTCGAGCAGAACAGTGGGAGCACTGCATTGCTCTTGGAGGCAAAGAGGTCGACTGTTGGGGTGCCCCATTGCGAGAAGAGGGAGGCGAGCGTCTGTCTGTCCATAGTCCATTCGTGATTGCTGGTTGTTGATCTGCTGAGCGCATCCGCCAGGTCGTTGATCCTGCCCGGGACATGTATGGCTAGTAGTGTGATGTCTCGTCTCACGCACCAGTCCCAGAGTTCCAGGGTGAGTCGCAGGAGCATCGGTGAGTGCGTTCCTCCTTGTTTGTTTATGTAGAAGACCGTTGTGGTATTGTCTGATGCCACTTGGACCACTTGTCCGGTCAGGGAGGGTTCGAATGCCCTCATGGCTTTGAACACTGCTAGGAGTTCCAGGGCGTTTATGTGCAGTGTTCTCTCCTTCCGTGACCAACGTCCCTGGACAGACAGTCCTTCAGCATGAGCCCCCCAACCTGACAGGGACACATCCGTCGTGATGGTTCTTGTGGGGTTTAGTTGTTTGAAAGGCAGGCCCTGTTGGACCATCCGTGGGTTCGTCTACCAGAGGAGGGATTTCCTGAGTGGTCGGGGGACGGTTAGTCATTTGTGTGGCCTGTGAACATATGGGTTGAACCTTGCGATGAACCAACTTTGAAGGGGTCTCATGTGTAGTCGCGCGAAGGGTGTGACTGCTGTAGTAGAGGCCATGTAGCCCAAGGTCTGCTGCACCTCTCTCACTGTGGACCTTCGTCGGTTTGCACACTTCAGTACTGCTGCTCGAAGTGTGTGGAACCGGTCGTCTGGTAGGAACGCTCTCCCTACTCTGGAGTCTAGGGAGGCCCCTATAAACCTGACGCGCCGCGAGGGGCGCAGGTGTGATTTCTCGTAGTTTATCATTAGACCCAGTCGCTCGAGCCAGTTGAGGGTCATCTTGATGTCTCTGTCCAGTTTTTCGGCCGAATGGGCCGTAAAAAGCCAGTCGTCTAAGTATGGGAACACCACTACGCCTCTCTGCCTGAGCCAAGCCACTACCACTGCCATGCACTTCGTGAATACTCTTGGAGCTGTACAAAGGCCAAACGGTAAGACCTTGAACTGGAAGGCCGTGCCGGCGACCGCGAAGGCGAGGAATCTCCTGTGTGAGGGCGCGATTGGGATGTGAAAGTAAGCGTCTTTCAGATCCAAGGTGGCAAACCAGTCTCCTGACCTCAGGAAAGGTAGTATAGATGGGAGCGTAACCATACGGAATTTCTGTGGGCGGATGAATGAGTTCAAATCTCGCAGGTCTAGGATGGGGCGGCCGCCTCCGTCCTTCTTTTCGATGATGAAGTATCTGGAGAGGAATAGGCCTCCCGTGCGTGAGCGGGGAACTCGTTCGATGGCGCCCTTTTGTAGGAGAGTGTTGACCTCTTCCATGATGAGTGGAGACAGTGGGGTTCCTCTGTGTGGGTTCGGGGGCGGAAGCTCTTCGAAGTCTATGTAGTATCCTCTCCTTATAATGTTCAGGACCCAACGGTCTGAGGTAATGAGTTGCCATGAATGGAGTGCCTCTGAGAGGCGGTCTGCGGGAGAGGGTGTAGTATGGGCTGGGGAGGCAGCGTTGGTGTCTGGTGGTGGTAGTGGCTCTTCGAAGTCAAGTGCGTTGTTTGGAAGACTCCTGTTTCCGTTTGGGGAATTGAGGCTTGGGCTTGAATGATTGGAATCTCCTGTGGGGCTGGTATGAGGAGGACTGTCGTGGCCTGGAGGGTGGCGGGCTGTATCTTTTGCGGTAGGTTGATCCCGTCCTGCGAAAGGGCAGGCGAGGTCTTGTTGGGTGATGGCTGCTGGGTAGGCCGAATTTCTTGGCTGTCGACCTCATCTTCTCCGCATGCTCTAGCTTCGAGTCTGTGTCTGCGTGGAATAGACCCAGCTCGTCGAAGGGAAGATCCTCAATGATAGAGCGAGCAGTGTGTGACAGCCCAGACGATCGCAACCATGCATGGTGGCGAACCGCAATTGAGTTGGCTACAATCTTGCCTGTGCATTCTGCAATGTGCTTTGCCACTTGTCGCTGGTATCCCGCTAGCGCCAAACCTTCCTCCCTGAAGGAGTTAACAATTAGTTGGTCCTGCTCAGACAACTTCGAGATGTGGACCGACAAAGCGTCCCATAGGAACTTCTGGTAAGCCCCCATGCAGGCCGCGTACGAAGTCATCTTAGTGAGGAGGCAGGCGGAGGAGTAGAATTTACGGCCTATGGCGTCCAGCTTCTTGCCCTCCTTGTCTGACGGGGTGGAGTGCAGTCTCTGGGATGTCTTCATCTGAGCTGACTCAACCACCACCGAGTTGGGTTTTGGGTGGATTGAAAGCCATGGTGCGGAGTCTGTACAGACTCAGTATAGATGGTCCAGTCGTTTGGATGTGGGCGGTGTGGAAGATGGTGTAGCCCAGGACGACTTCAATACCTGGAGTAGGTATGGTGAGATGGATAAGGAGGGAAGGGACGGTGCCCTTTGTTGCAGGTCTTCAAATATGGGATCGTCCACCTCCTTTTCTGGTTGTGTGGTTTTGATCCCCAAGGTGCCTGCCAGTCGGTGCATAAAGTCGGCGAAAGCCTTCACATCGTCTGAAGGCGACGGTGGGTCCGGTCGCGCTCCTCCCGGAACCGGGGACAGTCTTGGTGATGGCGAAGAGGATCTTGAGTCCGAGTCTGAAGAATGGGCCGAGGGGGTTCTCGAGACCAGCCTCCTCAGTGGTGTTGGACATCTGGGGGGCACTGTCGCTCCGGATGGTGAGCCTCTTGGTGGGGGGCTGTGTGGGAGTGGTCTCTCCCGGGAAGGCGACCTCGACGGCGATCTCGATGGGGCCGGTTCCTTATTCTTGCCCAGGCCACCCGGGGCTGTACCGGTGCCTGACTTGGGTGTAGATTCCATTGGTGGCCTAGTGATGGGTTGGCGCTCCTTTTCTGGGGTGCGTGTTAGGGACTGTGGACGCTCTCTGTGTCTTCGAGCCCTGTAGTGTGGCGAGGGGTCAAAGACGTCCTCGTAGTAGGGGTCCCAGTAGTGCCCGAGCGGGTAGTACCGGTGGTACCTGTGAGGGCGTTCATAATACCTACGGCCGTACCGCTCCCACAGCCACTCTTCCTCCGATGTCCCCACTTCGGAGATGTACGAGGCCAATGACCCAGATCGGGATCGTGGGCATCTCGGTGAACGGGACCGGTGTCAGCGTCTTGGGGAGCGGGACTTACGGCTCCGGCGTGGTGAGTGGGTTCGTCGCGGGGTACGGGACCGACGCGATGACCCCTTTGGGGAGCGGGACCGACGGGGGGTATGTGATCCCTGTGGAGATCTTTCCGTAGAGTAGTGGCGGTCCCGGGAGCGGGAGCGGGACCGACGCGGAGACCTTCGAGGGGTGGCTGGTTTGGTGAGCTGCGGTGAGCGGGACCATGATCGGGAGGCCGACCTCGACGGGATCGTCTGGGGTGAGCGGGATCGATGCGATACCGAGGTGATCGATCTCGAGCGGGATCGGTGCCGTCCCTCTCCTTCTATCGAGCTCGTCGAGACCTCGACGATCTTCAGCTCCGGTTCTTGGAGTTCACCTTCCGACAGCTCTCGTTCTCTGTTATCCCCTACTGACATCGGGGATGTATCCCTCGGCGGTGACCGAAGCCTGGATAGGCTAACTCTGATGGGAGAGACTACCGGGGACTTGTGACCCGGAGAGTGGTCCGGTATCGGTGTCCGGCCTTTTTGAGTCCCACTCGAGAGGGAGTTGTTGGACCGCCTCTTTTTCTTCTTTGGCGGTTCCTCCTGTGGAGCGGCCTTCGGGGAGGTCAGTCTCACTGTCTTACGCCTCTCTTTCTGTAGTGTAGCGGTACCGTGATCTCTCGGGACGGTACCGTCCGCAGTCTCGGAATCGGACTTCCTCGATCTCGAGGAAGAACTCTTGGCCACCTCTTTCCCCCGGTCCCGGGATTTCGGCTTGGAGGGGTCCTTAGCAGATTGCTTATGTTGTTGCACTGAGCTGGACGTCGGGGGTCTTGGGGTCGTAGTCATGGCCGAGCCCGAGAGCACATGTTCATAAAGTTGGGCCTTCAGCCTCTTCTCCCTGTTCCGCCTCGCCTGAGGGGTGAAGGCGCTGCAGTGGCGGCAGGACCGGACGTCGTGTCTTTCTCCCAGCCACATCAGGCAGTTGGAATGCCCGTCCGACTCGGGCATCTTAGCCCCGCAAGTCAAGCATGCTTTGAAAAACCCGTCGACGCCATTATGAACAATGTGGTCACTCACGGTTTCGAGGTCCGATGGTAAATTCAGGGTCGTACTGAGGAAAATCCGTCTGTCCAGTCGAAGAGAGTCCTATTCGGTGAGAAAAACAGGGAAAGCAAGACCAAGGGAGGGGTAGAATCCAAGTCCGAAGGCTAAGACTCCAACAACGTTCCTCGTGCTGCTAACGCGGCGGAAAAAAAGGAACTAAAATGGCGGGCTCGAGGAGGGCCTATATAGCCTGAAGGGGATGGTGGGCGGGATTACCGCCAAAACTCAATCTAATGGCTAATTGACTCTAACGACTTCTGAATGCTACTGCGCAGGCGCAGGATTAACCCTTTATGTGTGGATTCACAGAGACCACGAAGAAGAACTTGGTAGCCTTTGGCAAGGAAGTCTTAGGGAGGAGTTCATTGCTTTAACTGGAGCTTGCTGAGGGCAGCTTTGTACAAGCCCAGCTTGACACGGCATGATGAAAACTTCCTCCTCCCACCTACCGTCTGTGCAGATCTTTTATCTTAATGAAACAACCTGGATGGCTATTGCTTTATTTATGCCTCCACGTGTGATAATAAAAAGCACAGAAATGTTTGTTCTTATTTTCTTTCACTGAGACAATAATAAAAATCCCTCTAGTTATTCTGTTGGTAGCATTGCCATGCATATGTCATCCATGCTACGTCCGGTTGTGAAACTTGGACAATAAGGAAGCTGATACTATGGGATAAATCAGCTCATTTGAAATGCATTCCTGGAAGAGAGTTCTGCATATGTTGTTGTTGTGCGTCTTCAAGTCATTTCAGACTTATGGCAACCTAAGGTGAACCTATCATGGGTTTTTCTTTTTTTAATTTATTTTTTATTAAAGATATAGTGGGCCAGAGTCCATACAAGTCTGTCGACCTGTTGCTGCAGTATGTAACCTGCCCTGACAGCCCCCCTACAGCTTTTCATAACTCATCAATGGGCTACATTTCATATATCTTGGCTTATAAATGGCACTCCACATTCTGTGGGCTTCGAATTTATCGTCTCTCATTCATAGGGTTGCCACAAGTCAAAGGCAACTTGATGGCACACCTGCACAGGTCAGTTTCCTTTGTCTGGCTCTGCTCTATATAACCTACCAAGGATCTATCTTCCAATTCCATTGTCCAGGGATGGGGTGCACCCCAGCTCCAGGGACCCATTAGCCACCCTTGAGGATCAGAACAGTCGGCCCTGGTGTGGTGTCATTACAAGGCAACAACATTTAGGGGATCAGTTCTTCCCTTTGCAGTGAGGGAATGCTGGAACCCATCAGCTAAAGGGCTAGGGTGCTTTCCTGTGCTGTAGACAAACTGCTGCATCCATTTACCACTGACAAAATTACTTATAGCAGTGAGGTGTTTGGTACCAACTGTCCAGAAAACTAGCCAAGGTGAGGTGCTATTAGCAGATAACAGCCTGCCAGTCTGCCCAGAACTCATGGCCACACAGAATTACAATGATAGGATGAAATAGCTAGGTAACAGAACAAGTCCACAAAAGCCAGAGAATAGTCCAGTTTACCAATCAGATAGTCCAGGGTCACAACTGGCAGGATGTCTGGTACAGTCCAAAGGTCTAAGTCCAGGCAAGGCAACATGTGGAATCAGGAGCAGTGGTTTCCCACTGATGCAGTCAGATAAACTCCGACAAGTTAGCAGAGCAGCTGTCCCTGATTTAGACTGACTTCGCAATTGCACAGCTGTTCTCTTATAAGCCAGTGTCTCTCGTAAATATGCCGAGACGTCCACTCTTCTTCCCTTTGATGTCAATGTTCCTGAAAGGTGGGTACAACTGGGTTTCACATCCCTTCATCTGAGGGGCCTGACCTCTGTGCCGGGTCAGGGTTATCTGCTCTCTCCCCTTCTGCTATCTCAAAGGTTTTCCAGGCAGCTCTGTGGGGTCAGGTGCTGTTGTCTTGACTCACTGCTGCAAATCCTGCTCTGAAGCAGGAATAGAAGCAGCACAGGAGCATAATGAGACAGGGACGACGTCTGATATTCAAGCCCTTTAGCAATCTTCTCGTGTTGTTATCACCCCATATTTAGCCTGTCTGGTAATCCCTTCAGTATTTGAGCATCCCCACACGACAGGCAGACAAAACATACATCCCAGTTTCCTCCTTGTGTGTACACTTCCTTACTTTCCTGCATGCAAATACAGTCTGGAAATACTTGGAAATCTCCTTTTCTCCATTCCACACCCATTTCATACTGCTTTCATGAAAAACTGAAGATCACACAACACAAAACCCACCTTCCTCAGCAAGGACTATGTTCAGTGATGCTTGCTTGTTATAGGAACTGAGATTCTGTGGTTCTACAAGAACTGTTACACAGTTATTTTACACAGTTCCATGAAAGATTTCTACAAAGTGGAGGGGGCGGGACTGACACAAAGTACTGGACATTTTTTTTTTAAAAAAATCCCTTTAGATATGATGGCTAATCCCCTAGGATGGCACCTTGGTCCTCGGGAATCCAGCTTCCGTTGAGTCTCTAGAGGTGGGAATGATAGTGGGGTGGGGGAAACTAACTTGGAGATCCAAAGATCCAGCAGGGGGCTCAGTAAGACTTCTGTTGATCAAATCTTTCTCCACTGAACTCTTCTCTCTCTTCCTTATGACAGGGAGAACAGAATCAAAGGAGCAACTTTAAAATACACCCAGGGGTTTAGCCATCACATCTAAAGGGATTTTTTTTTTAAAAAAAATGTCCAGTACTGTGTGTATGTGTGTGTTTCTGGTGGCTTTCGGGTATTTAGAATCATAGGAGATTATCAGACGTGCTAAAAACGGTGTTATAACAATGCCAGGAGATCGCTAAAGGGATCCTTTTTTAGATGATGTCATTCCCCACTTGTAATGCACCCGTTCTGCTGCCATTCCTCCGGTGCTGCTTTTTATTGATGGGAGAGGCCATCAATACATCCCTGTTCCGTTCCTGTCATGGATTTGACAGCAAGGAGATTTTCAGACCTGCAAAAATTCATGTCTGACGTGCGAGCAGCCTCCCGAAACTGCTGCGCGGCAAGGGTCTTCTTCGGACGACGTTGTGCCTCTTGCGAAACCGTCCGTGTCACTTCCGTGAAGCTTCGGACGGCTCGGCGCAATATTTCAATCATGGAGGTTGCCACACGCCACACCACACGCCCAGGTGGCAGATTCCATGAATTGGACACATTCTGACAATTCTTATTTTTAGATGCACAATACATTTGTTCTTGGTTTTGCTGATGCAGTTCAGCCAGTCACAGATTTCACTGTCATATTTATTATTTATTTTACTTTTGAAAAATCTTTATTGCTTTTCTGCCTGCCAGGGCTCCCAAAGGAATGCAAACTGGTGGGGTTGGGTGAAACATTCTTTTCAAACAGATTGAAGAGCAATTTTCAGAAACTGATTTTAAAAGCTAATATTCTTTCAAAATGGATTAAAAACAATTCTAAATTGTTTCAAGGCAGAGCAGGGGTAGGGAAAGTGGATTCTAGCCACTCTATTTATGGTACCCCAACACTTTCCCCCACCATTTTTTCAGGGTGAAAAAGAAAGGTAAATTGCAGCTCTAGGAAGCTTCCATGAGCAGTGGATCTGTTTACCCCTTGCTGTCCTTAAGCAAGCAGGGATCACCAGCACTGAGCCCACGATATTGAGGACACAGCTGCGCTGGGCAGGGCATGTTTCTAGGATGGAGGACCACCACCTCCCAAAAATAGTTCTCTACAGTGAACTCGCCACGGGTCAGCATAAGAGGGGCACTCCAAAAAAGTGATACAAGGACTCCCTGAAACAAAATTTCAGGCTCGGCCAAATTGATCACCAACAATGGCCTGCCCCGGCCTCACATTGGGAGGCATGGGGACGCACTATCCACAATGCTGCAGCCTTATTTGAGAACTCACACCAAACAAGTCTTGAAGAGAAATGACAACGTAGAAAGAATCGCAACCCGGAAACATCACTCAAGGAGACCTTCTGCAGTGCTTTCTGCAACCGGACTTGTTTATTTCGGATTTGCCTTTTTAGTCATCAGTGCACTTGCAGAAAGCATGGGATGAGTCCTTCCTGAATCTTCATTTGTGAAGAAAAGCCAGAGAGAGAGAGCTATGAAGAGGCAGCAAAATGAGAGCACAGGCTTCCCCAAATCAGAATCCAAATGAATTTTTTCTTCACTCCCCAAATGTCTAGCTCTGCAGAGAGTGAGAAAATGGAAATCATTCACACCTGTGATGAGCTGTTCAAGCATGTAATAGATGGTGGTGGATTCTCCTTCTTTGGAGGTTTTTAAACAGAGGTGGGATGGGCATCTTTCCAGAATGCTGTCATTGTGTATTCCTGACTGGCAAGGGGTTGGACTAGATGGCCCTTGTGGTCCCTTCCAGCTCTAAGATTCTAGAACTCTTCTATTTGCCATGGTTCCCCACCTTGGAACTGTGCCTGCCCCGTTCCTTTGGATGCCGAAGCTGTGTTTCTAAAGGCACAACTGAACTTTTACTGCAATGCTGGAAGTTTGGAGACTAAACAAAAGTTTCATATGGTTGTAAAAATTCTCACCTGTGGGGGACAAAGCCCTTATTTCAACTCCCTGCAGCTACACCCCTAAAAGGAGTTTTGCAGGGTTTTTAAATGCCCTAAAAACCACCTCCAGATCCTAGAAACCACAAAACGCATTTCTTCTTGAAATACTTGGCCAAAATCAGATCTTGCTGCCCAGTACAGGTATGTAGGGATGAAAAGCTGCCCTGGCTTTCTTGCCCACCCCTTTTATTGATATGGGCAAGAATCCTGTCGGTGTCTTAGGAGCATAGAATCAGCGAGAGCAAATGGTCAAAAACAAACAACCCCCCAATAAGCCTTAAAAACAGTCAAAGAGTGAAGGATAACCCCCTCCCCAACACAGCTCACCTTCTACTCTCTCCTCAAAGTCTTACATAAATTGCTCTGAAGAACTCTGTATTCAGTTGAAGACTGCAGAAGTGGAGTTGCACATGGTTTCACATTGTACATTGCACATGGATGTGTATGCAGAATGTGCTTGGATAAGCACCATCCACCGTGCTTGCAGATACACATTCATTTCTGCAACATTGCAATTCACTCAACAAAGACGTGGAACAATTACTAAACATAGTCAAAGAAGAAAATGCTAAGGCAGGCTTACTGTTGAACATTAAGAAAACAAAAATAATGACCATGGAAAAATCTACATAAATTCAGTTTAGACGATGCAGAAATTTAAATAGTTAAAGATTTCCCATACCTTGTAGCAGTCACTGATCAGAACAGAGACTGCATTCAAGAAATCAGAAGACTAGGACTGGGAAGGGCAGCTATGAGGAAACTAGACAAGAGCCTAAACTGCAAAGATATAAAACTGAACACTAAAGTTAGGATCATCCAAGCCATCATATTTCCCATCACTGCTTATGGAAGTGAGAGCTGGACAGTGAAGAAAGCTGATAGGAAGAAAATCAGCTCATTTGAGATGTGGTGCTAGAGAAGAGTTCTACGGATACTGTTTAGTGTGGACAGTCAAAAAGACCAATAAATGGGTCCTAGAACAAATCAAGCCTGAACTCCCTTCCAGAAAAGACCTCGCCTGTTTCCTATTCAGTTCAAAAGTATCAATCATTAACAATCATTAACTCTTCCAGAGTACCCATTGTTTTGGCCTGGGAACCTCTGAGAACCATTGTATTTCACTCAAAATCCTATCTCTTCAAGGGGATTATTTCATATAAATGCCACCCCCAAACACCACCAAACTGCACACAGATTCCCTTCCTGATGACTCCACATCGGTCTGTGTAGCCAGGCACACAGTTCCACTTCCTTTTGACTCCACGTCACACTGTACAGCCAGTCCATTGCCTGGATCTCCTCGCTGCTGGTTTACTTTGCGATCTTTGCTCTACAGGATCGGTATAACCCGCTACCCCCTTAATCTATTCCTCTATACAAATATGTCCTCTTTTCATTAGCCTTGTGTGAATCTTTGGAGCCAGAGTGTTTGCGTGAATACTGTTTATATTAATCACCAATAAAGATAATTTAATGGTACCCTTTAGCTCTGAGTCTCTTCCTTAGTACCAGTATATATAGGTTAAAAGGTCCTGCTGTTGTCCGTCCTCTTGCTTCCATTATTGAGCTAATTAAATTTTTCCCATTGTAATATTTGGATATTAGATGGTCCCCACAGACCCCACACATTTCAGGTAACATGCTTATATTTTTTAGTATTGTGTAACATCGTATTCAGTGGAAGGTGACAACAGCAGAGTTACACATGTGGTGCCATTGCACATAATTCTACATTACACTGGGAACATTACACATTACATTGGGCATTTCACATTGATTGCTTGGTTGGGCATGGCTGCACATTGTACATCAATATGCAGTGCACATTTGGTTGTGCCTTAGTGCAAGCAACCTGTACCTCTGTGGGTGTAAAGTTGCACCACATTGCTTTGATGCAGGATCTCTGCCTGAACATCCCCAATACCTGGGCAATTATGATTGAGAGGTGATATGACTGACAGCCATGGGGCATTGATGAGAACAGTTTTGGAGCTTTGTCCACTGGCCATGGACAAATGTCACAAGCTGTGCACAGCAAGAGGAGGAAGAGAATAGTGTGTGAATACTGGAGGATGGCTTCCAAAGCATTTGTTGTGTACAGTTGTCTGGAAATTCACAGAACTAAAAGGCACCGGGCCCCCTCCATTCCCCGTCCTCCTGTTTTCTGTGGCTCGGTCCCTCTGAAAGACATCAATGTGCCTTGTTATGTGAAGTGTTCGAGGTGGAATTGCATTTGCATTCTAAAAGGCACTTATCGATCTAACTTTGGTGACGACCAAATGCCACGAGCCAGAAAACATTTGTATATTCCCACTTAGAAGGAAAAACCGATGGAACAGAACATCCTTAATAAATGGTGTGATCTTGAATGTTTTAATTTAATTTTTCATTTGCAAGTTAATTTGAGGTAGGATGATGAAAAGCACAGTGGGAGAACAGTCCTTGTTTCAGGAACCCCAAGTCCATGGGGAGGAGGGTGGAAATAACTCATACTATTTGCAGCAGAATGTCCCTGCTGTTTAATTCTAGTGCAGTCTCTTCCAAACTGGTATCCCCCAAATGTTTTAGATTACAACTTCCAGCATCCATGACCACCAGCCATCCTGTCTTGGGTGGATAGAAATCATAGGTCCTGTCTATACAAGGGGGAAAATATGAACATGTCTGAAAAAGAACCCATTTGCAACACTGTGACCTGTCTTAATGGTCAAAAGGGCCCCCTAAACTTTGCATGACACTTAGCCAAGATGGTGGCCATGAATGATGTACTCATGCTTTTAAATCTGCTGCTGACATTAAAAAAAACAACAACAGTATATCATGGTGTGCATATACAATATTTTGTATTTACAAAAAAACCCAAAACCCAGAGTATAAGATCACCATTTTATCGACTTACCAGACCCTCACTTAGCTGAAAATCCAACATGGTGGCAGCAGGCACTCTCCCTCTTTGCTAGCCCTCCACCCATGCTCATCCTGCCAATCCGATTATGCTCTCTAGTTGCAAGTGTCCAAACAATCACACATTTGTATGTTGTATGGAGCTTTTTAAAAAACCAAGGAGAGGCCCCAGAGGCTTCCCACATGGAGTTTGCAGTGGATTTGGCTGCCCCTCTTCTGAATGACCCATATTTATAGAATCATAGAATTGTAGAGTTGGAAGAGACCCCAAGAGCCATCCAGTCCAACCCCATTCTGCCACACAGGAAATCACGATCAAAGCATCCCTGACAGATGGCCATCCAGCCTCTATTTAAAGACCTCCAAGGAAGGAGACCCCACCATGCTCCAAGGGAGTGCGTTCCACTGCCGAACAGCCCTTACTGTCAAAAAGTTCCTCCTCATGTTGAGGTGGAATCTCTGTTCCTGGAGCTTGCATCCATTGCTCCGTGTTCCAGTCTCTGGAGTAGTAGAAAACAAGCCTGCTCCATCCTCAGCGTGACATCCCTTCAAATACTTAAACAGGGCTATCATATCGCCCCTTAACCGTCTTTTTTCCAGGCTAAACATACCCAGCTCCCTAAGTCTCTCCTCATAAGGCATTGTTTCCAGACCTTTCACCATTTTAGTTGCCCTTCTCTGGACACGCTCCAATTTGTCAATATCCTTTTTGAATTGTGGTGCCCAGAACTGGACACAGTATTCTAAGTGAGGTCTGACCAAGGCAGAATAGAGTGGCACTATTACTTCCCTTGATCTAGACACTATACTTCTATTGATGCAGCCCAAAATTGCATTGGTCTTTTTAGCTGCCGCATCACACTGTTGACTCATGTTCAACTTGTGGTCTACTAGGACTCCTAGATCCCTTTCACACATAGTCTCGTTCAGCCAGGTCTCCCCCATCCCTTGCCAGAAGTGAATGTCTGTGTGAACGTTATGTGAATGTCTGTTTCTACAGATTTCCTTCCATTCACATCCCATTAAGATTATTTTCACCCTATAGACAAGCCGATAGACTCATCATGTTGGAAGGTACTCCAAGGGGCTATCTAGTCCACTCCTCTGCCAGTGCAGAAATACACTGCCCAAGCATGAGCAGAACAGTCTTATGAGCAGGGAGGAGAATCTCCTCTCTTGTGTTATCCTAAGAGGTGGAGCTGCTTTAGAGACCCACCTGTGATTTCAAAATCTCTGTTCTTATCTGGGGAAATTATTAGCTTAAATAGTATGACTGCAAGAAGAGGGTAACTGCAGGGACCTTTTCACTTATGTATACCAGTACTAACTGCAAAGAACTCCAGTTTAAAGTGAAATAAAGTAATTTTATTGTAAATAATACAAAAGCACACACACATGCACGACACACATTCACAAGAACCATAACCAAGAAGGCTATCGAGGAGTAAGGAAGAAAGTTGGGTAGAGGAATAGATTTGGGAAATAGGGTGATAGTTACCAGTCTTGAGGAGCAGAGTTTCAAAGTAGACCAAAGTCTGAGGGTGGCACTCGAAGTTCTGATCTGGGGGCATGCCAAGAAAAAGAGTGGCTGCTCTCATCCAGAGTGGTACACTTTTCTATTGTTGGAGAACTAATATTTATACCCTGCTTCATATCCTGAAGGGGGTACTTTAGCTAGGACAAAACCTAGATGAGTTTCCCACAGGATAAACAAAGGAAACAAAAACTTAACTGATTGCTTTTAGTGGGTGGGAGACTGGAGGTGATGGCCTTACAACAACCACACAATGCAGGACTGGAGGGGCTCTCAAGGTCAGATTTCCTTGGGATTGGGGTTGGAAAGGTCACTTGACTGTTTAGGTTGGGTGACTCATTGCTGAGGTGCCCAAGAAGGAATGAGCAGATACCTCCTTAATGGCTTTGTTTACCAGGGGCTTCCGCAAAATCCTAACATGGGCTTGCTTGCTAAAATATTTCTAAGACACCTTCCCAGGTACTGTGACCTCCACCTGACCTCTTTTTGGATCACCCCGGTCATCTTGACCCCTTCGAAGTTTCCAATATTTCCGAGTATTAGATACTCCAGGGGGCGGGTAAGTAGGGCACACTGACATTTGTAGTTTTGACACAGGTTTTCAGTTTGCTGTGCTTGAGAGACAAGGACATGAAGCAATGGACTCAAACTACAGGAAAAGAGATTCCACCTAAACATTAGGACGAACTTCCTGATGGTAAGAGCTGTTCAGAAGTGGGAAAGGCTGCTGCCTTGTAGTGTGGTAGAGTCATGCGAAAGGGATCTAGACTTAGTGGACCACAAACTGGACATGAGTCAGCAGTCTGATGCAGCAGCTAAAAAAGCCAATGTGATTCTAGGCTGCATCAATAGGAGTACAGTGTCTAGATCAAGGGATGTCATAGTGCCACTGTATTCTGCTTTGGTCAGGCCTCACCTGGAATCCTGTGTCCAGTTCTGGGCAGCACAATTCAGGAAGGATATTGAGAAACTGGAATGTGTCCAGAGGAAGGCGACTAAAATGTTGGGAGGTCTGGAAGCCATGATGCCCTATGAGGAGCAGCTTAGGGATCTGGGCATGTTTATTTATTTATTTTTATTTATATATACCCCGCTCTTCAGCCACCAGGCTATCAGAGCGGCTTACAAATTGTTTTAAGCAACAGCAGTTTACACATCTACACTGCATTAAGCAGTTTCCAATGTGTGTTAGCTAATTGCCTCCACAAGCCAGGTACTCATTTTTCCGACCTAGGAAAGGATGGAAGGCTGAGTGAACCTTGGAGGCCTTTTGAATCGAACTTGCAACATGGTGACTTGCAGTACTTACATTTAACCACTGCGCCATCAGGGCTCTTCTGGAGAAGAGAAGGTTGAGAGGGGACATGATGGCCGTGTTTAAATCTTTGAAGGGATGTCATACTGAGGATGGAGCAAGCTTGTTTTCTGCTGCTCCAGAGACTAGGACATGGAGCAATGGGTTCAAACTACAGGGAAAAGAGATTTCACCTAAACATTAGGAAGAACTTCCTGACAGTAAGAGCTGTTCAGAGGTGGAATACACTGCTTCGTAGTGTGGTGGAGTCTCCATCTTTGGAGTTTTTAAACAGAGGCTGAATAGCCATTTGCCAAGAATGATTTGAATGTGTATTCCTGCATAGCAGGGGGTTGGACTGGATGGCCCTGGGGGTCTCTTCCAGCTCTATCATTCTATGAGTCTATGTGGAGAGCCAAATAGTAAGAACTCAGAATAACAAAGGTGCTTGTGTGTGGTGGGGGGTAACGGGTGAGAAAAGTACTGTAAAAGCTTTTCACTGACCAATGAATGAAAGCCATGCCAGGCTTGCCTAAGTACTTTTATATCTCTGTATTTCCTTTTGTTCCCCATTCTAAGCAACAACTTTGAGCTATGAACTGTGTAGAAACTTAATAAAGCTTAATGTTTTAAACCTGAAGCTGTTGATTGTGGAGTTGAAAGAAGACAGTTCATGACAGGCTCACAACAACAGCACTAGGACCTGTGGAAGGCTCTCTGCCAACCCTCAGGCAGTTTTCATTTTTCAGGTGGTGAAGTGTAGCTGCCAGGGCTTCTGAAATCCAGCTCCCGTGGTCCACTCCCTCCCTGGTTCCAAATGACATAATGTGCCCAGGTTTGTGTACCTGCTGTCTCTCCCTGTGTTGTACTTCAGGGCAGTGAATGCTCCAGGAAGTGCACCTGTGGCTCAAGAGAACAAGCAAACCAGTCCAGGGTCTGACCATACACAGAGGGCCTGGGGGGGAGAGAGTGGTCAATGCAATCCAGGCACTGAGCAGGAAAAGCAATCCAAGAAGGATTCAAGGCCAAGAAGGGAGTCACTGAAAAGAATAGTCCAAGCCATTTCCTGGCTGAAATGGCTTGTGCGCATCACATTTGCTGAGGTCACTGTGAGTTGCCCAGCCACGTGACCATGGCTGGGCATCTCGTTCCTGGCCTTGGAAGACATGACTGGCACGTGGGAAAGAAGTGGCTGTTCATGTGCAAGCCATGGTTGTGAGGGAATTCCTCCATTGCTGCCACAAAAGAGCAGGTAATGAGGGGAAATACTGTGGCGCCAGGGCTAGAATACTCCAGCCAGTACATGGATTATTCTGGCCAGTGTAGATGAGCCCTACATTACAGTTGCATAGTGGGACAACTAAGCAGGTGTATTGATGCATGCACAGCTGGTTGCACATTGCCAGTATCCAGCAGAACGGTGGTGTAGATCAGTCACCATGTAACTATGGGAGTACAGATCAGGCATGCTATTACTCAATCATTGCCACATGCATAATCCAGGACTCCCATAGTTTCCTGTGAGTCTACACTCTTTCTGTTTTTGACCCACACGGCAATCACTCTTGCAAATATTAAAGCTCATAAGCAAACAACTGTGTTGATTGGCTTCAACGTCCATCTTAGAAATGATTTTCATCTTTTTTTGCATAAGCATCTCATTTTGATGTCATTCCCATGATATCTCACAATTCAATCAGCCATCTTTCCAAGCTTAGTGAGTCCTCACAATCTCATTTCGCTTTCCCTCCTGTGCTTTAATTACACACCATCTCAGGTTTATCTCATATATTAAACTTCAGAAAGTGATTCTTTAAAAGGAATCAATTGATATTTAATTGCAATAGACTAGCTGCCTTATTAAATCTAAATTAAAAGCTTGTTCAGGACTATTAAAAAGTTACCAGGCCATCAAATACTAAATTCAAGACGATGCAAAATCTAAACTTCCTGTGATGATTTCTCTCTAAGACAGGTCTACTCTAAACTCACATTTACTTTCTGGGGATTTATTTAACCAAATACCTTGTTTTTATAGCCATAAATTTAAAAGCGCATTAAAAAACCCCCACAGTTTATTGCATTCACCAAAAAAAACAGGAAAGGGTAACTGAAGTGATTAATGGAGTTGGAGATCTCTCTCCAACTGAAGAAAGGCAAAGTGTTTGGAGTTTTGTAATGTGTGTATATACGTGTGGTATTTGGGGGCGAGGAGAGGAAAAGATGTTTGTAAAAATCTTGTGTTGAGGAAGTGGATTTTAAAAAATTCCCTACCTCCCAGTATGACCCCAATAGATTATGGTGGGCTGCCGGGATGTAAATGTGGGGCTGGCCATATGCAGGGGTCCTAATGTTAGCATACCCTCTTACCCCTTCTCAATAGGTTTCATAACTGCACATATTGGCACCTTTCAGGGTCACACCGGGGTCGTTTGAGGTCAAGCTGACCAGAGGACAGTCAAGGTCACAATGACCTGAGACGTGTCCAAGATCATGAAAATCCAGATAGGCTTATGTGGAAAACCCAGTTGTTAATGGGTCTATGCTAGTCCTTTCAAACATGTAATCTGTGAGCATCCTTTGGCCCATACCCTACAGAGATCTCTCCTATACACTCTACCTGTCCATAAATTAAGAGGTTGTCGCAAATCTCATCAATGTTTTGACACTCCGGAGTTAAGGCAATCAGCCTATTCCAGTAACTTTTGTCTTTTCTGTGAGAAAGCCATTTAGCGTGAAGGCTTTTACAGCCAGCATCCATAGGTTTTTTGTGGTTTTTTTCCAGGCTGTGAGGCCATGTTCTGGAAGAGTTTATTCCTGACATTTTGCCTGCATCTGTGGCTGGCAGGTGAAAAGTCAGGAATAAACGCTTCTAGAACATGCTCTCACAGCCTGGAAAAAAACCCACGAAAAACCTATAAAGCCATTTAGGCTTTGTCATAAGGAACACACTCCTCAAGAGTATGAAATAGGGTATAAATATCACCCTTCCACTTCTAGCCAAGTGTGTCACAGCTGGTGCGTCACAAACAGGCTCCTCCAATCTCTTCTCGATGGAGCGGCTTCCCTTGTGCCACCTTCGGACACTGTCTGAGCCCTTCCACGGTGCGGACCTCTTTCTCCAAAACTGGTAACTCTCACCCTTCCACACCTGACTTCTCTCTATCCAGACTTTCCCGCCTTACTCTTCAATAGCCTTGTGTGGTTCTTCAGGGAGTAAGTTTTTGTACGTTAGCATATCCCCTGTGTTATTTCAAATAAAATACTTTCTTTAACTTTAACTGGAATGCTCTCTACAGTTAGCATTGGTATACATAGGTGAAAAGATCACCAAAGTTACCCTCCTCTCGCAGGGTTCCTTTTGAGCTATAATTCCCTCAAACGTCAAGGAAACGCTCTTAGGGCAACACTTGATCACCTGCTGAGGGCCTCCTTCCTGGCTTCAGGGGGGCACCAGAGGTGGCAATGGTGGCGGCAGATACGGGCTTTGTGCAGGTATGGAATCCTGTGCAGTCCGGTTCAGTTTTTTTCAAATGAGGCAGGTTTTCCTGGGTGTTAAAATGAAACGGCTTAATGGGCTTTACCCTGTCTCCCTGCCCCAGGCACTATCAGGACAGCCTGGGGATGAAATGGGGCAAAAACCTCGTGTTGTATGAACTGCAAGGCTCCAAGATGGGGGCAAGATGGGGTAACTAGCCTGTCTAGACAAGCCCTTAGTTTCAGATATTCTTCTTCAGCAAAACAAGCTGACACATTCAAGGTTACACCCAGAATATTTTCTTCTTCCCAGAAACATAAGTAATTAAGGGCTTCATGACAGCAAGGGATGGAGATTGCATTGTTTATGTGGAAGGAGTCTCGGGAAGGCCTGTTGAGAGGCTTGCCATGGAAAGATAACCTAAAGATCTGCTAGAAACGTTGGCTGCGTGGCAAGTTACCCTGACACATGCCCAAGGTTTGAGTGATCTGGAAATGGTTAAGATGCTGCATTAGAGTGTATGGGTACTGAGCCCAGGGTTTCCATTCTTTTCAGACTCTGATTTCTCAGGATGTGGGGCAGAAAAGCATTTCTTTCAATAAAGCTGGATCCTTGATCCACCAACATGGCCTTCTCATTTCTCCTGGAATTGTTGGGGAAAGGAATTCCTCTTCTGCATCACAGGAGTTCTTCTGAATATAGTCAAAGTTATAAGTCACTTAGGAAGAGCAGCAGTAGTAATGATAACAACATCAGCATCCCAGACCATAATGACAAATTGTTGTTGTTGTTGTTGTTGTTGTTGTTGTTGTTGTGTGCCTTCAAGTCATTTCTGACTTATGGCAACCCTAAGATTTATTTATTTATTTATTTATTTATTTATAGCCCGCTCTTCAGCCACAAGGCTATCAGAGCGGCTTACAAATTGTTTTAAGCAATAGCAATTTACACATCTACACTGCATTAAGCAGCTTCCAATGTGTGTTAGCTAATTGCCCCCACAAGCCGGGTACTCATTTTACTGACCTACAAAAGGATGATAGGCTGAGTCAACCTTGGAGCCCGCTGGAATCGAACTTGCAACGTGGTGAATTGCAGGATGAATTGCAGAATTTCTTGTCAAGATTTGTTCAGAGGGGGATTTGCCTTTGCTTTCCTCTGAGGCTGAGAGAGTGTGACTTGCCCAGGGTCACCAAGTGGGTTTCCATGGCTGAGCAGGGATTCAGATCTTGGTCTCCAGAGTCATAGGGCTCATCTACATGGGCCAGGATACCCTGGCTCCCTGCTGGCATATCCTGCCCACGATCAGACCGTTCCTCCCCTGTCACCATCACCAAATAGGAGGAAGTCCAGCTGGGCACACCGGTTCATTGCTGCAGCCAGTGCCACCACCTCCCCAACTCTCCCAGAAGTGAGGGAGCCAGCCTGCAACATGTGACCAAGGCCCCCTGCTTGTGACCAGCCTTGGTCACATGCCATGGGACTCCTTCCTGCTGCAGCAGAGTGACTGCAGACTAGCAGCTGCAGCAACAAGCCATCTTGCTGGAACAGGCTTCGGCAGTCATGCAGGGCCAGATCTGTTTTGTGTGTGTGTGTGTGTGTGTGTGTTTTTGCCAGCTAAAACAGAATTAACCAGGTGTTTTTTTTAACACCATTTTAACAGGCCTGAGCCTATCTTCCCCCTGTCTTTGCCCTGGGGGTGATGGGAAGTGCCCAAGTGCAAAATGGGACAAATTCCCTGCATCACCAGGACTGCAGGGCTCCAAGATCATGGCAAGATAGGGTAATTTGCCTGTGTAGATAAGCCCCTAGTCCAATACTCAAATCACTACATTGGTTTTTAAACAGAGGCCAGATGGCCATCTGTCAGGAATTCTTTGATTGTGTATTCCTGCATGGAGGAATGGGGTTGGACTAGATGGCCCTTGGGGTCTTTTCCAACTCTATGATTCTATGGTTCTGTGTGCTGGCTCTCAGTCCCAGATTACCTTGAAATATATGCTGATGGGGTCTAGCTGGCAGTGGCTAAGTAGAGAAGAGATCTTAGCTCTGTTAGGTCCCTTAATGAGGTCACCTACCCAGCGTATACAATAAACTCTCTTGGGGATGAAGCAGATGTTGGACCCTACAGTCCTTTGCAATCATCCATCAAGGCTCTTCTGAGACTCCTATGTGGTAGAAATGAAGGCCAAAGGCTCATGTCACCTCTTTATGGCTGAGCTCAGATATGATGTGCTGGATTTTGCTCCCGGTACGAATCAAAATTAAAAGCAAAGCAAAACAAAACTCATCTTTCTGTTAATGAGACAAATGGACTTAATTTAGATGTCGAGCTCAAGGAAGATGAAATGAGGTCAGGAGTACCCGAAAGCAACATCAGTCTTCTAAGAATACATTAGTCTGAATAAGCATAAGAAATTCTGAATGTGATTAGCAAACTACCCATAATTCATGTTAGGCTGTGGGGATATTTCTCCAAGAGAGAAATGTGCCCAGTTAGGAGTCACTCAAAGAAAGTCTATGCCTGGTTGTGATAGATGCAGAACTCAGAGCCTTGTCTTGATGAGAAAAGAAAAGCATCTCTCCTCCATGATGATTACTAGTGCTCCAGAGAAAAATTTCCAGGCGATGGGACTTGCAATCACAGGAAATTTATACTGTAAAGAGCTAGTATGGTATAATGTGTTACTGCCTGCAGGGGCCAGCAGTAAGCAGGCTAAACACAGCCAGCTAGCATATCTAGATATAGTCTGAGAGGCAGTCGTGGGAACGGAAGTGAACCCTTATCTGTATGGGAAAATGTTGTATAGTCCACGTGTATGAGAAACACTAACTATATAACCCATGACTGTACTGCATCTGTATAACTAGATGTTCCTACACACTGCGTATGTACTTGGATTTTGCCCTTAGACTATGTGCATGCAATCTGAGCTATACAGTGCAGGATTGTGCTGTATGACCACTGTGTTATGTAGTCTGTTTGCTGGGAGTCCTAGCTGCAGTCCTCCACATATTCAAAGAGGGCAGGTTTTTTCCTGCTGTGGATGATGTACCACACTACTGAATTGTGTTTAACTTGTGTCGCCAGCACTGTATATGCACAATCCTAAATATACACTAGACTGACTATGTGACAAATGTTGCTGTCCTTGAGCGAGCAGGGATCACCAGCATTGAGGCCATGATATTGAGAACGCGGCTGCGCTGGGCAGGGCATGTTTCTAGGATGGAGGACCATCGCCTCCCAAAAATACTACTCTACGGTGAACTCGCCATGGGTCAGCATAAGAGGGGTGCTCCAAAAAAGTGATACAAGGACTCCCTGAAGCAACATCTCAGGCTCAGCCAAATTGATCACCAACAATGGTCCACCCTGGCCTCACATCGGGAGGCATGGAGACGCACTATCCACAATGCTGCAGCCTTGTTTGAGAACTCATGCTGAACAAGTCTTGAAGAGAAACGACAATGCAGAAAGAATCACAACCCGGAAACATCATCCAAGGAGACCTTCTGCTGTGCTTTCTGCAACCGGACTTGTCTATCTCGGATTGGCCTTTTATTCATCAGTGCGCTTGCAGAAAGCACAGGATGAGTCCTTCCTGAATCTTCGTTTGCAAAGAAAAACCAGAGAGAGAGGCTATCAAGGCAGCTGCCATCGATCTTATATTTGTGCATCTAGTTCAACCCCCCCCCCCCTTGCTGCCAAAATGTAATTACCCTCTTGGAGTTCATTTTCTTAGTTTCCACCCAGTTCTTCAATTAGTTAAGATCATTTCAAACCTTGGTTGAGTCTCATTTTTCCTGCTTTCGTATCCTCTGTAAATTCCACGCCATAGTACTTCTGATTATCCCCCATTTTTTTTAATAACTTTTTATTCGTTAAAGAACAAAGCCGATGCTTTGACTTGAGCGCTGGATATTCTGGGATTGTACTTTGTTCTTCTTCTTCCTTAGATTTCTGTGAATCAACACAAGCTATATAACTAAGACTCCTTAAAGAGACTTGAGGGCTGCCTCGCACTTCTGCCGTCGTCTGTTTTCTCCCCCCTTGTTTTTTTTCTTCCAATTTTTTGTTTTATGCAGTTATACAGCTTTGTTATATAAAAGCTTCAGTAAATATTTTGTCAGTTTTCATTTCGAAATGTAACATATCTTTTTTCTTTTGAAAAAAATAAAAATAAAAATATACAACTCAAGAGACTGTTTCTCCAGACGTTATGCTCATTCTCCATATTAGATCCTCCCTCCCAAACTCATGCTGCCTATTTGTATAACTTCCTCCCTAGTCTGTTGGAACTTCTTTATTTTATGATTTAACTGATTTTCTGATCTAATTAAAGATACATGTTCCTTCTAATTTTTCTGTCTTGATTATTTTTCTTGTTTTCTGTCTGTCAAACTCCTTTCTGGTTAGCTTTAATTTTAAGGTCCAACATCTGTGTTGCGTATTTTCTCCCGTTTCTTTCTCTATTGTCTTTTTATGGGTTTCCAGTCTTTTTCCACTTGTTGTGTCAACTTTTCATTTATAAGTGTTGTCACTATATCTCCATCCATCATCTCTTTCAGTTTTATTAACCAATCTTCTACTGCTGGTACTTTTTTCACTTTCCATTTTTGTGCATACAGCCTCCTGGCAGCTGAGGCAGCAAGGAGTTGGGGTGTGGCCAGGAGTGGCTGTCCTTAAAAGTCACTCCACCACCCCCACCCCAGGAAGACCTACCAGCCAGCCAGCCAGCCAGCCAGCAGACTCTGCAGGGCTGTGAGGAAGCTTCCTTCCCTATTACACCAGGGTAAGGGCAGCTGAGGCAGCAGGGAGTTGGGGTGTGGCCAGGAGTGGCTGTCCTTAAAAGTCACTCCACCACCCCCACCCCAGGAAGACCTACCAGCCAGCCAGCCAGCCAGCCAGAAGACTCTGTAGGGCTTTGAGGAAGCTTCCTTCCCCTTTACACCGGGGTTAGGGCAGCTGAGCCAGCAGGGAGTTGGGGTGTGGCCAGGAGTGGCTGGCCTTAAAAGTCACTCCACCACCCCCACCCCAGGAAGACCTACCAGCCAGCCAGCCAGCCAGCCAGAGAAGACTCCAGAGGACTGCAAGGAAGTCTTCCTTCCCCCTTACACCAGGCTAAGGGCAGCTGAGCAGGGAGTTGGGGTGTGGCCAGGAGTGGCTGGCCTTAAAAGTCACTCCACCACCCCACCCCAGGAATACCTACCAGGGGCCGGGAATGATCTGGGAGCGGGAATTGAGGTTGTGTGGGGGAAGGGAAGGTATGGCGGCAACAGAGTGAAAAATTGTTACAAAAGAAGGCAGGATCGATGTTTAATACCTATCCTGCCTTCAGTTCACTCTGTTTCCCAGAATAAATTGGAGAGCGCACCAACCATTCCACAGACCCTTACTCTGCTCCTTTGCAATGCCAGGTCGGTTAAAAACAAGACACATATTATCCATGACCTCTTATTGGATGAGGCTGCCGACCTGGCATGCTTTACGGAGACCTGGCTGGGAGAGGCCAGTGCTGCGACTTGGGCGCAGGCACTCCCGGCTGGGTACTCAGTTAGTGAGCAGGTAAGGAAAAGTGGGCGGGGGGGCGGAGTGGCTCTGGTTCATAAAAACAATCTAACCTTGACCAGGAAGCCTATCCGGAACACAGTCCACATCGAGTGTATGTACCTAAGCCTGAGGTCCAGGGATAGCTTAGGGATTCTGTTAGTGTACCGGCCACCCCGTTGTCTAACAGACTCCCTAACCGAGCTAACACAGCTGGTCTCAGAGTTGCTGCTGGAGTCGCCCAGACTTTTAGTTCTTGGTGACTTCAACATCCCACTCGAGACCAGCTTGCTAAATCTAACGGGCGCAGCTCGGGAGTTCATGGAATCCATGACAAACATGGGCCTATCCCAATTGGTTGTCGGGCCTACTCACTGTGCAGGTCATACCCTCGATGCGGCCTTTAGTACGGAACAGGAATATCTGTGGGCAGAGGTGATTGAAACCTCCGCATTGTCATGGACGGATCATTTCCTGGTCAAGATGGAGCTAAGAGCCACTGTCTGCCCCACCGGGGGTGGTGGACCCATTAGAATGGTCCGCCCTCGAAGGCTAATGGAACCAATTGGATTCCAGAAAGCCTTGGAGGGTTTAATGGTTGGTAACGCCGGTGATTCTGTTGAAGCTTTGGTTAATATTTGGAATACCGACCTCACCAAGGCTATTGACACAATCGCTCCCAAGCGTCCTTTCCAGCCTGCTCCTAACCGTAAGCCCTGGTACTCAGAGGAGCTTAGGAAAATGAAGCAGGCTGGACAACGACTAGAGCGCACCTGGCGGAAGACTCAACTCTTATCCGACAAGACTCGTCATAGGAATTTCCTTAATTCTTATCGAGAGGCGATACGTGCAGCGCAGAAGTCTTTCTCCGCTGCACGTATTGCATCTGCAGAGTCCCGTCCAGCAGAACTGTTTAGGGTAGTGGGGGAGCTGACGCAGATTCCACCTGCGCAGAACCCCTTACTCAACCCGACAACGGCCTGCTGTGATGCATTTAACATCCACTTTGCAGATAAAATCTCTCGGATAAGAGCCGACTTAGATGCCAGTGTTATGACAGAATCTATAGACGAGGTGTCCAGCAACTCCGTTGATGAAATTTTATTGGATCAGCTTCAATCTGTGAGTACCGATGACGTGGACAAGCTCCTTGGTAGAGTGAGGAAAATGACCTGTCCCCTCGATCCCTGTCCATCTTGGCTGGCCACCCAAGGGGGTGACGCATCGAGAGTACTCCTTAGGGATATTATCAATGCGTCCTTCAGGGAGGGGTCCCTTCCACCTTGTCTGAAGGAAGCGGTGGTTAAGCCGCTCCTGAAAAAGCCTTCCCTGGACCCCTTGGACAGGAACAACTATAGACCAGTCTCTTTGCTGCCTTTTCTAAGCAAAGTGATTGAGAGGGCGGTCGCTTCCCAACTCCAAGCTGTCTTGGATGAAACCGATTATCTAGATCCATTTCAAACTGGCTTTAGGACGGGTTATGGAGTGGAGACTGCCATGGTTGCTCTGGCTGATGACCTCCGCTTGGGTATCGACAGGGGTAGTGTGACCCTGTTGGTGCTCCTGGACCTCTCAGCGGCCTTTGATACAATAGACCATTCCATCCTCTTGGATCGCCTGAAGAAGTTAGGAATCGGAGGCACTGCCTTGCAGTGGTTCCGTTCCTTCCTCTCGGGCAGATCCCAGAGGGTGAGGCTTGGGGACAGTTGCTCTACCAGAATAGAGCTTAACTGTGGCGTTCCTCAGGGTGCCATCCTGTCCCCGATGCTATTTAACATCTATATGAAGCCGCTGGGAGAAGTCATTCGGAGGCATGGAATGCGGTGTCATCAGTATGCGGATGACACCCAGATATACTTCTCCATGTCTCGGTCATCGGCTTCGACTTCAGATGGCGTCTCTCCTCTGAATGATTGTCTTAAAGCAGTAATGGACTGGATGAGGAAAAACAAATTGAGACTGAATCCAGACAAAACGGAGGTACTAACAGTTACAGGCCCAAAACCAGGTCTGGGAATACAAACTCCAATCCTGGATGGAATTACACTCTCCTCCAAGGATTGTGTTCGCAGTCTGGGGGTGCTCCTGGACCCGTCACTCCAGATGACTAATCAGGTAAATGCAACGGTCAGGAGTGCCTGTTATCAACTTCGGCTGGTACGCCAGCTGCGCCCTTTCCTGGAAACTAGGGACCTCGAAACTGTGGTACATGCACTGGTAACCTCCCGTCTGGATTTCTGTAATGCGCTCTACATGGGGCTACCCTTGTGCTTGACTCGGAAACTTCAACTAGTCCAGAACATGGCAGCCAGGTTGATTTCTGGTGTTCCCAGAAGAGAGCATATAACACCGGTGCTAAAAGCTCTCCACTGGCTGCCTATTAGTTTCCGGGCACAGTACAAGGTGTTGGTTATGACCTTTAAAGCCCTACATGGCTTGGGTCCAACTTACCTCCGGGACCGCCTCCTTCCATACGACCCTCCCCGCACACTTCGGTCCTCTGGGAGGAATCTGTTACAGCCTATGAAAACAAGGCTGTCGGTGACCTCCCAGAGGGCCTTCTCTGCTGCTGCTCCCAGATTATGGAATGGCCTGCCGGACGAGATCCGTCTTATTACCACCTTAGACAGCTTTAAAAAAAGCTGTCAAGACGGATCTTTTCCGGCAGGCCTTTCCTGAATAATTATCCCGGCCCAAGACTCAGCTGCCCTTTATAGGCTACGATTGTATGTTTTTAATTTTTTTTTTCTTCTAATTTATATATATTTTAATTAATGCATGTTTTTAATCCTTTGCAATTTAATATTATTTTAAGGGGTGGGTGGGCTAGGGTATTGTGAGTATGGGGTTTTTATATTGTAAGCCGCCCCGATTGCGTTGCAGAGGGGCGGGATATAAATAAAATTTTATTATTATTATTATATAGCTGTTATGATATATACAGTAATATTAATTTTCAGTGATCTTTTTCAATTATCTTGTCCATGTTGGTAATTATATTTAGTAGGTATAATTCAGTGTTCCTCGGAAAGTTTATTCCTAGAATTTCCACTATTCAATTGTGAATTTTTATCCAGAATTTCTTAGCTATTGTGCAATATATATGGAACATATATACCACATATGGGAAAAGGATTTCTTTGCTTCTTGCATAGTATTTCTGATTTTTATGTATGGTTTTGAAAGCTGGACAGTGAGGAAAAGCTGACAGGAAGAGCATCAACTCATTTGAAATGTTGTACGGTAGTTCTACAGATATCTCAGACTACGAGAAAGACAAGTAAATTTACCCCAGCTTCCCCCCATGTTGGAACCCTGCTGTCAAAACAATACAAGGCTCTTGCCCCAATTTGCCCCTGGACAGTCCTGATGATGTCTGAGGCAAAGCCAAGGTAAACCCTTTGTTCGGCAGTGGAACACACTACACTCCCTTGGAGTGTGGTGGGGTCTTCTTCCTTGGAGGTCTTTAAACAAAGGCTGGATGGCCATCTGTCAGGGATGCTTTGATGGTGATTTCCTGCATGGCAGGGGGTTGGACTGGATGGCCCTTGTGGTCTCTTCCAACTCTACAATTCTATGATTCATATAGACAAGCTCTAGGGCAGCCAGGTCTCAGGGTCTAGACCTTCTCCAGTTCTCAGGGCAAGGGAGCAAAATTCTCAGGGTGAGAGCACACTGAACAAAGAAGCTTGCACCTATATGTTTTCCTCATTTATTAGACATCATACTTATTTGAATACTGTATTCTGTGCAGCTGCGGTTGATACATAATGTCTTCTGGTTAATGATATCACCAGGTTGTGCCTTATGTGACATTACAAAGGGACATATGTTGGTCCTAGATTCTGGCCCTGAAATCTCAGGGCCTGGGATAGTAGGTCAGTTTTCTGTTGCCTCAAAGAGTAGGGACAAGTCCAGTGGCTTCAAGTTACAGGAGAGTAGGTTTCCATTAGAAGGAACATCTTGACAGTAAGAGCAGTTTGGCAGTACAGTAGAACCAGTTGCCTAGAGAGGTGGTGAGGTCTCCTTCTGTGGATGTCTTCAAAAAGAGGCTGAACTTGCTGTGGATGCTTTAGCTGGAGATCCTGCATTAAGCAGGGGGTTGGACTTGATGGCCCATGAGGCCCCTTCCAACTTTATGATGATTCTGTGATTCTGTGAAAAATGTTTCAAAATAACCCCTGGGAAAACCTGTGTCATGTGGGAAAACACGGATGGGTCTGGCATGGGAACACAGGAGTCCGTACCTGCACGCTGGGCTGTATCAGGGATGCTGCCACTGGTGTCACTCCAAGCCCAGGAAAATGGCCCCCAGCATGTGATCAGGCCCCCCTGCATATGACCAGCCTTGATCAGATGCTTCAGGACTTCTTTCTGGCTTCAGAGAGTGTGATGTGTGACTGCAGTGGATGAATCCGCCAATACACAACAGTGTGTATGTGTGTGGATTTCTGCCCATTTTGTTGCAGTAAGCAGGGAGGAGAAATCTGGGCCAACTTCAGGGTCAGACGACTCCAGCTGTAAGGCAGAGTTTTCTGGCCAATGTAGACAAGCTCCAAGAAAGCGAGCATGGTTTGAGTGTTGGAATCTGACTCAAGGAAAACAGCTTTCAAATCTCCTCTGTTCAGCCATGGAAACCCACTGGGCAACACTCTCTCAGCCTCAAAGCAATGGCAAACCTCCTCTGAATAAATCTTGCCCTAAAAAGGATAGAATCCCTGTATGCTGCACTTGATGCCAAGTTGACTTCACATAACAACAAGAGGAAATCAAACCAAGCCTGAACTTTCCTTAGAAGCCAAGATGGCTAAGCTGAGACTGTCGGAATTTGGACATATCAGGAGATGCCATGACTCATTGGGAAAGATGATAATGCTGGGTAAAGTGGAAGGCTGTAGGAAAAGAGGAAGAAAGTATGATGGGTGGATTAACTCCTTCAAGGAAACCAGAGCCCTGAGTCTGCAAGACCTGAACAGTGCTGTTGGTGACAGGAACACTTGGAGGTCTCTCCTTCATAGGGTTGCCATAAATTGAATTTGACCTGAAGACAAATAATAACATAAAATAATAAAATAAAATAAAATAAAATAAAATAAAATACATATGTTTTCCCCACCCTGTATCCACAGAACCAATATCCGCAGTTTCAATTATTCACAGAAAAACAACAACAACAAAAAAACAGGGATATGTCACACTAGAAAATGCCTAGAGAGGCATCCTCTCTAGGAATCGTTAGGTCCTCCAATGCAACTCTGTACGTTTGCACAGGAAGTCCTTTATTTTCATATGGTTTGCTATTATCTGCAGTTTCACTCATAAATGATAAGTACAGGAACACATCCCCTGCAGATATAGGGGCCGACCTGCACATTGATGAGCATTCCTTTTGTTCCATCATTCCTCCCTTCATCTATTTATTTATTTTCCACTTATTTCCCAGCCCGGGACTTGAAATGACTTGGTGCATGCCATGGGGAGGCAGGGGGCAGGAGCAAAAATCCCACACTTGTGCAGTTGACCACCCATTGTCTTTAACGATTGGCAGCAGCCCTCATGCATCATGGCTATGGGTCTTTTCTCCCATTCCCGGGACCTTCTGCTTAGGACCATGAGAAGCTGCCCTTTGTCCATCTAGACCAATACTGTCAACCCCAACCAGCAGCAGTGGATCTCCAGGGTTACAGATAAGATTCTTGACTTAGCCATACCTGGAGGCACCACTGGGGATTGAGCCTGAGGCAAAGCAAGCTGCCCTCAGAATGAGCCAGATCCTTGGGGTCCACCTAGGTTTGTATTGTCAGCTCTGACTGACAGCTGTAGCTTTCCAGAGGTTCAAACAGGATTCTTTCCCATCATCCACAGGGCAGGGGGTTGGACTAGATGGACCTTGTGGTCTCTTCCAACTCTACGATTCTATGATTCTATGCATTGATAGGCGTATAGTATCTAGATCAAGGGAAGCAATAGTGCCACTCCATTCTGCTTTGGTCAGACCTCACCTGGAATACAGTGTCCAGTTCTGGGCACCACAATTTAAGAAGGATATGGACAAGCTGGAGTGTATCCAGAGGAGGGCAACCAAAATGGTGGGAGGTCTGGAAGCCATTATGCCCTCCTAGGAGCGGCTTAGGGAGCTGGGCATGTTTAGTCTGGAGAAGAGAAGGTTAAGAGGGGACATGATGGCCATGTTTACATATTTGAAGGGATGTCATATTGAGGATGGAGCAAGCTTGTTTTCTGTTGCTCCAGAGGCTAGGACACAGAGCAATGGACTCAAGCTACAGGAAAAGAGATTCTACCTAAACATTAGGAGGAATTTCCTGATGGTAAGAGCTATTTGGCGGTGGAATCCGCTGCTGCCTGGGAGTGTGGTAGAGTCTCCTTCTTTGGAGGCTTTGAAACAGAGGCTGGATGACCATCTGTTGGGAATGCTTTTATTGGGTACGTCTGCATGGCAGGAGGTTGGACTAGATGTCCCTTGTGGTCTCTTCCAACTCTGTGATTCTATGATTTTATGATACTTGAAGATTCTAGTGGGAATTGAATTCAAGACCAACTTGCATGGGATCATGTGCATGAGCTTTGCTCTATCCCCAATCTTCATCTTTTCCTCACAGTTTTAAAGAGATTTTCTTCCTAGAAGGTGTGTTTTGTTTGGGAAATATGCTTGGACAGGATTCACTCCTCTTACCCACAACCCCAAAGGAAGCATCTAATGGAAACAAGAGGCTTGATTGAAACATAATCACTTTCAGGTGTGTGTTTTGCCTCCAGGTAACAGCAGGTTGGATGGATTCAGTATCTTTTCCTTCTCCTCCACTAAGTCAAATCTATTTCTATGTGATGTTACTCTCCTCTTCTTCTCTTGGTTACCGTAATTCCAAGCAGAAACCTTTTCTTTGCATTACAATGCACTCTTTATTGTAATCCATTTTGAATTTCCATGAGAAAAGCTGAGTAAAACCATTCTGAATAGGCCTGTAATGAAGTTGTAGGAAAAGAGGAGTAAAGTTCGAACTTTATAGTTGAGGCCTTGTTGTTGTAATGGAACTGTATTTCAGAATGAAGTCTTCACACCAAGATTTAAAAGAGCTCACTCTTTTAACTGATTAGCCCATGACCATACTTGGTCTTGGCTGGAGTTCTATTACACACTTATAAGTCACACTTACGGCAGGGCCAAAAAGAATGAGCAACAGATATATTCTGCTGGTCGCAGTGGAAGCAGATTTGCATGGACAGCATGTTAATCTGTGCCTTGCCTTTGCAAGTTGTGCATTGAGCATTATCTGTTGTGGTTGTGCATCCTATACTTTGCATGGCTGTTGTGCATTCTGCATTGTGATGGCATCTAGTCATTGACATGTGTTGCGCAATGTTGCTGTTGTGAATTTGGGGTTGCGTTGTACTCATGGAGCATATCTCTACATGCAGATATTTACACTATGGTGGGAGGTGGTTGGAATGAAGCCCTTGATTGATTTTCAGAAACTAAGAAGAATCAGGCCTCGTTGGTCCTTGGATGTGATTCTAGACTGAATACAGTGTTCAGATTGAGGGAAATAATAGTACTACTTTATTCTGCTTTGGTCGGACTCCACCTGGAATACTGTGTCTAGTTCTGGACACCACAAATCAAGAAGGATGTTGACAAGCTGCAGTGTTTCCAGAGGAGGGCAACCAAAAATGGTGGGAGGTCTGGAAGCCATTTCCTATGAGGAGCAGCTTAGGGAGCTGGGTATGTTTAGCCTGGAGAAGAGAAGGTTGAGAGGTGACATGAGGGCCATGTTTAAATATTTGAAGGGATGTCATACTGAGGATGGAGCAAGCTTGTTTTCTGCTGCTCCAGAGATTAGGACATAGAGCAATGGGTTCAAACTACAGGAAAAGAGATTCCAGCTAAATCTAAGCAGAGGTTGTACATCACAGGCATAGTTAAGAATGCTTAACTATGTATTGTCTCCTGAAATAATCCCTCCAAACCTACCTTAACTGCCAGCAGCTGCACCAGGTGATGAGCTGCTTGCAGTCAGGGCACTGCAGGATGACATTTCCAGCCCCTTCCCACCAGCGATCTCTGTTGTGATGATCAGAAGTAGGACCCCTGTTGCAACCCCTTGGCTGGCAGGAAGGAGGCTTGTGCCTGATGTGGCTGCTGGCTTTTAAGGTAGGTTTGGGGGGCATTTATGATTGTGGCAACAGTGCAGTGATTGTAAGCATAAATACTAAACAGTTGCAAACACATAAGTCTAGCTAAGGGAACATAGACAGATGTAAGTATACCGTAATTTATGTTTTCATAACTACTTAACAGGGTGGCAGTCCTGCTCCTTATCTCTGTCTCTTCCATTCACCCTTCATCCATTTATAATTTCCTCTAGTCGTAGTAAATTAGGATATAATAAAAATAAAAACATTACACATATACATATTTCTCCTGCTTCAACAAGTCACTCTCCTGTCTTAGAATAAAAGCCTGTTCTTTTCTAACAGTTGCCCGGCTGAAGGACCAATGCATCCCTCAGAAAGCACACATACACACAGAGAAAATAGTTTTTGTGGTCATTATGGCTGGCATTGGAGTAAGATTTATGACTTCCCTGGTGCTGCTGCATACAACTAATGACTTTAAAGGCAAAAATTATTGGGAAGATGCTGGTGGGCAGGGCCAGTTTAAGGAATTTTGGGGGCCCCTGCAATGCTTTATTTTGGGGGCCCCATATGTTTATCTCAGGTCAATGTAATCTAACCTAACCTATTCACAGTACAGGATATTCAGATTATTACTAATAATGTTTTGGCAGGAGGAAGGTTACAATACTCCCCCACCACAATGACAGTCCCCCCTGTGGCTGCCGGTGCTGCAGGGCCCTTAAACCGACCCTGCTGGTGGGATGCCATGTTAGTCAGAATAAATGGCAGAGAAAAACCATTGTTACCTATTAGAGGCCTGTCCTCTGACATGGATCATCTCATGATCTCCTTGGCAACACAGAACCTATAAGTGCAGTGGGCAAAGGCCTACATCATCTTGTTAGTCCTGACTAGAGTAAACCTCTTGAATCAGTTGGATTTACCTCACTATTCAATCATGCAATGGTTCAACATTGTGATAGGAGTCTACGACATGCCAGCAAACTATGTGGTGGATGATGCTTTTCTAAAACAAACCTCAGAAATCTCAAAGATGCAAGAATTCATACTTATGAGGGACTTCAGTTACCCTGATATCTGCTGGGAGGCTAACTCTGCTAAGTGTAGGCTGTCCAACAAATTCCTGATGTGCCTGGCAGATAATTTCTTATTTGAAAAGGTACATGATGGAACAAGGGGACCAGCGCTCCTGGGCTTGATCCTAAACAATAGGGAGATGTTGGTCACTGGAATCAAAGTAGTCAGTACTTTAGGGAGAAGTGGCCATGTAATACTAGAATTCCCAATTGTGGGACAGGGCAAAGAAGAGCATAGTCAAACACAGACCCTGGATTTCTGGAAAGCTGAGGCTTTGTGGAGGCCACTGGAATTTGGAGGGCACAAGAATTCATCTCGATCACAGCTTCTGCAAGGGGTCACCTAAGGTGAAACAGTTTGTCAGTTGGGGACCAACAGTTGGAGCAAAACAGTCTCCAATTCAGGAAAGGTTACTAATGGTTCTGCTAGAATGTGATATTTATCAATAAATGTCAATTTTATCATAATTGTACTCCTACCAACTGTGCATTAGTAGCTGGGGTTGGGGGAGAAGCTCTCAAAATGAATTAGGTGCTGAGACAAATAATTTATGCTGCAACAAACAACACCCTGCCTGTACCAATTGAACAGAATTAATAGAAAGCTTGGAGCACACTGCCAAATTGTAACTGCTACACAGTTTGACATGGAGAAACCAAGATCCTACATTGTGCTTGCACAGAGTAAATCTACACTCACGTCATTAAACCGTGGTTGTGCTACATCACCCTTCTGCTGAATACCAACATTGTGCAACCAATTGTGTTATCTGCAAGTGTTTTGGGTGGGGTGAAGAAGAGGAGGGCTTCTTGTGGGTTTCCCAGAAGCACCTGGGTATGCATCATAGTGGGAAACAGGTTGCTACCGCAATCATTTAGGAATGTGTTGAATCTGCAAACATGGTTTATAGGTCCTTCCTCTGGATAAGAATCTACACATTCCCCAGTGTTAGATTAGGGGTAGATTTCTGGGGTGTTAATCCCTTTTCTGGGAAAGATCAAGACTGGTTCAATTAAGGAGATTATCAGATGCAAGTAATGACACCAGAATGCAAAATGATGCCATATCAGACGATGTCCTTTTGTGTTCCTCTGGTGTTATGGTGTTGTTTCTATTGCAGCTGTCAATAGATCCCCCCATGCTGCTTTTGTGCCAGCCTTGCTTGCATGTGAAAACTCAGGCCAGTTAAATCCCATGACTGCAGTGAGAATGGCTGGTCCGACGTGAACACTTCTGGGTGATATTGGGACATCCAGGTAAGTTTCACTCTTTTAACAACCCTCCCTGGGTTACTTGGGATTTTTAAAGTTTGTATATGTGCTTTGTGCAACATTTATGTGTTATTTTTCTTTCTTTTTTGAATTTCCCATGCAATGAGGTCTCTCAAGAATACATGAGACTTCAAAGGAGGAAGTGAACAGAGCTCCGTTCACTTCCTCTTCATTGCCGTGGAAGCCTTTGGATGGGAGGGAAGGTAAGTGCAGTGGGGAGTGTTCTTTTGCCAGCATAAAAATGGGGGGGGGGTTTATGCCGATAAAAGAACATTTTAAAGGGACTCGTCTGATGTTGTCCTAAGAGGCAGCCTCCTTCAACAGATCATGCAAGTGAAACTGCTGAGTGTCTTGCTTGCTTGAGCAAAATATAGCAGCCAGAGTGGGTGCAAGTTACAGTACGACTCCCATATCCACAGGGGATACATTGGTGAAGTTAGTGTGGATACAGGAAAAAGCGTATAGTAGCAAGCCCTATTAAAATGAATGACTTCTGGACTAAGCCTACCATAGAGTCGTGCTGGGGGACCTAGAATATGCCAAGAGAGAATACCTCTCTAGACATCTTCTAGATCCCCCAACACTACTCTATGATCAGCTACTGGTGGAAGCATACCATAGAGTCATGCTGCAGGAGGCTATCCCACCAAGACTATATGGACTTCCCAAGATCCACATGGATTCCATTCCACTCCGACTCATAGTGAGTGCCATTGGATCCCCCCACATATGACTTGGCTAAGTTTCTGGCCAAACAATTACAAACCCACATAGCACAAACCCTTCACTACATCAAAGACTCAGCTCACTTCATAGAAAAAATCAACAACATCGAACTGAAGCCTGGAGACAGACTGATCAGCTTTGAGGTGGTCTCCTTGTTCACCAAAGTCCCCATAATGGACACCATGGCACTCATCCAACAAATATTTCCTGAGGACATCACGGCCTTGTTCAAACACTGCCTCACCACAAGCTACTTCCAGTGGGATAACAAATTGTACGAACAGATAGATGGGGTAGCCATGGGCAGCCCCCTGAGCCCAGTGATAGCAAACCTTTACATCTCTCTCCCTCTCTCTCTGGCTTTTCTTCACAAACGAAGATTCAGGAAGGACTCATCCTGCGCTTACTGCAAGCACGCTGATGACTAAAAAGGCCAATCCAAGATAAACAAGTCCAGTTGCAGAAAGCACAGCAGAAGGTTTCCTTGGGTGATGTTTCCGGGTTGTGATTCTTTCTGCGTTGTCGTTTCTCTTCAAGACTTGTTTGGTGTGAGTTCTCAAATAAGGCTGCAACATTGTGGATAGTGTGTCTCCATGCCTCCCGATGTGAGGCCAGGGCAGACCATTGTTGGTGATCAATTTGGCCGAGCCTGAGATGTTGTTTCAGGGAGTCCTTGTATCACTTTTTTGGAGCGCCCCTCTTACGCTAACATTTTGAAAAGCAAGCCCTGGAAACAGCACCAAAAAAGCCCACATGGGGTCACCGTGAGATGACAAATTAAGTTCCCTCCAGTGCTCTGAGTACAGCTTCTTCAGGAGCAATCCTCAGAAATTTCTGGAGTTGTATCTGGCAGATACAAGGCTGGAATGGTAGCAAAACGTGTTAGGGTCCTTTAGGTTTAGGGTTAGAGTTAGTTTAACGGTTAGATCTCAGCTCATATTCTGGATTGAAAACAAAAGCTGTGGCTGAGATACTACATCAGGGTTGTAGTGTCAATAAAAATTGTGAGGTCAACATTAAGATGGCTGTGAACTTTCTGTGCTGTATGGCAACTTTGTGCAACTGAATCAAGACAGTAAATTTGTGTTTCAATACACAACCAGTGGAATTCGCTGACTCGGAGTGTAGTGGAGTCTCCTTCTTTGGAGGTTTTTGAACAGAGACTGGATGGCTGTCTGTCACGAATGCTTTGATGGTATCTTCCTGCATGGCAGAAGGGAGGTGGACTGGATGGCCCTTGGGGTCCTTCCAACTCTATGGTTCTATGAACCAAATGTGCATGCACATCTGCTCACAATGTGCATCTATGAGCAATGACACAGTATGCTCATCTTTGCTCCACAGTACTGAACTGAATGTAGATGTTCTGTGTTAGATAAAAATCTCTTGCTGTTGCTGCATAGCTAGTTATGCACCCATATGACACCAACAGGGTTCTGGCCTGTATGTTTTTAACATGACAATTTGGTTGCTAATGACCGTCCCCCTGACCTCTTAAAAACTGCAGTTCCTCACCTTGGATTATGTTCCTAGGTGTGTTTGCTTGTCCATATAACAAGGCTGACTACAAACTCATCAAGAGAACAATATCTGTCAGTTTTCATTAATGGCATTAATGGGATGTGTTTCTAGTGTGGATCAATACTCAATGACCCAAGCCAGCATTCTAAATAGAGGATCTCCTTCATAGCAGCCTTCTCCAATTCAGTGCCCTCCAGATGTGTCAGACCTGGCCTCCAGTTCCCTTCAGGTATGGTGGGTTGGGGATGAAGGGTGTTGGCAGCCAACACATCAGGAGGGCACAAAGCTGGGGAAAGTCAGCTTGCACTTTTATACCAGTCAGTGCAAAAAATGTTTGCAAATAACCCAAAGGCACCAAATCCCACCTGAACTTGGAAGCTAAGCAAGGTCAGGCCTGCTGAGTACTTAGAAGGGTGACTACCAAGGAAGACACAGGGGCTCAGGGCTGTATTCAGAGGGAGGCCATCAGAAACCTCCTCTGTATAGTCCTTGCCTAAGAAAGCTGTATAAAATTCATGGGGCCACTGTGAGGTGACAAATGAAGTTCCCTCCAGTGCTCTGAGTGCAGCTTCTTCAGGAGCAATCCTCAGAAATTTCTGGAGTTGTATCTGGCAGATACACGACTGGAATGGGAGCAAAACAGGGTAGGGCCCTTTACTGCAAATATAAGGGGGGGGGGGAAACCCTGTTTACTTCATTTCCTCCAGATCAGGCCCTGGGTGTCTGTAGGAGACCATCTGGCACTTTGCTCCTCCCTGTCACTGCCAGCTCTTTGGCTCTTCCGGAAGCCAGGCAGAGGGCCTTCAACATGTGGTCAAGGCTGGTCCCATGTAGGGGGCCTGCAGTCACATGTTCCCAGACCCCTGCCTGGCTTCTGCATTAGTGAGAAAATGGCAGATGCAGCAATAGGTTAGCATCCTGTGTGGACACAAGGCCATTTTCTGTAGGTAAGTGGGGAGGGAGGGCACCTCTTAAGCTAAGATACACTGGCAGGGAACCGGCATATGCTGGCTAGTGTAGATAAGACCTAAGTTTCTTTACTGATGTGGTTGGTTGTGGAGGCAGAGTTGCACATGTGGTGCCATTTCACATTGCACTTTATGCATGTGCATTTGGTTGCATATTCAGTTGTGCAACATTGCAATTCACTGAGGAGGTGGTATTGCACAATCATTGTGTAACTCTTAAGAGTGTATAGCTACACTCTGTCTCCGTGAAGAAGGATCTCAGCCAGTATAAAACCATTCCCAGAAGGCATAAGATGCAGTTGGGACTGGAATGCTCCCCCTTCTATCCAATGACAATTCTCTAAACGTGACATCTTGCTAATACTGAATTCATCTGCACACTTCACACTATTGTCTCTGCTATCTCTAGCATCGGGTTCTCACCACCATCTTTTTATTAACTTCTAAGCCCAGCACACTTTATTGCATTATTCTCATCAGTTGAAGTAGTAATTTCCTCTGGAAAATGTCATGTTTGCCCTGAAAAAAAAAATGTCTTCAGGATTAACCCTGGCTTTCTTTTGTTTTGTATATCTCTAGCAATTTACTTGCTTTCATATTCTGTCTCTTCCCCTGCCCCCCAGTGTACACCTCCAACCCCATCACATAATAGTTCTTTGAAGAAGAAAACTGTCTCAGATGGGAGACTTTAAATGTTTCTAAGCACTGTAGTAGCAAAGGGATTAGGGATGTAATTCTTCTCTAATTTCATTCTTGAAGGAAGCAGTGTGTAATTTTAGCAATTTGCTTTCTGCTGTGAGAATGTCAGAAAACTACAGGTTTTTGAGGACTATTTGCAGGTTGGGACATCCTATACAAAATTTGTACATGACATTTTTGCACAGAAACATCATTTTTTTTACAGCAGAACAGCATGTTTTTCACCGACAATAATATTTCTGCACAGGAAAAAAAAATTACTGTGCAGAAAATGCTGTTTTCCCTGCAAAAACCCCACGTGTGAATTTTGTACAAAAAAATGTCCTGAACTGTGAAGATTCTCATCAGTTCAGGATTCTCCTCATCAGGGTTTCCTGACAATTTAGAAACACATTTCAAATCATTTGGGGGAATATTTTTGAACATTCTTTTCATTTCTATCTAGTTGCAGCTGTGGGATTCCATGTTAGTGGGGCAATGAATCTACTGGATTCTAGACTGGAGTGGACAACTGCATGGGAGCCAGGGACCAGTTCCCTTCCAGAGCCCACATGAGTGTCACCCCCTGGCTATCCCAGATATCTTATCATAGAATCATAGAATTGCAGAGTTGGAAGAGACCACGAGGGCCATCCAGTCCAACCCCCCTGCCACACAGGAAATCTTGATCAAAGCATCCCTGACAGATGGCCATCTTCATTTTATTCTGAACACCTTCTCAAAATGGGAACAGGTAGTTAAGTGTGCATGTAAGTGTCCTAGACTAGGACACGGAGCAATGGGTTCAAACTCCAGGAAAAGAGATTCCACCTAAACATTAGGGAGAACTTACTGACAATAAGAGTTGTTTGGAAGTGGAATCAGCTGCTTCCTTGGGAGTGTGGTAGAGTCTCCTTCTTTGGAGGTCTTTAAACAGAGGCTGTATGGGCATCTTTTGGGAGTGTTTTGATTGGGTATTCCTGCAGGGCAGAAGGGGGTTGGACCGGATGGCCCTTGGGGTCTCTTCCAACTCTATGATTCTATGATTCTGTCTCTTCCTGTTGCAATTTTGAGAGTGATTACAGAAGAAAACCGAGGAACCCGAAAGTAGTGTATGGTTCCTGAATACTTGTTGGAGTAGGGTAGGGGGTTGCATATTTTCAAGTGTTTTTTTTGGGGGGGGGCTTCTGAGTGATATTAGGGCAAAATTAGCCTCAAAATCACACCATTAAAATATTATTTGCTCTCTGGCTTTTCTTCGCAAACGAAGATTCAGGAAGGACTCATCCCGCGCCTTCCGCAAGCGCGCTGATGACTAAAAAGGCCAATCCAAGATAAACAAGTCCGGTTGCAAAAAGTGCAGCAGAAGGTCTCCTTGGGTGATGTTTTTGGGTTGTGATTCTTTCTGCGTTGTCGTTTCTCTTCAAGACTTGTTCGTCGTGAGTTCTCAAATAAGGCTGCAGCATTGTGGATAGTGCGTCTCCATGCCTCCCGATGTGAGGCCAGGGCGGACCACCGTTGGTGATCAATCTGGCCAAGCCTGAGATGTTGTTTCAGGGAGTCCTTGTATCGCTTTTTTGGAGCGCCCCTCCCACGCTGACCCGTGGCGAGTTCACCGTAGAGTAGTATTTTTGGGAGGCGATGGTCCTCCATCCTAGAAACGTGCCCTGCCCAGCGCAGCTGTGTTCTCAATATCATGGCCTCAATGCTGGTGATCCCTGCTTGTTCAAGGACAGCAACATTCGTCACATAGTCAGTCCAGTGTATATTTAGGATTGTGCGTAGACAGCGCTGATGAAAGCGCTCGAGGAGTCGTAGGTGGTGGCGATAGGTAACCCATGTTTCAGATCCATAAAGGAGGATAGACAGTACGATGGCTCTATACACACTGATTTTTGTGCTTTGCCTCAGGTGTTTATTGCTCCAGACTCTTTTGTGAAGTCTTCCAAATGCACTATATGCCTTTGCTAATCTGTGATCGATCTCTTTGTCAATCTTGGCATCTGAGGAGATGATGCTTCCCAGGTAGGTGAACTGCTGAACGGAATTGAGGACTGATTTGCCGACGGCAATGTGGGGATGGTGGTGTTCGTCCTGTGGTGCAGGCTGGTAAAGAACTTCTGTTTTCTTCAGGTTGACTTCTAGCCCAAACAGCTCTGCAGCTGTTGCAAAGCAGGACGTTAGGCGCTGCAGAGCTGCTTCTGTGTGGGCAACAAGGGCAGCATCATCGGCGAAGAGCAGCTCACGGACTAGATAGTTTAGAGTCTTAGTGTGAGCCCTCAGACGGCTTAAGTTAAACAAGCTACCATCAGTACGGTAGCGTATATAGATGCCGTCGTCTTCTTCAAGCTCTGCCATAGCCCTTTGGAGCATCGTGCTAAAGAAGATTGTAAATAAAGTTGGTGCAAGAACACAACCTTGCTTCACTCCATTAGTTATTAGAAAGGGCTCTGAAAGAGCATCGCCATATCTGACTTGACCACGCTGGCCCTCGTGTAGCAAGATAATCATTTTAAGGAATTTGGGGGGACATCCTAGTTTTTCCAGGATCTGCCACAGACCTTTTCTACTTACAGTGTCAAAGGCTTTGGTGAGGTCGACAAATGTTACATAGAGACCCTTGTTCTGCTCCCTACATTTTTCTTGCAGTTGCCTAAGGGCAAATACCATGTCTGTAGTACTCCTATTGGCTCTGAAGCCACATTGGCTTTCAGGGAGAAGTTCTTCTGCAATAGCAGGAACTAATCTGTTCAGGAGTAACCTTGCAAGGATTTTTCCAGCAATAGAGAGCAGTGTTATGCCTCGATAGTTTGAGCAGTCGGATTTTGCTCCTTTTTTCTTGTACAGGGTGATGATGACTGCATCTTGGAGGTCTGATGGCAGTTCCCCTTTTTCCCAGCAATTCACAAGGAATTCGTGGAATTTTTCGTGGAGTGCATGACCTCCGTGTTTCCAAACTTCAGGTGGGATTCCATCAATCCCAGCTGCCTTGCCGTTTTTCATCTGCTGTATGGCCATAAGGGTCTCTTCCAAAGTGGGAGCTATGTCCAATTCATTTTTCATTGGTTTTTGTATCATATATTGGATAGCTGAGGCTTGGACTACTCGGTTGGCGCTAAAGAGACTTTGAAAATGTTCAGCCCAACGATTTAGGATGGAGGCTTTATCAGTAATTAATGTTTGACCATCTGTACTGTATAAGGAGCTTTGGACCTGATAAGTAGGTCCAAACACTGCTTTAAGAGCTTCATAAAATCCTCTATGATCACCCAGATCTGCACAGCGTTGTGTCTTTTCTGCTAAATTGATCCACCACTTGTTCTGCATGTCTCGGAGTTTTTGTTGTAGTTTGCTACATGTGAGGCGGAAAGCTGCTTTTCTTACATGACAGGTTGGCTGGGCGAGGTATGCCTGGTGAGCAGCTCTCTTCCTTGCCAACAGCTCCTGGATCTCTTGGTTGTTTTCATCAAACCAGTCTTGATTTTTCTTGTGGGAGACCCCGAGGGATTCTTCTGCAGACTGGAGGATACTGTTTTTGATATGTTGCCAAAGCACTGTAGGAGAAGGATCTGTAGGATGGTCTTCAAGTTTCGTTTGTAGGTTTGCCTGGAAGTTGTCTCTCATGGTAGCTTGTTGAAGATTGTTGACTTGGAACCTCTTCTTTAAGATGCCACCCCTCTTAGGTTTGAACTTAAGATGAAGATTTAGTTTACATCTGACGAGGCGATGATCTGTTTGGCATTCTGCACTGGGCATCACTCGGGTATGACGGACATCACGAATGTCTCTCTGACGGACTAGAACGTAGTCAATGAGGTGCCAATGTTTGGATCGGGGATGCATCCAGGTTGTCTTCAAGCTATCTTTCTGCTGAAAGATTGTGTTTGTAATAGTCAGCTGTTGTTCTGCACAGAACTCTAGCAGGAGGCGTCCGTTATCATTGCAATTTCCAACACCATGCTTGCCTAAGACACCTTTCCAGGCTTCGGAATTCTTTCCTACTCTGGCATTGAAGTCACCAAGTATAATAATTTTATCTTCTACAGGGACTTTTTGTATGAGGTGGCGTAGGTCTGTGTAGAATTTGTCTTTCTCTACAGGGTCGGCTTGCATAGTTGGGGCATATACACTAAAGAGAACAACATGTGGGAGGCGTAAGGAAATAATGCGATCAGAGTGTCCTGTTGGCAAGGTTTCGAGTTTGGAGGCAATGGAGTTTTTAATCATGAAGCCTACTCCTGAAAGATGTTTTTCGGTTTTGGGTTTGCCAGACCAGTAAAGTGTGTAGCCGGCGCCATGTTCTTTAAGGCTGCCTTCCTCATGGAAGCGAACTTCACTAAGAGCAGCGATGTCAATATTAAGCCGTGATAGTTCAAGGGCTATTAGGGCAGAACGACGCTCAGGCCGTCCACTATCTTTAGAGTCTTGCATGGTTCTGATGTTCCAGCATGCAAGTGTCAGTTTATTTACACCTTTGGAGGCCGGTGTGTGCCTTTGTTTCTTTGCCTTGGTTTGACCGCATCAGAAGATTCCCGTTGGCCGCGGCTAGCCAACCAGGTAGTTGGGGATGAGCTTTCTTTAGGCCACCTTTTCTAGGCCCCTCTCCATATGGAGCAAGCAGTGCTCTCCTTAAAAAAGGCTGCTTGGTCGTTCAGAATGCTGCCGAACAAGACTGTCATCTCCCGGGTCAGGCTTGAGCGACCAATGTCCTGAACCGCCTGCATGCAGGGTTGGGGCTGCGGCTTCCAGTGCATCTTTACACCTGCCGGTTTCGTCCCTCGCCAGTCGCTACAGGGCTTTTTTGGAAATGGATTTGTCCTTCGAGCCTGTGCAATGGATTTTTCTGGTGGAGCGCAGCGTGCACAGAACTGGCCTCACCCTTTAAACCAGAGATTCATCTGCCGTGGCCTTGCAAGCATGGACGTGGCAGCGAGGTCCTCGGGCCGTAGGTTTGATTAGAGTTTCCTTCTCTTAGATGGTTGACCTTACAGGGTTGGACGAGCACCATCTGCCCGGGTTTGGGATTAGAGTTTTCCTTCTCCTAGGACGGTTGCCATAAGGCTAGAGAGCCCATCCTGCCCTTTGACGCTCTTTGTCAGACCCTTCGGTTTTGACCTGTCTGGCATGGGAGACCCTACCGGTGGCTATTATGCCACCGCCAGCATAGCTCAAAACGTCATTAGGGTACGCAAGCCTCTCTCCCACGACAAGGGGGCGTCAATGGAGAGGGTGTTAGAGGATTTTGGGGGACTAGTGAGGCGATCCTGTGGCTACAGATCCTTTGCTCATCCCAGGTCTAGATTTAAAGGTGCTATCTGAGGTGCTGAATCCTATCCCACAAATACAATCAGCACCTTTAAAGTTCAGACTAAAACCTAAAGTGTTTTCCACTGCTTGTTCACATAGGAGCTGTCAACCACCACTGGCCCAAACTAGATGTGTACTTGGGTACTTTTAGAGTGAGTGAGAGAAAGAAGTGTTCCTTTTGTAGCTCATTGTACATTGTGGCTAAGCATGATCAGTAATCCCCCCCACTTTTTTTTTAAAAAGTCTAAATTAATGACACAAAACTGTGGACCACAATAGCAGGAAGAGGCTTGTGGGGAAGATGAATGAGTTATGCCAATGAAGAGAGTAGCAGCAATCTATACAACTGAAAGAGAATACAAAGCCAACATAGTTTTGCCAAAGGAGAAGCCTTCTTAGACTCTTGCTGCTCCTATACAAAGTGGTGGAATATCAAAATACCCCAGCCATGTTTTTTATCACTGCTCCAAGCCAATCACAGAACACTCCTTTGATGGCCACGGTAGTTCCAGGACTTAAAGGCCTTTAGATAAAGATATATAGTCACTTCAACCATGTTATCCAGTCTGTCTTTTCTGCTCTCCTGTTTTCCTTCAGTTCTGTCTCTGCCCCCCATAAAATCAAAAGCTTCTGTGGTTTGAAGTAATATAATATAACAAATTTAATTGTCATCATTGGCCCCAGGCTGTTTTTGAACTTGTACAAGGGTGCAAAATGGTTTATGAAACAGAAAAAAAAAACTTAGTTAGTGGAGGTTTTTCCCCCCCTAGGAGGGAGACAGAGATGGTATGGAGAATAATTAGGACACTATTAGTATCCTGTTAGTGAATTATGCAGGTGCTTGTACCTATTAGGCCATGGCTTAATGTCTGTATCCAGTTGAAGTCTGTGGAAGCAGAGTTGAACATGGAGTGATATCGTGAATGTGGTGCCATTTCACGAAGTGCATTGCATGTTTTCATTTCATGCTCTTTTGCACATTCTTGCCAATTGTGGCAATTCTCTAATGCACAATTCTCTCTCTCTCTCTCTCTCTGGCTTTTCCTCACAAATGAAGATTCAGGAAGGACTCATCCCGCACTTTCTGCAAGCGTGCTGATGACTAAAAAGGCCAATCTGAGATAAACAAGTCCAGTTGCAAAAAGCACAGCAGAAGGTCTCCTTGGGTGATGTTTCCTGGTTGTGATTCTTTCTGCGTTGTCGTTTCTCTTCAAGACTTGTTTGGCGTGAGTTCTCAAATAAGGCTGCAGCATTTTGGATAGTGCGTCTCCATGCCTCCTTGGTGATCAATTTGGCCAAGCCTGAGATGTTGCTTCAGTGAGTCCTTGTATCGTTTTTTTTGGAGCGACCCTCTTATGCTGACCCGTGGCGAGTTCACCATAGAGTACTATTTTTGGGAGGCGATGGTCCTCCATCCTAGAAACGTGCACAATTGTCACACAACTCTTAAAGGTACACTCTGTATTCTAGGTATAGGATCATGGCCATTGCCATCTTTCTCCTGGTTGTGTTTGGAGAAGATGTTCAAATAATCTGTCATGATTTAGAGGAGCTGCTTTTCCTGATACAACCACAAATATGTCAGGGATGATGGGAGTTGTAGCTCTTCACCTCTGGCTCTAACTCACCACCTAGTTATGCAGCAGAGCTGACCAGCTTAGATCAGTGGTTAATGCTTTCCTCCTAAGCAGCAGAGTTTCAGAGAATAGGCTGAAGATCCTGACAAACTCTCCAAGCCTTCTCACTCTTCTCCAGGTGTCTCCAAAACGTTTCCAGGATTCACTCAGGCAACTCAGTAGTTATATATAAAACCTACTTTATTCTTCTATATAAATATACTATATGGTCAACAAATCACAATCTCTATACACTACACCACCTCTACTCCACACACTACTCCACCTCTACTCAACCACAATACATTGGCAAACATTGCAATTTTATAGCCATTATTTATCACCACCCACTAGCTAGTTTCCACCCAGTGGGTGTGTACTTCCATTCTGATTGGTCCACATAGTTCCACCCATGCTTAAGACCAACCCATGTATTTCAACATTTCACCTTGTACACTTAATGATTCTCAGGTGTTTCCAATCTGCATTCAGTACCTCTGTCCTTGGCTCTCAGGCCTTCTAGATTACATTAGCAGTTTCACCTGTGTAGCTTCATAATTGCTCTTGCTTAGTCATTGTGACTTTCACATACATATTTTATTTCTTTCACTGTATGTCCCATGTTGCATTTTCCTTAACACTGCGTCTGACCACTGACACTGACCAAGATCCTACACCAAAGTTATGTAATATAAAATCTCCATGTGCACACTTGTTCACCGGCTGGGCTATGCAACCCTTGTGGTGAAGGGCAACATTGTGCAGTGGAACACATGTGCAGATGTGTAACTGGATGCAAACCAAATGTGCATGCACATCCATGCACATCTGCATATATACCCATGTGCAGCCACATGCACCTCCTCATGTGCAATGGCACAACATGAACAACATGAAGATGTTCGACATTGGATAGAAATGTCCAAACACTTCTGCAGGAGAGTGTACACATGTGCTAGACACAAAGATGATCTCTATTGCACTCTGTATTGCCTTGGAACGTTGGGATTATTGTTAATCATAAATTGAACATGAGCCACCAGTGTGAAGGTGCAGCAAATAAGGTGAATGCTATTTTAGCCAACAGTAATATAAGTATTAATATGTCACACACTCTCAACCTGAAAGGGAAAAAAAAGGCAAACTCCCTCTGAACAAATCTTACCAAGAAAACCCCTGTGATAGGTTCAACTTAGGGTTGTCATAAGTCAGAAAAGGCTCGACGGCACACAAAAACAATATAAACATTGTTTACAAGTTGAGGGAAGTAGGAGTCCCACGATATTCTGTGCTGGTCAGGCCTTTGCTGGTGTACTGTGTTCAGTTCTCAGTGCCTCATTTTAGGAAGGATAAGTTGGAATGAGTTCAAAGAAAGTCAGCAAGAATGATAAGAGGTTTTGAGAACAAAACATATGAGGAAAACTTGAGGGAGATGGGCATGTTTAGCTGGGTGAAGAGAAGACTGAGAGGTGACATGATGACACCCTTTAAATACCTAATGGGCTATATAGAAATGGCAGCATTTGATAACTTTTGAATTAAGTTATGAGCAGGTGCTTGGTATTGATGTAATTGGAGTGTGGTGGAGTCTCCTTCTTTGGAGGTTTTTAAACAGAGGCTGGAGGGCCATTTGTCAGGAATGCTTTGATTGTGTCTTCCTGCAAGGCAGAAGGGGGTTGGACTGGATGGCCCTCATGGTCTCTTTCAACTCTGTGACTCTATGATTCTGTGAGTCCTCCACTGCTGTCTGATATTAGGAGATTTAGATGGAGAGGCTGCTGAATTGAAACAACCATCATGCAAGCTGGAATGTTGTCTCCAGTTTTGGGCACCATAATTCAAGAAGGATGTTAAGAAGCTGGAACGTGTCCAGAGGAGGACAACCAAAATGGTGGGAGGTCTGGAAGCTATTATGCCCTATGAGGAGTGGCTTAAGGAGCTGGGCATGTTTAGTCTGGAGAAGAGGTTGAGAGGGGACATGATATCCATGTTTAAATATTTGAAAGGATGTCATACTGAGGATTGGGCAAGAATCATAGAATCATAGAATTGCAGAGTTGGAAGAGACCACAGGGGCCATCCAGTCCAACCCCCCTGCCATGCAGGAAATCACAATCAAAGCATCCCCGACAGATGGCCATCCAGCTTCTGTTTAAAGACCTCCAAGGAAAGAGACCCCACCACACTCCGAGGGAGTGTGTTCCACTGCCGAACAGCTCTTACTGTCAAAAAGTTCCTCCTCATGTTGAGGTGGAATCTCTGTTCCTGGAGCTTGCACCCATTGCTCCGTGTTCCAGTCTCTGGAGCAGCAGAAAACAAGCCTGCTCCATCCTCAGCGTGACATCCATTCAAATACTTAAACAGGGCTATCATATCACCTCTTAACCATCTTTTTTCCAGGCTAAACATACCCAGCTCCCTAAGTCTCTCCTCATAAGGCATTGTTTCCAGACCTTTCACCATTTTAGTTGCCCTTCTCTGGACACGCTCCAATTTGTCAATATCCTTTCTGAATTGTGGTGCCCAGAACTGGACACAGTATTCTAAGCTTGTTTTCTGTTGGTCCAGAGACTAGGACACAGAGCAATGGGTTCAAACTACAGGAAAAGAGATTCCACCTCAACATTAGGAAGAACTTCCTGACAGTAAGAGCTGCTCGGAAGTAGAATATGCTGCTGCCTTGTAGTGTGGTGGAGTCTCCTTCTTTGGAGGCTTTGAAACAGAGGCTGGATGGCCATGTGTCAGGTGTGCTTTGATTGGGTATTCCTGCATGGCAGGGGGTTGGACTGGATGACCCTTGCCATCTCTTTCAATTCTATGATTCTATGATAGCAGTAACGACATTTTTCTCAAAAAGTGCCACAAAAAGGTAGGGCTCAGCTACATGGGCAAAAATACGCTGGCTCCCTGCTGGCATATTCTGCTTCCAGATCAGGCCTGTTCCTGGCATGAAATGGGAGAAAATCCAGACTGCCACTCTGATCCATTAGTACAGCTTCTGCCACCTGCCACCTCCCATTCTCCAAAGCCAAGAAGCTGACCCGCAGAACATGAGCAAACCTCCCTGGTTGTGACCGGTATGGTCACATGGTGCCAGACTCCTTCCTGGATCCAGAACAGTGACGGCAAATGGCAGCTCCAGAATGGACTCCTGTGGTCACATGGGGCCTGATCTGTTATTTTGCTGGCTAGAGCAGATTTAATCTAGTATTATTGGAAAGCAGTATAATAGGCCTTACTGCATCTTTTCCCCTCTTGTCCTCATCTTTGTCCTTTGTCTTTGTCATGAGAACATCCCTGGAACAAAAGAGGGCAAAAGCCCTGCTTCGTCTGGACTGCAGGGCACCAAGAAGGGGGCAAGATGGGGTAAATAGGCCGTCTAGACAAGCCCCTGGTCACAAAAATAATGTTAACAATTCATTCAGATGGGGCCACCAAATAATGACATAACTCTCCCCCCAGGAAATTCTGGACCTGTTCAAGGGGTGAAACACCGCCACCACCATTTCTTTGCTGCAAGGAAAGGACTCAGGTGTTCTCAGTGTTTCTCTCACCTTGATGGTTCCGTGATTTGTGCATTCCTTGCACACTCCTGCTGCTCACTCATTCTGAGCACATTCCTTTCCTTTTTCTTTTTTAGTCTAGCATTTCTCGTCCTAGGTTTCAGAAAGCTGTACCCTGGAGGTCTGATTCAGCAGATTGCTAATGATGGCTCCCACTTTTTGCTGATTCCAGCTAAAATGTTTCTTGAAAATCTCTCTGTCTCTCTCTTTGGCTCCAGTCAGTTCTGAGAAGAGCAGCCCGTCTAGATATAGGGAGGGCAAAATGAGGGCATTGTTGGTTTTTGCAATGTGGCTTCAAGTTGACTCTGAGTTATGGTGACCCTACTTCCTATGATCAAATAACAAAGTCAGAACCATCCAAGCCATAGTATTTCTGATTTCTATATATGGTTGTGAAGGCCAAACAGTGAAGAAAAGCCAAGAGGAAGAGAATAAACATGTTTGAAATGTGGTGCTCTATGGGTATCACGGACTTCTAAAAATGCAAACGAATGAAGTCTTTATTTTAACTAGAAGCTGGTTAAACTGGAGTGACTTGTTACCCGAATGACTGAGGTCTATGGAAATTCCATGTGTGTCCAAAATTTAATTTGGGAGAATTAATTAGCTCAAATTGGCATGTGAGATGTCGGGTAACTGCAGGGATCTTTTGACCTGTGTATACTGGTAATCAGTGAATGGACTCAAGCCAGAACGTACAATTAAATCATCTTTATTGGAATTTAATCTTAATAGCCTTCACACTAACACTCACAATTCAAACAATCTCCCAAGGAAGTAAGGAAAGTAGGAAGTATTTGGATAGAGGAATAGCGTGAGGGGATTGAGGGTTATAATGTACTGATCCAAAGTGCAGAGATTCTCTGTGGCTACACAGACTGACAGAGTCTTGGGAGGAAAGGAATCTGTACATACCTTGGTGGTCTTTTAGAGTGGTATTTGAAATTTTGCTTGAAGGGATGGGATTTAAAGTGGAATACGATGTCTCTCAGAGTTCCTAGGACTACACAAAGAGCTCTCTGGATGTGTTAATGATCGTTGATGATTGAATGGGCACAAACAACCTTCCATGGTGAATGAGGGAAAAGAGGAAAACTCCGTTTTGCAGTCTGTGAGTGCTTAGCTATCCTTGATTGGATTAGTGAATGACTCACCTCCAAGTGTCCCCAGGAAGAACTCTGACCTGGGTATGACCTATTTAAGGAATTTGAAAAGGCCCCTCCCTAGGTTGTGCGTGACTTCACACAGACAGCCAAATTATTAAATATTACCAATTACATGTTATTGAAAGGTGGGGGCTGTCACTGCAGGTAACGTATTGCACTTTGGATATAGTATGAGACAATGTGACTCACTGGAAAAGACAAGAATGTTCAGTAACGTGGAAAACAGCAAGAAAAGTGGGAGGAAGCATTACAAGTGGATAGACACAATCAAGGGAGCCACATGGTCCTGAGTTTGCCAGACCTCAGCAAGACAATTGATGGCTGGAGCTCTTGAAAGCTCTCATTCATAGCATCACCATAAGTCTCCTTCTCTGGATGTCTTCAAAAAGAGGCTGGACAGCTACCTTCTGGGGATGTTCTAGCTGGAGTTCTGGCATTGGCTGGGGGTTGGACTCAATGGCCCACAAGGCCCCTTCCAACTCTAGGATTCGATGACTCTATGGAGATTATCAGACACAGCTAATGGGGTGCCAGAATAATGACATCAGAACACAAAAGGACGCCAATACCACACAATGCTGTCCTTTTGCATTCCGCTGTCATTATTCTGGCATTTCTTTTTATGGATGGGGTGAGCCATCACTCCATTGCCTGTTCTGTTTCTATGCCAGTGTTACTGATGTCTGAAACCTCATGCCATTGTCCTGCTGTGAATACAGCATTAATGGGCAGTCCTGCCAGAACACTTCCGGGGGATCACAAAAACATGGTAGGCTACCCTCTTTTTATGACCCTCCCCAGGTTAATTGTTATTTTTTTTTTTAGTTATTCATGAGGTTTATGTGCTTTTAAAAACTTTTGTTTTGTTATTTTACTTTTTATTTTTGAATTTCCCGAGCCCACGTCCTCTTGCGAGAATGCGTGGGATTTCAGTCCAGGAAGTGTGCTGCCTGGAAGAGAAGGTAAATCTGATGGGGAGGGTTATTCGGTCGGTACAGGGATGGGACTGGAGATTCTGGGACAGGAACACTTCTTGCATTGCTGTCTGATAATCTCCCTTGACTCTACATTGAAGTTGACCTGTTGGCATGTAACAAAAAATCCCTCTGAGGGATTTTCCCGACAGGATTTATTCAGAGGAATTTTGGGGTTGCCTTCCTCAGTGGTGTTGTTAGGTGGTATGGCGGTGTGGACTGCACTGGATGACACCAAAATGACTGGTATAAAATTTATGTGCAGTGTTTCAGCAGAAAATTATTATTATTATTATTTTAATAAAAATATCCCTGGTGCTGTGTCCAACCAGGTAAGCCTTCCTTCTTGTTCCTCTCCCCATGACATTCTTGCAAACAAGCTTGTAAAATGTGGGCCAGACAAGCTAACTGTTCAATGGATTTGTAATTAGTTGACCGGCCGAACCCAAAGGGTGCTCAGCAGTGGCTCCTCTTCATCTTCGAAAGATGTGACCAGTGGGGTGCCACAGGGTTCTGTCCTGGGCCAAGTGCTATTCAACATCTTTATCAATGACTTGGATGAGGGAATTAGGGGCATACTTACCAAATTTGCAGATGACACCAGATTAGGAGGAGTAGCTAATACCCTAGAGGACAGGATCAAAATTCAGAATGACCTGGATAGACTAGAGAGCTGGGCCAAAACTAACAAAATGAAATTCAATATGGAGAAGTGTAAGGTACTGCACTTAGGACGAAAAAAATGAAATGCATCGATATAGGATGGGAGAGACCTGGCTGAATGAGACTACACGCGAAAGGGATCTAGGAGTCCTAGTAGACCACAAGTTGAACATGAGTCAACAGTGTAATGCAGCAGCTAAAAAGGCCAATGCAATTTTGGGCTGCATCAATAAAAGTATTGTGTCCAGATCAAGGGAAGTAATAGTGCCACTCTATTCTGCCTTGGTCAGGCCTCACCTAGAATACTGTGTCCAGTTCTGGGCACCACAATTCAAAAAGGATATTGACAAATTGGAACGTGTGCAAAGAAGGGCAACTAAAATGGTGAAAGGTCTGGAAACGATGCCTTATGAGGAGAGACCTAGAGAGCTGGGTATGTTTAGCCTGGAAAAAAGACGGTTAAGAGGCAATATGATAGCCCTGTTTAAGTATTTGAAGGGGTGTCATGTTGAGGATGGAGCAGGCTTGTTTTCTGCTGACAGCTGACATAGAGTCTAGTAGCAGGGAATTGTGTACACTCGAGTGGAGTTTTGGAGGGGGGTTTATACCTAATATTCCCCTTCAGGGAATGGGATTTAGTGTGAAAGACAATGCTATTCGGAGTCTCTCAGGCTAAAATGAAAGACTCTCCTGAGACATTAATGACAGTTTGATGTGTTATCATTTTGGGATTGAATGAAGCAAGCAGCCCTCTTTATTTGCATAGGAGGAGAGGGGAAACAGCTCCTTACAAACCTTGAGTACCTTAGCTATATTTGATAGGATTAACTAGATGTTCAGGCAAGAGCTTGTCCTACAGGTTACCTTTCTTTGGAGTTTGCAATGATCCCTTCCAAGGGTGTACGTGACTTAGTCTCAGTACTAGTCCTTGGGATTCCTGTTTTGGGGAGTTCCTGGCTTACTTGCCACTCTTGTGGAAGGCCACAGTTAGGCATATTATTAAAAATTGGCAATTATTGCAAGGATAAGGGGGGCTGTTAGGGCTGGTAACACTACAGGAAAAGAGATTCCACCTAAACATTAGGAATCTGCTGCTGCCTGGGAGTGTGGTGGAGTCTCCTTCTTTGGAGGTTTTTAAAGAGAGGCTGGATGGCCATCTGTCGGGAATGCTTTGATTGTGTATTCCTGGCATGGCAGAATGGGGTTAGACAAAGAATTAGACAAAGAATTTGCAAACAATAATTAATAATTATTGTAATGGAGATAGGAAAGTGAGGGTTAATAAGAAAAGATGGTATAAACCTCAGAAAATGGGAGGACTAGGTCTCCCTACCTTAAAAAAATATTATATAGCAAATCAGATTAGATATGCTCTCTCTCTCTCTCTCTCTCTCTGGCTTTTCTTCGCAAATTAAGATTCAGGAAGGACTCATCCCGTGTTTTCTGCAAGTGTGCTGATGACTGAAAAAGCCAATCTGAGATAAATGAGTCCGGTTGCAGAAAGCACAGCAGAAGGTCTCCTTGGGTGATGTTTCCGGGTTGTGATTTTTTTCTGCGTTGTCGTTTCTCTTCAAGATTTGTTTGGCGTGAGTTCTCAAATAAGGCTGCAGAATTGTGGATAGTGCGTCTCCATGCCTCCCAATGTGAGGCCAGGGTGGACCACTGTTGGTGATTAATTTGGCTGAGCCTGAGATGTTGTTTCAGGGAATCCTTGTATCGGTTTTTTGGAGCGCCCCTCTTACGCTTTCCTGTGGCGAGTTGACCGTAGAGTCCTATTTTTGGGAGGCGATGGTCCTCCATCCTAGAAACGTGCCCTGCCCAGCGCAGCTGTGTTCTCAGTATCATAGCCTCAATGCTGGGGATCCCTGCTTGCTAAGGACAGCAACACTCGTCACATAGTCAGTCCAGTGTATATTTAGGATTGTGCGTAGACAGCGCTGATGAAAGCGTTCGAGGAGTTGTAAGTGGTGGCGATAGGTGAGCCATGTTTCAGACCCATAAAGGAGAATAGACCATATTAGCAAAGGCATATAGCGCATTTGGAAGACTTTACAAAAGAGTCTGGAGATTAGATATGTTATAGAAGCAATAACAGGACAAGGGGAACTAGATTGATTAGAAACAGACACACAAGAAATAGAGTATTTTTAAAATAAACTTACTAAGAAATGGATTGGGAAATTAGATAACCTCCTTTGAAGAGCATTTTAGAGATATAGGCAAAATATAAAGAAAAGTTACTACCTACTATTTCTCCATTAACTCCAGTGGTGATTATGGAAAAATTTCCAGTAACTTGCAGAGAGAATTGGAAAGGGTATTAAGAGCAAAGTAGATAATCAAAATAAAAGATTGGATAAAAAAAGATGCGTAGTGGAGAACAAATAAAAGAGAGATTACAAGGGTTAAAAATATCCTGGTTTAATTGTTTACAAGTATAACAGTGGGACAATGAAATGGATAAGGGTAAATAAAGAATGTTGAGAATATACTAGATTCGAAGAGATGATTATACAAAGAGAAAATAAGGAACAGAATGAAATAATAAGGGGTACCATAAGTGAATTATATAAATTACTATTGAAAACTGATATGGGATTATGATTTAATGCAACCAATAAGTAATCAGAGTTGGGGGGAAATGTGGGACTTGGGCATCTTAAAAAATATGTCTGTAAGAATAAAAGAAAATTATTATAAATTGGTATGGAGATGGCACCTGACACCAATAACATTAAATCAAATAGACCGAAATTATTCTATGTTAAGTTGGAGGGGATGTCAAGAGAAAGTACTTACCATATATTCCGGCATATAAGATGACTGGCCGTATAAGATGACCCGCCAATTTTGGAATATATATATATATATATATATATATATATATACTCGCCGTATATAAATATACTCACTGTATAAGACTACCCCTCCTTCTCTTATATGGCAAGTATATCCCAAACTCCCCCCTCAAGAAAATGTAAGGCAAAGCATCATTAAGAAAAAGTGGAAGATAATGACATCAAATAGTTTTTATGTACATTTCTCGTATTTACAGCATTGTATTCCATCTTCCAAGCTGATGCACTTAGACCAAAAAAAAAAAAAATCTGCTCTAGGCCAAGCACATTCCATTAAAACTGTGTGGGAGGGACTGTAGCCGGTAAGCGTAAGATATTAATAAAAAATGTCATAATAGGATACCTCACGTTTTCCCTTGTCAAAACATAGAGGGCAGATTTACATTTCAGCAACCGAGGGGGTGTTGGGAAATTGTGGAGGCAGGGGTGTCCCAGGCGGTGCCTGTGGAAAAGTCATCCCAAAATGCTGGGGATTTTCCAGGTCTAAGCGACTCTCGGCTCCTTGTCACCGAGTCGAGCAAGTCTGAGCCCGGAGCGAGATTTTACAGCCGAGCTGGAATGGAGGCGGAGGAGGCAGGAGCAGCAGCTGAAGCAAGTGGAGAGGTGGGCTGCCTGGCTGGGACCTGCTGCCATTCTTCGCCCTCCCAGCCCGGTTCCTTCACCGCCGCGGGGCCCAAGAGCGAGCAGTCGGTCGGTCAGGCAAGCAGCCCGGGCTGGCAGTGCTGGTGCGAGTGTCTCCCTTCCGCATTTCTCTGGGTCTCTCTTGGGCGACATTACCCTCGAGCGCAGCCCAGTGACGTGGAGAAAGGCCGCTGAGAGCCCCCCCCCTGCCTGGTAAGCCGCTGCTGACAGGCCTGAGCTAGGCCCCAGCCCCCGCGTGGAACCGGGCCGCAGCACCCACCACCGTGCAGGCCCCGAGAAGGCTGCGCCTAGGCCGCGCCAGGGCTCCCTGGGTCAGGCCGAGAGAGTACAGGGCTCCCTGGGTCGGGAACGAAGACGCAGGAGATGGGAGGTGGGTGAGGCAAAGCACTACATTCGCCCCTCTCCTCCACGTTCAATTCATCCTCAAAGAGGGTGAAGGCAGAGGAGAGGGGCGAATGTACCCGCTTTGCCTCACCCCTTGCCCGGTCTCCTCCATCTTCGTTCCCTTTCCGAAGGGAGCGAAGACACAGGAGAGGGGCGGTGGGCGAGGCAAAGCGCTACATTCACCACTCTTCACTGCCTTCGATTCCTTCCCAAAGGGGGCAAAGGCAGAGGAGAGGGGCAAATGTACCGGTACACGCTTTGCTTCACCCTCTGCCCGATCTCCTCCTTTGCGAAGGGAGCAAAGAGGCAGGAGATTGGGCAGTGGGTGAGGCAAACTGTATACCCGGCGTATAAGACTTTCCGACTTTTGAGGCTATTTTTGGGGGGTTAAAATGTCATTTTATATGCTGGAATATATGGTATGTCCACATGTGGTAGAGTTGTAAATATGTACAGAAATTTTGGCAAATGGTATTTAAAGAAAAAAGAGAGATAACAGGACAAGATTTAGAAATGTGTCCAGATATTGCATTATTATCCATTTATGATAAGGTTAATTGTACCCAAGGTATTAAGGATTTGATTAGACATTTACTAACAGCTGCAAGATTAGTGATACCCAGAAATTGGAAGATTCAAGGAGATTATCAAATAATAATAATAATAATAATAATACTTAGTTATTTATTACCCGCCTCTCGCCTCAGGATCAGGTCAGGGTACAACATCTCACAGTATACAATACAATGCATCACAGTACAGTACAATTCAATGTAATACAATTTAATACACTTTTTAGTACAATACAGTTCAAAGCACATTCAGTAAAGGCAATACAGACAATTGTACAATGCGAATGCCATTAGATGGCACTGCTAGCATGCAAACAATGCTGCAAGAGTGACACTGCAGAATGCATTGTACACTAATAACGACTGCTGCTTTTTAAAAACTGAATTAACAGTTTCCACAGCATGTTGCTCCAGCTCTTTTATTATGCTGGTACTCATTTTACTGACTTGCAGGAGGCTGAGTCAACCTGGGGGGGGGGATTGCTGGGATTGAATTTATGAACTCAAGATCTACAACAGTTTTTTGGCTGCAGGTTTGTTTGTTTGTTTGTTTGTTTGTTTGTTTTGGCTGCATTAGCTTACTACGCCACCAGGGCCCTATATACCATATATACCATATAGAGGAATGGTATAGAGAATTCTGGGATATTATTATTAATGATAAATTAACATGCAGACTGAACGTTAAAAAGGATTATGGAAAAGTTGTAATTTTGATGAAATATGGAAGCCATTTGTAGAATTATTATTTTTTTTTTAAGAAATAAGGGGCATACACCTCCAAGAGAATTATTGCAATTTTGGAAAATGGAAAAAAATAAATGGTATTAGATGGTCCTGGTGGTGGGGAACACTTTGTAGGGGGGTAGAGAGTAATTACATTAATGTCAATAATGTTTAAGATGAAAATGATATATCATTTAATATAAATACAATATTGCATTAAAAAAAAGAACGGGGTTAGACTGGATTTTTATTTATTTATTTGTGCAATTTCCATGCTGCATTTCTCCCAAAGTGGGACCCAAGGTGATTCGCAGAACAATTAAAACCACAATTAAAAGCAATTAAAACGTACAAAGTAAAAAAACAGATAAAAACAACATAAAAACACAGAGAGATAAAAGCTACACTTATATGCCAAAGGACTGCTTAAACGGTAATGTTTTTGCCTGCCAGCGAAAGGAAAGCAGGGAGGGAGCTAGCCGAGCCTCCCGTGGGAGGGAGTTCCAGAGGGTGGGAGCAGCCATGGAGAAGACTCTCTCACGCGTCCTCACCAAGCGAGGCTGTGATGGTGGTGGGACCAAGAGAAAGCCTGCCCTGAGAATCTTAGGACCCTTGCAGGTTTGTATCGGGAGATACGTTCTTTCAAACAGTCTGGGCCCAAGCCGTGTAGGGCTTTATTGGTCAAGACCAGCACTTTGAACTGTGCCTGGGAATGAACCGGCAGCCAGTGAAGCTGTTTTAACAAGGGAGTTATTTGCTCCCTGTAACTGGCCCCAGTCAGCATCCTGATCATAGCATTCTGGCCCTTGGGGTCTCTTCCAACTCTGTGATTGACAAATTGGAGCATGTCCAGAGGAGGGCAACTAAAATGGGGAAAGGTCTGGAAACGATGCCTTATGAGGAAAGACTTAGGGAGCTGGGTATGTTTAGCCTGGAAAAAAGATGGTTAAGAGGCGATATGATAGCCCTGTTTAAGTATTTGAAGGGGTGTCATGCTGAGGATGGAGCAGGCTTGTTTTCTGCTGCTCCAGAGACTGGAACACGGAGCAATGGATGCAAACTCCAGGAACAGAGATTCCACCTCAACATTAGGAGGAACTTTTTGACTGTAAGATCTGTTTGGCAGTGGAACACACTCCCTCGGAGCGTGGTGGGGTCTCCTTCCTTGGAGGTCTTTAAACAGAGGCTGGATGGCCATCTGTCGGGGATGCTTTGATCGTGATTCCTGCGTGGCAGAATGAGGTTGGAATGGATGGCCCTCGTGGTCTCTTCCAACTCTACAATTCTATGATTCTATGATTCAGAAATCTAGATGAACCCCAGTCTCAGCTATCAGCTGGCTGATCACAAGTCTATTTGTTGTGCTTGTATCCTACCCTTTATCCAAAGAGCTAAGGCTGATCTATGTGGGAGCACCCCACTTTATCCTCACATTTCTACCCCATATAATAGAATTATCTATCTTGTGAAGGAGACCTAGACACCACATCTGGTTTGTGTAGAAATAACATCCGCATGTGGAGGTGTGCATTGATTGCACTGCACAATAGTTGTGTTGTATAGCAACAAAGTGCAACAGAACAAACACCCCAAAGCGCAACTGAATGCAGAACCAAATGTGCATGTACCCCACATCCCCCACTCTGTTGATACAACCTTGAACTGAATGTTGTTGTTCCAGATTGGACAAAGGTATCCAACTCTTTTCATAGGAGAAACGTCTGCTTGTGTAAGACACCTTGAGTGTTGGATTAGGAAGACTCCAGGGTTCAAACCCTCACTCAGCCACGGAGAGCCATTGGGTGACCTTGGCCAAGTCACATTCTTTCTTAGCCTCAGAGGAAGAGAATGGCAAAAACCCTCTGAACAAATATGGCTAAGGAAACCCTCAGAGAGAGTCACTGTAAGTCAGAGTGAACTTGAATGCACCTTTGAACACAACAAATGTATCCTTCTGAGAACCAGTGTGGCATAGTGATTTGAATTTTGGACTATGGCTCTGGTAGTGGTTGTTGTTGTGTGCATTGAAGTTGTTTCAAACTTATAGCGACCCTAAGGTGACCATATCATGGGGTTTTCTTGGCAAGCTTTGCTTAGAGGGGGTTTGCCATTGCCTTCCTCTGAAGCTGAGAGTGGGTGTCTTGCCCAAAGTCAACCAATGGATTTCTATGGCCAAGTGGGGTTTCAAACCCTGGACTCTGGGGTTGTGGTCCAATGCTGAAATCACTACAGCATGGTGGCTCTTATGACTCTTGGAGACCAGGGTTCAAATCACCACTCAGTGATGGAACCCCCCTGTGAGCCTCAGAAGAAGTCAATGGAGAACTTCCTCTGAAGGCCTCTCATCAAGAAAACCCTAGCAGAGGGTCACCATAACTTGGAGTCAGCTTGAAAGCATATAAGAACAAGGACATCAACAGGATTCCAGCCAACACCATTATTATTATTATTATTATTATTACTATTACTATTACTATTATTATTATTATTGTATTTTGTGATCTTGGGTGGACTCATCCTGGAAAGGCTTTGCTGTTAAGGTGGGCAGTCCAAAGGCCTGTCTACACTGCAGAAATACAGTATAATTTGACACCACTTTATCCACCATAGTTTTATCCTATAGAATCCTGGCATTTGTAGTTTTGTGAGGCACCAGAGTTCTCTGATAGAAAAGGCTACTTACCTCACACAGTTACAAATACCAGGATTCCATAGCATAGAACTATGGTGGATAAAGTGGTGCTGAACTGCTGTGTTTCTGTTGTGTAGACAGGCCCCGAGTGACATGTTGCTGGAGGTAGCAGGGGGGTGATCCTTCTCCAGGTATTCCTATCATCCTCCCACATCCCCAGCACCCCAAGTGAGGGCCAAATCTCCCTCAGTTTCCAGCCCTCCCACAGGTGTCCTTGCTATGTCTGTATGACTGCAGATTCTGGAGGAAACAGAACTCCCTTTTCCATGGCCTGTAAAATATGGAAAGAAGCAAGAGGAGGAGCAATTTTCATCACTCCATGAGTTGTCAGAGTCCTTTTAGAAATCTGATCTACAGAATAAACAGCATTCTGGGGTCATTACTTTCCTCCAGGCAACCAGACGGAGAGGTGTACACAATAAACAGTTGCTTTGCTGTTTCTGATAGGGTGGGGTGAGGGGGAAACAGCCAACGGAGTCTCCGCTCTGTTTATCTTGGCCTTCAGCAGAAATCCAAGAGCTTCGGCATCTATTGAGATGGTCTCTAAAGAAAATAGATGTTTTTAACAGCAATAACAACACACCTTCCCACCCGATAGGAAGGACGTGATGCCGGCAACATTGCAACCAGCCCTGGGGAAGAGGCAAGGCTGGTTCAGGCAGAGGGTGCTTCTTAGTCAGTGGGACCCATGAATCCATTCTGGGTTTTGATCCTCACTTCAAAGGAGCCACCCAAAGGGCTGACCCCAGTCCCCAAATAGGTTGAGCACCTTGAATAGTATAGCAATATTAGATACCTATAGTGAGCAGAGTGCAGCGTAGCCAGTGAAATAGGAGCTTGTGGTAGGAAACAGGAGGAAATACTCAGGATGCTCTTGTAATGTTAAAAATCCTCCAAAACTTTCTTTTATTTATTCTGAAATCCAACTTGGGATAGGAAAGGAGACAGACAAAAGAAGGTTACAGGTCATCACCTGTTTATGCTGGATCGGTACCCGTGGTTTTACTTACCTGTTGTTAAGGGAGAAAGGTCTCTCTAGGCATCTGGAGGACCATAGAGTCACACTGGAGGTGGTCTCTCTAGGCATTAGGGGGGTCCTCCAGTGTTCCTCTCTGGTCAATTTCTGCCAAAAGTTGTTCATAGAGTTGTGCCAGATGCCTAGAGAGGTGTCCTCTCTAGGCATTTTCTAGGTCCTCCAACATGAATCATAAAATCATAGTATCATAGAGTTGGAAGAGACCACAAGGGCCATCTAGTCCAACCCTCTACCATGCAGGAATATGCAACCCAGTACCCTGAGTTAGACACTAGACTTCTATTAATGCAGCCTAGAATCGCATTGGTTTTTTTAGCTGCTGAATCACACTGCTGACTAATGTTCAGCTTGTGATCCACTAAGTCTCCTAGATCATAGAATCATAGAATCATAGAGTTGGAAGAGACTGCAAGGTCCATCCAGTCCAACTCCATTCTGCCATGCAGGAAGAGACAATCAAATCGTTCCCAACAAATAGCCATCCAGCTTCTGTTTAAAAACCTCCAAAGAAGGAGACTCCAGCACACTCAGAGGCAGAGTATTTTCCACTTCTGAACAACTCTTACTGTCAGGAAGCTCTTCCTAATGTTTAGGTGGAATCTCTTTTCGTGGAGTTTGAACCCATTGCTCCATGTCCTAGGACAATTTTAGACATGACTTACAGTGGAATAATCAAATGGGAGAGCTTCGCCACTGCAGCGCAGCACGGGATCCATTTCGGACGAAGTCATCCCTGCGGTAAAATCATCCGTGTCACTTCCATTTAGGATGGGAGCCAGCCACACCATTTTTTATTCACGGACAACTTCTGTGAATAAAATCTGGCGGAATATGGTGGCTGGCTCCAATCCTAAATGGAAGTGACACGGACGATTTCGCCACAGGGACGGCATCGTCCGAAATGAGTCCCCTGCCGTGCTGCAGCGGCGAAGCTCTCCCGCTCGATTCTTCTGCTGTAAGTCATGTCTGAAAACATCCCTAGTCTCTGGAGCAGCAGAAAACAAGCTTGCTCCATCCTCAGTATGACATCCCTTCAAATATTTAAACATGCCTATCAGGTCCCCTCTTGACCTTCTCTTCCCCAGGCTAAACATACCCAGCTCCCTAAGATGCTCCTCAGAGGGCATCATGGCTTCCAGACCTCCCATCATCCTGGTTACCCTCTTCTGGACACGTTCCAGCTTGTTCATATCATTTCTGAATTGTGGTGCCCAGAACTGGACACAGGCTTCCAGGTGAGGTCTGACCAAAGCAGAATAGAGTGGCACTATGACTTCCCTCAATCTAGACACTATACTCCTGTTGATGCAGCCTAGAATTGCATTGGCTCTTTTAGCTGTCACATCACACTGTTCACTCATCTTCAGCTTGTGGTCCACTAAGACTCCTAGATTCATTTAGCATGTACAGTTTTCAAGCGAGTTGTCACCAACCCTATATCTGTGCATTTCATTTTTTTCTGCCTCAGTGGAGTACCTTATATCTCTCCCTGTTTAAATTCATTTTGTTAAGTTTTGGTCCAGCTCTCCTAGTTTTGTCTAAATGTAGTCATGTATGGAGATGCAAGTCTCAACCAGGATGCCAGTCCTTAAGTTCTCGTACAGAAGTGATTGGACATTTTTGTGCACATTGGAAACGGATGTGCCTTGTACATGGATTTGCATTGCACGTTGGACATGTATGGCCCTGTGCATTTAGCTGTGCATTGGGTTGCACATTTGCTGCCCTGGTTCAGTGTTACCATTGAGTACATGGGTTGAGTAGCATAATCAATGTGTAACTCCAGATGCTGAGACTGATGCTAGGCAACCCTGCTTCTAGTAATGAAGACACCCAGCAATATAACTTAGTTCAGTGGTACAGAAAGTGGTGTTCCATGGATTAGGGCCTTAAGCTTCAAGCTTCAATGAAAGAAAGAAGGACTGTAACTAAGGCGCAAATATGGTGCCAACCCCTGGCATACTGTAAAAAGAAAAATGCCAGTCTCCTGTATCAAATATTTTAAGAAGGACTGACTTGGTCGATGCAGAATGTATAACTGTTGCATTATGATGGTACCGCAGTGGGTTACTTTTAGCTTTCTTTTTATCAAGGCGGCCCCCATCAACTGCTGGGCAACTTATTCTGAGACAGGTGTCTATAGCAGCCCGAACTTAAGTATTAAATAATAAAGATCTGTTGCCTTTTGATGTTGTTTTGATTCTCAGAATAACCAAGGCTAGCCTCAAGAGGACTTTTCTTAAGAAACAAACAACATTTAAAAACCCTTATGATCCTTTTGGTTGGGAGAGAATCCCTGCTCTTTTAGCATGTGGTTCTCCCGAGGCAGAATATGGCTATGTTTTAAAATCAGCATTTTAAGTTTGATTTATACAAGTTTCTTCATTGTCTTCTTCTTCTTGAGGATCATTACTAGTGGGATGAGTCTGGGCATACTGTTGTGCCATTCTCTTAAGAATTTTATGGATTTATTTGACTCTATTGCACATGTTTGTATCTATTTTTAATGTTTTGTTAGGCTATTTAAGCCTGTTTTGTACCTCAGCTCAGTAACTTGTAGCATTCAGGATTTTGTTTTTTGTTTTTAAGGTATCCACTGAATGACTTCAGAAAAACAGGAAAGTAAAGGATGCCCCCCATGCCACAAAAAAACAAAACACAAAAAAACCAAACAGATCTATGGCCAACGTCGTACAAAAGGAGATGGAATGTATGTTTACATTCTAGGAGTTATGTGGTGATTGTACATTAGTGAATTGCTACACTGTGCAACTGATGGTAAAAAGAAATGTGGAAGACATAATTGTAATGTAATATGCACATCTGTATCTACAAGAGCACCTGCATGTATAATGTTCTGTGGTGTTGGCATAACAAATTCTCTGGAACCTGAGCAATCTGGTGCAGAGGAGTTGGGTTGGGGGTGTTCTTTTGTTGTGAAATTAGACTGTCCCCTTTATATGCGATTTGGGCTGCATCAATAGAAGTATAGTGTCTAGATCAAGGGAAGATATAGTGCCACTCTATTCGGCCTTGGTCAGGCCTCACCTAGAATACTGTGTCCAGTTCTGGGCATCACAATTCAAAAAGGATATTGACAAATTGGAGTGTGTCCAGAGAAGGGCAACTAAAATGGTGAAAGGTCTGGAAACGATGCCTTATGAGGAGAGACTTAGGAGATTTTCAGACAGGCAAAAATCGCTCCTTGCCGCGCGAGCAGCCTCCCGAAACTGCTGCGCGGCAAGGGTCTTCTTCGGACGACGCTGTGCCTCTGGCGAAACCGTCCGTGTCACTTCTGTGAAGCTTGGGACGGCTCCGCGTCATATTTCAATCACGGAGGCTGCCCGTGCTTGAAATATGACGCGGAGCCGTCCCAAGCTTCACGGAAGTGACACGGACGGTTTCGCCAGAGGCACAGCGTCGTCCGAAGAAGACCCTTGCCGCGCAGCAGTTTCGGGAGGCTGCTCGCGCGGCAAGGAGCGATTTTTGCCTGTCTGAAAATCTCCTTAGGGAGCTGGGTATGTTTAGCCTGGAAAAAAGACGGTTAAGAGGCGATAGGATAGCCCTGTTTAAGTATTTGAAGGGATGTCACATTGAGGATGGAGCAAGCTTGTTTTCTGTTGCTCCAGAGACTGGAACACCGAGCAATGGGTGCAAGCTCCAGGAACAGAGATTCCACCTCAACATGAGGAGGAACTTTTTGACGGTAAGAGCTGTTTGGCAGTGGAACACACTCCCTCGGAGCGTGGTGGGGTCTCCTTCTTTGGAGGTCTTTAAACAGAGGCTGGATGGCCATCTGTCGGGGATGCTTTGATCAAGATTTCCTGCGTGGCAGGGGGTTGGACTGGATGGCCCTCGTGGTCTCTTCCAACTCTACATCACCAGTTCAAGGAGTAGAGAGAACGTGGCTGCTGAAGAAGAAGGTAAGAGAGAAAAGCTCCCATCAGTTACTGCAAAGCCTCATTGCTCTAAACCATTCCGTCTCCCCACATCCAGCGCTCTCTGTGCTTGAGTTTTGCTTTCAATTCTTGGGTTTAGCATCTCCTTGTCTTACCCATTCATCTTCAGTTATCTAGATTGCAGGCTTTTTAATCTGGCTCCTTAGCCTCCATTCATCTTCTGTGAACTTCCTGGATTTTCTGCACACAACCTGGACTGGATTGATTAACACCGCAGCTAAAAAAAAAAAAAGTAAAGCGATTCTAGGCTGCATCAATAGGAGTATAGTGGCTAGATCGAGGGAAGTAATAGTTATTTGTTTAACTTTATTCTGCTTTGTCAGACCTGACTTGGAATACTGTGTCTAGTTTTGGGCACAACAGTTCAAGAAGGATGCTGACAAGCTGTTATGTGTCCAGAGGAGGCCGACCAACATGATGGGAGGTCGGGATGCCATGATGCCCTCTGAGGAGCGGCTTAGGGAGCTGGACATGTTTAGCCTGGAGAAGAGAAGGTGAAGAGGGGACATGATAGCCATGTTTAAATATTTGGAGGGATGTCATTATTGAGGATGGAGCAAGCATGTTTTCTGCTGCTCCAGAGACCAGGACACGGAGTAATGGGTTCAAACTACAGGAAAAGAGATTCCACCTAAACATTAGGAAGAACTTGCTGATGGTAAGAGTTGTTCCACAGAATACGCTGCTGCCTCGTAGTGTGGTGGAGTCTCCTTCTTTGGAAGTTTTTAAACAGAAGCTTGATGGCCATCTTTCGGGAATGCTTTGATTGTGTTTTCCTGCATGACAGAATGGGGTTGGACTGTATGGCCCTTGTGGTCTCTTCCAACTCTAGGATTGTATTATTCTATCTGTAACTGCTTCCTCTCCAATAATCTTTCTCTTTGGACACTTGTCACAGGCACCATATGTGCAAAGGTACCACATATGTAACTCCTCTTCTATAAATTCAGCTGAATAGAGCTGATCCACATTAAACAAAAATGCCACTTCTGGAGGTGAAATTATGCTCACAGAGGCAGTATTTCCAGAGACTGGTTCCAGCTAACAAATTAATTGTGGACAGAACAGGTAGAATCATAGAATCATAGAAAGAAAGGTAGAAAGAAGGAAGAGGAGGAGTTAGAAAACACAATTCAAAATTACAATAGAAATATGTATGTATTTATTTCTTTATTTAGATATTTATATCCTACCTTATATGCAAGAGTCTCATGGTGCATGCAGCAGAATCAACTGATCAATCATTTGATCAATCAATCAATCAACCAATCATTGATATAGTTATATCCTGCCCTATATCCAGAAATCTCAGGGTGGTGTGCAACAAAATCAAATTATTAAATAGGTTAAACAAGTTGAAAACTGTTAACAATAAATTTAAAAGAATAAAAACATATTAAACAATTTAATGCTAAAAACAAAAATCTAAAACCAGCTTAAGGCCATTTAAATGCATACACATTTCCCAGAGTCTCATTAAATCAGCTGTTGAGTTATGAGTGAACACATTTGTAAATCCTATTGGTTCAATGTGTCTACTCTAATTGGGACGTAGAATAGGATTCAGGATTTTAATGTTATTTAAAGAATATGTCTCCGTGTCAATACCATCCAATTGCAAGATTTCTGGTAAATATCCATTTCAGCAGCACTTGTAAAGAACAAAGGGAGAAATTCAAGAATATGGCCTGGGATCTTTATGGAGTTTTACTCATGTGTATTTTGCCCTATGGAAGCAGTTGCACATTTTTGTCCAAATCAAAACGTCCACATTTAGAACAAGGTTGTGAAAATGGAGATATGCCTGCAGTGCCATTGCACACAGGTGTGCATTGCATATGGATGTGGATTGTGCATTGTGCATTGCTAGGTGTTGTACATACATGAGCATGCACGTTTGGTTGTTCATTCTGATGCACATTTGCTGCCTTTGTTCCCTGAATAGGTGGGTGGGGTCCATTGGGAGCCCACTTGTGATCTATTATTAGTTGGAGGAATTATTGTTGTTGTTGTTAGCTCAAATAGAATGCTGTGAGAGGTGGGGAACTCCAGGGCTTTTTCACTGATGTATACCAGTACTAACTGCAGAGAACTCCTTTTTAAAGTGAAATAAAATATATTTATTGGAAGTAAAACAAAAAGCATTCATACATATAACGCATGCTCCCAAGAACCACACAAGGATATCAAAGAGTTAAGGCAGAAAGATTGGCTATAGGAATAGATTTAGGAGATGGGACTATATTTACCAGTCTGAAGAAGAACTTAGACAGAAGTCTGAAGGTGGCACTGGAAGCTTTGATGGGGGGAGGTGCCGACAGAGGGAGTGGTATCATCCACAGTAGCACCGATTGCTATTGTTTGGGGCTCATATGTATACTTTATTTCATGTCCTAAAGGGATATTTGGGCTTAGAACAAAGCTTAGATGGGTTTTCCACCATTTAAACAAAGGAAACGGAAACTCTGCTGATTGCTGTTAATGGCTACAAGATAGCAATTGGTGGGTTTATGACAACCTCTGTATTGTAGGATAGCAGGAGGTGATGAGGAATATTTCCTGGGAAGAAGAGTTGTTTTGGTCCCTTGTTTGTTTACGATGTGTAACTCATAGCCAAGGGGCCCAAGTGGGATTAGCACATACCTCCACAATGGTGTTGTTTACTAGGGGCATCACTTAATCCTGCCTTGGGTGTGTTTGCTAGAATATTTCCAAGACACCTTCTCGGGGTCTTCTGACCTCCATTTGGCCTCACCTTCTGGTCTATTCTGGTCTACTAGACCCTTTGAAGTGTCTAATATTGCCAATTATGAGATATTACAGGGAGGGGTTAGGGCACAGTAACAACATGGTTCAGTTGTGCAGTTTTGCTATTCAATACAAAGTAATTGTGTGCCTCACAATTAACGAGTAGCTCCCGACTGCAGAGAGTCAGGCCATGCATCCCTAGTACAGGTTCTTGGCCACTGAATGGCGGATGGGTGCAATTAAGGCTCGTCTCTCTCTCTCTCTCTCTCTCTCTCTCTCTCTCTCTCTCTGGCTTTTCTTCGCAAACGAAGATTTAGGAAGGACTCATCCAGCGCTTTCTGCAAGCGCGCTGATAACTAAAAAGGCCAATCCGAGATAAACAAGTCCGGTTGCAGAAAGCACAGCAGAAGGTCTCCTTGGGTGATGTTTCTGGGTTGTGATTCTTTCTGCGTTGTCGTTTCTCTTCAAGACTTGTTCGGCGTGAGTTCTCAAACAAGGCTGCAGCATTGTGGATAGTGTGTCTCCATGCCTCCCAATGTGAGGCCAGGGCGGACCTCTGTTGGTGATCAATTTGGCCAAGCCTGAGATGTTGTTTCAGGGAGTCTTTGTATCGCTTTTTTGGAGTGCCCCTCTTACACTGACCTGTGGCGAATTCACCATTGAGTCCTATTTTTGGGAGGCGATGGTCCTCCATCCTAGAAACATGCCCTGCCCAGCGCAGCTGTGTTCTCAGTATCACGGCCTCAATGCTGGTGATCCCTGCTACAAAGATACCAAACCAAGAAGGCTGTGGATTAATTTCTCTCCACTTGTGCCTGAACCAGAGCACCACATTTAATTAAAATTAGCAAACCATCCCCTTATCTTACAAGAGTTATATACACAAAACAAAGCTCTTGGAGATAATAGTAACCACAAACATTTCTTACTTACTAGATAAGTGTTAGCAAACACTTGCTCCCAGTCCCACAAGCACAAACCAGCTATCATAGCATAACAATTCAGCACATAATCCTCTGCGTATATGTGTGTATACAGAATAGAAACTCCAGATTTAAAGGCATCCTACAGGCTGATGCATACACTATACAAGTACAGGCCCATCTATTTTCTTACTAAAATCTGTTAGGGTAAGAGAATCAAATATGAAGATCTAAAAGGCTACTTTTTTGGGGAAAAAATAGCCTATCGACAGTGGCTTGATGAGATCCATGTATTCTGGGCTTTTCAATGGCAAAAAAAAAGAGCTCTCTCAGTAGCACGAGAGGCTAAAGGCATTGTTATCTTTAATCATAGCGTGATGTTCTGAAAGTCCCATCTTCAAGGGTTGAGCAGTTTTATCCTCATACAACAAATTATGAGTGCATTGTATGGCATAAATTGCACGAGTGCTGTTAAAATTGGCTACATGTTTTGGACTGAAGGGTCTTTCATCTTTGGGGTGTATATATTCTTGTAATTGAATTGTTTGAGAGAAAAAGCTACAATGGCTTCGGAATGTATTCATTAATTTCATTCTCAGAGGAAACAACACATTGTTTTAGCAACTTTCTTCCCACTGCACAGTTTTCAAAGACTATTCACAGTTCAGGACTTCTTCTGCACAAAATTCATAGGTGTGTGTACATATCTGTGCATATTTTCTATGTAGAATTATTTTATGAATGCTGTGCAGAAAATGCTGTTTTCTGCACACAAAAGCTGAGTGAAAATTTTGTGCTGAACAAATCCTGAACTGCAAAGATTCTTTTATATATTTATTAATCTGAACTGCAAAGATTCTTATCAGTCAAGGATTCTTCTCATCAGGGTTTCCCAACCCTTGAGAAACATATTTTTAGACCATTTTTAGGATACAAGTGGACAAGGGATCTGTTCCATGACCCTTAGTGTAATACAAAATTCAAATATAATCTGGAATGCTATTTTTTTACCTGAAATAAATGACAAAGTGTTCTCTCTAGGCATTTCCTACGTCCCCCCAGTGCAATTCTATGTTATCCTTCTGCCAGAAGTTGACTATAGAGTTGCACTGGAGTACCTACAGAGTCATAGGAGATTTTCAGATGGGGAAATTATTCTCCGGGGAGTTCGGGACAGAATTATTTCTGTCCCGGAAGCAGCACCGTGGTTTGCACGCCCACTTCCCTCTCCCGATATTCCGTCGTTCATCGTTAATAAAAAATGATGGCAGAGACTAGAAAAAGGACAGCGTGAGGACGATGGAATATTGGGAGAGGAAAGTGGGCGTGCAAACCGCAGCACAGCTTCTGGGACAGAAATGATTCTGTCCTGATCTTCCCGGGGAATAATTTCCCCATCTGAAAATCTCCTTAGAGAGGTGTTCTCTCTAGGAATCTCTAGGCCCTCCAGGGCAACACTATGGTCAATTTCTGGCAGAAGCATACCATAGAATTGCACTGAAGGACACTTCCCGAGGAATCTCTAGGTCCTCCTGTGCAACTCTATGGTCAACTTGTGGCAGAGGCATACCACAGAATAGCACTGTAGGACCTGGAAAATGCCTAGAGAGAACACTTAATCATTCATTTCAGCTACTAAGGTAGCCTTCCAGATTATATGCAAATTTCATATTACAGTAGGACCCCCGTATCCGCAGGGGATTGGTTCCAGGGTCCTTGTGGATACCAAAACCCACAGATAACAGTAGAATCATAGAATCATAGAATTGCAGAGTTGGAAGAGACCACGAGGGCCATACAGTCCAACCCCCCTGCCACGCAGGAAATCTTGATCAAAGCATCCCCGACAGATGGCCATCCAGCCTCTGTTTAAAGACCTCCAAGGAAGGAGACCCCACCACGCTCCGAGGGAGTGCGTTCCACTGCCGGACAGCTCTTACTGTCAAAAAGTTCCTCCTCATGTTGAGGTGGAATCTCTGTTCCTGGAGCTTGCATCCATTGCTCCGTGTTCCAGTCTCTGGAGCAGCAGAAAACAAGCCTGCTCCATCCTCAGCGTGACATCCCTTCAAATACTTAAACAGGGCTATCATATCGCCTCTTAACCATCTTTTTTCCAGGCTAAACATACCCAGCTCCCTAAGTCTTTCCTCATAAGGCATGGTTTCCAGACCTTTCACCATTTTAGTTGCCCTTCTCTGGACACGCTCCAATTTGTCAATATCCTTTTTGAATTGTGGTGCCCAGAACTGGACACAGTATTCTAAGTGAGGTCTGACCAAGGCAGAATAGAGCGGCACTATGACTTCCCTTGATCTAGACACTATACTTCTATTGATGCAGCCCAACATTGCATTGGCCTTTTTAGCTGCCGCATCACACTGTTGACTCATGTTCAACTTGTGGTCTACTAGGACTCCTAGATCCCTTTCGCACATAGTCTCATTCAGCCAGGTCTCTCCCATCCTATATCAATGGGTTTCATTTTTTCATCCTAAGTGCAGTACCTTACACTTCTCCGTATTGAATTTCATTTTGTTAGCTTTGGCCCAGCTCTCCAGTCTATCCAGGTCATTTTGAATTTTGATCCTGTCCTCCAGGGTATTAGCTACTCCTCCCAATTTGGTGTCATCTGCAAATTTGATAGGTATGCCCCTAATTCCCTCATCCAAGTCATGAATAAAGATGTTGAATAGCACTGGGCCCAGGACAGAAGCTTGTGGCACCCCACTGGTCACATCTTTCCAAGACGAAAAGTGAATGCCATTGAAAATAATGGGACTTCCAGTTTAAAATACCATAGAGTTTGCCTTGGAGGACCTAGAAAACGTCTAGAGAGGATGCCTCTCCAGGCATTTCCTAGGAAGAGTCTATGATAAGTGTGCTGTTTTGTGTCCCATGGATAACTGAATCAGTGGATAATGAATCAGCAGATACAGGAGTCTTACTGTATACTAAACATCCCGGAATGGATCCCCCGTGTAATACTGCTTATATTCAAAAAATAGTCTAAAAATAGGTTTCTCAAGTTTTGGGAAACCCTGATGAGAATCTTCGCATTTCAGGATTTGTTCTGCACAAAATTCACACACAGCTTTTGTGTGCAGACAACAGCATTTTATGCACAGGAAACTGCATTTTCTATTCATAAAATACTCATGCACACAAAATACTGTTTTCTGTGTATACAAAAACAAAACATTTTTTCCAGTCACCTATAAATAGAATCTCATATTACAAGCTCACACTATAGAGCGTCCACCTGTATTTTCAAATATTATTTCTATCCGTCTAATTGCTACACTTGCAGTGACTCAGTCTTACAACTATGCTGCAGAATATTGTAGCTCATATCAGACAAATGTATGTGTGGCATTTTTTTTCCTTGTTGGTATTTTGCACACATTTAAGTTCCCATATATATGTGATTGTAACTTCTTGGCCATGGTGTATTGTCTGTATTTAGTTCACACTGGACTCCCTGAAACAACACCTCAGGCTCGGTCAAATTGATCACCAACAATGGTCCACCCTGGCCTCACATTGGGAGGCATGGAGATGCACTATCCACAATGCTGCAGCCTTATTTGAGAACTCACGCCGAACAAACCTTGAAGAGAAACAACAACACAGAAAAAAATCACAACCCGGAAACATCACCCAAGGAGACCTTCTGCTGTGCTTTCTGCAACCGGACTTGTTTATCTCAGATTGGTCTTTTTAATCATCAGCGCGCTTGCAGAAAGCGCAGGATGAGTCCTTCCTGAATCTTCGTTTGCGAAGAAAATCCAGAGAGAGAGTTCACACTGGGTAAGCAGAATTTGGCACATGTAAGTGTTGCACATGAAGTTGTTGCTTCTTGGATGGTGCATAACTATTTGTCTGTGCCTTTAATGTACCACCTGGTTCACTGGAAGTGCTGAGACTGCACATGATATGGAGGTTGTTATCATGTTCCTTAATCAGGAAACAAACTGGTCTTTGGTCAGACTTCACCTGGAATACTGCGTCCAGTTCTGGGCACCGGGATTCAAGAAGGATATTGACAAATTGGAGTGCGTCCAGGGGAAGGCGACCAAAAAGTTGCAAGGTCTGAAAGTCATGCCCTATGAGGAGCAGCTTAGGGAGCTGTGAATGTTTAGCTTGGAGAAGAGAAGACTGAGAGATGATACAATAGCCATCCTTAAATATCTGAAGGTAATATTAATAATTATTAATTATTATTAATATTTACACTCCCTAGGAGCGTGGTGGGGTCTCCTTCCTTGGAGGTCTTTAAACAGAGGCTGGATGACCATCTGTCGGGGATGTTTTGATCAAGATTTCCTGCGTGGCAGGGATTGGACTAGATGGCCCTCGTGGTCTCTTCCAACTCTACAATTCTATGATATGATTCTATTTCATGCAGAAGATGGAGTGAATTTATTTTCTTCTGCTCCATAGAGACTAGAATGAGAACTAATGGATTCAAATTTGAAGAAATTCCACAAAAAACATTAGCAAGAATCTCCTGATGGTAAGAACTGTTTGAGAGTAGAATGGACTGCTTTGGAGGGTGGTGTTGTCTCCTTCTTTGGAGGTCTTTAAAAAGAGGGTGGATGGCATCTTTTTGGACTGCTTTACTTGTGTATTATTACACTGGCAGAGGGATGGACTGAATGGCACGTGAGGTCCCTTCCAATATGATTCTATGATATTACTTCTGATCGAAAGAAAAAATCAGGAGATGACCAGCATGAGTAGATGTGATGGATGAGAAGCTAACTTTACTTTGGTCCACTTTGGAACATGTCTACATAGACATATGTTTGTCTAAATTGGGCCATTCTAGAAACCATTTGAACAATAAATTGAAAAACATGGAATTCAGAAATGTAAGAGAGATGAGGATGACTGTCACCAGGAATGTGCATTTCCTTAGATACCTGATCAACCCAGAAAAAAGGTCTAATTTCCAGGGGCTAATTTTACTGAACATGAAATCAGTGACTATCAACAGTGAACCTACAAATCTGATGATGAATGAGTTCTTTCTGCTTCCTTTTCAATATCCTTTTATTTGTTCATCACCTTGGCAGCTCTTGCAGGCTGGGAGGAAATACAGGTCACCCCCTGTATCTATGGAACCAATATCTGTTGTTTCAGTTATCAGTGGCTGAAAAAATAGAGACCTTAGAGTTTGTCATGGTAGCATATCAAGAGGACCAGGCAGCATAAGCTGTTGTAGCAGAGTTGCAATCGTCAGGCAAAGAAATGAGCACATAGATACAGATGTGTGTCTAAATATTTCTCTTTACTAAAGCATGTTAGAGAAATATCTACAATGAGTCTGAGACTCCTAGGATACATACTATATATCACAACACAATACACAGTGCAGTCCTGTCATTGTACCTCCCAGACTGAATGCACACAGTCGAGAGCAAAATCCAAGTCAAGTTCAGAGACAGAATGTGTGGGGTGATCTAGTTATACAGTACAGTCATGAGTTATGCAGTTAGTGGTTCTCTCACACATTTTCCCACATAGATAAGACTTTCTTCACATGTCCTTCCCATGGCTGTCTCCCAGACTTAATCTAGATATGCTGGCTAGCTGCATTTAGCCTTCTCATTGCTGGCCCCTACAGGCTGTAGCATACAATACCATGCCAGCTCCTTACAGTATACATTTCCAGTGATTGTATATCCCAGCACCCTGACAGAGTTGTGCTAGGAAATGCCTAGAAAGGTGTCCTCTCTAGGCATCTTCTAGGTCCCAGGGACTTGCTGTAAGGATCCCAAAGGCAAGTACTAAGCCATGGATCACCAATGGGAAGGACTATTGACAAATCCCAAACTGAAGGAAACAAAATGAGGCCAACTTAAACTGAGGACATTGCCTGCACACACCTCGATGACAGACAGTTGGTGGTTGGAGTAATCCTTTGAAGGTATCACTGTTCCTTGAGTCCCCAGACCCAGGCATCAAGAAGGCAGCTCATGCATTGTAAATTTAATCACCAGAACATTTAGGGTAGTTGCAACACATTAACATCTTCAGAAACCCGCTGTTCAATCTCTGGAGCTTCCTGGAATCCATTGTTTCAACACACGAAATCCTATCACCTGAGGGCACATTTTTGAGTATAACTACTGACCCAAAATCTCACCTTAGCATGCACAGTTCCATTTTTCTGGAGAAATTTTGTCTCTCTGGAGATTTTCAAATGCCTAAAATACCCCCCTGAAGAAATCGGGACAGAAATATTTCTGTCCCGGAAGCAGCGCCGCGGTTCGCACGCCCAGTCCCCTCTCCCGATATGCCGTCGTCGTCACGCTGGGTTATTTCTTCCCTCTTCCAGAATATTTTATTAACAGCGAACTCCCGTTAGTAAAATATTCCAGAAGAGGGAAGAAATAACCCAGCATGATGACGACGGCATATCAGGAGAGGGGACTGGGCGTGCGAACCGCGGCGCTGCTTCCGGGACAGAAATATTTCTGTCCCGATTTCTTCGGGGGGTATTTTAGGCGTGTGAAAATCGCCTCTGTGTAGCTACCCGTGCCTCATCTATCTATGCTGCCAGTCTGCCTTGAGACTTTGGATTACAGGACAGGTTGTATAACCTACAACAAACCCTCTTGCTATTCCTCTATCCAAGTCCTTCCTACTTCTTTCTATAGCCTTTTGTGAATGCTTCTTGTGCGACTGTGTGTGTCATTGGTGTTATTTTTGAACTCTTAATAAAACCATCATTAATTTCACATTTGTGTGTGATCTGTCCAGGTTACTAATAGTATACATAGGTTCAAGATCCCCTTTTTGCCCCCTATTGCATTGCTAAAGTCGAGTCACTGCTAATTTCAACAACTTATTAATAACTCGATTAGCGATTTGGGTAACAAAATGGTGAAAGGTTTGGAAGCCATGCCCTATGAGGAGAGGCTGAGGGAGCTGGATATGTTTAGCCTGGAGAAGAGAAGGTGAAGAGGTGACATGACAGCCATGTTTAAATATTTGAAGGGATGTCGTACTGAGGATGGAGCAAGCTTGTTTTCTGCTGCTCCAGAGACTAGGACATGGAGCAATAGTTCAAACTACAGGGAAAGAGACTCCACCTAAACATTAGGAGGAACTTCCTGACAGTAAAAGCTGTTCAGCAGTGAAATGCGCTGCCTGGGAGTGTGGTGGAGTCTCCTTTTTTGGAGGTTTTTAAACATAGGTTGGACAGCCAGCTGTCAGACATGCTTTGATAGTGTATTCCTGAAGGGCAGAATGAGATTGGACTGGATGGCCCTTGTGGTTTATATTTATTTATTTAGGTATTTATACTCCACTCTTCAGCCACAAAGTCTCTCTTAGTGGCTTACAAGTTGTTAAGCAATAGCATTTTAGATGTCTACACTGCATTATAACACACTAGACACTAAGCAGTTTCCAATGTGTGTTAGCGAATTGCTCCCAGAAGCCGGGTACTCATTTTGCCAACCTATAAAAGGATGGAAGGCTGAATGAACCTTGGAGCCCTTGGGATGGAACTTGCAATGTTGGGGCTACAGTACTGGCATTTAACCACTGCACCACTGGGACTCCCTAAAAAGAGATGGTCTCTTCCAACTCTATGATTCTATGAATCTATGATTCTATTCCATGCCACCCCATGGTAGGATTCATCCTAAATCTCTTCCTGAATGATATGCGAGATGAACAAGTCTTTTTTCATTTTGCACTTTAGGGTGTTCTCATTAGTTTCTACATGGCCTCAGCTCTGAGATGCAGCATACAAGAGACTTCACACATAAATAAACATCATGCATTGGTCCCAGTGAATTGCTGGGCAGGGTAAGGGGAAGGATTGAGTGTGGTGGACTGATGTTGCATGTGCTCTGAGACACCATGCGATTCCTATCTGCGGATGCCCAGAAGCCTGCATTTTGTATGCCAGGTTTGTAATGAAGAGCCAATTAACGGTAGCTCAGTGCGTTGAAAGAAACACCCACATTCTCTCCCCTAGCGTTATGGGAAATGTTCTGAAACAAGGGGAATGCAGCTCTATTAGACTTTCCAGACACTGCTATTCAAAACAAAAAGGCTGAACGGCTATTTTCTCACTGTTGTCCTCCTGCTATTAAGAATAATTGAGTTTTACACTTGCCAGTGCTAATGTTTGCCTGTCTCTCAGTTTTCGCCATTATCCTGCATGCAACGTGACAAGTCTTGTGTATTAGTTATGTACTTTCTCTTGTCACTGGTCTTGATTAAAACCTCTTGATTAAAGTCTGTTTGCTAATAGCTGCATTAAAAGTGATTTTTCTTCCCTTTCGCTTTCCCCTCTGTTAGCAATCAAGGGAGTTAAATGTTCCTTCAGCAACAACAGTTCTCACTCCCAGACAAAGGATATAATATGAACTTGAAGATGGCTTGAGCAATGAAAACAGAATTCCTCTAATCAATTGTGTTGCCATTGTACCAAAATAAAAGAGTGAGCGATGGAAATTGGTCCGAATTGGCCACATATTAATGTATTTGTTGTGGTGTGCATTCAAGTAGACTTTGACTTATAGTAACCTTTCCCTCAGGTTTTCCTAGTAAGATTTCTTCAGAGGGAGTTTGCCATGGTCACCTTCTGAGGCTGAGAGAGAGTCGCATTCTCAACTTTAGGAGAGCTGATTTCAATAAACTCAGGGAAATACTGGGGGTGATCCCATGGTCAGGAATAGTAAAAGAGAAGAGACCTCAAGACGGATGGGACTTTCTCAAAAAAGAGATACTGAAGGCACAATTTCAAACAGTACCATTGAGGAAGAAAAATGGGAGGTGTCTCAAGAAACCAGGATGGATGACTAAAGAACTTTCACCGGAGTTAAGTTTTAAACGGAACGTGTATATAAAATGGAAAAAGGGGGAAATCACCAAAGAAGAATTCAAACAGATAGCGAACATGTGTAGGAGTAAAGTCAGAAAAGCTAAAGTGTAGAATGAGCTCAGGCTTGCTAGGGAGGTTAAGAACAATAAAAAGGGTTTTTTTGGGTATGTCCGCAGCAAAAGGAGGAAGAAGGAAATGATAGGGCCACTACGTGGAGAAGATGGCAAAATGCTAACAACAGGGGACAGAGTAAAGGCAGAATTACTCAACACCTTCTTTGCCTCAGTGTTTTCAGAAAAGGAAAAGGGTGACCAACCTGAGGATAAAGGAACAGGGGACACAATAGGGGAAATCCAGCACAGAATAAGCAAAGAGGTAGTACAGGAATACCTTCTTAATCTAAATGAATTTAAATCTCCAGGGCCAGATGAATTACATCCAAGAGTATTAAAAGAGCTGGCAAATATAATCTCTGAGCCATTGGCAATAATCTTTGAGAACTCCTGGAGAACAGGAGAAGTCCCAGCAGACTGGAGGAGGACAAACATAGTTCCCATCTTCAAAAAGGGGAAAAAAGAGGATCCCAACAATTATCGTCCAGTTAGTCTGACATCAATACCAGGGAAGATTCTAGAGCAGATCATTAAACAGAGAGTCTGTGAACATTTAGAAGGCAATGCCATAATCACAAAAAGTCAACATGGGATTCAGAGTAACAAGTCATTCCAGACTAATCTGATCTCTTTTTTTGATAAAGTTACCAGCTTGGTAGATGAAGGGAATGCTGTGGACATCGCATACCTTGATTTCAGTAAGGCCTTTGACAAGGTTCCCCATGACATTCTTGCAAACAAGCTTGTAAAATGTGGGCTAGACAAGTTAACTGTTCAATGGATTTGTAATTGGTTGACCGGCCGAACCCAAAGGGTGCTCAGCAATGGCTCCTCTTCATCTTCGAAAGATGTGACCAGTGGGGTGCCACAGGGTTCGGTCCTGGGCCCAGTGCTATTCAACATCTTTATCAATGACTTGGATGAGGGAATTAGGGGCATACTTATCAAATCTGCAGATGACACCAAATTAGGAGGAGTAGCTAATACCCTGGAGGACAGGATCAAAATTCAAGAGGACCTGGATAGACTGGAGAGCTGGGCCAAAGCTAACAAAATGAAATTCAATATGGAGAAATGTAAGGTATTGTACTTAGGGCGAACAAATGAAATGCATAGATATAGGATGGGGGAGATCTGGCTGAATGAGACTACGGACTTTTTCAGATGATCCTTGCAGCCCAAGGATCAAGCAGAAGAGGTTCGTAGCAGCAGCGCGGCAGGGGGTCGATTTTGGATGACACTGTCCCTGCGGCAAAATCATCCATGTCTATTCTATTTAGGGTTGGAGCCAGCCACGCCATATTCAGCCAGATTTTATTCACGGAGGTTGTCCATGAATAAAATCTGGCTGAATATGGCACGGCAGGCTCCAACCCTAAATGGAAGAGACACGGACGATTTTGCCGCAGGGACGGCATCGTCCGAAATCGATCCCCTGCTGCGCTGTAGCTACGAACGTCTCCTGCTCGATCCTTGCACTGCAAGGATATCTGAAAATGTCCTACATGCGAAAGGGATCTAGGAGTCCTAGTAGACCACAAGTTGAACATGAGTCAACAGTGTGATGCGGTAGCTAAAAAGGCCAATGCGATTTTGGGCTGTATCAATAGAAGTATAGTGTCTAGATCAAGGGAAGTAATAGTGCCACTCTATTCTGCCTTGGTCAGGCTTCACGTAGAATACTGTGTCCAGTTCTGGGCACCACAATTCAAAAAGGATATTGACAAATTGGAGCATGTCCAGAGAAGGGCAACTAAAATGGTGAAAGTTCTGGAAATGATGCCTTATGAGGAGAGACTTAGGGAGCTGGGTATGTTTAGCCCGGAAAGATGGTTAAGAGGCGATATGATAGCACTGTTCAAGTATTTGAAGGAGTGTGATGTTGAGGATGGAGCAGGCTTGTTTTCTGCTGCTCCAGAGACTGGAACAGAGAGCAATGGATGCAAGCTCCAGGAACAGAGATTCCACCTCAACATGAGGAGGAACTTTTTGACAGTAAGGGCTGTTCGGCAGTGGAACACACTCCCTCGGAGCGTGGTGGGGTCTCCTTCCTTGGAGGTCTTTAAACTGAGGCTGGATGGCCATCTGTCGGGGATGCTTTCATCGTGATTTCCTATGTAGCAGAATGGGGTTGGACTGGATGGCCCTCATGGTCTCTTCCAACTCTGCAATTCTATGATTCTATGTAGGACTTGCCCAGGGTCACTTGGTAAGGGTCTAGGCTGCATCAATAGGAGTCTAAGGTCTAGATCGAGGAAAGTCATAGTGACACTGTTCTGCTTTAGTCAGGCATCACCTGGAATACTGTGTCCAGTTCTGGGCACCATAATTCAAGAATGATATTGAGAAGTTGGAAGGTGTCCTGAGGAGGGCGACTAAAATGTGAAAAGTCTTGAAGCCATGATGCCATGTGAGGAGCGGCTTAGGGAGCTGGTTATGTTTAGCCTGGAGAAGAGAAGGCTGAGTGGGGACACGATAGCCATTTTTAAATATCTGAAGGGCTGTCATACTGAGGAGAGACTAGGACATGGAGCAATGGGTTCAATCTACAGGAAAAGAGATTCCATCTAAACATGAAGAAGAACTTCCTGACTGTAAGAGGAATGTTTGGCAGTGGAATACGCTGCTGCCTGGGAGCATGCTGGAGTCAGTGATGCAGACTTGAGTCAATTGACTCAAACTTGAGTAGGACTCAAGTCACTTCAGTGACTTGACTTGGACTTCACTCTGCCATAAATCAAGCACTGTCTCAACTGGACTTGTATATTTTTAGCTACTGACGTGCTGGCCTTAGAGGAGGAGGAACCTCCTAAAGCATTTCCTAGCAGCAGACAACACTTGCCCCTGTGAGATTGGGAAGTGTTTCTTCAAGGGGAACACAGCAAATGAGTTCAGCAATAGGCTTGAGATGGAAGGATCCTCTAAAGCTTTTCATAAGCAGCAGGCAAGGTCTGCTTGGCAGCCTTGCAGGGAAGTGTTTCTCACTGGTTGCCAAGCAGCCACCATCCCTGCCTCAAGCCCAACCTCTAGTTGAGTGTTCCTGTCTGCTCTCATATCCCTCCTGATTCTTCCCCATCTCAAATGAAGTTAGTGTCTCTGCAGCCAGCCTGAAACTTTGCCGACTGTCATCTTCACGGCAAATCTGCTGGGGACTCAGGAGACAAGAATTTTATTTCTGTAGCGAAAGCCATTACAAAAAAATATTCAAATAATCCAAAATAGTCAAATACATTACAAATACATAAAATTACATTATAAAACTAAAAGCATCCCAAAGCATCATTCTATAAACTCTGCTCAATCACAGCTTTGAACCTGATCATCATCATTACAAAATTTCCTCCTAAAAATTGATGCTTTAAAAGCAAAACAGGCTACCTTTTCAGAAATGTAAAGTGTAATTATCCCTCAATAAAAAAATTAATCAAGTATGAATCAGGCCTATTAGATATAAGACCTAGGTCTTTAAACAGGGCAATTCTTGCATCTTTATAGATTGGGTGGACAAGCAGGTAATGAGTTAAATCTTCAACTGTATTAGATCCACATGGGCAAACTCTTTCCTCCATAGGAATCTGTTGGTAACATCCCTGAACCACTGTCGAGTTCATTGACTGATGCCTTAGAGTTGTGAAAGCATATCTCCACATAGGATTAGTTATACTATTTAATTATTGAGGCTAAGGCATATGAATGGTCAATTTAGCATGCTGGGGAGCAGATTTCAACGAGGACGCAGAAGCACAATCAGCTTGGAAGTCATATTTTAGGATATGGGACTTCAGATATTGTGCTGCTCTCTCAAAACGTAGAGCACATAAAGAATCCAGTGAAAGACCATACATATCAATAAGATGCAGGATTTCCTGATTCCCAGATAGATAGACAATGCAATTGTTAGGTGGATTTGTAATTGGTTGACTGACCAAACCCAAAGGGTCATCACAAATGGCTCCTCTTCATCCTGGAGAGAAGTTACCAGTGTGGTGCCACAGGGTTCTGTCCTGGGCCCAGTGCTATTCAACCTCTTTATCAATGACTTGGATGAGGGAATAAAGGGCATACCTATCAAGTTTGCAGATGACACCAAATTAGGAGGAGTAGCTAATACCCCAGAGGGCAGGATCAGAATTCAAAATGACCTAAACAGATTAGAAAGTTGGGCCAAAATTAACAAAATGAATTTCAACAGAGAGAAATGTAGGATACTACACTTGGGCAGTAAAAATGGAAAGAACAGATATAGGATGGGTGACACATGGCTTGAGAGAAAGTACACGAGAAAGGGATCTAGGAATCTTAGTGGACCACAAGCTGAACTTGAGTTAGCAGTGTGATGCGGCATCCAGAAAAGACAATGTGATTCTAGGCTGCATTAATAGGAGCATACTGTCTAGATCAAGGGAAGTCATAGTGTCACTGTATTCTGCTTTGGTCAGACCTCACCTGGAGTACTGTGTCCAGTTCTGGGCACCACAATTCAGGAACGATATTGAGAAGCTGGAACATGTCCAGAGGAAGGCGACCAGGATGGTGGGAGGTCTGGAAGCTGTTATGCCCTATGAGGAGCGGCTTAGGGAGCTGGGCATGTTTAATCTAGAGAAGAGAAGGTTGAGAGGGGACATGATAGCCATGTTTAAATATGTGAAGGGATGTCATACTGAGGATGGAGCAAGCTTGTTTTCTGCTGCTCCAGAGACTAGGACATGGAGCAATGGGTTTCAGGAAAAGAGATTCCACCTAAAGGTTAGGAAGAACTTCCTGACAGTAAGAGCTGTTGGACTGTAGAATATGCTTCTGCCTGGGAGTGTGGTGGAGTCTCCTTCTTTGGAGGTTTTTAAGTTGAGGCTGGATGGCCATCTGTTGGGAATAATTTGATTGTTTATTCCTGCATGGCAGAAAGGGGTTGGACTGGATGGCCTTTGGGGTCTCTTCCAGCTCTATGATTCTATCTTACTATTATAATTTGATATTTCTTCAAAGGCAGCCAGAACTAAAAGTGAGCCTATTCCTTTTCTCAGTTTCAAACAGGATTTAATACCAAATATATGTACTATAACATTCACTGTATGAAGGCCAGCTTTCAGCCAAAGGATAAAAGTTTCAGTTCCTTTGGGTAAACCTAAAATCAGCCATAGGTAGTTGTTCTAGGCTATTTCTAAATATCTTTTCAGAACAGACTCCCCATAGTTCAGCATCATGGCATATTTGGGCAACAACTTTAGCCAAATAAATTCTTAGAGCTGATGGGATCTTCCCCAACAAAATCTTAGTAAAGAATTAACAATATTGATGGCAATTTTTAAAAGTATTTTCAAAATGGTTTTTCCAAGATCCAGTTGAAGAGAAATTTAAACCTAAATATTTAAAAGACTTTTCTTTTTCTATAGGGTGTCCATCAACCTGCCATATGTGTTTTCCTATCTGTTGGCTAAAACTAATATTTTTTTTCTTTTCATGGTTGATTTTTAATTTATTTTGTACTGCCAAAAGGTTTTCAATAACCTCCTCAACCCTTGTTGTGTTTGTGACAGTAAAATAGTTTTGTCAGCATACACGAGTACTGTTATTTTCCTAATACCCAATTTAGCAGACACATAATGAATTGATATAAATATTAAACAGTGACTCAATGCTGGTGATCCCTGCTTGCCCAAGGACAGCAACATTTGTCACGTAGTCAGTCCAGTGTCTATTTAGGATTGTGCGTATACAGCGCTGATGAAAGCGTTCGAGGAGTCGTAAGTGGTGGCGATAGGTGACCCCTGTTGCAGACCCGTAAAGGAGAATGTATATTTAGTTTTCTTAGGTGGAACATAAATATTTATCAGATAAATATGTTTTTGGTTTTGGTGATCAGGTTAACTATATTAATACATTGAAAATTGGAGTTGGCTACGCTTATCTGTACACATTTGATATTATGATTGGCTGCTACATAAATGATTAAACCTCCACTCGGCTGGCCATATTTTGCCAATTTACATGCAGGTTTCAACCAATGGATGAACCCATCAAGGCTAATGTTAGTATGCTTAGAACAAATACAAGTTTCCTGGAGACTGATCATAGTACATTTCTTTAAACATCTGGTTATCTTCTTATCATGTATCTTATTTGTCCAGCCAGCCACATTCCATGAGAGCATTCCATAATGCAGGTTTAAAGTGGTAGCTGAATTTAATATGGTAGATTGCTGTGGGCTCTTGGTCGATATTACAATCTCTTCGTCTATCTCAAGCCAACTACATAAATGAGAAGGATACTTAATTCCTGTTTCCTTGTTCTGTCATATAGAATGCACCAGGCAGATGGACACTTTCCACTTCTGTTATGATATCATCCATGTCAAGATGGCACCTGATATCTGGATTCCAGCCTGCCAGAACCTTAGCAGGTTGAGCTGAGCTCAAAGGTCATGGATCTATGGGCACTAACTCATCTGGATCTAGGCATCTCATTACCACCCATGAGGAAGTGGAGCATGCTTGGTTGTTTGTTGGAGGTTGGGAGGGGTAGCTGGCTGATCCTAATGGATGGATGTCTGTTCTTGAACTTCCCGTAGTGAGTTTATTTCAGCCAAAGTCACTATTTGACAACTGCTTTTTATGGGCTGGATAGGGTCAAACTTCCCCTCAACTCTTGAAAAATGTTCTCTATATCAGCTATGTTTTCTCCTCTGTCTAGGTGTATAGCCTATTCCTGCTACATTCTTCCTATGATTGCAAAGTGGGGTGCTTATTTCCTTCTGTGCTCTATTGGGTCTAGCAACTTCAATTCGTTGGAGTTCAGTATCGGCATTTTCCAGTATATTCCTATGGTTTAAATTAGAATTATCTAAAGATATGATGTCTGTCTATTAAATAACAAGATTGATACAATAACTCAACTTTATTTATATGTATTACAATTCTAATGCTTGTCCCCTTCAATATACTCCCCTTTCACACTCACACACTGATGCAGTCTTGCTTTCCACTGGTCAAATGCATGGAGCAGATCAGTTTCTGTCAGCTGTTTCAACACATCTGCTATTTTTGCTGTACTACATCAATCAATCAATAATAATAATAATAATAATAATAATTTATTTCTATCCCGCCCCTCTGCAATGCAATCAGGGTGGCTTAGAATATCAAAACTCCATAATTACAATACCCTAGCCCACCCACCCCTTAAAATAACATTAAATTATAAAGGATTAAAACCATACAATAATTAAAAATATATTAAAATAGAAAAACAATTAAAACATACAATAATTTTAAAAAATCCAGTTACAGCTCAGAGGGAAAGGACAGCTGAGTCTTGGGCCAGGATAGCTATTCAGGAAAGGCCTGCCAGAAAAGATCGTCTTGACAGCCTTTTTAAAGCTGTCTAAGGTGGTAATAAGACGGATCTCGTCCGGCAGGCCATTCCATAATCTGGGAGCGGCAGCAGAAAAGGCCCTCTGGGACATCACCGACAGCCTTGTTTTCATAGGCTGTAACAGATTCCTCCCAGAGGACCGAAGTGCACAGAGAGGGTCGTACGGAAGGAGGCGGTCCCGGAGATAAGTTGGACGCAAGCCATGTAGGGCTTTAAAGGTTATCACCAACACCTTGTACTGTGCCCGGAAACTAATAGGCAGCCAGTGAAGAGCTTTTAGCACAGGTGTTATATGACACAAAATGTGTTCCTTTCAGCACCAATTTCACTTTAGAGAAAAGAAAATAGTCACATGGTGCCAAATCTGGTGAATGCAGAGTATGTTCAACTCTAGTAATGCATTTATCAGTGAAAAATTGCTTCACAGAAAGTGCTGTGTGATCAGGAGCATTGTCTTGATAAAGAATGAAACCATTTCCCCACAGTTTGCCCCCTTTCTTCCTGACTCTTTCTCTCAGCCTTGACAAAATTTCCTTCTAATAATGCTGGTTCACTGTTCTGCCTTCTGAACCCATTCTGCCAAAATTATTCCCTTGATGTAAAAAAAACCCCAATGAGCATGGCTTTGAATGTGAACTTGCTTTGACATAGAATCATAGAATTGCAGAGTTGGAAGAGACCACGAGGGCCATCCAGTCCAACCCCCTGCCATGCAGGAAATTATGATCAAAGCATCCCCGACAGATGGCCATCCAGCCTCTGTTTAAAGACTTCCAAGGAAGGAGACCCCACCACTTTCCGAGGGAGTGAGTTCCACTGCCGAACAGCTCTTACTGTCAAAAAGTTCCTCCTCATGTTGAGGTGGGATCTCTGTTCCTGGAGCTTGCATCCATTGCTCCGTGTTCCAATCTCTGGAGCAACAGAAAACAAGCCTGCTCCATCCTCAACATGACACCTCTTCAAATACTTAAACAGGGATATCATATCACCTCTTAACCATCTTTTTTCCAGGCTAAACATACCCAGCTCCCTAAGTCTCTCCTCATAAGGCATGGTTTCCAGACCTTTCACCATTTTAGTCGCCCTCCTCTGGACACGCTCCAATTTGTCAATATCCTTTTTGAATTGTGGTGCCCAGAACTGGACACAGTATTCTAGGTGAGGTCTGACCAAGGCAGAATAGAGCAGCACTATTACTTCCCTTGATCTGGACACTATACTTCTATTGATGCAGCCCAAAATCACATTGGCCTTTTTAGCTGCCGCATCTCACTGTTGGCTCATGTTCAACTTGTGGTCTACTAGGACTCCTAGATCCCTTTCGCCAGGTCTCCCCCATCCTATATCTATGCATTTCATTTTTTCGCCCTAAGTGCAGCACCTTACATTTCTCCGTATTGAATTTCATTTTGTTAGCTTTGGCCCAGCTCTCCAGTCTATCCAGGTCATTTTGAATTCTGATCCTGTCCTCTAGGGTATTAGCTACTCCTCCTAATTTGGTGTCATCTGCAAATTTGATAAGTATGCCCCTAATTCCCTCATCCAAGTCATTGATAAAGATGTTGAATAGCACTGGGCCCAGGACAGAACCCTGTGGCACCCCACTGGTCACATCTTTCCAAGATGAAGAGGAGCCACTGCTGAGCACCCTTTGGGTTTCGCCGGTCAACCAATTACAAATCCATTGAACTGTTAACTTGTCTAGCCCACATTTTACAAGCTTGTTTGCAACTCCACAACGTTCCCTTCATCTACCAAGCTGGAAATTTTATCAAAAAAAGAACATGCTTATTCATTCTTGGTGATGATGGTGTTTTCCAGTGCATTGACTGTCATTTTGTCTCAGGATCATACTGGAAGGTCCAGGTTTCATCACAAGTGATGATTTTTTGAAAAAGGCTTGGGTCCACCTCAAGTTGTTGCAGAATGTCATGTTGCTTGCCTTTTAAATTAGGATTTTTCCAGCACACAACAGAGAACACAGCTGCTTTAAACAACAACTGACAATTAACTGAATGGCCAAGAGTGTTGATGTTTGTCATGCAGGTTCAGACATGTTCAAAGTCACCACTCAAGTGCTCACAATCACTTCTCCCTGATTTGTCTTAAAGGGAGAAACACAGTTTCCTTATTTCATAGACAGACCTCATACCTGACTTCTTTCCCAACTATCTGTATCTATATCCAGCTCTTTTAAAATTGTCTGCCAGTCTTCATCCTGGTTTGGAAGTGGTTTTAGTTCAGATGTTTTAACCAAATTGATGAGATCATCTTCAACTCACTATTTCACTAGTAGGGGTTGTGTTGCACTTAATTGTCCTGCCTTTGCAAATATTCAACAGGGATAAATGATGTGTCATATTTTTAAAATATCTAGCTACCTTTATGCCCAAAGACAATATTTCCAGCCTCTTATCATATATCTTTTTAGCTCTAATACTTACTACCCTTGAAGGTCAGTCAGGAGAAAGGGCCTTCTCAGTGGCTGCTCCCAAGCTCTAGAACTCCCAGAAAGGTTAGACTGGACACCTCCACAATGTTCGTCCATTAGCAGGAGAAAACTGTTCTCTTCCAACTGGCTTTGGGGAACTGGCTATAAAGAACAAGCTCTTTCATTCTTACCTTCCTAATGGATGTGTTTTAAATGGCTTTTAATTTTTTAGATAGTTGAATTACTTTTCAATAATAATGTTTTTACATGTTTTTCTCTATATGTATCCATTTTTATGTTTGCAAACTACCTGGGATTATTGAGTGACTCATTTCCAGAGATGCCCAGGAAGAATTATCCCATTATCTCCCTAACTTAAAAATTTCAGGGGATTTCCATATAATTCTCATCTGGATGTGTCTTTAAAGAATTTTAGCCAGCTATTGCCTTTAGTTTTCTGAGCAAACCTTGATCATAGAATCCTAGAGTTGGAAGAGACCACAAGGGCCATCTAGTCCAACCCCATTCTGCCATGCAGGAAGACACAATTAAAATTCTCCCAACAGTTGGCCTGTGTTTAAACAGCCTGTGCAAAGAATGAGACTCCACCACACTCCCAGGCAGTGACATCCCTTCAAATATTCAAACATGGCTATCATGTCATCTCTCAACCTTCTCTTCTCCAGGCTAAACATAGCCAGCTCCCTAAGATGCTCCTCAGAGGGCATAATGGCTTCCAGACCTTTCACCATTTTGGTCGCCTTCTTCTGGACACACTCCAGCTTGTCAATATCCCTGAATTGTGGTGCCCAGAACTGGATACAATATTAACTATGAGCCTCATTGGAAGCAATGATTTTGTATACTTAGCTCCTTAGTTTACTGTGACAATAAAGCTTGCTATTTTACCCTGAAGCTACTGTCTACTGACTCTAAAGAAGTAGTTACATGACAGGGTGCCTGCTTTTTGTGTGTGTCCAGTTGCAGGAACACAGTCAGAGTCTGCCTGGTCACACACACACACCCATTACCATTAAGATCCACAAAATATATGACCTGTATGGGTCTAATCCCCTGTCAAATTCTGCTCTACAAATGTTGTTGAAAGGGTTAGGAAATGTGAGTTTCTGCAGGTGAGCAGGCTTGCCAGTGACTTGCGTCTCGCATATTTTAATCACTGTAGCTTTGCTCCCCCTGCTCTGGGCTGCAAATGTCTTGCAACAAATATTAGGGTTTCTTTGATGCACTCCTCCAATATTCACCCACGTCGCAAAAGATCTAATCGACCTGCTTGAAGATTATTAACATTTGATGAGATTCAATCTGTCTTTTTTATTACAATTCTAGTGTGTTCCTCAAACCACACCGAATTTAATAAATGCATGTGGGACTTAATAGAGGAGCAGAAGATTTATACATCTAATAAAACATTCATTTAGTCTTGATGGCCTGTACTGAATTTGTTTTCAATGTAATCTTCATCACCTCATAGATATCATATTTACCAGGTTATCTCCTTTGGTAACCAAAGCATGTTTTAAAAGTCTGTTAAAGGTACTCTGTTTGCTCATTTGTGAAATTCATCAGCCAGAGCAGATGAAGTTCTTGCTTGCAGAATAAAGCAGCACCAGAATATCTTGCCTTTATGGTACGGTGGCTTGAACTGGGTGTTTGATGTATAGTTTGTTTGATGGAATAAGTCCCTCAACACAGAACCTGCAATTCATGTCCTGTCCGGTCATTTGGAAACCTGGAACTCTGCCACATTCCTGTTGCAAAGTCACATCACTGTGGCTGTCATGTGTCACAGTAATTAAGCATGCATTGTGCATTTACCTAAGCATAATCCTTACTCACAGAACCATGAGCTGAGATCTTTTATCAAGGAGATATTGTATAACTTGACACTCAATGGAGTTATATGGTGGTTGTACAACCTTGCCTTTTTCGTGAATTGTAATATTACACAACCAAATGTACACCTGGAGCTGCATCTGCATGCAGAATACACATGCACCACCATGTGCAATGCACCACCACGCATGGTGGCACTGCATGCAGAACTCTGCTTTCACAGCTTTGAATTGAACATGGCCATTCCATATCAGACCAATTGTCAGGATTGGCCTTTGAGGTGACCTGTTCCTGCCACCTTCAGTGCTTTTCATGTAATCTTGCCTTTAATTGTGTTTTCATTTTTCTATGTTACTAACAAGGGTTTTCTGCCAAGTGCAGAGGGGAGTAAACGGTTGCTGATGGGTTATGGAGAGATAAGCCCCAGCTGCAACTTTGGTCTGGGAAAAGTAGGTTGGGCACTGGCATTGGAAGGAGGGGTGATGGGGATGGTGGGTAACTCATAGTATGGAAGCCCACCACATTTGTAGATTGTAAAGTGTTTTTAGTATACTGTCTGTTTTCTAAGTCTCATTTCCGAGCAACAACCTTGGATGGTGGGAGGTCTGGAAGCCATGCTCTATGAGGAGCAGCTTAGGGAGCTGGGTATGTTTAGCCTGGAGAAGAGAAGGTTAAGAAGACATGATAGCCATATACTGAGGATGGAGCAGGCTTGTTTTCTGCTGCTCCAGAGACTAGGATATGGAGCAATGGATTCACACTGCAGGAAAAAAGATTCCACCTAAACATTAGGAAGAACGTCCTGACAGTAAGAGCTCTTTGACAGTGGAATGTGCTGCTGCAAGTGTGGCAGAGTCTACATCTTTGGAGGTTTTTAAAACAGAGGCTGGATGGCCATTTGTCAGGAGTGCTTTGATTGGGTATTCCTGCATGGCAGGGAGTTGAGCTGGATGGCCCTTGTGGTCTCTTCCAATTCTGTGATTCTATGGTTCGCTTTCTGGATGTCTGTGCCAATAAAGTTTTCTGGTTAACTCTGGAACTTCTGGTCAGTATGTCTGGGAATGCCAGCACATGACACCAACTACTTCCATAGATGAACACACACATGCATAAGACACCACAAGAATGCTACCCAAAGTATCATAAAATGATAGAATTGGAAGGGAGCACAAGTTCAACCCACTTCCCATGCAGGAACAAACAATGAAAGTGCTCATGAGAAATGGCTGTCCAATTGCTATTTAAAAACCTTCAACCGAGAGAATCCACCACTTTCCAAGGGGAGTGTATTCCATTCCTCCTCCACCTCCTCATTTCTTTCCGACCTTTTCCACCAGTTTGGGACTCAAAGCAGATTAGAACAAATTAAAAAACAACAACATATCATTAAAAATCCACAAGATACAAAAGTTAAAATGAGATTAAACAATAAAAATGTTAAAACTAGATTATAGCATATATCATTAAAATGCACAGACAAACCAGCACAAAAAGTAGGAAGATCTGGCATGTTATTTCGTGGGACAGGCCTTTCATCAAATGCCTGAAAAGTCTTTACTTGTCTGTGAGAAGAAAGTAGGGAGGGTGCCAGTCTAGCTTCTCCCACTGGGTAAACCTGTGAGGGGGGTGGGAAGGAGAGATGGGATCTTCCCAGCAGGTCACAAATCACAGGGTGGTTTATAAGGGTAAGTATGTGTCTTTCTAATAACCTGGACCTGAGCAATATAGGGCTTTATAGGTCAAAACTAACATTTTGAATTGTGTCCGAAATGGACTAGCGGCCAGTGAAGCTGCTGGAACAATGGAGTTGTGTGTTCCCAGTAGCCAGCCCCAGTCAGCAGTCTGGCTGCAGCTCTTTGGACCAGTTGAAGTTTCCAAACACTATTCAAAGGCAACCCTACATAAGCATGTTATGGTAATCCAGCCAGGATGTAACTAAGGCGTGTGTCACTGTGGCCAGATTTGACATCTCAAGGAATGAGTCACACAAGCTTTAATGGTGGAAATGCACTCCTAGCCACCGCTGAAACCTGGGCTTCCAGGCTCAGGACAAGCCTCTAAAAATGTTTTTTTGGCACCATATTTTATACCATTTTTGTACTGGCAAAAGAACCCAAAATATCAAATGTTGGTTGTGTGAAAACGAAGCCTCTTACTTCTGCCTTCACTGCTGTGTGTGATCTCGGAGTTTCTCGCAAGAAGACGTGAGAACGCTTAAAAGTGTAAGAACAGCTAAATTAAAAAACAAAATATACACACAAGCACTGAAACACACTTAAAAACTTGCCTGCAACATGGGGAGGTACATAAAAAGAACATCCCATGGCTAGTTTTCTTGTTCTCACCTGGGAGTGTTCTGGTGGGGATTGCCCGTTGATGCTGGAATCATACAAGCAAAACGGGGTGTGGGTTGACACTCCCGCAATCACTACCAAAAAAAAAAGAAAAAAAGGAAAAAAAAGGCTGCAGCCAATCTATTGACAGCTTGGCCCGACAATAAAAAAGGACACTTTATTTACAATACATCATTGGGAAAGCATGTCATTGTCTGGTATTCACGCCCTTTTGTGTTCATTAGGTATCGTTATGACGCCATATTTGCTGCATCTGATAAAGTCCTCAGAGTTGAACCCCAGAGCACACCCAAGCTGTGGGCCTACCTTATCAAGGGGAGCATGACCCCATCCAGCACAGACTGAATCCTTATGCCCTGACCTAAGGTCTGGCAATTTGAATCCATTGCTTCAGGTCCCAGCCTCCAGATTAGCAGAAAACATGCTTGCTCCTTATTTTATGTGATCACCTTTTCTCTGGGCTAACTATCCCCAGGTCTCTCTGCCATTCTTCATCAGGCTTGGCTTTTACCATCTTTGTTACCTTCCTATGAATACATTCCAGAGGAACGCTGGTGCCCAGAACTGGACACAGTACCTACTCCAGGTGAGGTCTGACCAAAGAGAGTGATACAGCTGCTTCCTTTGATCTGATTGCTGCAATGCTGCTGATGCAGCCTAGAACAGCACTGACTGACTAGAATAGCACTGACTCTGCACTGTAGAAATCATGCAGTTTGATACCACTTCAACTGCCATGGATTCATCCTACAGAATCCTGGGATTTGTAGTTTTGTGAGGCACCAACACTCTTTGGTAGAAAAGGTTAAAGACCTTGCAAACCCACAAATCCCAGGATTCCATAGGACGGAGATACAGCACTTAAAGTGGTGTCAAACTGCATGATTTCAACAGTGTAAATGCATCCATCTTTTAAAATAGCTGTGCCATATTGTTTATATAGGGTGGCCACATTTTGAAAAGCAAAATAAGGGACACGTTAGGTGACTGGTAATTTTTCATCAATGATCACTATGACCATTCTCACTTTAAATACCTCTGTTATATAAGTTGTGGTCATTGCTACTAGAAATATTCCTGATTCCTTAATTATATTTAAATAACAACAATTTAAATTTAATAATACCAACCAATTTCATACCAGTTTAATAATACCAACAATTGATCTGGTCAGCATTGAGTTTTCAATACCTCACTAGCTGGGAAATGAAAATGTGTTCAAATTATCTCAAATAATACACTATGAAACACATTGGAATATGGAACATCTTTATCTGTACAAATAAAACCAATTATGTCCTAGTAAGACAGTCTCTTTCAGGTGCACTTTATTCTTCCTCTGGAAACAAGGGAGCTGGCATATATAAGGGAGTGGGATTAGGAAGCAAAACCCCTCAAGTTGGTCAAAGTATTCAGCAAAGGCCACGTCTTGGCTTGACTTGGCTGAAGCCTTACCTTTCTGCCTTCCCTGCCTATCCCGACTGCTGCCTCGGCTTGAAGCCAATGAGTCACTCGGTAACCCCCATGGGGTTGGGGCTGGATGTTTTTTGGGGGGGCTTCCTTCACCCTGCTTTTAACCTGGCATGTCTCTCTTCCTCCTGTTCCCCTGCTTCTTCCAATCTGGACCTTATAAGAAAACCCAGACATTTAAAAAATTCACCTGGACAATTAATAAGCAGTGATACCTTTATTGGTTAACTCCAAAGCATAAAATACATCATCCAAGCTTTCAAAGCTTCACTGGCTTCTTCATCAGGCAAACATGTTAAAAGTCATACAGAAGAAGAGAAGTGACAATGTCAGAGTCTGAGGCCTACATTTTGTCTCAGATGTTATTTCTGTTGTTGGTTTACATGGTATGGAGGGATATCAATGCTTGGCCATGTGAACACTAGGGACAGAGGGCAATAAAACACAGGCTATCAAATTTAAACTCCATTAGCAACAGAAAAGTAATTTCCCTTGACCGGTCTTTTATTGCTCTTTGTCCCTTGTCTTCACCTGGCAAAGAAGGTCCTAAGTATGTTTGGACCTTGATACCTGAAGGACGACCTCTCCTTCTATGTGTGTATTGGAGACCTCGTGTCTCCTGGAGGGGGGGTGTATTTTATTTTACCAGTAGGGGCAACACACTGTGGAAGGGTGGGGGGACTGGACCTTTTCTGTTATGGCACTACAGATGTGGGTTGAGATCCTACGTCAAGGAGATGGAACATAATTGTATGCAACCATTGCCCAAACTTTTAGCAAATTGCTAAATTGAGCAACAATGTACATCAATGCACAACAGGCACACACATCAATTCATGAAGCACATGCGCAACCATGCACAATGAACAAGCATTCACAATGTCACCACATGTGCAACTCTGGTTCCAGCACCTTGAGCTAGATGCAGATGTTCTATATTGGACAAAAATGTCCTACCACTTCCATAGGGGAAATTACACATGCATGAATCACTGACAGAATTCTCCCATCATGTTCTTTGACTAAAAGCAGGTCTCGAAGGCTAGGCCGCACACTTTTTTTTTTTTTTTTTTTTTGCTGACACCTGAGGCTTTTTTTAAATTCTGGAGATGACATGGACCAAACTTGAGACCTTCTATGATGCAAAGTATGTGCTGTACCACTGAGCAAGCGTTGAGAAGTCTTGGCAGAAACAGACTGTGTAGTAATGATGCTCAAACGCCCTCTGAGATTGTCATGGTAGAGCATACTTTATTGGTACAGCAGGCTGGTTTATATGGTCTAGTGATCATGTATACACTGTTAATCATTAGGTAAGGATTATGTTGGTACACAGGAGTACATACAGACATACTCATTACCTGAATATACAAGAAGGGTTACAAGATACATACAGACGTAATTATTGCTTGTCTAGGTACACACAGGTATAATTATTTTGGTACACAGATCTTGTCTTGGGGATTATTCTCAGTTGACCTAACACCCTCCTTGTTAATTGGGAGGATGTCAGACTACATGCAATCCCATGGGGGAGTGGGCATTCCCGAGCATCCTGAGAAAGCAAATAGCCACAAGAGTGGCCTTGGACACATCACCCATTAAATCTCAGGGTTTGGTATGGGGCAGGTCTCCTAGGTTGCAAGGCCCCCCACTGACAGGCTGTTAGGTCGAAGGCTGGCAATGGGGCCCAGATGGCACACTATATTCTAGGGAGGAGGAGGTCATGGTAGACCCCAGGCCTCAACCATAGTTTCTGCAAACAGTTAATAAGGTGTGGCCCAGTTTTATGCTCCATCACATGTGTCTGGACTCTTTCATCTGAGTGGGTGCAGAAACAGAAGCATAGAACCATAGAATCTTAGAGTTGGATGGGCCCACAAGGACCATCTAGTCCAACCCCCTGCCATACTGGAAGGTACAACTAAAGCACTCCCTAAAGATGGCCACCCAGCCTCTGTTTGAAAACCTCCAAAGATGGAGGGCTGGATAACTAAATCCTATTGTTTCCATGGGTCTCCTCCAGTTGGGAACATCAAGATTGTAACTATTAAAAGCAGCAAGATATGTTACAAATGGTAGAAGGAACATTTTTTTAAAAGATGAGCATACATATATTCATATTCATGTTAACCAAACTGTCATAGCACAAATCTTGGGAAGTAGGCCATGTAATTGTAGTGAAACAGGAATATATATATATATTTTAAAGCATAGGAGACAAACAAACAGCACCCACTGGGCCGAGGTCTGTGGTAATGAATCACATCACTCATTGCTCCCTTAATGGCTCAGCCATGGATAACTTGCATAATTCAATTATAAGGAGGCTGCATTTAAACAGACGGAGCCTGTCAGAACTTTAAAAGTGCATCAAAGTGCATTTCACATGGATAATAAGGCTAGTAAGTGTGGTCAGGTTCCAACACACACACACACACACATGCACACACACACACACCACCGAGAAACTCCACTCATTTTGTTTCAAAGTTTGGTTTGTCCTTTTTCTTTCTTTTCTTTTTTCTAAAGCTTCCTTTGAAATTCTAGAGAGGGTGAAATTGAATGGCAGCTCTGCGTCAGGTTCATTCTGGAGAAATTTTATTTTGTGGAGTTTGAGTTCCATGTTTAGTTTGAGTTCCACTAAGACCCCTAGATACTTTCCCCTGTGTCTTGTTTGGTCATTGCAGGGGTTGGTACTCTCTGCAACAACCAAAGCCCCCCACTGGGACTTATGGTTTTTGTGACAGCCCTCCTTGAATTGCCATTGTGTGGCTGGTGGAGCATGGGTTGGCTCAGAGAAGCCTCTGGCTATGTCTCATGGCCAGACTCAGACTGATGGCATCTTCAGCTGAGACCCTGGTGGATCTCAGTGGGAGGTGTAAACAGTCTGGATCTGGCTATGAGACATGCCTATCTGTATCTTCTCTCCCTCTCCCTGGTGCTCACCACCAGCTATGGAATGGCCATTCACAGCAAAACCATGAATTCTAGGGCTGGTGAGCAGGTGATTGTAGCAGAATTGTACCAGAGGAACTCTTAGACTGCACTGAAGAATACAGGGTCTCAGTAAAATGTATGCTTAGAAATATCACTACCACCACCATCATCATCATTTTTGAGATGAAAAATATTTAGAAATCCATGTTTTGTGAGAATATATGTTCAAATATCCCTTATTGTTGTGTTCCTTCAAGTCATTTCTGACTTATGGAGACCCTATCATGGGGTTTTCTTGGCAAGATTTGTTCAGAGGGAGGTTTGCCATTTGCCTTCCTCTGAGGCTGAGAAAGTGTGACTTGCCCAAGATCACCCAGTAAGTTTCCATAGCAAAGCAGGAATTCAAACCTTCATCTCCTGGTGTCCTAGTCCAACATTCAAACTAATACATCACACAGGCTCTCAAATATACCTACTTAAATGCACATTTTCATGCAGGTGACTTTTTACATACAGCGCTTCTCCTAGATTTGGAACACACCACAAGAGTAATGTAGTCCACCTTTTTGCCAGTTCTGGAATCTACCGTTAGAGCATCCCTGGGAGGTGGATTCCTAACTTCTGTTTAAAAATCTTCAATGAAGGAAAGTCCACCAAGTTGTGAGGAAGTCTCTTCTACCATCTCTTTTCATCAGGAAGTTCCTTGTAACACAGAGTCAGACTCCCCCTTCTTGTAATTTCAGTTCACTGGTGTTTGGATCCTACACTCTGGAGCCACAGAAAGCTCTTCCCTACTGGCAACCCTTCAGATATCTGAAAATGACTTTATCATATCACCTCTCTGTCTTCTCTTTTCCCAACTAAATATATCTAGATCTTCCAGCTTTTTCTCCTAGGGCTTGGTTTCAGGACATTTGGTTCCATCCACTGGATACAGTCCAACATGTCAACATCCTTCTGGAACTGTGTGCTCAGATTTAGACACAGGATTCCAGGTGAGGCCTGACTGAAGCAGAAGAGGTATGTGACAGATATTTTCATGGGCCTTCCACAACTATTGCCCCAACTGATGGGTCCCAGAGGAGGGATGCTCCAGTAGACCTTAGACAGGCATATCTAAGAAGAGGGTCTCCTACCAAGTATTGAGGGTCCAAGCTGTTTAGGGCTGAAAATGTAATTACCAGCACCTCAAATTCAGACCGGGGGCACATTTGCATCCTGTTCAATTCCTTTAAACATGGTGTTACATGATGACAGTTTGGCTCCAATGAGGTTGTCCTTACTTTCATCTTGGTTATATGCCCTAAAATTAAGACCCCAAAAAATGGCATGAAGCTCAGCTAACAGAAAGGAGGTTATGAAAGAAACAACATTTTGAAGCAAAGCATACTTCTCCTTCAGATAGAATTACTATTATTACCATTAAGTGCATCCTCTGTTGGTTGCAGATTGGCATCCTCTGTTGATTTAAAGCATTTCTCCCATCCCGTTGAGCTTCGAGTCCTGTCTCCATAGAAACGAGATGCAAAGGCTTTCACTGGAAGGTGATCATCGAAACGGCGTATTCTAATATTGCCTAAATACCAGCTCCGCTCCACAAAATATACATGCCAGAGGCTACTTGAGAGTGAAATTGCTGCTTGCAGATCACATACTTCAAGCGAAGCAGTTCTTCCTCTTATATGAGGCTGTAGGAGCAATCAAGCCAGTACTTGTCTTTGACCTTTTGACATGGAAGCAGAGGTATCTTTTGGTTCCTTCACTTGAACTCTTTAGTGTAGACTCTGAACCCCTCCAGCAAAGCAGAAGGCTATGGGCAATGGTGGCTGGGGACTTTCAGTTAGGGTGGGACAAATATTCTGAAATATTTAAAAATGGTTAAAAAATTACATGCTTCTCAAGAGCTAAGAAGTGCTACTCTATAAAGCATTGGTCGGACCTCAGTTGAAATCTTGAGTTCTGGGCACCAAAGTTCAAGAAGGATGTAGGCAAGGTGGAACATGCCCAAAGGGGCAAAATGTAAGATACTCCACTTGGGCAGGAAAAATAAAATGCACAGATATAGGATGGGTGACACATGGCTTGATGGCAGTACATTCAAAAGGGATCTAGGAGTCTTAGTGGACCACAAGCTGAACATGAGTCAGCAGTGTGATGCGGCAGCTAAAAAAGCCAATGCGATTCTGGGCTACATTAATAGGAGTATAGCATCTAGATCAAGGGAAGTAACAGTGCCATTCTATTCTGCTTTGTTCAGACCTCACCTGGAATACTGTGTCCAGTTCTGGGCACCACAATTCAGGAAGGATATTGAGAAGCTGGAGTATGTCCAGAGGAGGGTGACCAAAATGGTGGCAGGTCTGGAAGCCATTATGCCCTATGAGGAGCAGCTTAGGGAGCTGGGTATGTTTAGCCTGGAGAAGAGATGATGAAGAGGGGACATGATAGCCATGTTTAAATATTTGAGCAATGCCAGACTGAGGATGGAGCAAGCTTGTTTTCTGCTGCTCCAGAGACTAGGACACGGAGCAATGGGTTCAAACTGCAGGAAAAGAGATTCCCCCAAACATTAGGAAGAACTTCCTGACAGTAAGAGCTGTTCATCAATGGACTATGCTGCTGCCTGGGAGTATGGTGGAGTCTCCTTCTTTGGAGGTTTTTAAACAGAGTCTGGATGGCCATCTTTTGGGAATGCTTTGATTGTGTATTCCTGCATGGCAGAATGGGGTTGAACTGGATGGCCCTTGTGGTCTCTTCCAACTCTATGATCCTATGATTCTAACCAAGCCTATTGTCTCACTCTGAGCAACTCCGAGAAGCATTGTCTTCTACTCTAAATCCCATCTCCAGAAAGCAGTTATTGACTATATAAACCCTTCCAAAACCCCACTTAAGTGCACATAGTTAATCTTCCTCTTAGCTCCACATCAAACTGTGTAGCCGTTCCTGCATCAGAGTTCCCATTCTGTTGGTTTCCTCCGCAAACTCATCTCCTCAGATCGGTACAGTATCATCTGAAAACAAACTCCCTTCTCTATACCTCTATCCCAATATTTCCTACTTTATTCTCTAGCCTTGTGTGAATGCTTGAAGCTTGAATGTGTGTGCAAATGGTATTATTGTTTTCTCAAATAAAGACAAATCATTGTACTATCTAGCTTAATGTCTTATCCTGAGTACAAGTAAACATACGCTAAAAGATCCTGCTATCTATTGCTCCCTTTCACTTAGCCAAGCTGAGTATATTAATCCCCCAAATTAACATTGATATTTTGAAGGTCCTTTAGACCCCTGAGCATTTAGGGTAACACATATACTCACCGACTGTGCCTATGAAGGTGTCAATAGTCAGATTGGTTCAGTCAAGGAGAAACCTTGGTTGCTTTACTCCCCTCCTTACTCAAATCAACAAGAACAAATAGTTCTTAACAATCAATTGTTGTCACTGTGTGTGCATCTGCTCACTTAAATTACTTCAATTTTTTTTAATTATAATATCTTCAGCTGTCTAGAGGCTGCCCTTAACAATATATGGAATGCTGTATGTAACAAAACCATAAAGGACAGGAAAGGTGCCCTTTTCTTTCATATCACACTGTTCGCATGGACCAAGATCATAAATCAAAGACACAGAGTATAACTTTGCACTTATAGAGTCATTTGATGATTGTGAATTGCAACACTGCACAATTGCATGTGCAAAGGAAGGTGGCATGCATGACTGCAATGCACAATGCACATCTGCATGTGCTATGCACACTGTAAACTGGGTGTCTGCATTTTAAAACACACTGTACACACCTGCATGTGCAATGGGCAATACACAATGGCACTGTGTGTGCAACTCAGCTTCTGCAAACATCAACATCAACAATTAGCTAACACACATTGGAAACTGCTTAATGCAATGTAGATGTGTAAATTGCTATTGCTTAAAACAAATTGTAAGCAGCTCTGATAGCCTTTGTGGCTGAAGAACGGGGTATAAATACCTAATTTTAAAAAAATCAACTGATTGAAGACATTCCACATCAGACCAAAATGTGCAATGTATAGTTGTTCCACATTTGCAATAGGACCAGATGTTCAATTTGATTCTGTAGTCTTCAAGTGAATACAAACATTATGCAGGGACAACTGCCTCCTCCAAATAAAACCCCACAAACCAAGCCACCACCAGGATGCCAGGCATGGAAGTGGAGTGTCCACCTAGGGCCATTGTTAGTGTTTCCTGGTGATCCGAATCGGATAATCCGTCCCTCCAAATCACCTGAAGACAAAATGCAGAGGAGACTACACCATGGCTTACTCCCTGTCTTTTATCCTGCAGGCTTTTTTTTTTTTAAAAGATGTATTTGCCTAATGAAGAGATGTGTGCATTTCAAAAGCTTACATACAGGACGGTGTTCTTTTTTTGGATGGCCTAAGAAAGGAACTACCACAATGAATCATAGAATCATAGAATCATAGAATCATAGAATTGCAGAGTTGGAAGAGACCACGAGGGCCATCCAGTCCAACCCCATTCTGCCACGCAGGAAATCTTGATCAAAGCATCCCCGACAGATGGCCATCCAGCCTCTGTTTAAGACTTGGGAATTTGTCTAAAATCTACACTTGCATTGCATTTGTAAATCTTCTTTAGTTATTACAGTGAAAAAGGCACACTCAAAGTAATTGTCATGCCAGTCCACTGTAGCATAAAAAGGGAGAAAACATGGGGAAGATATGGCATCTAGTAGCACTTTTACAGTACAGTATATCTGAGGAAGTAGACTGATATATCCTCCAAAGCTCATCCTAAAATAGAAAATTAGTCTTAAGGGTGCTGCTAGATTCCCCCCACCCTGTCCCTTTCTCTTGTTTAAAGGCATAGTTATCTCTCAAAGCACTAGTACACCTGCATTGCAATGCTTTGAGAGAAGAGGACTTACTGTCTAGCATAGGAGCCAGTGTGCCATAGTAGTTTGAGTGCTTGACTATGACTCTGGAGACCCCCACTCAGCCATGAAAGCCTACTGGGTGACCCTGGGCAAGTCACACTCTTAGCCTCAAAAAACCCTGTGATAGGTTGGCCTTAGGGTCGCCATAAGTCATAAACGACTTGAAGACACACAACAGTAACAATTATATACAAGGCAGCTAGATACAATAAAAGCTAGAGCCAGCATGGGGCCATGGTTGAGTATTGAATGAGGGCTGTGGGAGGCCAGGGTTCAAATCCCCACTCAGCCCTGGAAACCCACCGGGTGGCCTTGGACAATTCCCTTTCTCTCAGCCTCAGAGTAAGGCAAGGCAAGCTTCCTCAAAATAAAACTTGCCCTGAAAACCCTACAAGAGGATTGCTGTAAGGGGGCATCCACACTAGAGAAGGATTATTTTCATGGCTCCTTCCTATGAAAACCTGGGACTTGTAGTTTGGTAAGGCACCAGCACTCTTTGTCAGAAAAAGCTAAAGTCCTTGTAAAACTACAAATCCCAGGATTCCATAGGAAGGAGCCATGCAAATAATCCAGTTTCAACCTGGATTATTTGTGTGGTATGGATTCCCCCTACGTGAAACCAGTGTGGTGTAGTGGTTCGAGTTTGGACTAGGCCTCTGGGAGACCAGCGTTTGAATCCCTTCTCTACCACAGAAATCCACTGGAAGGCCTTGGGGAAGTCACACTCTCTCAGCCTCAGATGAAGGGAATGCTAAACATCATCTCAATGATTCTTGAGAACCAGCATGGCGTAGAGGTCTGAGTTTTGGGCTGAGAGTCTGAGAGAGGTCTGAGTCACTTCTCATTTGAGAAACCCACTGGGTGATCTTGGACAAGCTGCACCCTTCCCTCAGCCTCAGAGGAGGCATTATCAAATCTCCTCTTTATAAATATTTCTAAGAAACCCCCAAGAAAGGATTCCTTTAAATTGGAGTTTTCAAGGCATGTAACACCAGAGTCTGAGTGGTGTAGTAGTCTGAGTGCTGGACTAGGACTCCAGGAGATCAGGGTTCGAAACTATGCTCAGCCATGAGAACCCCTGGAACACCTTGGGCAAGTCCCACTCTCTTAGCCTCAAAGGCCTCATGAACAAGGATATGCCAGCTCCCTGGCATATCTTGGCCTGTTGTTCTCCATTCCCTGCATGGAATGGGAGGGAAACCTGATGGACACACCGGCCCATAGCTGCCGCCACTGCCACCATTTTCCTCGCTGTCTTGTAAGGCAGGAAGGGGGTCCGCAACATGTGACCACGGTCCCTTGCATGTGACCAGAGTTATTCGGACTTCCTGCCTTCTGGGAGAACCAAGGAGACCACAGCAGCAGCAAGGGCTAACCTGCCAGGGCAGGATCCTGTGGACATGCAGGGAGTGATCTGTTTTTTGCTAGTAGTAACAAACTGTAAACTGGGTATTTTCATATAAAGGTGTTTTGGGCCCTACGCTGCCTTCTCCGCATCTCAGCTCCAGGGGTGGTGAGGACTGCCCAAGGGCCAGAACAGGGCAAATGCCCTGCATTGTATGGACTTCAGGGCTCTGAGAGACGGGGGCAAGATGGGGCATTTTGTCCAAAGGAAGGCAATGGCAAACTTCCTTTGACAAAATCTTTCCAAAGAAGCCTTAGGACACCATTACTGTAAAACAGCAGTAAAGTTATTCCAGCAGGAAGGGGACTCGCTGCTCGCCAGCGGGCCATTTTGTGGCCTAGTCGGCCACCCTGTTGAAAGCCCTCCCACGAGCACCCCCCCCTTCGGGGACAGGCGACCGTGTGGCCGGTCACCATGGGGACCGCCATGTTCCCCGTCTCTCTCCCGGCACCCATTGCAGCCGAGAGTGGCGAGAAAAGCAGCAGCCAATCGGGGCAGGCAACCCTGGCCCTGATTGGTTCACGCTGGCCAAGGGGAGGACATCCGGCCACACTTCCAGTGCAGCTGGATGACATCAAAGAGGCTGTGACGGAGCTGATAAAAGGTGGCTTCCTCGCGGCCACCTCACAGTTGGGCTCGTGGAGCCGAACAGCCGAAGACGTGGGGTTGGGGGAGCAAGAGGCCATGGAACAAGGAGGATCGGAGGCTGCCTCTCCTACCCTCTACCTGGGACAGGCATCAAGGTATCTGCGGCGGCTGGTGAGACACAGGGTGCAACAGACCTGGACAGTGCAGTGCTTTGGGTGTCCCTCATCACGGGTGGATTGGTCCGGTAGCAACAGCAGCAGCCGCAAGGTAGGCCGTCGACCAGGTCAAAGCATCCGGGCCGTGAAGTTGTGGCCCAGACCGCTCCGGGGGAAGGCCGGCTGCAGCGGCAGCTCCCAGGCAGGGATGCAGCAGGCCGCGGCGGCGGCTCAAGGCATAGTGCCCCAAGCAGCCCTCAGGCAGGGGGCAGCAGGCCACAGAGGCGGCTCTAGGCCTTGGCGCCGCTGGGAGAGGGCGGCCGCAACAAGCCATTCACCAGGGCGGCAGCAGGTGTTCTCCCGGACAAGGGTCCCCCCAAGCGGCTCTCAGGTCGGGGCTGGCAGGCCACAGTGGTGGCTCTAGGCCCAGCGCTGCTGGGGGTGGGGGACATGATGAGCCACCCATCAGGGCAGAAGCAGCAGGTTCACCTCCCCAGGCAGGAGTCTCCACCAAGCAGTTCTCAGGTGGTGTGGGGGGGGAGGCAGGTCGCGGTGTGGTTCTCAGCCTCGGCACTGTTGGGGGGTGGACTGTAAACAGCCACGCTGAGGCCCCCGCTGGCAGGAACCACTCTCCCCCAAGGGGCCTGGACCGGGCAGGCGGCAGCAGAAGTCAACTCCCCTCTCATTCCTGCATTGGGGGCCAGGGTCGGGTGGGGGATTGAGACAACAGGGAGGTGGTCAGGGGACACCCGCCCCTCCTCATTCTTTACTTTTACAGGACTCAGGCCGCGCGTCGGCGGTCAGCACCTAATGGAGTTTAAAAAATACGCACAAGCACACCACCGGCTGGAATGGGGGCCTGGGGGTTTTCGGCCAGCATGGGACCCAAAAAGGCAGTGAAGCAGCACCCACACACAGATCCACAGCCTTAGCTGGATGCCGAGCCTGTGCCAGGGGGAGGGGGGGCAGGGAGAAGGACCAAGAGCTGAGGCCCAACAATAACTCTGATCCCGTGCTGGATCCATGACCCCCCATTGAGGGTTTGACGCCTCCGGCCCCCACTATAGCAGACGTCATGGGGCCATTGTCTGTTGTGCTGCAGAGGATGGACAAGACTTACCCCCTGGGGCAACCTGACAACCAGGTTTTGCCCGTATTCATGGCAGTGTCTGGGAATGGGGAACCTAGCACATCTTCCAGTGTGGGCAAAGCTAGTGGCATTGGGCAGTCGTGGCAATCCAGATCGAGAGATCTGAACAACTCAAGGGATTTGAGGTGCTCGGATCCATGCAGCTCCTCATCATGACAGTGCAGTGGATCAAGAGAAGGGCAGAGCCCGAATAGGAAGCGCCAGAGGTCGCAGCATCGGAGGGGGTCAGGGTCCTGTTCCAGTTCCTCTTCAGGTGAGTCGTCGGACGAGGACAAGTTCAGGTACTGGGTAAAGGGGGCTTTCAAACCAGGTTTGCCAGGATGGGCCCTCAGGCTGAGAAAAGCCATGGAGAAAGCAAAGGCGGAAAGAAGAAGCAGAGGTAAGGACCCCCCTGGGGAGGAATTCAGAGAAGCCAAGTCAAAAGAAGACCCTCTGGGTGGCCATTTGGATCATAAGGTGCGTTCCAAGATACTGCAAGGGTATTATGTTGGCATCTTCTCACTGGCCCCGCCTCCAGGGGAGGAAGCGAGGGTTCACAGGAGTGACAGAAAGGAGAATGAGAAGACCAAGTCAGAGGCAGTGGAATGCACCTTCACCAGCTGGCTCAGCGGGTACACGGTCTTCAAGGGGGGGGGTGGCTTTGGTTTTCCCAAAACGGGCCTGGCACTTGATCAATCACCTTCGCCAGGTGTTGACGGTAAAGGCTCAGGCGCGGGAACGCCAATGCCATCCTGTACGATGTGGAATGCAGGAAGAAGGCATCCAGGTCACCCATGTACAAGTGGGAAACCATTGAATACCCTACCTGGCTGCAGGCCATGGGGCCCGGCAGATGGGAGAAGGGAGATGACTCCAAGGCAACCAGGAAGAAGGATGGGAAGAAACTGGTGTGTTCGGAATACAATGGAGATAAATGCACCAGGTACAAATACTGGTTGGACCACTCATGCGACAACTGTGGGGGTGATCACCCGAAGGCTAACTGCTCCTGTCAAGGTGAGGGAGGGCAGAAATTTTGGAGCAGTTGCCCTGCCTCAACTGGTGCCAGGAAGGAGGCAGGGTCTGGCAACAGCGCCAGCAGCAACAGCGTGAAATGAGGTAAGAAATAGGGCAGGGATGGGGGGGGGTCGCATGGCTTTCACTCCTGTTAAATTGGAGACCATGCGGCCTCTCCTTGCAGCCTCCCGCAACAAGGAGTTGGGAGCCTATCTGGCTGCGGGCTTCGAATTTGGCTTCTGCATTGCATTCCAGGGTCCCAGGGAAGCTTCCATGTCGGGCAACCTGAAACCTGCGGCACAGCTGCCTGAGGTGCTGGCTTGCAAGACAGAGAAAGAGCGGGAGGCGGGTTGCATCACTGGCCCCTTCGACCAGCCTCCCATGCTCAACATGCACATATCGCCACAAGAAAGCACCGGGGGAATACTGGCTGATTCACTACCGATCGTACCCGAAAGGGTCATCCGTCAATGATGGTATCCCACCGGAACTGTGCATGGTGAGATACGCCTCATTGGACCATGCAGTACGGCTCCTCCAGACTTGTGGGTGCAGTGCACTCATGGCAAAATGTGACATACAGTCGGCATTCAGACTATTGCCAATGCATCCGGATGATCACTGCCTGCTGGGATTTAAATTCCAAGACAAGTGGTGTTATGACATGGCCCTGCCCATGGGTTGCTCGATCAGGTGTGCGGGTTTTGAGGCCTTCAGCACATTCCTAGAGTGGGCCCTCCAGCACAGGGTGGGATCCCCATTTGTCATGCATTATTTGGATGATTTTTTTTTTAATGATGGAGCTCACCGGGGGGGGGGGCGAAATGTAAGTTCTTACTCTCGTCCTTCCAGGCTCTGGCGGTGGAGATCAGGGTCCCATTGGCACCTGACAAGACAGTTGGACTAGCGACGTCCCTGGTGTTTCTGGGGATACAGCTGGACTCAGTCAACCAAGTGTCATGACTGCCTGACAACAAGATAGCAGTACTGTGGGAGACGTTGGCAGGCCTTTTTGGGAAAGAGAAAGTCACACTGAAAGAAATACAGTCACTATTGGGTCATCTGAACTTTGCATGCAGGGTGGTTTCTCTGGGGAGGGCATTCTGTTCTTGTGTGGCGTGCCTCACCAGGTGTGTATGTCAGATCACCACATCACTGCATCCGTTTGACCAGCGTGTCAAGAAGGACATGAGGGTGTGGCTCACTTTCCTAGAACACTACAACGGGGTCACCATGTGGCAGGAATGCCTGAAGCCGGGGGGTGACCTCCAAGTGCATCCTGATGCAGTGGGTAGCCTTGGTTTCGGGATCTACTAAAATGGCCACTGGTGCGCACAACCATGGCCTCAGGAGTGGGCAGGGCTAGGACTATCCAGGGCCCTCACATTCCTGGAATTTTTTCCCATTCTGATGGCAGTTTCATTGTGGAAGGGAGAATCCAGGGATAAGAAGGTCTGTTTCTGGTGTGACAATCAGGCCAGGGTTAGGATCATCAACAGGCAGTCCTCCAGGTCTGAGAGGGTCATGAGGCTGGTGCACAGGTTCGTTCTGATTTGTCTGGAGTCCAATATCAGTTTCCACGCATGGCACATTCCAGGTGTGCATAACAAGATAGCGGACACCTTGTCTCGATTTCAGGACGAGCGGTTCTGCTTGGTGGTCCCGGGCACTGATATGACAGTGGTCCCATTCCTTGCAGAGCTCTGGAATCTTGGGAATGGACAGTGATCCAAGGTGTAGCTGACTCCCTGGCACCTTCAACACGGGCTAGCTACAAGAGACCAGCATCCCAGTTTCTGGCCTTCCGGCAACAGAACAGCTATAGGGCAGCATGGCCAGCATCGGAAAGAGAGGTACTGCATTACCTGGCTTCACTGAAGGAACGGGGTTTGGCATCTAGGACCATCGCCGGGCAGGTGGTTGGTATCTCCTTCTTCAGTAAAGCAGCTGGCCATGGCGACCCATGCGACACCTTCATGGTGAAGAAAGCCATTGAAGGTTGGAGGAGAATGACACCAAAGGTAGTGGATACGTGGTGGCCTGTGTCTTATACCATGCTGGCACGGTTGGTAGATCTGCTGCCAACCCTATGTCATTCCACCTACGAGGCTTTGTTCTTCGGCACTACTTATACCACTGCCTTCATTGTGTCACTGAGGGGGGGCAGGCTGTTTGTTCATCCAAGAGGGACGCATCTGGCAGGGCTCTGCAGATGTGGGACATGGTCCTCACAGACAGGATCCTGACACTGCACATGCGGTGCTCGAAGGGTGACCAGCGCAGCCTCGGGGCCATTCTGCACTTGAGAAAGGTTGAAGACTCCTCCCCGTGCCCGGTGACCTGCATGCAGGAGTTCATACGGGCTAGAGGCTCCACCAGCGGGCCCTTGTTCAGGCATCTGGATGGGCTCCTGCTCACCAGGTTTCAGTTTGTGAGCGTGCTGAAGATGGCTGTGCAATGGATGGGGTTGCCGGTAGAAGAGTTTGGCAGCCACTCATTCTGGATAGGAGCCACTACCATGGCAGCAGAAGGTGGTCTGTCAACAGAGACCATCATGAAGTTAGGGCGTTGGCAATCCAGGGCCTATACAGCATACGTACGGCCAGAGAGAATGCTGTCAGACCAGCCTGGGGCCGACAAGGAGCTGTAGGGCTGCCTGTTGATGGGGATAATGGTTGTCAGAAGCCGGTTCCCATGGGGAACACCTTGGTGGCAGATGGCATGGGTCGTGATAAGGACATGAGGAAAAGGGGTCTCCGTCAAGTTCAAATTCAAGTCCAAGTGCAAGTTTAAGTTCAAGGAGACCCCTCCTCTAGCTAGTTAACAGTTCCTTGTTTGCAGGGGAGGAGAGAGTGTCGGACGGGTCGACTCAGCCAGTGGCTCTCTCCTCCGGGGAGTCGGAATTGTCCGACATATAGCCATTGACCCACAATGGTTGGGCCAATGATGAGACCATGACCCATGCATAATTGCCAACCATTTAGCATATGCAAGTTGCAGCCATTTTATTGCCAATTATGTCTTTTACTAACCTATACTTAACCAATATGTTATCAATACATTTGTTACTACAGTCATAGGAGATTTTCAGACGCGATTTTCAGCAGGATATATTCCAAAACAGTTTCGTTGCTGCCGCGCGGCAGGGGAGCAGTTTCAGACGATGCTGTCCCTCTGCCGAACCCCTCCGTGTCACTTCCGTGACAGAATGGAGGAAACCGCATCGTATTTCACTCATGGGCAACAATCTTAAATGAAATATGATGCGGTTTCCTCCATTCTGTCACGGAAGTGACACGTAGGGGTTCGGCAGAGGGACGGCGTCGTCCAAAACTGCTCCTCTGCCGCGCGGCAGCAACGGAGCTGTTTTGGAATATATCCTGCCGAAAATCGCGTCTGAAAATCTCCATAGTGTGTGTGTCTTATTCAGGAGGGAGGGAGGGGGCTGTACAATCTGCGTCCGCAAGTTGTGTTGAAGCCTTGGTGTGGTTTACTGAGGGTCTGTCAGGAAGATGGAGAGCTGAAGGAACACAGGAAACCCCTTGTCTCCTTTTTGCATTTGACAACCCAGATGCAGCTTTTGATAATTACTAAGAAGGGGAGGACAACATATTCTTCGAACTGTCCCCTCGCCACTCTCTCTACTGAACTGAATTGGATTATGTAATTCTTTGGGGGCCTAGTGAGAACAGAAAATGAAGTCTACTGATCCATTTTTCTTTTCCCCTCTGCTGCCTTATCAAGAGGTGCTCCAGCTTTTGATAAACAGGTAGGTAAATTTTGCATTTTTAAAAATAAAAAAAAGGAGTGGGGCATTGGTACAAATTGCTTTCCTGAGTGTTTTCATTTTCCACACAGATAGCAAATGCAAACAAGCCCCGACCTATTTTTATTTCCTAGTAATTCCCACAAGGATGAGATTTGCAAAGGAGAAGTGTGGGGAAAAAAATATTCTGCTGATGTTGGCAGGGTCAGGAGGGAAATGGTGGCAGAAACAGCAGACAGAGAGAGAAGGAAAGGCAGGCAGGGAGGAAAGGAGGGAGGGAGAGGGCTTAATAGAAAAACCAGGACATAAATAGCACTGGAGTGCAGTGTTGTCAACACAATCACATTTCCATTCTGCAGTATTTTCCTAAAAATAATAGAATCATAGAGCTGGAGGGGACTGCAAAGGCCAGATAGTCCAACCCCTTTCCATGAGGAATGGGCAACAAAGGATGTTGCTACCCTGTAGAAATAATGCAGTTTGACACCACTTTAACTTCCGAGGCTCCATCCTCCAGAACCCTTTGTACTTTTTTGAGGCACGGCACGCTTTGGTTGAGAAGACTAAAGACCTTGTAAAACTACCAATCCCAGGATTCCATAGGATGGGGCTACAACACTTAAAGTGGTGTCAAAGTGCATTATTTCTACAGAGTAGATGCACCCTAAAACACTTGAGAGATGTCCATCAACTTCCGTTTGAAGACCTCCAAAGAAGGAAAGTTGGTCACTCTCTGAGGAATTCTTTTCTCCTGTCCAACAGCTCCAACATTCAGGAAGTTCAGCCTAAAGATCAGGTGGAATTTCTTTTTTTGTTGTAATTTGAATTCATTGGTTCCTGTTCTAATCTATGGGGCAGCAGAAAACAAGGTCACTCCATCTTCTATGTAACATCCCTTCAGATATTTAAAGATGGTTATCATGTCACTGTTACCCGAATTGCATGGGGTCCATGGGGAGCCCACTGGTGTCTGAATTCTAATATGGGGAAGCTCAAGATGGCAGTGAGAGATCAGGTATTGGTGGGACCATTTGACCTGTGTATCCTGGTAGTAACTGAGGAGACTCCAAGCCAGGGGGTGAAATAGAAATGGTTTTATTGAAAACCAATCAAGGGAACACACATACGCACATACACTCAGGCTTCAAGCAGTCACACAAGGCTAACAAAGAAAGTAGGAAGTATTTGGATAGAGGAATAGAGTCTGGGCTGATGGGTTATACTAAACCTGTCCGGTGAGCAGAGATTCATGTAGCAGAAGATACTCAGAGTGCAGCTCTGAGGGTAGCGCAGCAAACCAGCAGAGCGACAAAGTTGGAGAAACTGAGAACAGTGGTGGCACAGACAGACCAAGTGATCGGAAGAAGGGAAGCTGTGCACACTTTGGTGGTGTTTTGGGGTGATATTTATACTCAACATTCCCCCTGAAGGGTTTTTTGAGTGGAATACAATGTCTGCCAGAGTTTCCCGGGATTAAACAATGGATTCTCCAGAGGTGTTAACAAGCACTAACGGCTGAAACATTAAAACTGATGGGTCTCAGACAAACCTCTTTTGTTTTAGGACCAGCAAGAGGAAAGACAAGTTTTACAGGTAAGGAGTATCCAATGATGGGATTATTGGATGACTCACTTCTATGTATGTCCAGGAGAATTAGCCCATTTCATCCCTAACTCACCAGTTCCAGAGGCAGTGGGGAGAGTTGCTTACTCCTTACCTGGGTGTGTCCTTTTGAATTTTAGCAGGCTATTTCATTAGATTTTCTGAGAAAACCTTGATTCCTTGTACTTGGGAGTCCTGCCAACCATGCAGAGTTCCAATAATAAGCCAATATATGAAATTTAGCCAGTTGATGAACTATTAAAAGAGTGGGGGGGGGGATGTCAGGACAGGTAACATCACCTCTTAGTCTTCTCATCTCCAAGCTAAACATGCCCAACTCCCTAAGCTGTTCCTCATAAACTGAGGAATGAAAAGAAAGAAGCTCAAATAAGTTTTCTGCGGAGCTAGTTGGGAATGGACACAGAGAAGAATCCACACCCAAATTCCATTTTGCCTCCTTAAATTTGCAAGAGAGGTATGGATGGGTGACATATTTTGGGAAAGTCACATGGATGGTATTGTGGTCCTTTGGACTGAGGTCTGCTGGGGGCCCTTCCTCTGTGTCCCACCATTGAGACCAATGCTCTGTGTTGGGACATGAACACAGGGCATTTTCTCAGGTGTGGCATCCCAGGGGTTGTCTAAATGATGAAAATACACCTCAAAGAATTCAAGGAGAATATGATTTGTCTTAATGAGATCCCACATAATCCACCATATTCGGAAGCAGTGGGAGACAAAAACACCAAATACTCTGTGGCTTTTCCCGTATTTATTTTTTAAAGGAAATGTACACTCCTGCTCATTGCTTTGCTGCACATTTCTGATTAGAGGAGAAGTGGAATGCTGATTGGTCAGATGCACACAGGGGCAGATCTTGCTGGCAAGGCAAGTGCCCCAAACTGCCATGCTGGATTTTCACCATAGCGATCATGCACTGGGATGATGAAACAGCCTTTTCCCTATTTATTTAAGTGGAATATTGCACTTCTTCACCTTGCATAATTTTTTAAAACAATACTGTTCGGTGGTGGCAAGTGATGACAATAAAAATGGGAATAATTCACTCATGCCCATCATCTTGATTTGCAGGCATGCTCATTTGAAATTTGAATATCAAATGCATATGGCTTTGCATTCCTGTGATTGTTCCAAAAACTCATTGAGACAAATGAAAGCTGCTGCTAATTGGTGTTAGTGCACATCAATCCACATTTCATAGCCTCATATAAACACCCCCCCCCCAAATTGTGGGATGTCCTCCTTCCACTCACTTCATTTAGGTGCCAAGTAAAAACCTGGCTGTTCATCATTAATTCAGTTCAAAAACTGAGGTAGATAGTTTTAAAATCTTTTAAATCAATTTTAACTCATTATTATGTTTAATATGTTTTTAGCTTATTCAAATTATTTTTATTGTTTTAAATTGTTTAAACTTCTTGTCTTAATGTTATTTGTAAGCTGGCCTGATTTTTTTTTTTTTGGACACATATTTTTGAGATATTATTAAATAACATATTTTTGAGATATTATTAAATAATAATTTTAATAGATTAAAAAATATTAAAATATTTTTAATAATAAATGTTTTCAATAAACAAATAACAACACAGTAATTCTATTCCAAGAAAGGCTAGAATGGCTTCCTTCTCCTTCCATCAGCAAGTAATTCCTCCCCCCCCCTTTTTTTTTTTCTTTTAGGAACTGGATGAAAGGGCTTTTAATAGCCTGCCATTTTATTGACTTTTATCTTTTGTCTTGTTAAAGGTTTTCTTTTAAAAGGTTTCAATTCTGATGCAGTTTAACTGCATTTTAACCACCACCTCCTGTATGTTTTTACATAGGTCTTTGTAGATGCTATACAGAATCCAAATGGATACAATTTTCCCAGTCATTAGATGAATCCCCAGGTAAACTGAAAAACCTCACAAGATTCTTAGGAGGAATGGGAGATGCTATAGAGTACTATCTGTGAATAAATCTAGTCTTCCAGAGAATGGGAAGGAAGTTGAGGCTTTGCCTGCCTGCCTGCCTGCTGTCTCTAGCTGCCCTGACTTTCTCCTTCCTTGGCACACTCTCTCTGCTGCAGTCTGGATCTTCCTAACTTCCTAACTTAACAGATGACTGTGCTTCTGCAAAGAGAGGGGAGGCATGGGGTGGAGAAAAACAGAGGACCACCCGAGAAGGGAAAGACTAAGAATGGAGTGGCAAGAGCAGTGGCGTCACTAGGGTTGGTGTCATCCAATGTACCTCCTCCCATACCAGACCATATAGACTCCTTAGTTTCAGCACCAGAGGAGGGTCTGGAAACTACATTTCACAGCAATCTATACAATCTGCACACAACTTTGAGGGTCACTGAAAACCTACATGTAGGAGAGGAATGCTTTAATTGTGTATTCCTGCATGGCAGGGGGTTGGACTGGATGGCCCTCGTGGTCTCTTCCAACTCTACGATTCTATGATTCTATGAATGAGAAGGAATGAGAAGGAATGATCGTCTGGCTGGACATGAGGCCAGGGATATTTTTTAAATAAAAAAATAATAATACATTTCTGCTGAAACACCACCCAAAAATGTTATAGACTGTCATTTGGGTGTCACCCCCTCTGATGGAGTCACCCCTTGCACCCCTCTAGTGATGCCACTGGGCCAGAGGATACAAGTGTAGAGAGAGAACCCAAGAGAAAGAGAGCTGAAGGGAGTGGGAAGACATGCAGAAAGGAGAAAGACGTGGAGGAGAGTGGAGGAGGAGAGGAATGAAGCAAACAGAGGATCTCACTGAAGAATGGGGAGACACACATGAAGAGTGGGAATGGGGCAGAGGGAAAGAGAAAGCAGCAGCATGCATGTGGTTGCAGAGAGCCCTACTGGCACAGCACAAGCTCTCAGGGGCTCTGCCCTTTTGAGGGGTTTCTAAGGGTTAGGGCAGTGTTTTGCAACAAGGGTTCCCTGGAAGCCTAGGGTTCCCCAAGAGGTTGCTATGGGTTCCTCTAGATTGTGATTGTGGGAGGAAGCAATAGCAGTATATAGAATAATGTTTATGCAGATCTGAAAATTATTTCAAGAGTTCTGCCAGGATAAAAAGGTTGACAAAGACTGGGTTAGGGGGTGCACTAATGGGTCTGGTGGGCCAAATGTGGCCAATAGGTCACACTGTGCCCACCCCAGGGGTACACTTTCTACCACCTCAGCTGTGTGTGCGTGTGTGTGCCTCCATATCTTCTCATACATCTAGGAGTCCTAGTAGACCACAAGTGGACCATGAGTCAACAGTGTGATGCACTGACAGTAAGAGCTGTTCGGCAGTGGAAGACACTCCCTCGGAGCGTGGTGGGGTCTCCTTCCTTCCTTGGAGGTCTTTAAACAGAGGCTGGATGGCCATCTGTCGGGGATGCTTTGATCGTGATTTCCTGCGCGGCAGGGGGGTTGGACTGGATGGCCCTCGTGGTCTCTTCCAACTCTGCAATTCTATGATTCTACATACAAATCATGCTCCATGTGCCCGATGAAAGTTGATGCCTTATAGCAACAGCATTGATATTTCTATACCACTTATCAGTGTTGAAGCACTCCCTAAGCAGTTTACAAGGTTTTCCTTCAGCTAATTGCCCCCAACATGCTGGGTACTCATTTTACTGACCTACGGAAGGATGGAAGGCTGAGTCAACCTTGGAGCCCTGCAGGATCAAACTCACAACCTTTGTGGCTTGCAGTACTGGTATTTAGCCATTCCACCACCAGGACTCCCTTTATAAATGCCTTTATAAAGCCGTCATTTTATTTGCTCACACCATCCTAAATCTGTGAGTCTTTAAGGTGCCACAAGGGATCCTTGTAGCTTTTCCTATAACAGAATAACATTTCTGCTCAGTCCAACCTCCTCCAGAAATGAACACCAGAATACCTTTATAATTCTGGACTGACAAGAATCTTTGCAGTTCGGGATTTATTCTGTTCAAGATTTTCCATTGGTTGCTTAATGGAGAAAACAGCATTTATTTTCTGTCCAGAAAATAGTATTTCTATGTACAAATACTTTGCATGCAGAAAAAGCTACTTCGTTGCACAGAAAATGCTGTGCTTGTGGACTTACTCTGAGTAAATAGTTGATTTGCACAGAAAACAGCATTTTCTGCCTAGGGAATTGCTTTTTCTTCACCACCACCACCCCACGGACTTTCAATACAGCCTTTGATTCCTCCCCGTGCCCTGCATGGCCATTCTGTGTCTCATGGAGAATGGACAGGACCCGAGAAAGGTCTAGCTACATCCCCATAGCCAGATGTGGAATGGTTTCAGCAGCACCTAAGACCCACCTAGGGTCCTTTGGAGGTGTCAGGGCTGATGCATTCATTTTGCAGAACAGATCTGTTGAATTTAAATGGAGAGGAATAAGCAACCTCTAGGGATGTAATTCTACATTAACATTTTCTTGAAGGAAGCAAAGAGGAATTTTAGCAATTTTCTGCTGCAAGAAAGTCTTTGAAAATGCACCGTTTTTGAAGCCTGATCACATTTTAGGACTTCTGTGCAAAAATGTGCACATGGTTGATTTGCACAGAAAACAGCATTTTAAGAAGGATGTAGACAAGTTGGAACATGTTCAAAGAAGGAAAACAAAGATGATAAGAGGTATGGCAAACAAAACATATGAGGAGAGGTTGAAAGAGCTGGGCATGTTCATACTGGTGAAGAGAAGACTCTGAGGGGTGACATGATTGCATGCTTTAAATACCTCAAGAAAAGAGGGGGGCAGGCTTGTTTTCTGGTGCTCCAGAAGGTAGGACCAGCTCCAATGGTTTGAAGCTACAGGAGAGTAGATTTCGATTGAACATTGAAAGGAACTTCTTGATGATAAGAGTGGTTTGGAAATGGAACCAGTTGCCTACAGAGGTGCTGGGGTCTCCTTCTCTGGATATCTTTAAAAAGAGGCTGGGCAGCTCCCTGCTGTAGGGATGCTTTAGCCGGAGATCCTGCATTGTACAGGGAGTTGGACCCAATGGTCCATGAGGCCCCTTCCAAATGTATGGTTCTATCATTCTATGACACGTCCCACAGGGTTTTGCATGAATGATACACCCACAAGCCTAACCCTTCCCCCTCCAGGAGAAGGGGCAAATGGCCAAAGACACTGGCCTCACCACTATCTAGGTCAGCACTCTCTCTCTCTGGCTTTTCTTTGCAAATGAAGATTCAGGAAGGATACATCCCGCGCTTTCTGCAAGCGTGCTGATGACTAAAAAGGCCAATCTGAGATAGACAAGTCTGGTTGCAGAAAGCACAGCAGAAGGTCTCCTTGGGTGATGTTTCCAGGTTGTAATTCTTTCTGCGCTGTCGTTTCTCTTCAAGACTTGTTCGGCGTGAGTTCTCAAATAAGGCTGCAGCATTGTGGATAGTGCGTCTCCACGCCTCCCGATGTGAGGCCAGGGCGGACCATTGTTGGTGATCAATTTGGCCGAGCCTGAGATGTTGTTTCAGGGAGTCTTTGTATTGCTTTTTTGGAGCGCCCCTCTTACGCTGACCCGTGGTGAGTTCACCATAGAGTACTATTTTTGGGAGGCGATGGACCTCCATCCTAGAAACGTGCCCTGCCCAGCGCAGCTGTGTTCTCAGTATCATGACCTCAATGCTGGTGATCCCTGCTTGCTTAAGGACAGCAACATTCGTCACATAGTCAATCCAGTGTATATTTAGGATTGTGCACATACAGCGTTGATGAAAGCGTTCGAGGAGTAACTGATGTAAAAAATTGTGTGCATTGTGACTGAGCCACAATAGTGACATGTGGCACAGAGCTTCAGGTTCAATCCTCCATATCTCAGAGGCTGTGGGGGGGGGTGGAATTCTAGGAGTTGTCATTAAAAAAGGGCGATTTCCCCCATTCTGATAGAAATGTACCTTACAAGAAGGGGGAGGGTCCATGCAAGCTCCCTGGACTGAGTAAACCAGCATAGATCTGTACACTGTGGTCTACGCATTTTACAAGAATGTAAATTTTTATACTCGTTGTCTCTAATTAATTAACACAGGGCAGGGAATCCATCCACAGGCTTTACTTCTCCAATTTTCCTTCAGGGGTGAGTCTCCTTCACTTTGCTATTGCTCTCCATCTCCCTCCCCGCCCACCCACTTCTTTCAGGGGTGAAAAAAGGATCCACTCTAGATGTCAAATATGTTAGGTATGCCAGTGTTTGACGGTATCCTGTGTTTGTAGGTCTGTCCAGTTCCCGTCTTACTAGAAAATAAGAGAGAGAAGAGCAGGCGACTGCATCGAAGGCACACCGGTCATGAGGCCCTAAATCAGGGGTGGGATTGCACTTCCCATTGGCCTTAGCCAGCATATATCCAATGGAGTGAATGAAGGGGTCCAATAATATCTATAGGGCCACACGTGGCCCATACTTGACCTGGATCTAGTGGCACATCCAAACCAGAGTAGCCCCATTGAAGCAATGGGATTTATACGTGTGATGACCTGCCATCCAGCAATCAGTGGAACACATCTGTGTTTAATTGGGCCCAGCAGCTGGATTTAGACATCTGTGCCAGTCTTCTGCCCTAGGGAGAGAGATACGGCGTTGAATCCTATTGGTCATCCCATCCATCAGTATTGGCATTGGTAGCCAAATCAATAAGATTGGCTCAAATCCTGTTGGTAGGGAGCCCTGGTGGCGCAGTGGTTCAATGCCAGTCCTGCAAGCCACCACGTTGCAAGTTCAATTCCAGAGGGCTCCAAGGTTCACTCAGCCTTTCATCCTTTTGTAGGTCGGTAAAGTGAGTACCTGGCTTGAGGGGGCAATTAGCTAACACACATTGGAAGCTGCCTAATGCAGTGTAGATGTGTAAAGTGCTATTGCTTAAAACAATTTGTAAGCTGCTCTGATAGCCTTGTGGCTGGAGACCAGGGTATAACTAACTAACTACAGTAAATAAAAATAAATAAATAAATAATCCAGTCAATGGAATTTGCATAAACATTGCCTCACCATTTTACAATTGATTCAATGGGCCCACTTGAGGTGAGACTATTATGTTTCTACTACAATTGTGGGAATGATTTCTGTCTTTCCATACTGACATACAATCTGTGCATTCCATGCATCTCTGCACCCTCTTTGGTGCTCTTTTCTTGTGATGGATGTGGTGGTAGTCATCTTTCACTTGCATTCAGAAGTGCTACAGTCATAGCATGCCTTCCCTCCTCTCCCCCTCAAGTTAGACAGAAGGAGCTATCAAAGCAGCTAGAATGCTCAAAACCAAGACAGCGCCCGCAAATACAGACATCTCATCAGAAAGGATTGTGGCTCTTCGCTCAAATATTTGGAAGCAAATGATGGCCCCTTTGGCATCCCTCTACCCACTCTCCAGCCACCCCCAGCCCTCCTCTCCTCTCTGCTCCAGCAACCATTGAAGTCACCCATTGAAATTCTGGGGCCGTGCATGCTCCATTCCTCTCCAGCGATCCCCATTCATCAGAGCTTCCTTGTTCTGGTTCAATTAAATTCTATAGCACTTGGAGGTGATGGAGGATCAGGCTTGGTGTGGAATTTCAATGCAGCCAACGGGCTTGTAAATACGCTGCTGAGGATAAATTGGCCATCAGTGGGTCTGAGATGAGCAGCCGAAAAGTGTGTGATTACAGCTCACTTTTTATATGCTTGGAAGCGGCTAAGCCATTACTAGGAACCGGGGCCATGTTTCTGTGCCAGGCAAGAAGGTTTTTCCTTTTTCTTTCTTTTTTTTATTAAAAAAACCTCTTTTCTTTTCCCCTCCTTTTCTTAATCCCCTCTTTACATTAGATGTTTGCAACCAACAATAAGCCCGCAGATCTTGCTTGGGTATGCTACATTTAAAGAGGCAAGTGTGTGCAGGAGAAACATGGTCCCCAACTGCAGAAGCAAAGGGGAAGATCTGGAAAAGGGAAGGCAATGATTTGTCCACTTGCTCCCCAACCCTGTCAAAGGACCCTTTCACACTAGACGGTTATAGCACTATGAGACTGCTTCAACTGGCTTAGCAATGTCCTATATGGAAACCTGGGATGTGGAGAGAAGTGTTTAGAAATTTCAACCAGAGAGCTCTAGCCCCTCCCGAAACAAAATAAGACTGGACTATATAGGATTCAGCCATGGCAGTTCAAGTTGCATTGTAATGTAAAAACTGGAATGTGTCCAGAGGAGGGCAACCGAAATGATGGAAGGTCTGGAAGCCATGTCCTATGAGGAGCGACTTAGGGAGATGGGTATGTTTAGTCTGGAGAAGAGACAGTTAAGAAGGGACATGATAGCCATATTTAAATATTTGAAGGGATGCCGTACTGAAGATGGAGCAAGCCTGAAAACAGAGACTAGGACATGGAGCAATGGACTCAAACTACAGGAAAAGAGATTCCACCTCAACATTAGGAAGAACTTCCTGACAGTGAGAGCTGTTTGGAAGTAAAAGGCACTTCTACCAGTTAGTGTGGTGGTCTCCTTCTTTGGAAGTTTTTAAACAGAGGCTGGATGGCCATCTGTTGGGCATGCTTTGATTGTGTCTTCCTGCAGGGTAGAAAGGGGTTGGACTGGATGGCCCTTGTGATGGCCCTTCTCTGGACATGTTCCAGCTTGTCTATATCCTTCTTGAATTGTGGTGCCCAGTATTCTAGGTGAGGTCTGACCAAAGCAGAATAGAGTGGCACTATTACTTTCCTTGATCTAAACACTATACTCCTATGGATGCAACCTAGAATTGCATTGGTTTTTTTAGCTGCCTAGTCTACAGTACCCAGCCTCTGATAAAGTATTTTTGACCACTGTGACCCTATAAAACACCCACTTTGCCAAGTGGAGCAGCCTCACACTATACAGTTACAGTGGGGTGATTCCACTTCAACTGAGATTGCTCCCTCCTGTGGCATCCTAGGATTTGCAGCTCAGGGAGGGTTATTCAGAATTCTCTGACAGATAGCTCTGAGGCCTCACCAAACTAGAAACCCCAGGATTCCTTAGGATTCAGGCATGGCAGTTAAAGTGGAACCATAGTGCTATACTGGTTGTTCCCTGTATGTGTGGGGTATCAGTTTCCAGACTTATCGTGAATACTTGAAATCATGGGTAATAACAAACCCTATAGAATCATGCTGGAAGATCTATGAAATGTCTAAAGAAGCCACCTCTCTAGGCATCTCCACCATGACTCTATGGTAACTTCTGGAAGAAGTTACTGCAGATTTGCTTTGGAGGGCCTAGGAGATCACTAGGGGATCTTCTAGGGGAAGTTATCATAGAATCACACTGGAGGACCAAGGAAAAGTCTGGAGAGACCATATTTTTCAGATGATGGATAACTGAAACTGTGGGTACTGGCCTCACATATACAGGAGGGGCTGACCTGTACAAAAGGTCCCAAACAAAGTGTAGAGGTCCCACTAAAATATGCTTCCTAGATCTCAGTCTCTGGCCCCCTTTTTCCAGTAGTAAAGGCCCAGGGAGGAATCTCAGGGTGAGAGAACTGCCTTGAAAATGGGTTCATATTCATACATTTTCCCTCTCTCTCTCTCTCTCTCTCTCTCTCTCTATATATATATATATATATATACTATTACAAATGAATGGCATACTCTGTGCAACTGTGGTTGATTCACATGCTGAGATCCTACATCAAGGAGACAGAGTGTAACTTTATACTCACAAGTGCCATGGCGATTGTGCATTAGCCAACTGCGACACTGCACAACTGGATGTGCAAAAAAATGGAAAGGCATGACTGTATCAAGAGAGCCAGCATGAGTGCTTGACAAATACTCCAGCAGACCAGGATTCAAATTGCCACACAGTCATGGAAACTGACTGGGTGAACTTGGGCAAGTCACATGCTCTCAGCCTCAGAGGAAGGCAAAGGAAATTCCCCTCCAAACAAATCTTGCCAAGAAAACTCTGTCTCTGGCTTTTCTTCGCAAATGAAGATTCAGGAAGGACTCATCCCGCATTTTCTGCAAGCGCGCTGATGACTAAAAAGTCCAATCCGAGATAAACAAGTCCGGTTGCAGAAAGCACAGCAGAAGGTCTCCTTGGGTGATGCTTTTGGGTTGTGATTCTTTCTGCGTTGTCGTTTCTCTTCAAGACTTGTTCGGCGTGAGTTCTCAAATAAGGCTGCAGCATTGTGGATAGTGCGTCTCCATGCCTCCCGATGTGAGGCCAGGGCAGACTATTGTTGGTGATCAATTTGGCCGAGCCTGAGGTGTTGTCCCAGGGAGTCCTTGTATCGCTTTTTTGGAGCGCCCCTCTTACGCTGACCTGTGGCGAGCTCACCGTAGAGTAGTATTTTTGGGAGGCGATGGTCCTCCATCCTAGAAACATGCCCTGCTCAGCACAGCTGTGTTCTCCATATCATGGCCTCAATGCTGGTGATTCCTGCTTGCTCAAGGACAGCAACATTTATCACATAGTCAGTCCAGTGTATATTTAGGATTGTGCGTATACAGCGCTGATGAAAGTGTTCGAGGAGTCATAGGTGGTGGCGATAGGTGACCCGTGTTTCAGATCCATAAAGGAGAATAGACAGTACAATGACTCTATACACACAGATTTTTGTGCTTCGCCTCAGGTGTTTATTGCTCCAGACTCTTTTGTGAAGTCTTCCAAATGCACTATATGCCTTTGCTAATCTGTGATTGATCTCTTTGTCAATCTTGGCATCTGAGGAAATGATGCTTCCCCAGGTAGGTGAACTGCTGAACGGACTTGAGCACAGATTTCCCGATGGCAATGTGGGGATGGTGGTGTTCATCCTGTGGTGCAGCCTGGTAAAGAATGTCTGTTTTCTTCAGGTTGACTTCCAGCCCAAACATCTCTGCAGCTAACATCCTCTGTTGCGAAGCAGGATGTTAGGTGCTGCAGAGCTGCTTCTGTGTGGGCAACAAGGGCAGCAGCAGCAGCGAAGAGCAGCTCATGGACTAGATAGTTTAGAATCTTAGTGCGAGCCCTCAGGTGGCTTAAGTTAAAAGGCTACCATCAGTACGGTAACATATAGATGCCGTCATCTTCTTCAAGGTCTGCCATAGCCCTTTGGAGCATCATGCTAAAGAGGATTGTAAATAAAGTTGGTGCAAGAACACAACCTTGCTTCACTCCATTAGTTATTAGAAAGGGCTCTGAAAGAGCATCGCCATATCTGACTTGACCACGCTGGCCCTCCCCTCCAAACAAATCTTGCCAAGAAAACTCTGTAATCAGTGCCATAAGTTGGCAATGACTTGAAGACACACAGAAACAATAGCAAACAATTGCAAAATGCAATGCTCACCTGTATGTGTAATGCACAATGAGTATCTGGATCTACAATGTTCAGTTGCAACACATAAACCTCTTTGGTTCCACAACTTTCAACTGAATATAGACTTCTTCATCAGTCAAAAACATTGAACTGTTTCTGGAGAGGAACTTACAGACATGTGAGTTCCTAACAGTATGGTAGCATTAGCTGACATCACCAGGGTCTGTCCTTGTAACACACCTTCGGCACCTCACCAGAGCATTAGGACATCACAGGGAATCATCCCTGGGTCATTGGTTTGGGTCATGAAAGCTTGGTACAGTCCTGACCTGGGACCCCCATGCTAAGAAAGGGCTTGATAGTGTCCTCCTGTCTGCTCTTCTACCTTCCTGCTGAAGGACCCCCACTTAGCCTCATGAAAGGTGGCTGGGCGGCTGGGCAGGGCAGCCTCGAAGCCACAGAGACCTGGAGCTGCCAATCCTGGACCTTTGTCTATGTAGGCAGGGGTATGTGTACATGTGCCTTCAAGTTGCTTGTCAACCTATGATGACCCCATGAATTATTTATTTATTTATTTATTTAGGTATTTATATCCTGCTCTTCAGCCACAAAGGCTCTCAGAGCAGCTTACAACTCCTTAAGCAATAGCACCTACACACCTCTCTCTCTGTCTCTTTTTCTGGCTTTTCTTCGCAAATGAAGATTCAGGAAGGACTCATCCCGCACTTTCTGCAAGTGCACTGATGACTAAAAAGGTGGTTTCCAATGTGCATTAGCTAATTGCCTGCAACATGTTGGGTACTCGTTTTACTGACCTACGGAAGGATGGAAGGCTGAGTCAACCCTGGAGCACTTGGGATAGAACTTGCAATGTTGTGGGTTGCAGTACTGGCATTGAATCACTGCGCCACCAGGGCTCCCTAGGATTTCCAAGGATTTTCTTAGGCAACGAACACTCAGAGATGGTTTTGCCAGTTCCTTCCTCTGAAATAGAGCCTACAGCACCTGATATTCTTTGGCAGTCCTTCTGGGCTTGGGGAAGGCTCTTCTTTTTGGACTGGCCATCTATGCTGGTTGGGGGGTTCTGGGAGTGACAGTCCAAAAAGGTACCTTTTCCCATGCTCTGGAAGTTCTAACTTGTGGCATTTGGAGTATGTGCCATCAAGTCATTTGTCAACTTATGGATTTCAGAGGGTTTTCTTAGGCAAAGAATCCTCAGTGGTGGTTTTGACAGTTCCCTTCCTCTGAAATAGAGCCTACAGGACCTAGCATTATTTAGCTGTCTCCCATCCAAGTACTAACCAGGGCTGACCCTGCTTAGCTTCCAAAGTCAGACAAGTGCCTTTAGGGTATCTATCTTGTATTTTTATTAATGACTTTATTGATTACAGGGGATTATTCATCACAGGAACTGCTGACGAACTCTGGCCAGCCATCTTCTTCTCAGGTCTTGCAAACTCAAGGCCGTGGCTTCCTAGGTTGAATCGATCCACCTGTCCTGCTGCCTTTCACTTTTCCCAGCAGTATTATCTTTTCTATTGAGCCATGCCTTCTCATGATATGTCCAATGTACAACAGGCGCAGTTTAGTCATCTTGGCTTCTAATGAGAGTTCAGCCTTGATTTGCTCTACAGCCTGTTCATTGGTCTTTTTCCCAGTCCACAATATTCTTAGAACTCTTTTCCAGCTCCACTGAGTTGACTTTCTTCCCATCAATTTTCTTTACTGTCCATCTTTGACAATCACATATAGAAATCAAAAATAATATGGCATGGGAGATCGGTATCTCCTGATACATCTTGACACTTGATGATCTCATCTAGTTCCTTCATAGCTGCCCTTCTAAATCTTAGTCTTCTTCTGATTTCTTGACTATGGTCTCCATATAGATTGAGGACTGAGCCAAGGTACAGAAAACCTTAACCTATTTTTTTCCTAAATATTTTTATTACACATATCAGTTATTACAGCTAAGAAGCATAGATATAATTTTATAAACATCAAATTTTAACTTATATTTCTACACAAAGAATAAAAAATATACCACTCATGTTAAACATCAAACCTATATAGAGAGAGGTCTTATATATATAAAAATTGTTTCCAGCTTCTACTAAATTATAACATACAGGTTTTTTTTTTTAAAAAAAAACCCTCTAAAATCCCTCCTCCCCCTTTGACTTCCTATCTGAGTCCAGTTCTGCATTCCTGCACTTTTTAATCATAGAATCATAGAATCATAGAATTGTAGAGTTGGAAGAGACCACGAGGGCCATCCAGTCCAACCTCATTCTGCCATGCAGGAAATCACGATCAAAGCATCCCCGACAGATGGCAATCCAGCCTCTGTTTAAAGACCTCCAAGGAAGGAGACCCCACCACGCTCCGAGGGAGTGCGTTCCACTGCCGAACAGCTCTTACTGTCAAAAAGTTCCTCCTAATGTTGAGGTGGAATCTCTGATCCTGGAGCTTGCACCCATTGCTCCGTGTTCCAGTCTCTGGAGCAGCAGAAAACAGGCCTGCTCCATCCTCAGCGTGACACCCTTTCAAATACACAGGGCTACCATATTGCCTCTTAACCATCTTTTTTCCAGGCTAAATATACCCAGCTTCCTAAGTCTCTCCTCATAAGGCATGGTTTCCAGACCTTTCACCATTTTAGTTGCCGTTCTCTGGACATGCTCCAATTTAATCATCTCCTTTTATTTCTTTGAATCTCCATGTTACTTTTACTATAACTATTTACCTGATGGGTTTTCTCTTTCTGTATTACTCCTCATCCATGACCACTTTAAAGTTATTATTGTTATTGATTGTAAAAAGTTAGCATTGTTATTGATTATTGAATTGCCATTGTCTTAACTTTTTTAAAATTAATATTTATATGCATTCTATTTATATGTGTACCTATCTATCTATCTATCTATCTATCTGTCTGTCTGTCTGTCTATCGTTCTCTCTATCCCTTTTTCCTTTCTCACTTATAACATCAAATTTTGCCTTAATCTTTAATTGTTGCCAAATCTCCCAGAAAACCTTAACGTATTTTGATGTCTTTGGCTGCATCTGCACTGCAGAAATAATCCACTTTGACACCGCTTTAACTGCCATGGCTGAATGCTATGGGATTTGTAGTTTTGTGAGCTATTTTGTCTTCTCTGTCAGAGAGCTCTGGTGCCACAATAAACTACAAATCCCAGGATTCCATAGCATTGAGCCACGGCAGTTAAAGCAGTGTCAAACTGGATTATTTCTGCAGTACAGATGAAGCCTTGATCATCTACTTTTACTGCTCATCCTGCCCATCCCCATTTTGTCTCCAAGACTTCCATCTTTATTGTTAGAGAAACTCCTTGCATTGGAAAGTCCCCGTGGTCCAGGCCTGATCGCTTTTACGATTTCATTTCTGCCACCTGGGCCCCAAATATCTTTGTTGAGAGAGCTCGAGACAGAAGAATCTAATCTGTGAAAATGCCGGCGAGCCCCGTCTGTCTTAGGTGAGTGGCATCCATCTCATACAGCTTCACCTTTCTTGACTCTGAGCAGGGTTGATGACTGCCCAGGGAGCCATTTTCTAGAAAGCTCCGTTTACACTGAAGTCATAAAGTGTGCTGCCATCAGCACCTTGAATGGTAATTAAGCTGTTGAAGGAGGGAGTCAAGGTGGAGCGAGGAGAAAGATGCTCTTGGACAGCCGGAGAAGATTAGCGGCGGAGGCGGCGGAGGCTTCTCTTTTGGACAACCCAACAGGGACCAAATGCTGAGCTGCTCAGCACTGCTTCCCTTCTGGTCCCTCAGTGGGAAATATACGCCGTGATCTTTGCCTTCTGTGCTTTGCTGTAATTTTGAAACATTACCGGTGTTGGGCTGTGAAATATTCTTTCTCTCCTGGCATCCTCTTCCTGCTTCCCTGTGATTTTGTACTCCTGAAATAACTGTTTCTGCCAGTGGCTCAACGCGTGTTTTGATTTCAGGTGGGAAAGATTTCCTCATCACCGAAAGGTCATAAGTGTGAAGAAAGAGTTCCCGTTCCTTGTATCTCTACCTTGCTTTTCACACAGAGCACAATATTTTTTCGTGTTAAATTAGCACTCAGTATTTACAAGCTACCTGGGATCCTTTCCGTCTTCCTGCCAGTTGGAGGCAAGAAATGGTCTCCTGATTAAATTGTCTGACTAAAACACACACAGGTAGTGTAGCAGTTTGAGAGGAAGTGTGGTTCAGTAGTTTGGGGGTTGAACTAGAACACTGGGAGCACAGGGTTCAAATCCCCACCCACTGGGTGATACTAGGTGACTCACACTCTCTCATCCCAAGAAAAAGGCAGTGATAAATATATTCTCTGAAGAAATCTTGGGAGACAGGATGATGTGTTTTGAGAGCAAATGTGGCACAGTGGTTTGAGTACTGAAACTCTGGGAGACCAGGGTTCAAATCCTCTCTAGCCAGGGAAACCCACTGGCTGATGTTGGGCAAGTCACACTCTCTCAGCCTCAGATGGAGGCCATGACAAACCTCCTATGAACAAATCTTTCCAAGAAAACCTATGATGATTTCACTTGAGAGTCACGATAAGTTGGAGACAACTTGAAGGCATACAACACACACACACACACCTCTTATCATGCAGCATATAGCAGTAGCAATAACACTTCTATTTCTATACCACTTATCAGTGCCAAAGTACTCCCTAAGTGGTTTACAACGTGTTAGCTAATTGCCCCCAACAAGCTGGGTATTTGTTTTACGAACCTACAGAAGGATGGAAAGCTGAGTGAACCTGGGAGCCCTGTAGGATTGAACTTGCAATGTTGTGGCTGCAGTGCTGGCATTTAACCACTGCACCTCTGCATAAAATGGCAAGTGGCCTCTTCATTCCCAGCCTGTTTCCTTTGGAGCTATTTTAATCACAGTGGCTAGACTGCATTTACACACCATAAATGTCCATGTGTGGAGTCATAGAATCATAGAATTGTAGAGTTGAAAGAGACCACAATCATGTAGCAGTTGTACTGCACAATTGTGTTGAATAGAAAAGTCGTGCAATTGAACCAAGACAACTGATGTGCCATCGAATGCACGATGCACATCCATATGCAATGTGTAATTCACAGCCACCCATAATATGTTTCCATTCCAAAATGGTGATGCATACACACCTCCACTCCTGCAACCTTGGAAGGAATATGATCTCTCCGGGTCAGAGAAAAATGGGTAACTGCTCTTGTAGGGAAAGGGATCTTGTCACACCTTTGAGACTAATTGAGAGAAAGGAGTTGGTAGCAGAAGCTTTCATAGGCTTGCATCTGATGAAGTAGACTTCAGTCTACCAAAGCTGAGGTGTTACCTGAATTGCATGGGGTTCGCGAGGATCCCACTAGTGTCAGAATTCTACTATGGTGAATTTTTAACAAGCTCAGGATAGCAACAAGAGACCGGTTAACTGCAAGATCTTTTGACCTAAGTATACTGGTAGTAACTGAGGAGACTCCAAGCCAGAACATACAATTAAATAGTTAATTGAATTTATTGGAAATAAATTAAATGTATTAAATTTATTGGAAATTAAATTTATTGGAAATTAATCTTAACAGCATTCACACAAACACTCAGGCTCCAAGCAATCACACAAGGATATTGAGGATAGTAGGAGGTATTTGGATAGAGGAATAGAGTAAGGGGATTGTGAGTTATACTATACTGACCATGTAGAGTTGAGATTGTGAAGTAAACTGGCAGAGGGGAGATCCAGGAGGCAGAATGGTGACATGAACTGATGTGGAGTCAGAAAGTAGGAGGTCTGTGCACACTTTGGTGGTGTTTTAGGGTGATGTTTATATGTGATAATTCCCCTGAAGGGATGAGATTTGGAATGGAATACAATGTCCTTTGGAGTTTCCCAGGACTAAACAATGGGTTCTTTGGAAATGTTGACTATCATTTATGGGCAATGTATTTGGAATGGAATAGAAGCAGGCAATTTCTATTGTTGGAGGGGAAGGCAAGAGGAAAACCTGTTTTGCAAACATCACGGACTCTGCTGTCATTGAGTGGATTAGTGGATGATTCATCTTCAGGCGTTAACTGTCTGACCTGAGTATTACCTATTTGGGGAATTTCCAAAGGCCTCTCCCTTTGTTATACATGACTCCAGCCTTGGTATCTGGGGAGTCCCTGGTTTACCTGCTAACCACGTGGAAGGCCACATCAAGCCAACTTATTAAATATTGCCAATTCTGTGATATTCTAAGATGGGGCCTGCCAGGGTAGGTAACAGGTGCTACCAACCTCTTTCTCTCTGTTATAGTCTGATAGATGCTAGAGGATCCCTTTCCATTCTAATCCAGACTAGCACAGCCATGGCTTTGAATTTTGCTCCTCTTGGGGAATTTGCAGAGATAGTGTGGTGTAGTAGTTTGACTAGGAATCTGGGAGAACAGAGTTTGAATCCCTACTCAGCTCTAGAAGCCCATTGGGTGACCTTGGGCAAGTCACACTCTCTCAGCCTGAGAGGAAGGCAATGGCAACAACCCCCCCAAAGACATCTTGTGAAGAAAACCCCATAACTGGTTCACCTTAGGCTTGCCATAAGTTGGAAATGACTTGATGGCACACAACACACACAGAGGGGAATTTATCCATGCTAAGACAGCAGCAGGATTCTGCCTAGCATTTTATAAGGTGACAAGGAAACATTACACAAGTTTTTTTTTAACCATCTCAATTTCACACCTTCTTTAATTATGTCCCACCTGCAGGGAAACTGTCAGTGCTCTGTTAACTCCTTTTCCCACAGTGTGAGGAACAGTTATTATTAGAGAGCTAAGAGGATTGGAGAGATAATGGATTGTACTGAGGAGACCTGCAATCTTTCAGCATGAAGAGAAGCTCTCAGCATCCTGTCCCATAAGGGGACTGCATTGCTTTATCCTATATTTCTGATACCAGCAGCTAGTATACCAATCATCATGGAATCATAGAGTTGGAAGAGACCCCAAGGGCCATCCAGTCCAACCCTATTCTGCCATGCAGTAATACACAATCAAAGCACACCTAACAAATGGCCATCCAGCTTCCGTTTAAAAACCCCCAAAGAAGGAGACTCCACTGCACTCCCAGGCAGCAGCAGATTCCATTTCCAAACAGCTCTTACTGTCAGGAAGTTCTTCCTAATGTTTAGGTGGAATCTCTTTTCCTGCAGTTCAAACCCATTGCTCCATGTCCTAGTCCTTCTTTGTAGGTTCCATCTCAGATCTATTTGAATGCCTAGCAACCAATACACCTTATGTGACAGGCAAGGATCTGTGCTTAAGTAGATGTACCATAAGAACTGTGACATTTCCCCTCACCTGCCATTAAAGCCAATGCCAGAAAATCCCAGAAGATAAAAAAAAAACCCAAGTAAAATTCATTGCTGTTAACTGCCATCAAGTCAACTTCAACGTATGGTGATCCCATGAATGAGAGACCTCCACATCACCTTCTCCTCAACAGCCCTACTGAGGTCTTACAGATTCAGGGCAGCTATGACTTCCTTGATGGAGTCCTTCCATCTGGAATGTGGCCTTTCTCTTTTCTTACTGCCTTCTACCATCCAAGGCATTATTAACTTTTCTAGTGAGTCCTGTCTTCTCATGATGTGGCCAAAGTATGACAGTCTCAGTTTAGTCATCTTGGCTTCTAGGGAGAGTTCAGGCTTCATTTGCTCTAGCACCTATTTATTGGTCTTCCAGGCAGTCCACAGTGCAGTGGGCTCTTGGTATCTGCTGGGGTTTGGTTCCAGCCCACCCCACCCCCCCGCCATGGATACTAAAATCCATGGATGCTCAAGTCCCATTATATATAATGGCACAGTAAAATGGTGTTCCTTTTATAAAATAGCAAAATCATGGTTTGCTTTTTGGAATATATATTTTTGATGAATATGTTCAAGCTGATAATGGCAGAATCTGTGGATACAGAACCCGTGGATATAGAGGGCTGACTGTATACGTAGCACTCTTCTCCAGCGCCACATCTCAAATGAGTTTGGTTTTCTTCCTATCAGCTTTCTTTACTGTCCAGCTCTTACTTCCATACACGGTGATGGGAAACACTCCAGGGCTGGAATCCTGCCAGTGTCTTACACATGCAGAAATTCACCTATATAATTGGTTGGACATTTTGATGCTGAATGCCCATATCTAGCTTGAGGTTGCAGAAGCAGAGTCGCTCATGAGATGCCATTGTGCACAGAGATGTGCCCAGGCATGTGTTGTACATGTGAAGGCACATCAGTGTGCCTTGTGCATGCCAATCTGTATGCCTTACATGTTAAGGAAAATGCAACATGGGACATACAGTGAAAGAAATAAAATATGTATGTGAAAGTCACAATGACTAAGCAAGAGCAATCATGAAGCTACACAGGTGAAACTGCTAATGTAATCTAGAAGCCTGAGAGCCAAGGACAGAGGTACTGAATGCAGAATGGAAACACCTGAGAATCATTAAGTGTACAAGGTGAAATGTTGAAATACATGGGTTGGTCTTAAGTATGGGTGGAACTACGTGGACCAATCAGAATGGAAGTACACACCCACTGGGTGGAAACTAACTAGTGGGTGGTGATAAACAATGGCTATAAAATTGCAATGTTTGCCAATGTATTGTGGTTGAGTAGAGGTGGAGTAGTGTGTAGGGATTGTGATTTGTTGACCATATAGTATACTTATATAGAAGAATAAAGTAGGTTTTATATAAAACTACTGAGTTGCCTGAGTGAATCTTGGAGACGTTTTGGAGACACCTGGAGAAGAGTGAGAAGGCTTGGAGAGTTTGTCAGGATCTTCAGCCTATTCTCTGAAACTCTGCTGCTTTGGAGAAAAGCATTAACCACTGATCTAAGCTGGTCAGCTCTGCTGCATAATAAGGTGGTGAGTTTGAGCCAGAGGTGAAGAGCTACAACTCCCATCATCCCTGACATTACACATGTTGGTGTGCATTCAGTTGCACATCCCATTCTGCCTTCTGTTGGGCAATATTGCTATTCCACATAAGGGTTGTGCAGCACAATCAATGCGTAACACCATGTGCAGAGAGTTATGCCCTGTAATCCTGATAGGATTGCTGGCCCAGGTCTCCTGGGAGAGGTCCCAACCCAGGCCTCCTAGTAGAAGTCTACCCTTAGACATTCTACTCATTATGCCCCATAGACCTATTCTCTGCCTAGAATGGACATGGGCCCTTATGCTCCCAAGAGGTATCCACATGACATCCCTGAGTTCTTAACAAAGTCCCAGAGGTTTGGTTTTCTCCTTTTCTGTGTTCCTCATCCCTTGCTAAACCAATCTTTCTCCAGGTACAGCAAGACTCAACAATTCACTACTAATTACAGCCACAGCCGGTGTGGCTCTTCAGCCGCCCGTCAGAGCAGTGAGTCATGGTGCATCCTCTGGAGAGCATGTGTGGATTTACAATCACCCCATCGAGCACACTGAAGGACTCTGCCACCACAGGCCCATTTAGAAATCGCTAGTTCTAATTAAGATTCAGATCAAAAAGAAGACCGAGGCCCCTGTAAAATGCAGAGGGACTTGGATTCTTCTGTGCTTAATTTACTAGTTCATAAGCTGAGCATCCTCATGAATTTCGAAGTGGTCACAATGCCTTTGTGCTAATTAAAATGAAGGGAGTGGTAAATCTAAGTTGGAAAGCTGTTGGCTGTTGCTACTATGTGCAAGCACTGTTCGCGTTGAGAGAGAACAGAAATGGGGGCAAGAGATCTAGAGCAGGGTGGGGAAAGGGCAGCCCATGGATGCCCAAAGGCCACTTCTGAGTTCCCGAGGGCCACTTCTGAGGCCCTTAAGGGCTCCTCACTCCTCCTGTTTGTACGATATTTTTGTTTGAAATATTGTTCTTTGTGATTATAACACGAGCCAACAGATTCAGATTACCAGCCATTAGGAAGCACTTCTTGATGGTAAGAGTGTTCAAGAGTAGACTGGACTGGGAGCTGTTTAAACAAATCCCAGGTGCTGTAGGGTATATTTCTTGGGCATGAGGAGCAGCTGAGGGAGCTGAGTATGTTTAGCCTGGAGAAGCAAAGATGAAGAGGTGACATGAGAGCCATATTTAAATAGTTGAAAGGATGTCATACTGAGGATGGAGCAAGCTTGTTTTCTGCTGCTCCAGAGACTAGGATACCGAACAATGGGTTCAAACGGCAGGAAAAGAGATTCCACCTAAACATTAGGAGGAACCTCCTGACAGTAAGAGCTGTTCGGTAGTGGAAGGAACTGGCCAAATCACCTCTGAGGATTCCTTGCCTAAGAAAACCTTGTGAAATTCATGGGGTCACCATAAGCATGGGAAAAGTTGCCTTTCTGGACTGTTATTCCCAGCAATGCTGGCTGGGGGATTCTGGGAGTGGCAGTCCAAAAAGAAGAATATCCCCAAGCCGAGAAGGACTGCCAATGAATCCCAGGTGCTGTAGGCTCTATTTCAGAGGAAGGAACTGGCAAAACCACCTCTGAGCATTTCTTGCCTAAGAAAACCCTGAGAAATTCATGGGATGTCAGTAAGTAAACAGGCAACTTGAAGGCAGAGATACACACAAGATCTGACCTCGGTCCCTTTTCCCCAAATGCTGCAGGCTAGGAAAAGGGGCCTATTTGGACTATCATTCCCAGAATCCCCCAGCCAGCTATGTAGAATTTCAGCCATGGCTTTTTGCTAGAACATTTGCATCCAAGTTGACTTAATTCAAATCTGTATAGCTGCATGGCTTTAAATTGTTCTGAACTGTTTGAAATGGGTTTGTTTTAAATCTGTTTGAATGTTGGATATGTTTTTAGTCTATTTAAATTACATCAATTGTTTTAAATTGGTTTAAACTGTTAATGGTCATTTTATTGCCTGTCACCCTGAGGTCCTTGGATATAGGGAGCAATACAAATATTATAACAAATACATATAGAAACACTTTTTGGATAGATTATCAGTGACCAATGACAATCACATTTAGGATTCTGCAAATATTGTTGTTGCTTTTGCTTTTTTGGGGGAGGGGAGAGTCAGGGCACAAATTGATGATGATGATGATGATGCTATATGTAAGCCTATATTCAAGATTGTCTTCTCCCATATGAGTCTGCCCTATGTCTAATAACTGATTTCCTATATTGCATTTATAAATGTGATTTATGAATGAGTATGAAATTGATCTCTAGAACCCACCTTAAACTCAAGGGAGCCACTCTGAATGAAAGAGATCTGTGAGGTGGGTGAGTGGGACAATTTAGGATGATGTGGCTGGCTCTCTTCTGCTCCCAATCCATGGTGCAATGAGCCCCCTCCCATGCTCAAACGCTATGGTTCAGGCAGGGCTGGTTTAAGGCACCAGTGAGGTCAGCATCCGCAGGGGGCCCCATCATTGTGGGAGGGCCCCATCATAACCCTCTTCCTATAAAAACATTATTAGTAATGATCTGAATATCCTATATTGCGAATAGGTTAGGTTAGGTTAGGCTACATTGACCTGAGATAAACATATGGGCCCCCCAAAATAAAGTGTTGCAGGGGGCCCCAAAATTTCTCAAACCGGCCTTGGGTTCAGGGGTGGAAGGGAGCTAGAAATACCTAAACCTAGGAGGGGCTTTCCTTCAGCATGATGCCTTGTCCTCTCCTCAGCTGTCCTTGAAGGCTAATATAGGAAGATCCCTTATTCAGAGAGAAAATATCTCTGTGAGTCTGGTCATATAGAAACACTCTATACAGTTGTCCCTTCATAATCTCTAGGGTTTGGTTCCAGCACACACGCCCCCATGCCTGTGGATACTAAAATCCGTGAATACTCATGAATGTCAATTATCGTCCAATTAGTCTGACATCAGTACCAGGGAAGATTCTAGAGCAGATTATGAAACAGAGAGTCTGTGAACATTTAGAAGGCAATGCCATAATCACAAAAAGTCAACGTGGGTTTCAGAGAAACAAGTCATGCCAGACTAAACTGATCTCTTTTTTTGATAAAATTACCATTTGGTAGATAAAGGGAACGCTGTGGATATCGTATACCTTGATTTCAGGAAGGCCTTTGACAAGGTTCCCCATGACATTCTTGCAAACAAGCTTGTAGAATGTGGGCTAGACAAGTTAACTGTTCTATGGATTTGTAATTGGTTGACCGGCCGAACCCAAAGGGTGCTCAGCAATGGCTCCTCTTCGTCTTGGAAAGATGTGACCAGTGGGGTGCCACAGGGTTCTGTCCTGGGCCCAGTGCTTTTCAACATCTTTATCAACGACTTGGATGAGGGAATTAGGGGCATACTTATCAAATTTGCAGATGACACCAAATTGGGAGGAGTAGCTAATACCCTAGAGGACAGGATCAAAATTCAGAATGACCTGGATAGACTGGAGAGCTGGGCCAAAGCTAACAAAATGAAATTCAATATGGAGACATGTAAGGCACTGCACTTAGGGTGAACAAATGAAATGCATAGATATGGGATGGGGGAGACCTGGCTGAATGAGACTACGTGTGAAAGGGATCTAGGAGTCCTAGTAGACCACAAGTTGAACATGAGTCAACAGTGTGATGCGGCAGCTAAAAAGGCCAATGCGATTTTGGGCTGTATCAATAAAAGTATAGTGTCTAGATCAAGGGAAGTAATTGTGCCGCTCTATTCTGCCTTGGTCAGGCCTCACCTAGAATACTGTGTCCAGTTCTGGGCACCACAATTCAAAAAGGATATTGACAAATTGGAGCATGTCCAGAGAAGGGCAACTAAAATGGTGAAAGGTCTGGAAATGATGCCTTATGAGGAGAGACTTAGGGAGCTGGGTATGTTTAGCCTAGAAAAAAGACGGTTAAGAGGTGATATGATAGCCCTGTTTAAATATTTGAAGGGGTGTCACGCTGAGGATGGAGCAGGCTTGTTTTCTGCTGCTCCAGAGACTGGAACACGGAGCAATGGATGCAAGCTCCAGGAACAGAGATTCCATCTCAACATGAGGAGGAACTTTTTGTCAGTAAGAGCTGTTCGGCAGTGGAACACACTCCCTCGGAGCGTGGTGGGGTCTCCTTCCTTGGAGGTCTTTAAACAGAGAGGGGCTGGATGGCCATCTGTCAGGGATACTTTGATCAAGATTTCTCTCTCTGGCTTTTCTTTGCAAATGAAGATTAAGGAAGGACTCATCCCGCGCTTTCTGCAAGTGCGCTGATGACTAAAAAGGCCAATCCGAGATAAACAAGTCCGGTTGCAGAAAGCACAGCAGAAGGTCTCCTTGGGTGATGTTTTTGGGTTGTGATTCTTTCTGCATTATCATTTCTCTTCAAGACTTGTTTGGCGTGAGTTCTCAAATAAGGCTGCAGCATTGTGGATAGTGCGTCTCCATGCCTCCCGATGTGAGGCCAGGGTGGACTACTGTTGGTGATCAATTTGGCCAAGCCTGAGATGTTGTTTCAGGGAGTCCTTTTATCATTTTTGTTTGGAGTGCCCCTCTTACGCTGACCCGTGGTGAGTTCACCGAAGGGTACTATTTTTGGGAGGCGATGGTCCTCCGTCCTAGAAACGTGCCCTGCCCAGCACAGCTGTGTTCTTAGTATCATGGCCTGAATGGTGGTGATCCCTGCTTGCTCAAGGACAGCAACATTCATCACATAGTCCAGTGCAGATTTAGGATTGTGCATATACAGCACTGATGGAAGCGTTCGAGGAGTCGTAGGTGGTGGTGATAGGTGACCCATGTTTCAGACGCATAAAGGAGAATAGACAGTACAATGGCTCTATACACACTGATTTTTGTGCTTTGCCTCAGGTGTTTATTGTTCCAGACTCTTTTGTGAAGTCTTCCAAATGCACTATATGCCTTTGCTAATCTGTGATCGATCTCTTTGTCAATCTTGGCATCTGAGGAGATGATGCTTCCCAGGTAGGTGAACTGCTGAACGGACTTGAGCACAGATTTGCCGACGGCAATGTGGGGATGGTGGTGTTCGTCCTGTGGTGCAGGCTGGTAAAGAACTTCTGTTTTCTTCAGGTTGACTTCTAGCCCAAACAGCTCTGCAGCTGTTGCAAAGCAGGATGTTAGGTGCTGCAGAGCTGCTTCTGTGTGGGCAACAAGGGCAGCATCGTCAGTGAAGAGCAGCTCACGGATAGATAGTTTAGAGTCTTGGTGCGAGCCCTCAGACGGCTTAAGTTAAACAAGCTACCATCAGTACGTTAACGTATATAGATGCCGTCGTCTTCTTCAAGCTCTGCCGTAACCCTTTGGAGCATCATGCTGAAGAAGACTGTAAATAAAGTTGGAGCAAGAACACAACCTTGCTTCATGACATTAGTTATTAGAAAGGGCTATGAAAGAGCATTGCCGTAATCCTCATACAACATCTATTCGGGGGGGGGGAATGGAGTACTCCACAGTAATGACATTTTGGAGCAGCAGCGACTTTTCTTGATGGTGTTTTTGGTGCCCGAAGCCCCCAGAAGCTTTGCATGCCTGATGGTGGCCACAAGTGATTTACTCACATTAGTACTTCACTGCCGCCTAACTTTTTTTTTAATTGTCTAAGGTGTGCTAGTGTGATAGAGTGATTTTTTGAGTTAAAAGGACAGGGGAAAAAAACCACACCACCCTGTTTTATCACCTTAGTGATTGCTCGATAAGGCAAAAATCCAACATGGCAGCAACAGGTGCTTACCCTGTTAGCAAGCCCCGCCCCCATGCTCACCCAGCCAATCAGCTTTGTGCTTCATCTCCTATGGAAAATTATTCTAAGCAAATGTGCCTGTCCCAGCGAGCAGGAATGTGCACCCCACTTGCTGGTTTTTTTAAATTTAAAAAACTATAGGGAAAGCTTTTCCAGTGTTTTTTCCCCCCTGCCATTTTGCCCCCCCCCCTCATTCTGAATAGAAGGGATTGATGTTGGATCCCATCAATTTCGGATTGATGTGGGATTCCCAGCAAATTCCATGAGGGGTATTTTCACCATGCAACATTTCACAACCCAATGTTGCTAGATTTTGTGCAGCAGTGCTTAAAATTTGTCAGATCATGACCAGTGCCAAAGACTAGACTCAATGAATATTGCTTTGTAAATTGATGGATAAAGTGCTCCATATACTATTTCTTTAATGTTTTTCTATATCCATCTTATATTCTAAGCACATGTATTTTATTTTCTATGCTTTTAATTGAATGCTTCTAATTCTTAAAAATTGGATTTATCTTCTTTTGAGAACTTATGTATATTTTATTTTCTATGTTTTTAATTGAATGTACCCTACATGCTTGTGGTATGACTGTAATAAAGACTTGTTTGTTTGACTTGGGACTTTTTCAGACGTACCTTAAATCTGGAAGAAGCCATCGGGAGAGGAACGCAGCTGCTCCGCGGCAAGGGGCAGTTTCTGCTGCCACCGTCCCTCTCGCGTTACCTTCTGTGTTCCTTCCATGTCACATGGAAGTAAAGGTGCCACTTTTTATTCACAAAGAACTTCCGTGAGTAAAAAGTGGCGCCTTTTCCTTCCATCTGACATGGAAGAAACACGGAGGGTAATGCGAGAGGGACGGCGTTGTCAGAAACTGCCCCCTGCCATGGAGCAGCTGCGTTCCTCTCCCGATGGCTTCTTCCAGATTTAAGGTACATCTGAAAAAGTCCTTGGTGGATGAATCCCGGACTGGTTGACAACCACACTCTTGCTTCTCCCTCCATCCTGCTGGATACCCTGGGACTGACCAGGGGGTTGATTACATGCCTCCCCCCCCCAAAAAAAAAGAACCTGGGAAGAACTTGGGAAGAATCTCATTGGTCACACTTGGTGGGCCACACTTGTGCTATTTGGAAGGGGGCAGGCAAAAAAACCATGAAATCTGTGACTTTCTGTCCCTCTATTTTTTTAAAAAGTGTGGGAAAACCCACATAATTGGTTGTCTGATCAACTACAACCATCTCAAAACAGGGGCACACAATAGAGCTGGGATGTGATTGGTTGTCTCTTGGATGGTGCGGGCTTGCAAGGGATGCCTAGCAATGGAGGATCTGCCATTGCTGTTATTGTATGGAAGTTGTCCATGAGTAAAATATGCCGCGACTGCCTTCAATCATACATGGAAGTGACACAGATGATTCTGCGAGAGGGACGGCATCGTCCAAAATGGACCGTGTGACAGGACCTCTCTCGCAAGCTTCTAGAGCAGTAAGCATTGTCTGAAAACATCCGTAGATAAGAGAGACAGAGAGAGAGAAAGATGACTGATTGATTTTGGAATGTTCACGCAATTTGACCTGGGATCATTGGCATTTCTAAGTGCATGTTGATATTCCCTACTTGTGGAGATCAATTTGGAGGTCTCTGACCCAACATTTGTTGTTGTGTGCCTTCAAATCATTTCTGACTTATGGAGACCCCAAGGGGCTTTCTGGGACAGATTTCATGGAATCATAGAATCATAGAATTGCAGAGTTGGAAGAGACCACGAGGGCTATCCAGTCCAACCCCCTGCCACGCAGGAAATCACGATCAAAGCATCCCCGACAGATGGCCATCCAGCCTCTGTTTAAAGACCTTCAAGGAAGGAGACCCCACCACGCTCGGAGGGAGTGTGTTCCATTGCCAAACAGCTCTGACTGTCAAAAAGTTCCTCCTAATGTTTGCCATTGCCTTCCCCAAAGTTACCAAGTGGGTTTCCATGGCCGAGCAGGTATTTGAACCCTGGTCTCCAGAGTCCTTGTCCAAAGCTCAAACCACTACACCACTGGCTCTTAAACAGCTTCAAGGGTTATCTGCCTTCTGCCCATTGTTGTGTGCTCAGTAAGGATAAGTGACTACCTCAAGTGTGCTTCTGGTGCTTCCTCATCCATCAGCACTTAGCACAGATTGACTAAATCACCCTGACAATGTTCTCTGGAGTCAGGTGACTTCTGAGCACCAGTTCCTCTCTTGACTAATATTCTTCTGTGACTTCTTCTTCCATCATTTTGTTAACTATGCTAAATCCAGGGGGGAAAATAGAAACTGTTCTCTTAGGTTCTCTTAGGAAACTCAAGGAAATCCAGATTAAGTATTTTCAGAACATTTAGACCTTACCATTGACTAACTGGCACTTTCTACCAACAACTATATCTGAAATATAAGGGAAAGGTTCAACATGAATACTTTGCCCATGGTGCTTGCTTTTTAATTTCCCATTATGACTTAATGACTGTTGCTTTGTGATTGGCCAATATATCTGCAGGATCATTCTGTGCTTTGCTATGGGTTGTTATATGCTGTTGCTCAGTAGATTTTTCAAAATGACTTATAAATGACAATTTGTGTGTTTGCTTTGGTGCCAGATTGCTGTTTAAATGGGTAGCAACTGGCAACATTTTGCCCATAGCCTGCAGGTCTGTACCTGCTAGGCACTTTCAAAATTGGCTCTTTAGTTGCCTGGGGAGAGGCCAGATGATGTGACCACATGGGCGTTACCTGAATCAGGTGAGAGTCTGGTGTTACAGCACACGGAGGTCACCTGCTCATGGAAGTTAATCCCAACAAAGAAGAAATCTTGCTCTGCCTCATCCTCTTTTGGTGGGGGAGAGGAAAGTCAAATGAAGGAGCCTCACCTTCATGGCATGAACACCATGGAGAGGAGGAATGAAATTGTAAATTCCTTGTCTTGGCTCAGCGGGATCTGGCTCTGTTTTGCCAAGACTCATCCAGATCTGGTCCTCAAGCATTTCCTTGCACTCCAGGGAAGCAATGAACAAACCGAAGGCAGAGGAGATGAAAAACTACAAAACATGGTCTGCTTACAAGAACTTGGGCAGGAAACTCAATGACAAAGTAGGAAAAGGCTTGTGGGTGGGTGGGTACACTGTTGCCTGAATGATGAAAGCTGGCCTTGCTCTCTCAGCTACTGTTGTGTTTATTCGAATATTTTTGGACCTGTCCAAATTTCTATGTATGATTGTGAAAGCTGGACGGTGAAGACAGATTCTCTCTCTCTCTCTCTGGCTTCTCTTTTCAAACGAAGATTCAGGGAGGACTCATCCCACAAAGCTGGACAGTGAAAACAGATTACAGGAAGAAAATTATCTCTTTTGAAGTGTGGTGTTGGATGAGAGTTCTATGGATACCCTGGACTGCCCAAAAGACAAATAAATGGATACCCTGGACTGCCCAAAAGGCAAATAAATGGGGACCTTGAGCAAAGTCTGAACTCTCACTAGAAGTCAAGATCACTAAACAGAGTCTGTCATGCTCTGGACATATGAAATTTAAGGTGCATCCACACTGCACAAATAATCCAGTTTGAGACTGGATTATTTGCCATGGCTCCTTCCTATGGAATCCTGGGATCTGTAGTTTGGTGAGGCACCAGGACTCTTGGGCAGAGAAGGCTGCCAAGACTTTGTATAGCTACAAAAATAAAAAAAAAAATTAAAAAAAATTAAGTGACACCAGGTGTCAAATTGGGCTTGCCCTTTTTTAAATTAAAATTTTATACAGTTGTCCCTTCATATTCACTGGTGTTTGGTTCCAGTCCCCCCCCCCCCGGAAATTAAAATCCGTCAATATTCAAGCCCCATTATATGCAATGGCATAGCAAAATGGTGTCCCTTATATAAGATGGCAAAATCAAGGTTTGCTTATTGGATTATTATTTTTTAAGAATATTTTCAAGCCATGAATACTTAAATCTGTGGATACCAAATCTGTGGATATGGACGGACAACTGTATTTCTTCTTCAGATGATACCACTCTTCTGGATTTATAGGTATATTGGACTCTGTATAAGACTTATATTTATCTACAAGTAACTTCTTCATATTAATGAAATCCTGATCAAACCATGTTTGGGACTTGTGTTTTATTGCACGAGAACTTTGGGGATTGCTATTTACCATAATAGATTGCAAGGAAGCCACTAAGACTTGAAACAAATCTATAACGCTATTGAAATTATTAGCTACTATTATGTTCTTACGCAGTGCAAGATAAAATTCTGAGTTAAGATTTTTAGCAGCTAAACCATCTAATTCTTATGTCCACTTAATACGAGAGGATTTTTTCCTCAGACCACTTATTTATAAGAGAGCTATGGACTACATACCCACTTTGCCCTGTAATTTCCAAACCAATGGTATATGGTCACTGTCACTGTCACACCGGCTCTCCACCCTAAAGTTAGATACTAAACTCAGTAAGTTGTGTGAAACTACGAAATAATCAATTGTGGAGGCTCCTTTTCCAGATAAATAAGTAAATTCTCCATATTTATCTCCTGCTATACGTCCATTTAAAATGAGCAAATCAAATTTGTCTATCATATATTCTAAATAAAGTCCTTGCCTTTTGAACTTCTAACCAGAATGGGGTGGGCCTTATCAGTTAGAGGAGGGTTTTCATGAATATGTGCAAACAGAACCTTATCATTTTTACCAATTCTTGCATTAAAATCTCCAGACAGAATGACAAAGGCCTCTGGATATTGTATAATTAGATTTTCTATATATTTATCCAGCCTCAACTAATCTGTTTTCACTTGTGAATTAGTACGAGGGGGGCAGATATACATTAATAATTATTAAAGAGGTCAATCTAAAAATTGTACTGCCATTGCAAGTGGTGGTAATGGGAATAAGCTATTTACTTGGCCTTTTAATGTAGTGGATATAAAAATACCTAGACCATCACAAGCTCTACCTTTCTTTTTTGCTAGGTGTGGCTTTTAATGTGAAAGATGTAAAATCATTTAGCCTTAATTCTTCAGTAATCCATGTCTCTTGTGCTAAAAAGACATCAAACTTAGTAATAAAGTTAATAAAGAAAGGGTCCAGGTATTTATTCCTCCAACCAGCTATGTTCCAGCTCAGAATAGTGAGCTGGGAATCCTGCTGGAGAGATTTGTATCAATCCAACCCTTGGGCAAAGCCACTAACAACATTGTCCCCATTTCTTAATTTATCAATACTCACAATGGATTCCATTGGTGATATATAACCTCTGAGGCATGGATAATTAGAAGCATTTCCAGGCTCCTTGGCAACTGGGGTTGTGCAGCCTTCTTTCCACTGCTCAAATTCTTTGAAAGTTTGTGATGGTTCTGACAATGGGCCTGGTTTTATAAGGTGTGCTTGTTCAGTGTCAATTAGATCCAAAAGGAGCACCACCTTCTTGTTCAATTGCTTATCAATATGAGCGTTAATGCAAAGTATTAAGTCTACCTCCTCCTCCTCCCCCAAAAAAATCTTTAGGAAGAGATTTCTGGGTGTTCTTTGCATCGTTCATATGCTGGCCAACAAAATTAGTTTCAGGTCCCTCAGCAGATCTCCTCGAATAACTGGCAGCTGCTTCCTCCTGCTGTTTCCTTCCTGAGGACAGTTTGTAGGCAACACCACATCATAGATTTTCCTTGTTTTTTCCCCCCAGGCTATGAGGCCGTGTTCTGGAAGAGTTTACTTCTGACGTTTCACCTGCATCTGTGGCTGGCATCTTCAGAGAATGGTTGGGTAGGTGTAGATGCCAGCCACAGATGCAGGCAAAACATTAGAAGTAAACTCTTCCAGAACACGGCCTCACAGCCCGGAAAAAAACCCAAGGAAAATCTATGGATGCTGGCGTGAAAGCCTTTGACTTCAACACCAGATCACATAAAGGTCTAGCACTTAGTACAGCCAATAGCCCTAAATCCTTCAAATAGTAAGTTTGTGGGGAATGTCCGCCTACAATGCATCCAACTGCTGAGAATACTCATTCAAACTTTCATTACTCTGTTACCCACAGAATGTACTACTGCGTTCATTGTAGGCTTTAAGGGACTATTTTTATCTAGCACCCTTTGAGAAGGTTGTAAATTAATGGCAAGCTTCCAATTGAGCCCAGATGTTTGATTGTCTGTAGAAGAGGCATCCACTTTGTTTGACATACATAAGGGATATACAACTGGGTCATGAAAAACCCTAACCAAGAATATTTGTAAAGAACACAAGTAGTTTTTCATTCTGATAAGCATAAATGGAATAGTATCTTCTTCAAAGGTCGACAGAATTCTTTTGTAACCTCGTGGACATGGAAGCCACTCTACATCCAAAATATCAATAGCAAATAAATTAGTTCTCACTGAGAGAGATCCTTACTGTTTGCATTGTGTTTCATCCACCCTGGTTAAGCTTGTTAGCTACTACATGTAGCAAAATTTGCTTTGTTAGCAAGATTGGCATTTCATGTTGCTCCACAGCTCTTTGTAAGGCTTGGGACTGTGAGTGGGAGGCTTGAGATTGTCTCTCCCCCTTCCTTCTAGTATATGGTAGTTCATTTCTGATCTTCCCCCCTCCCATAGGGTTCATTCCTCTCATTTTAGAGTTTATAGCAGTTTCTTGAGCTATTCTACTTAGCTCCTCTCCGTGTTTCTTGGAAAAATCCTCAAATGATTGTTCTGTCATATGGATATGCTTGTTAATTTTGGATAGCTGTTCAAATATAGAGATAACTGTGCCAGCTGTCAGTAGACACTGAAATGCCATAAAGCCTATTGAGGGTTCTTGTGATTGTTGTGACAGCTGTTGTTTTTGCTTGGAGGAGGACTCTCCCATACCTAAGGTGGGAGACAGCAGCAAACTCTCTTGCAAATTTGGGGGGACATATATTGTTCATTTTATTTCCACTGTCATGGGATTCCTGAGTTTGAAGCCATTCCTCCATAAGTAGAGGTGAGAAGCTTACCTGGCAGGGGAGATACCTTGATCATGAGGACTTATCAAATCATGTGGCCTGTTCCAAGTAGTGTGACTTTTTGTAATTGTGCTATTCCGATTCTGTCTATTGCAATTTCATTCAAATGTTTTACCAGTCCATTTGGTTTGCCTGTTGTTATTGTTGTTAGAATCATAGAATCATAGAGTTGGAAGATACCCCTAGGGCCATCCAGTCCAATCCCCTGCCATGCAGGAATACACAGTCAAAGGATTTCCAACAGATGGCCATCCAGCCTCTGCTTAAAAACCTCCAAAGAAGGAGACTCCACCACACTCTGAGGCAGAGTATTCCACTTCCAAACAGCTCTTACTGTCAGGAAGTTCTTCCTCATGTTTAGGTGAAATCTCTTTTTCTGTAGTTTGAATCCATTGCTCTGTATCCTAGTCTCTGGAGCAGCAGAAAACAAGCTTGCTCCATCCACAGTATGACATCCCTTCAAATATTTAAACATGGCTATTGTGTCGCCTCTCAGCCTTCTCTTCTCCAGGCTAAACATACCCAGTAGTAGTAGTTATTGTTATTGGTTGAGTATCTCTTGTAATTCTAAAATCCAAAATTGTCCATGTGGGTGGCTGAGATAGTGACACCTTTGCTTTCTGGTGGTTCAATGTACACAAAGTTTGCTTCATGCACAAAATTATTTAAAATATTGTGTATAAAATTACCTTCAGGCTAGGTGTGTATGAAATATAAATGAATTTCCTATTTAAACTTGGTCCCAAGATATCTCATTATGTATATGCAAGTATTCCAAAATCCAAAAAAATAAAAATAAAAATCCAAAATATGGAACACTTCTGATCCCAAGCATTTCAGATAAGGAATGGTCAACTTGTGTTAGCATGCCATAGTACCCATTCCCTATAATATCTCATAATTGGAAATATTGGATGTATTGGACATTTTGAAGGGGTCAAGTAGACCGGGGTGATCCAAAGTAAGGTCAGCTGGCATCCACAAGGACCTGGGAAGGTGCCCTAGAAATATTTTAGCAAACACTCTGAAGCTAGGATAGTAAACAAAACCATTAAGGAGGGAGGTATGTGAGAATTGTTGCATGTGTGAATGCTTTTTGTGTTATTTCCAATTAAAAAAAACATTTATTTCACTTTAGTATTGTTAGTACTGGTATACACAGGTGAAAAGGTCCCGAAGTTACCCACCTCTCTCAGCCTTCCATTTGAACTAATAATTATTCCCCCAAATATTAATATAGTCTTTGGCATCGTGTGTTGGGCTCTAAAGCACCCCCACCTCTTTGGGTAACACCTGTATCATCATCACCATCATCATCATCTGCTATCCTGTTGAGCAGTCACGTAAGCGAAACTCATGCATTTGTAAGTGTTTGGTCTCCATGTTTGCAGTCATGGCAAAATTGCCACCATGACAAATGGCCCTCCAGCCAGCATCCACAACAAGAAATTCTTCTGTTGATTGGGCACAGCAAGAAGACAATTCCAGCCACCTCTTGCAAGTGATCTCTGGTGTATTTGTGGATGGGAGGAGGTTGGAAACACAATCCCCCCCCCAAAAAAAAAGCCAGAAGAAGAAACTTCCATCGCCCAGTGTAAGGGTTGGCTGCTAAGGTAAGTTTGCGGAGTCAAGTCAGGAGATGATATATAGTTATGCATTGATAAACGATGGGCTTTATCAGACACAGCAAAAGTTGTGGCATTAGGACACAACGATAGCCGAAAGGGCTGAAATTATCAGACGATGTCATCTTTTACCCATTCCTGCTGCATCACACTGGCATGAATGAGGCACCACTTTTTATTGACGGCTTAGCATGTCAATAAAAAGTGACACCTCATTCGCCCCAGCACAGCGCAGCAGGAATGGGTAAGCAATGTGGACGTCTGATAATTTTGCCTTTTCCGCTATTGTTGCATCCTAGATGATGTGGGTTTTGCTGCTATTTGCCTTGCCTGATAAAGTCCTATGTCTATGATGTCGGATCTTGGCCATTATATTTAGTCAGAGCCATTAATAAGAGCATGAGTGTGGTGGGGGGGGGTTGGGCGTTGGACTATGACTTACCCATTACCCAAACCACTATACCACACTGGCTCCTTCTGTCACCAGTTTTCTTCTCCTCAATGGGAAGGGTAATGCAACAGAGAAACAGCGAGACCACCATGGCAAAACATTTAGCACTTGGGGATTTCTTCGTAAAAGGAACCATTGGTGTAGAAAGCATTATTTCCGTTCACTCCCCCCATTTCTGTGCCATGCACCCCTGCATGCCAAGTGAACACGTGTTGAACTCTTGTTTCTGCAACCTTCTTCAACTGAATACAGCCACTCCACATCAGACAAAAACACCCAACCGCCTCTTTAGGAATGCGTAAGTCACTCGCAGGATGGCAGCAAAAGTCATTTTAGTTTTCACTTCAGATGCTGAAAATTGAACAAGGAGCCTTTGATTTTCTATTTTTCAAGCTTTTCCCTTCATCTTCAGGAAAACGAGTCTCTCTCTCTCTCTCTCTCTCCTCCCCCTCTCTGGCTGTGAATATATATAATCCAAGGACCCTGTCTAGAACCTGTTTTCCTTTTTGCTTTTGGCAACAGCAAAATGTATGATTTGGGCCTGCTGAGCTCATGACAAGAGAGGCACACATTCTCAGAGGTATTATTTCACTTCTGGAATAAATAAATGTTTAGCAAAGAGTATAATCTCACTGAAAGATGCCATTCAGTCTGAAACAATAGAACATCTTGAAACCTGCTGTGTACTTTTCTTCTTTTTAAAAAGTTGATATAGGTAAAATGCCCATGAAAAGGAAGAAGTGTAAACTCTCTCTCTCTCTTTAAACAATGTATTTAAGCAGTTCTTTATCTGAAAAAAATGCATCACACCAGTTTATCACTGAGGGGCAATAAAGGATTTGGGGATCATACACATATACACAAAGACTATGGAACATGACCAATGACTAAGATGGCGAACGATCTTAAGCTACAGTTGAGTGAGGTGGGATTGAGTATGTTTAGCTTGGAAAAGACTGGGAGATTACATAGCTGCCATCTTTAAATGAAGCAATGCCATAGAGAAAATCATAGAATCCTAGAGTTAGAAGATACCACAGGGGCCATCCAGTCCAGCCCCATTCTGCCATGCAGGAAGATACCATCAAATCATTCCTGACAGATGGCCATCCAGCCTCTGTTTCAAAACCGCCAAAGAAGGAGACTCCACCACACTCCCAGGCAGTGCATTCTACGGCCAAACAGTTCTTACCGTCAGGAAAGTTTGGGTGGAATCTCTTTTCCTGTAGTTTGAACCCATTGCCCCATGTCCTAGTTTCTGGAGCAGCAGAAAACAAGCTTGCTCCATCTTCAGTATGACATCCTTCAAATATTTAAACATGGCTATCATGTCCCCCCTTCACCTTCTCTTCTCCAAGTTAAACATACCCAGCTCCCTAATCCACTCCTCACAGGGCATCATGGCTTCCAGACCTCCTACCATTTTGGTTGCTCTCTTCTGGACACCTTCCAGCTTGTCCATATCTTTCTCGAATAGTGGTGCCCAGTACTGGACACAGAAAATGGAGTGAACTGGTTTTCTGCTGCCCCAGAGGGTAATTGTCAGTATTATCATCCAGTCATGGTCCTGCCAAGCTTTTTGGCATGCTTGGGTATATGTTTGGTAATGAAGGATGATGGGACATGGTATACAGCTGGGGAGGTAAATCATCTGTGGCTTGGGATAATGAGCAGATGTGTGGGAAGGAATTAGGAGATGCAAGTGGCCAAGGTTGTTCTTCTGGGAAACTTGGTATGAGGGAAGAAGGAGGGGTACGTTCTGGAAAGACAGAATTTTTGAGTTGCTGAGTAATGGGATGAAAGCTTTTGTAATGGCTAAATGAGTACGAGTAGAAAAAAACTTTCAGTCCTGACAACAATTGTGTACTGAGAATAAATTCTTCTGAACCTACAGAGAGTATTGTTGGCCGAAGCGGAGTTAGCCGGAACATTACAGTAATACTCCAATAGTGAATGCAAATGATTGATGGCAGTACATGCAAAAGGGATCTAGTAGATCACAAACTGAACATGAGTTAGTAGTGTGATGCAGCAGCTAAAAAAAGCCAATGTGATTCTAGGCTGCATTAATAGTTTAGTGTCTAGATCAAGGGAAGTCATAGTGCCACTCCATTCTGCTTTAGTAAGACCTCACCTGGAATACTGTGTCCAGTTCTGGGCATCACAATTCAAGGAGGATATTGAGACCCTGGAATATGTCCAGAGGAGGACAACCAGGATGGTGGGAAGCCATGCCCTGTGAGGAGTGGTTTAGGGAGCTGGGCATGTTTAGCCTGGAGGAGAGAAGGTTGAGAGGTGACATGATAGTCATAGTCATGTTTAAATATTTGAAGGGATGTCATACTGAGGATGGAGCAAGCTTGTTTTCTGCTGCTCCAGAGACCAGGACATGGAGCAATGGGTTCAAACTACAGGAAAAGAGATTCCACCTAAACATTAGGAAGAAGTTCCTGATGCTAAGAGCTGTTCAGAAGTGGAATACACTGCCTGGGAATTGATGGAGTCTCCTTCTTTGGATTTTTTTGAACAGAGGCTGGATGGCCATCTGTCGGGTATGCTTTGATTGTGGAGGGCAAGTGGTTGGACTAGATGGCCCTTGTGGTCTCTTCCAACTCCACAATTCTGTGATTCTATAAGAGAGAGAGAGAGAGAGAGATTCCACCTAAACATTAGGGAGAGCTTCTTCACTGCAAGAACTCTTCAGCATTGGAATAGTCTTCCTCAGTAGATGGTGGACTCTCCATCTTTGGAGGTCTTTAAACAGAGGTTGAATTGTCATCTTTCGGGAGTGCTTTGGTTGTGTATTCTTGCATGGCAGAGGTTTGGACAGGATGGCCCCTGCAGCCCCTTCCATGTCTGATTTGATTATTCTGACAACTGTTTGAAATGCATAAGTGAATAAATGAGCTAGAACCCCTGGGTTTTTTTGTCAGACCCCTTGCCTCTCCTTTGGCCCAGTTCAATCATACATTCTTTGACTGAAGAGGATGAAAAAATAGAGGCAAGGTGTCTACCAAAAACCAAGATGTTCTAGATCATTTATTCATTAATGTATTTTAAATAATAGCTCATTTTTCTTTCAGGCCTGGCACTCAAGGGCCAAAATCCTACTGTTAGCCACAACTCCAGAAGACTAAGGCAAAATCCACACTAGACAAATAATTCAGTTTGAAACTGGATTGTTTCCCATGGCTCCTTCCTATGGAATTCTGGGAATTTGAAGTTTGGTGAGGCATCACCACTCTTTGGCAGAGAAGGTTGCCAAGACCTTCTAAAACTACACATCCCAGAATTCTGTAGAAATAAGCCATGGCAAATAATCCAGTTTCAAACTGGATTATTCGTGTAGTGTGGATTTATCTTAAGAAGGCAATTCTTTGCTAATGTTCTTCTTAAATGAAGCAATGAGTAATTTTGGGCATTTTCTTCTTGCTGCAAGTAAGTCTTTGAAAACAGTGAAGTTTTCAATTACTATGTGCAGTTTGGGACCTATTCAGAAGAAAATTCACATGTGGTTGTTTTCAACAGAAAAAGCATTTTCTTCTCAGAATACACACATACAGAGAGAGACACACACAAAAGCCCCTTCTCCCCCTGAGAAGTTCACCCTCAATGGCTTGCCTAACCAAAATGGGCCATCCTCTGCCTTGGAAAGAGAGTCAGGAGGGGCCAGTCGAGCCTCTCTGGGAAGGACGTTCCAGGGCCTGGCAGCAGACACCAAGAAGGCCTTCTCCTGGGTTCCCACCAGATGTCCCTGGGAGGGCGTTGAGACAGAAAGAAGGGCCTTCATCTAGGAGATCTCACAACATGGGGCTCAAGACAAATGAGAGAACATGGTCCTTCAGCTAATGTGGATCTGAGCCATAGAGGCCTTGGAGGTGATAACCAGCACTTTGAATGGTGCCTGCAGACAGACTGGCAGCCAGTGGAGTTGTTGCAGCAAGGGAGTTGCATGCTCCCCATAGCCATCACCCGTTAGCAAGCTGGCGGCTATGGTTCTACGATTCTTTGGGCCAGCACAACTTTTTGAACTTTCTTCAAAGGTTGCCTTGCATAGAGCTTGTTACAGCAAACCACGGAGAATGCAACTAGGATATGTATGAGCCCATTAAAGGTCTTAGATCACCTGGAGAGGCCCTTCTCCCTGTCCTACAACTCTCTCAGTCTCCTTTGGTGGGAACGAGGGAGAGGGCCTTCTCGGTAGCTGCTCCCAGACTTTGGGACTCCCTCCCCAGAGAGGCCAGGAGGGCCCCGTCTCTGCTCTCTCCTTTCACCAAAAGGTAAAAACATGCTGGTGCCATCAGGCATTCACAAGCTGATGGAGGTTGAGCTTGTATGTGCTACACAGTTTGGTTTTTAAGGTGTTAGCTGTTTCAATATTTTAATGTTTGTGGTTTTAACTGTGTAAATTGTTTAATTTGTTTAAACTTGATATTTATACATTTAATAATTTTTATTGTTTTTAACCTGGACTGTTTTAAACTCATTATTAGCCAGTTTGAGTCCCTATATTGGGAGAAAGACAGGATACAAATAAAATAAATCAATATAACAACAACAGCAGCAGCAACAGCATCTTCTTAAGTGGAGTTTTGGCTGCACCATCCTTCTGCTGAAAATTCACACTGTGCATCCAGTCCCATATCTGTTAATGCATTTGCTATTTCCTCAATGCCAATGTGATTCTAGGCTGCATCAATAGGAGTGTAGTGCCTAGATCAAGGGAAGTAATAGTGCCACTCTATTCTGCTTTGGTCAGACCTCACCTGGAATACTGTGTCCAGTTCTGCGTACCACAATTCAGGAAGGATATGGACAAGCTGGAACGTGTACAGAGGAGGGTGACTAGGATGGTGGGAGGTCTGGAAGCCATGATGCCCTATGAGGAGCAGCTTAGGGAGCTGGGTATGTTTAGTCTGGAGACGAGAAGGTGAAGAGGGGACATGATAGCCATGTTTAAGTATTTGAAGGGATGTCATATTGAGGATGGGGCAAGCTTGTTTTCTGCTGCTCCAGAGACTAGGACACAGAGCAATGGGTTCAAACTCCAGGAAAAGATATTCCACCTCAACCTTAGGAAGAACTTCCTGAAGGTAAGAGCTGTGTGACAGTGGAATATGATGCTTCCTGGGAGTGTGGTGGAGTCTCCTTCTTTGGAGGTCTTTAAACAGAGGCTGGATGGCCATCTGTCGGGAATGATTTGATTGTGTGTTCCTGCATGGCAGAATGGGGTTGGACTGGATGGCCCTTGTGGTCTCTTCCAGCTCTATGATTATATGATTATATGAGTCAAATGGTACACCAGAGGCACAGGCAAATAGCTGCGCACCATACAAGAATGTACAACAGTAAGTGAAATGGTCACACTCGTGGAACTCTGCTTGTGAATGGGGGGTGGGGGGAGAGACATTGTACAACAGCCAAAAGATGAGACCAAAAAGGTAAGAGAACTTAGATGGACTTGAAATACTAGCAGGATGCCAGCTGTTGTCTTTTGTGGAAAAAAGGCTTTCACAAATGTTCACAAAAAAGATCTGTCATCTTAGAGAAGAGCTGGCCCTCCTTAGATGCAAGAAGTAATGGAGAGGTTCACATTAACAGGACAAAAAGTATTAGATGTGTGGATATATATATATTTTTTTGGTATCTTTTAATCCAATGACATTGAGATTTAAGGCATCTAACGCAACAATTTCAAGATGGTTGAAAGGATGCATTTATTTATGCTATGGTTATGCACATGTACTGACACCACAGAGAGTGTGAGCACATTCTACATGGTTGATGGTGTCAACAAGAGCCTATAGTGTTACTTCATTGTTCCAGGATATTTGTAAAGTGGCTGGTTGGAAGGAGCTATCAACATTCATTAGGCATTATAAAATGGATAAGTTTAGATTGAGTCAAGCAGCTTTTGGGTATCCTGTTTTACAAGCCGTAGTTCAAGACTTGAGCAGGCACTCTGACCCTTAAATGATAGGCTTGGCTATGCCCCAGAGGTAGTGGATTGCTCCTTTAAGCCTTCCTGAGAATGAGAGGTTGATACATGCTGTGGATAGTCATTCCAGGGAAGGCTGAAGGAGCAATCCTCCACCTCCCATGGCTGCATATACAGGTCACCCCCTCCCTCCGTATCTGTGGAACGAATATTCATGGTACCAGTTATCTGAGGGACACAAAATAGGAGACACATATCATAGAGTTGCTCTGGAAAATACCTAGAGAGCTGTCCTCTCTAGGAATCACTATACCTCCAATGCAACCTTATGGTATGTTTGTACAGGCAGTGCTTTATTTTAACAGGGTTTGCTATTATCATTGGTTTCACTTACACATGATAACTCCAGGAATGCATTGCCTGTAGATATGGGGAGGGGGTTGACCTGTATGTTTTTTTTTTTAAAGTTCTGTTTTGAGTTCCCAAATCTGGAAGAAAAATCATTGACAAATGTCCTGTTCACCTGACTCTGCAGGCAATAAAGTTCTGATTTTTTTAAAAAAAAAATATTCTCACATTCTTAGTCTGATGCACCCTCTTCATTCCTTTTTTTGAGATGCTAGGGATGATCAGCCTGGAAGAGCCATCTCTGAAGATGGGAGCACAACCGTATAAACTAGAATCACATCAACAGGAAAGTTGTGGTCCCTTGAAACAATACGTCTCTTCCATTGAAGTGCTTGAATGGATCAATCAGCAAATATGAATTCCCTGATTGCAAAATATATTTAAAACTGCAAAATGAGAACATGGCAAGCATTTACCTTCCACAGCCTGAATTAGTGCTCCATTTTTATGCAAATCAGTGGATTTCTGTCAATCAAGGACTTGATCTGTTGTTCATCATATTTCTGAGATTTCAGTCTCTTCTGAGTGATTGTCACCCCCCCTTGAGAAAGTCAGGGAGGGAGGATGCTATAAAATGGAACATTTTTACAAGACCAAAGCTCATTGATTCAGATTTGCAGCTTTGGTGGTATTGCAGTACCATGCCCATATCCAAAAAGATCAAAGTTCCACACCAAAAGCCAGAATAAATAGATTTTCCTTGGTTTTTTCCAGGCTATGAGGCCGTGTTCAGGAAGAGTTTATTTCTGACATTTCGCCTGCATCTATGGCTGCCATCTTCAGAAGAATATTGCACACTTTGGCGGGGGGGGGGTCACCTTGGCTGTAAGATTAGGCAGATGGGGGGGGGGCAGTCAAAGTTCACAATGACCTGAGATGTGTCTAGACATATAATGGTGGGAAAGCCCAAGTTAGGATTATGCAGAAAGCCCCCATAGTTAATGGGTTATGCTAACAACCCAGTCATTGAAAGGATATAGGCTAATCATTTTAGGTCATAATTCAGTCATGCAAATAAGTGACCTTTCCTCAGTCCATACCCTGCTGAAATCTCTCCTCACATCCCCTCCAGTCCAACCTTACAAGGTTGTCACAAGCCCATCAATGTTCTATCGCTTCGCAATTAAAGCGTAGCATAGCATTGATATATATACACTGCTTATCAGTGCCGAAGCACCTTCTAAGCATGAAGTCAAAGGCTTTCACAGCCGGCATCCACAGATTTGCCTTGGTTTTTTTCTGGGCTATGAGGCCATGTTCTGGAAGAGTTTATTCCTGGTGTTTCAGCTGCATCTGTGGCTACCATCTTCAGAGAATGGTTGCGTAGGAGTGTGTGTTGGATTTATGTGCAATATGTCAGAATGCATGGAGAAGCTATTGAAATCCACAACCACCTGGACAACTTCAACAGGAAAGTAAAAGTAAACAAGATCTGGCTTCCAATCCTGAAAGACACTAAAATAAAAACTCAACACTTGCAAATGAACTCCACCCAGGGACAGGGGGATTTCCAGCAGATAATGGGCCATCAAACAACCATTAGCCAAACAGACACTAATCCTCCTTGCATATCTCCACCCAGAAACTAGCCTTTCGAATACACACATTTACACATCCTCCCCAACAGGGGTTCACAGTATATAAACTCCACACACACTCCTCCCCAACCATTCTCTGAAGATGCCAGCCACAGATGCAGGCAAAACGCCAGAAATAAATTCTTCCAGAACATGGCCTCACAGTAGAGTATAAGTATCATACCCTAACTATAGCAATGTGTGCCACCATGATCTGACCCGGCCACTTTCTTTCTCAGTGCACCATGGATCAGAACCTCCTGTGCCATTCTTAGACACCTGTCTGAATATCTTCACTGCACAGAACTCTTTTCTCCTCAAGACTGATAATCATCCCCCTATCTTCCCGGACCCCCCCCCCTCTCTCTATTCAACCTTTCTCCCTTACTCTGCTATAGCCTTGTGTGGTCCATAAGAATGTATATTGTGTATGTTAGTTTACTTTCTGTATTATCCAATAAAACACTTTAATTTATATTAACTGGAGCCTCCTCTACAGTTAGTACTGGTAGGCATAGGTGGAAAGATCCCAAAGTTACCCTCCTCTCGCAGGTCTCCTATCTGAGCTAATAATTCCCCCAAATATTAAAGGAGATTGTGTCATCATGGATGAGAGTCTAACATACCCCCCACCTCTTACAGCAACACCTCTGACTATCATGGAATCATACAGCCGGAAGGCACCCCAAAGGCCATCTGATCTCACTCTCTGCCAGTGCAGGAATACACAGCCACAGCATCCCTCCAACCACTTAGAGGGGAAATGAACCCAGCTGAATGTTGCATGCCCAATGGGGGAAAAGTCCACTTTCATAAGATATAAGAATTACATCTGGCCCTGCGCAGTTTGCCATAGTTCCACCTACCCTAAATTTCCTCCACCCTGTTGTAGAGATCGGTCTAGACGATCCCCTCCCAGGTCCACAGTTCTGATCTCTCCCCTATGCCTGTTGATGGAGAAAAGATCATTATACTCTGTCCAGATGGTCAAATGAAAAGCAAGTCCGTTTTTCATGATATATGAAGTGAAGTGCCTTGTGGCCCCCTGAAGACTAACATAGATAGATAGATAGATAGATAGATAGATAGATAGATAGTGGTTTACACTTTCATGGACTAGAGTTGAGGTTCACAAATCAGCATCCATCAGGATATTCTGATAAGGGATTCTCTGTCCTACACCAAGGATACAGAGTATAATTTTACATTCACAGTTACATGTTGACTATGCACTAGTGAATGGCAATATTGTGCAACTGAAGTGCACAATTGCGATGCTCAATGCACATCTGCATGTGGAGTGCACAGTGTACAGTGTGCAACAAATCGTGTAAAGTGCAATGGCACCACACTATTTTTGCAATTTTCAATGTTTTGAATATGGATATTGCACGGTGGGCAAAAACAGACAACTCCTTCTGTAGGGGGAATTACGTGTGCATAACTCACTTAAGAAGATGCCAGCCAATGTGCTGTGTATAGCATTTTCTGTTGATTGACAGTAGGAATGGGACGAACCTGAGTTCTCCTACTAGAAGAGAAATGGGGATTCTTCCTCTACATTGCATAACTGTATTAACCCCTATCAGATGCCCCTCCCTGTCACATTTTTATGCTACATTTAACAACTTTAAGAGCTTTAGCCCTTCCCTGAAACCATTTTGACTGCCGTGGCGCATATCCATAAGATGTACCATTGCTTTTGGTGTTCATGAAAGCAAATGGATATCTCTCAAATGAGAATGACCTTGCTCATAGATTGGCCTCTCATCCATTGAGACATTTGTCACGGGAAAGATCTTTTCTCTTTAAGGTGCCACAGGATTCTTGGAAGTTTTTGCTGGAACAGGTTAGCATGGTCACCCTCTTTGGGCTGAATTATGTGAGACAGTAGCTCCTCTTAGTGGTGGATAAAGGAATTGTAACCAACTAGCCATTTCCCCCAGAATCTCTTGTCCAAGCAGGTGGCATCCAAAGGTGGCAAGAAGCTGCATCATAATTTGGTTTCCAAAAAAGGGTGGGAACTTATATTTTTGAGGGAAAATCCTAATCATGGTGAAGAAGAAAGGCTCATCTCAAAGTCGATTGCAGATTAGGGACATATAAAAAGCTTCGTTTGAGTCCGGAGCACCCCTGAAAACCACCTACTCACTCATCACCAGAACTCCCCAGGCAGCATGGCCTCTTTAGATCACAAAAGTTACTGTTCCAAACATTTAGGAGCAGTAGTGCCTTAAGAATAGACTCTCTTTGGTAGGAATAGATGAGAATTTGATTGGACTCTTCTTTTTTAATTTAAAAAAATACCAAAATACACATTTCTTCATAAATTTGATGGACAGAGATTTTTTAAAAAATGTTGATGTGGGAGAAAGCAAAATAACTAGCAGTTGGAAAAGTTATCTTTATGGACTAAAGCTCTCTGAATCCCCTAGCCAGCATGACCATGGAAGTCCCCAAAAATAAGTTTTCCAAGGTGTGAAACTGACAGATTTAGCCATTTGAGCAGAGAGCTTAGCTATTCAAAGTCTGGACATTACCAGTTACATGGCATATAGGAACAACATGGTTATCTCCACACTGGAAATATCTAGGAATAGGGGTGCCTATTGAGTTCTCCCTAAAAGCCAAGATGACTACACTGAGACGTTGTACTTTGGCCATGTCATGAGAAGACATGATTCATTAGAAAAGACAATCCTGCTTGGTAAGGTAGAAGTCCGTAGGAAAAGAGGAAAACCTCACGGCAGATGGAGAGACTCCATCAAGGAAGCCACGGCTGCTTCCCTGAGTCTGCAAGAGCTGAGCAGGGCTCTTGATAATAGTGTGGCTTGGAGGTATCTCATTCATAGAGTCGCCATAAATCAAAGTCAACTTGATGGCAGTTAACAACAACAACAACAATTGAATTTATCCCATGCAGATTGCTGCAGATTGAAAACTTACTACCATTTACAGACAGGAATTCTGTTGATCAGTTCCAACTAGTGATGCAAATCATCATAAACTTCATTGTCATGGGCAAAAAGACCCATCAGTCTTAATGTTTCATCCATTAGCAATCATTAGCACAACTGGAGTTTCCATTGTCTAACTATGGGAAACTCTAGAAAACACTGTCTTCCACTCATAACATTCCTTCAGGGGAAATGTCGAATATAAATAACACCCCAAAACACAGCCAAAGTATGCATAGGCTTCATACCTCCCATCACTCTGTCCATCTGCTGTGCGACCCTGAGAGCTCTTTCTGAGTATTTTCTACTACATGAACCTCTGCTTGTTGGATAGGTATAATATAGCTCATCATCCCAAACTCTGTTCCTCTATCCAAATACTTCTTACTTTCTTCAATAGCCTTGTGTGAGTGCTTGAAGCCCGAGTGTTGGTGTGAATGCCTCCAAAATTATTTTTCAGTAAAAAACATTTTTATTTTATTTCCTGGCTGTGAGTCTCCTCAGTTACTACCAATATACACAAGTCAAAAGATCTGTCAGTTACCTGGCCTCCGGCTTCCATATTGCGCTAATTAAAATTTCCCATATTAATATCCAGACTTGCATGGAGTTCCCACAAACCCCCTGTAATTCAGGTAACACTACTAATTTTTGAAGGTGCGTTTGTGCAGATACTTGTATATCATTATTAAACATCTCTGTCTATTTGCATATACACTTATTCACATGCATGATGGGAGGGGGAAAATGCAGAGTGACCATGGCTGTGTGGATGAAAATAATGCAAAGAATAGGACACATGATCATAGCTGGACTGCCCATTTACACTGAAGTGAGATCGCCCAGGTGAAATGTGTGACCGGTAATGCTACTTTGATTTAACAAGATGTATGTGATGTTAACAAGACATGTGTGGGGTCACTAAGGATGAGCAAAATGTGATTTGTAAAGCAGATTTATTTATTTATTTATTTGGCTGTGTAGACAACCCCGAAACTCCTGATAGAAATTCTTCAGTGTTTGATAAACCCTCTTTCAACAGGAAGATTACACACACATACACACACACACAGTTGTCCCTCTGTATCCACAGATTTGGTGTCCATGGATCTAAGTATTCCTGGCTTGAAAATATTTTTAAAAAAATAATAATCCAAAAGGCAAACCTTTATTTTTGCCATCTTATATAAGGGGCACCATTTTGCTATGCCACTGCATATAATGGGACTTGAATATTCAAGGATTTCGGTATCCACGGCGGGTCCTGGAACCAAACCCCAGCAAATATGAAGGGATAACTTTATATACGTGTGTGTGTGTGTGTGTGTGTGTGTATATATATGCACACACAGTAGGACTCCCGTATCTACTGATTCATTATCCACTGATTCAATTATCCAAAGGACACAAAAGAGCACACCGACCATAGAGTCTTGCTAGAAAATGTGTCCTCTCTAGCCATTTTCTATGTTCTCCAAGGCAACTACATGAACTACATAACTTTAACGTGTTCTTTCCAGCCTGGATTGCAAGACAGAGTCGATCAAAAAGTCAGTGGCAGGGTTGTTAACACAGGGCCTTGCAGCCGCCACTGGATACGGAGGAGGCAGTAAAATGTGGACAAAAGTTGACATACCTGCCCAGTGTGGGAGAATTGCTATTAAAGCTCTTTTATGCACTTGGCAGCTCTGCAAGTGCTTCCCCTGGCCATTCAACCTTTCTGGGAGAGCCACCAGGTTTCATAGTCTGCTGTCACAAATGAGAAATGGGCCAAGGGTACACCAAGCGCCGAGGCTGTAAGCTCAACTCTAAGCAAGGCGAGTCTGTTGTTGTAGCCATGGTCCTTCCAGTCGTTTCCAGCTTGAGCCTATCACAGGTTTTTCTCTGAAAGTTTGTTCAGAGGGGGTTTGCCTTTCCCTTCCTCTGAGGCTGAGAGAGTGGGACTTGCCCAAGGTCACCCAGCAGGTTTCCATGGCCGAGTGGGGATTTGAACCCTGGACTCCAGTCCTAGAAGATGCGGCAAATACAGCATTATAACGTTGAAATGAGATCGCAAAAGGGCTTCTTTATCACACAACATCATGCCTCAGCATTCAGCAAGTGTTCTGCTGCTGTCAAGAGGGTGTTCTTTTTTATTAGCAAGGAGAAGTCACTAATAGATCTCCCATAGCATTGGTTTTGGGGTTGTTGTTTTTTTTTGCAGCATTGCCTGTGTGCGAAACCATGCCCTTTTCTGCTGGCATGATTCCAGTGTCAATGGGCAGTCCCACCAGAACACTTCCAGGTCAGAATGGGAAAACGGGGACCTCCCCAGCTTGCTTACAAGTTTCCAAGTGTGTTTCAGTGCTTGTGTGTTTGTTTTGTTTGCTAATGTATTTGTTTTTGCAGTTTTAAGTACGTTCGTGTCTTCTCATGAGAACCACTAAAATTTTGCTCATGCAAAATGTGGAAGTAAGCATCATGAGTGGTTGTATTGCTGGAATTCAGGGGCGTCTATGTCTCATTATTACAGCAGCTTGCAAAAAAAAGTGTTATTATGCCAGGATACTAACGCTGTAAAATATAGTACCAAAAGAACATTTTTAGATGCTCAGCTGATAATTTCCCTAGTTCCATAAGTTCCATGCCTTATGAGGAGAGACTTGGAGAGCTGGGTATGTTTAGCCTGGAAAAAAGACGGTTTAGAGGCAATATGATAGCCCTGTTTAAGTATTTGAAGGGGTGTCACGTTGATGATGGAGCAGGCTTGTTTTCTGCTGCTCCAGAGACTGGAACACGGAGCAATGGGTGCAAGCTCCAGGAACAGAGATTCCACCTCAACATGAGGAGGAACCTTTTGACAGTAAGAGCTGTTCGGCAGTGGAACACACTCCCTCGGAGTGTGGTGGGGTCTCCTTCCTTGGAGGTCTTTAAACAGAGGCTGGATGGCCATCTGTCGGGGATGCTTTGATCGTGATTTCCTGCATGGCAGGGGGTTGGACTGGATGGCCCTCGTGGTCTCTTCCAGCTCTGGAATTCTATGATTCTATGCTGAAACCACTACACCATGCTGGCCCCAGGCTAGTCTGCCCTGGGAGGGAATCAGACTCCTGTTGGTGCATTGCACTGGGTAAATGCCCCCATGGAAGCAATAGGTCTGATGTAGAACACTATAATCAATTTGGGGTTGCAGAAGCAGATCTGTACATGCAGTGGCTCTGTGTGTGCAGTGCACTCACACATGAGATATGCATTCAGTTGTGCATTGGGTTGCATATTCTAGTGTGCATTCAGTTGCACACCGTTGCCATTCCAAACAAGGGCTGATAGCACAATTAATGTGTAACTGGGCACTTGTGTGCATGTGCTTGGTCCCTTGGGTGTCACTGCACATTGGTGCACATGTGCATTATGTGCTGTGTACAGCTATGCACCGATGTGTAATGAACAATGCACATGAATGTGTTTTGAGTGTCACACGTACAAACGTGCATACGTATTTGGTTTGCAACATTGTAATTCACTAATAACATGCTATTGCACTATCACCATTTAACTCTGTGAGCATAGGACTGTATTCTGTCTCCTTGATGTAGGACCTCAGTTTTTTGCCTTCCTGGAAAACTCATCTTTGTAAGCACCAAGCCATGTTCTGTTGTAATTGCCAACACCTTGAGTTTCAGTTGGTGTTCCTTCTCCCTCTGTTTCATTCAGAAGCAAAGCAGAAGAGTAACAATGTGAATGAAAAGCCTTTTTTTATTTCAGTTTTTAGAAACCATTTGAAGACAATGGCTGACATCCTACATGAGGGCTGGTGGAGGCAAAAGTCTCTACATGTGGAATTATGGCTTTCTTGCACTATGTGAGCCTTGTATTGTATGGGAACCTTGCATAACCAAATACGCCTCTGGATCTGCATGCAGAATTTCCCCATAGGGCAGCTTTGCTTCTGCAACCTTGAACAGAACACAGGCCTTCTGCATCAGGCCAAAATCTCCAAACACTTCCCCTCTGGCTTTTCTTCGCAAACGAAGATTCAGGAAGGACTCATCCCGCGCTTTCTGCAAGCGCGCTGATGACTAAAAAGGCCAATCTGAGATAAACAAGTCCGGTTGCAGAAAGCACAGCAGAAGGTCTCCTTGGGTGATGTTTTTGGGTTGTGATTCTTTCTGCGTTGTCGTTTCTCTTCAAGACTTGTTCGTCGTGAGTTCTCAAATAAGGCTACAGCATTGTGGATAGTGCGTCTCCATGCGTCCTGATGTGAGGCCAGGGCGGACCATTGTTGGTGATCAATTTGGCCGAGCCTTAGATGTTGCTTCAGGGAGTCCTTGTATCGCTTTTTTGGAGCGCCCCTCTTACGCTGACCTGTGGAGAGTTCACCGTAGAGTAGTATTTTTGGGAGGCGATGGTCCTCCATCCTAGAAACGTGCCCTGCCCAGCGCAGCTGTGTTCTCAATATTGAACCCATGTGTTCTCAAAAACATCATCATCATCATCATCATCATCAGTGGTTTAAACAATTTTAATCACTTTAATCTGTCTTATTGCAATTTGTTTAATATGTTTTAACTTTTTTTTTTTAGTATTTACACAGTTTTAAATAGGTCGAGGTGATTTTATTGAACACTGCCCTGACATCATTGCATAGAGGAATAGATATAAATATTTTAACAAATAAAAAATATATGATATAATATAAATTCATCCAGATAGCATCCTGATTGATTCTGCTACACAAGTGTTATTAATCCTGGGAGTGATGGATGTTTATGGACCAATAAACTTCCAGAATGATTTTTAGGACACAAAAAGCCAGAGATATCATCCAATGGCTTAATCTATTCTGACGTCGTTCCAGAAACTTCCTTGATGTGTCACTTGGAATATTTCAAGGCCCTCTAATGAGGACGGCGTGTTTTGCCATTTAGAAGTGACTCCTTGCTAGTTTTTGCAGAGAAGGAGCTGTGGTTGGCTTCCTAATGAACTTAAGATGATAACTGAATTACGCTAAAGAGTGGTAACAGGATATACAATTAGAGGAGAACATTCTTAACAAGCTCTTGGCCTCATTAGAAGTTCTTTGTTATCTCCCTGGTGATCTGTCATGGCTGCTGGTTTCCTGGAGAAGGAGTTGATCCTGAGCAAATTGGCTGGTTAGAAGAGGGAGGACTTGACGGCACACAATGGGCCAAGGCCATATGTTGGGGTTGCGTAGCACAAACCTCCTCACCTGGAGCTGCACATGGATGTGCTATGCTACCCTTGAGTTGAAGGGTAGCATTGTGTAAGTCATAGAATCATAGAATCATGGAGCTGGAAGAGACCTCAAGGGCCATCTAGTCAAACCCGCTGCCATGCAGGAAGACACAATCAAATCATTCCTAACAGATGGCCATCCAGCCTCTGTTTAAAACCACCCAAAGAAGGAGACCCCACCACACTATGAGGCAGCAACGGATTTTACTTCCGAACAGCTCCTACTGTCAGGACGTTCTTCCTAATGTTTAGGTGGAATCTCTTTTCCTGTAGTTTAAACCCATTGCTACATGTCCTTGTCTCTGGAGCAGCAGAAAACAAGCTTGAGCCATCCTCAGTATGACATTCCTTCAAGTATTTAAACATGGCTATCATGTCCCCTCTCAACCTTCTCTTCTCCAGACTAAACATGCCCAGCTCCCTAATCTGCTTCTCATAGGGCATAATGGCTTCCAGACCTCCCACCATCCAGGTTGCCCACCTCTGGACACATTCTAGCTTCTCAATATCCTTCCTGAATTGTGGTGCCCAAAACTGGACACAGTCTTCCAGGTGAGGTCTGACCAAAGCAGAATCTCTCTCTGGCTTTTCTTTGCAAACAAAGATTCAGGAAGGACTCATCCTGCACTTTCTGCAAGTGCGCTGATGACTAAAAAGGCCAATCTGAGATAGACAAGTCCGGTTGCAGAAGGCACAGCAGAAGGTCTCCTTGGATGATGTTTCTGGGTTGTGATTCTTTCTGCCTTGTCATTTCTCTTCAAGACTTGTTCAGCATGAGTTCTCAAATATGGCTGCAGCATTGTAGATAGTGAGTCTCCATGCCTCCCGATGTGAGGCCAGGGCGGACCACTGTTGGTGATCAATTTGGCTGAGCCTGAGATGTTGTTTCAGGGAGTCCTTGTATCGCTTTTTTGGAGCGCCCCTCTTACGCTGACCTGTGGCGAGTTCACCATAGAGTACTATTTTGGGGAGGCGATGGTCCTCCATCCTAGAAACATGCCCTGCCCAGCGCAGCTGTGTTCTCAATATCATGGCCTCAATGCTTGTGATCCCTGCTTGCTCAAGGACAGCAACATTCGTCACATATTCAGTCCAGTGTATATTTAGGATTGTGCGTAGACAGCGCTGATGAAAGCGTTCGAGGAGTCATAGGTGGTGGTGATAGTTGACCCATGTTTCAGACCCATAAAGGAGAATAGACAGTACAATGGCTCTATACACACTGATTTTTGTGTTTCGCCTCAGGTGTTTATTACTCCAGACCCTTTTGTAAAGTCTTCCAAATTCGCTATGTGCCTTTGTTAATCGGTGATCGATCTTTTTGTCAATCTTAGCATCTGAGGAGATGATGCTTCCCAGGTAGGTGAACAATAGAGTGGCACTATTACTCCCCTTGATCTAGACTCTATACTCCTATCAATGCAGCCTAGAATTGCATTGGCTTTTTTAGCTGCTGCATCACACTGCTGACTCATGTTCAGTTTGTGGTCCACTAAGACTCCTAGATCCCTTTCGCATGTACTGCTATCAAGCCTGTTGTCACCCATCCTATATCTGTGCATTTAATTTTACTGCCCAAGTGTATTATCCTGCTACACTAAGTGGATGCATACACAAATAAGCAACTGAATGAACACCTTCACACAAATCTGGATATGCAATGGGAAGTGCATTTTATGTGCAACCACACTCAAAGGCAGTGGATTCCACTGTCAAGCAGCTGTTACCATCAGGAAGTTCTTGTGGGCCCAAGCCGGACTGTTCCCTCACCCATATAACACAAGACACTGACACAGTATATCTTCACAAAATATATTGAGATGAGTAATAAGGATAAACATACAATGCACGATATATGAATAGGTATGAGGTAGTGTATATTTGAGGTAGAGTGTATATATATATATATATATATATATATATATATATGGCAATAAAAAGGCCACAACTTTGATAATGGCTGAAAATGGTTGGCGTACACCACAAGGGTCCAGATCCCTTTATTAACCAACCCACTGTTGGTTAATGGCCCTGCCAGTCGCTACCAACACCAGTCAGCATGGAGGGGAGGAGTCCTGGCCAGGCCGCCCGCCTGACAACCCTCCCCTCCCCTCCCCTCCCCTGTGAGACAAGCAAGATTATCAAAAAGGGGTCCCCTGTGAACTTGAGCTTGAACTTGGCCATGAACTTGACTTTGACGGAGACCTTTCCCCCCCCAACCAATTATTCCAGATTGGGAACCATGCCAACTGCCCACCTAAGTTGTGACAAAGAGATTGAACATAAATAACCAAGACAATCCACGCTAACCACAGTCCCTGTAATCCTGGAAATGAGGGAGGGAGGGTGGGTCTTCGGCTCTACGTGAGCCACTAATGGTTACGATGCCAGGCCAGCTTTTATACCGTCCCCAGCGCTGTAAAGTGACAGCCATAAAGTGGCCATCGCAAAATGTCACACGGGGTGGCATCATCCAGCTGTGCCAGCCAGAAGACCCACCTCCCTGCACCATGCCAGCCAATAGGGGCAGGGGAGTCCTGCCCTGATTGGCCTACTGCTTCGCGCCTTCTTCCCGGCCTGCAAAGCAGGCCAGGAAGAAGAGGCCCAACATGGCAACCCCCATGGTGGCCACCACATGGCCACATGGGGCCAGGGGAAGGCCGTCTGGATGTTGGGAGCCGGCTGGGCTGCAAACCAGCTGCCAGAGAAAGCCTGGCAGCCACCTTCCTAAAGTTTAGATAGAGTTTCTTTTCCTGTAGTTTGATCTCTTTTCCTGTATTTTCATTCTATGGACATTTTCAGACAGTGCTAAATGGAGCTTAATGCGGGATGAGCTCCTGGGAGAGGAACGGCGCTCTTGTGCAGCGGGGGGGGGGGGGCGTTTTTGGACGCCGCCGTCCCTCTTCTTCTTCTTTTTTTTTTAAATCTCTTTATTCAATTTAAAAAAAGAAAAACATACAAAATAAAGTAACAGTAAAAAAGTGCACAAACATATAGTCAAACAAGACTCCATCTACACATATATACATCTCATATGTCCCATACTATAAAATAACACAATACTGAAATATAGCAGTCCAACACTCTTCCATTCTCTCCTCTATACATATTCTTTTTCCTTTACATCCATTCTAATTCTCTCCCATTCTCCGTACTTCCTCATCCCTTCTTCATCCATCTTGCTTTTTGTCTTTTTACATACCCCTTTTTTTCCCCATTTACTTATCTTCATTTTCTGTTTTCTGATTATCACCCTTTATCTCTTTTTTCCCTCTATCTCTTTTTCTCTCTCTCTTTTTTTGATCAATGTTCTATATCCTATAAATTATCTTCTACCGAGAATGATCTTTTTATATAATAGCTTCTTTTCCCCACTTGTTCTCCCATAGTGGATTCAATATCTCCCAAGTCTCCAAGTCTCTTAGTGTTCTATTTTCATCTACTAACACTGATAGTTTTTCCATCTCGTACATATCTAGGAGCTTCAATAACCACTCCTCTACGTTTGGTATTTCCTGTTTTTTCCAATATTTTGCAAAGACTATTCTTGCTGCTGTCATCATATAAGATAATAATCTCCAATATTTTCTCTGAATTCGAATATCTATCTTCTCATACATATTTAAGAGATAAATCTCTGGGGCAAAGGGGTAATCTGTGTCTAATACTCTTGTGATTTTTTTGTGAATTTTTTCCCAATACCTCTTAGCTTTCTGGCAATTCCACCATATGTGGAGGTAAGTGCTGGCAACTCTCTGGCACTTCCAACATAAGTCCGAAGAGTTTTTGTAGATCTTTGCTAGTCTCTTTGGGGTTAAATACCACCTTGTCATCATCTTATATACATTTTCTTTTAGGCTACAACTCCTTGTAAAAAGTATATTTTTTCCCCATAGCCTCTCCCATTGTTCTAGTGGTATCTCTTGACCCAGATTCCTTGCCCACGCTATCATATAGGGTTTAATTATCTCCTGTTCTTGATCTAATTTTAATAACAATCTGTATATTTTTGAGATTATCTTTTTTCTACCTTCTTGAATGATTTTATCAAACTCTGTATAACTCTCCTGTATACCCTCCAATTTTTGATCAATTTTAAACTTCTCCCCTAGTTGTCTGTAGAGGAACCAATGGCATTCAATATCTCCCATTCTGAGCTCTTCTTTAGTTTTCATAACCCACTTATTACCTTCTCTTTTCAACAGATCATTATACGTTAGCCACTTCCCCTTGTAGATATCTTCCTTCTTATAATAGGCTTCATGATTTGAGACCCACAGGGGTATCTTCATATAAAGTTTCCTTTTGTATTTCAACCAGATGTTTAGCAAGGCTCTCCTTAAGTAATGGTGTCTGAATTCTCCATGGATGGCTGCTTTATTATGCCATAAATAGGCATGCCATCCATATCTCGCGTTAAATCCCTCCAAAGTCAATAGTCTTGTTTTTTCCAAAGTTAACCATTCTACTATCCAAGACAGCGCACTTGCGTGATAATAGATTTGTAAGTCCGGTAGGTCTAATCCTCCCCTCTCCTTTTTATCTGTTAATATCTTGAACTTGATCCTGGGTTTTTTGCCTTGCCAGATAAATCTAGTTATATCTTTCCTCCATATTTTAAAAACCTTGTTATTGATTATAACTGGGATGTTCATGAAAAGATATAACATCTTCGGCAGTACATTCATTTTAAATGAAGCTTTTCTCCCCATCAATGATATTCCTAGCTTCTCCCATTTCTTCATATCCTCTTTTATTTTGTTCCACGTTTTAACGTAATTATTTTCAAACAGATCTGAGTTCTTATTCGAAAGTATTATACCTAGATACTTTACTTTCTTTTCCACTTTAAAACCAGTGGTTTTCTCTAACATTTGTTCCTCACGTCTTGTTATATTCTTTGTGAGCATCTTTGATTTATCTTTGTTTATTTTTAAGCCTGCCCAGTTACCAAATTCCTCCACCGTCTTCATAAGTTTTTCGATGCTGTCTTTTGGATCTTCTAATATAAAGACAAGATCATCAGCAAAGGCCTTATATTTATATTCCTGTCCTTGATGTTTCCACCCCTTTATCTGTGTGTTCGTCCTTATTTTCCTATTTAATAGTTCAATTACCGTGATAAATAATAGTGGGGATAATGGGCACCCTTGACGGGTCCCCCTCTCCACCTTACATGGTTTTGTTTTTTCCCCGTTAATTATGATTTGGGCCTCTTGATTAGTATAAATCTTTTTTATCCAGTCACAGTAATTTTTTCCAATATTCATTCTTGTTAGAACCTCTATCATGAATTCCCATTGTAGATTATCAAAAGCCTTCTCGGCGTCTGCAAAAATCATTAGTAATTTTTTATCATTGTGTTTTTCGTAGTATTCAAACAAATTAATTAATACTCTCAGATTGTCTTTCGTTTGCCTACCCGGAAGAAATCCACTTTGGTCTTCATGGATCCAGTCCCTCAAGATTTTCTTCAATCTTGCTGCTAGAATGTTTGTAAATATTTTATAATCTATATTTAAGAGCGAGATTGGTCTATAGTTTGATGGTAACGTTAAATCTTTGTCTTCTTTCGGTAGCAACACAATATCAGCATTCCTCCAGGTGTCTGGACGGTTTCCTATATTGATGTCATTAAAGAGTCTATATAGAGGATCCAATAGTTCCTCTTCAAAAGTTTTATAGTATAAAACTGAGAAACCGTCCGGGCCTGGGGCTTTTCCTAACTTCATTTGTCTTATTGCCTCTCTTATTTCTAGTTCTGTAATTTCTCTATTTAGTTCTTGTTTTTGCTCTTCTGATATCTGTGGTATATCCTCCTTGTCCAGGTATGTTTTCATTTCACCCTCAAAATCTTTTGCCACTTTTTGTTTACTGTATAGTTTAGAGTAGTATTCGTAGAATACTTTAATTATATCTTTTTGCTTTGTATAAATTTCTCCCTGTGATCTTATTTCCGTTATTAGTTTCTTCTCTTTCTCTTTCCTTAGCCTGTAGGTGAGCCATTTGCCTGGTTTGTTTGAATGTTCAAAGTATCTTTGACGCGCAAACATAAGTTTGTTTGCCAGCTCCATTGTCATGTTCGTTTCTAGTTTTTTTTTTGAGGATTTCCAGCTCCTCTCTCATTCTTTTATCATTACCTCCTTCTTTTAGTATCTTTTCCTTTTCCTCTATTTTCTCTATCAGTTCTAACTCTCTTCTTTTTCTTATCTTGTTAAGTTCAATCTCTTGTTGCATAAGATGACCTCTAATCACTGCCTTCCCGGCATCCCAAACTATATCCATTTTAGTTCCTTTATCAACATTCTCCTCAAAGAATTGTTTTATTATTTTCTTTGTTCTGTCTATTATGAGGTCTTTCTTCAAAAGTAAATCTTTGATTTTCCAATTGTTATACTTTTTCCTAGTTCGCATTTCTAAAGCTACCGGACTGTGATCAGATATAATTTTTTGTTGTATTTCTACTTTACTGATCTCTTTCACCAATGTTTTTGATATGAGGAACATGTCGATCCTAGACCATGATCTATGACGACTTGAGTAATATGTATAATCCCTCTCCTGCACATGTCTTAACCTCCAGATATCCACAAGGGCAAGGCAGTCCATCAACTCAATTACCTCTTTTGGTTGTTTCCCCTGGTTTCTTTTTTTGTTGCTACTAGTTGCTCTATCTAAGTCAGTGTTCAAAACGCCATTCCAGTCTCCAGCCAGGATCAAATTATCATAATCATGTTGTAACACTTCCATCAACAATTTTTGATAAAATCTACCTTTATTTTCCAAAGGACCATATACCCCAATCATCAATTTTTTTTTATCTAGCAACTTAATTTCAACACCTATATAATAGCCTTCATTGTCATTAAATATTTCTTTTGAGTCATATCTTTTATTTATGTAAATTGCCACTCCTCTCTTCTTTTTGTTGTATTTAGTTGTGTATACCTTACCCAAACCCTCATTTTTCAACAACCTCCTGTCTTGGTTTCTAATGTGTGTCTCCTGTAGGCACACAATATCTGATTTCTGCTTTTTCAAAAAATGAAATACCAATTGTCGTTTTTGTGGGCTATTTAAACCCCTAACGTTCCACGTTATAACCTTCTCCATTCTTACACAATCCTTTTGTCCCACTTTTCCCCCTTACTGTTTGTTTTCTTCTACTATCTCTTCTGTTTCTCCTACCCCCCTTTCTTCCTCGTCTGAATCCTCAGCGTCCCCTTCCTCCTCTTCCTCTCCTTCGGTCTCTAACTCTAGCTCTTCCTCTCCCTCATCCCCTCTTAGTACTTCACGTTCTATTTCCTCTTGGTTTTCCTCCTGTTCACTTTCTTTTCTTATTTCCTTCCTAGTTTCCTTAATTATCCTCTCCTTTGGTTTGGATTTTTTTATTTTATTTTTTATTAAGTCTCCTTCGCTTCTATCTGAATCTTCCGATTGATCAATTTGACCCTCCTCTTTTTCTCTGATATTTTTTTCTACTTCATGTTCTTTCTTTTTTACTAAGATTTCTTTGTCCTTTGGTTCTTCTTGTATTTTCATTAGAAAATTCTTTGCCTTAGTAATTGTATTAATCAAATATGTCTTAAATTTGTATGTTACAAGGATTCCTTCCAACTTATGCCATTTGTACCCTATTTTTCTATCTCTCAAGATTCGAGTCAGGAATCCGTACTCCTTTCTTTTCTTCAATACTTGCAAGGGTATATCTTTATAAATTTTTACTTCTTGTCCCTCTATATTCAATGTTTCCCTTAAGCTTTGTTTTATTATTTCATCTTTCACTCTTTCCCTCGTAAAGTATATAACTATATCCCGAGGTAGTTTATTCTTCTTTGCTGTCCAGGAATCTATCCTGAACAGTTTGTCTATCTCTACATCCAAACACTCCTGATCCCATTTTATAAACTCCGCTAATGCTGGGATTATTCGGGATGCTAAGTCTTCTTCTCGAGTTTCTACCAATCCTCTGAGTTTAATACATTTATTCCTTCTGATGATTTCCTGTAGTAAGTTATAATCTTTATCTGTTTCTACTTGATTCTCTAGTATTTGGGTTCTTTTTTCCAGATTTTCCGTTTTCGTTTGTAGTTCTTTGATATCTTGGCTAATTTTATTTATATCTTTAGTTACAGAATCTAACTTAGATCCAAACCTTTCTAATTGTGTTTGTAAATCTTCCCTTATTTCTCCCTTGATTTCTTTCATTTCCATTTTCAGTTCCTGACTCAGTTTTTTAAATTCTTGCAACAGCATCATGTTTGTTTCTCCCGCTTTCACAGTCAAATCTATTGATGATCTTCTTACTTCTTGGGTCTGTGCCTTTGTTTGGGCCAAAGCTTTCCTTGATATTGGCATTCTTTATATCTATCTATCTATCTATATATGTATATATGTGTGTATAAGTATCTCTCCTTAAATGTATTAAGATTCTATTTCCTTTTTAAACCCCCCTGACAATTCCCGTAGGGTATCACCAGCATTATAGTTTTTACCCTGTATCTTGCTCAATGTAGTCTAATTATTCAATGTAATATACTTATTCAATACATTACAGTTTAAATGCAATATTTTTCTGGTTATAGATATCAGTTGTATAAACCAATTTGGGTCATACAAAAACTCTTATACACCTCTTTTTTTTCCCCTTTCCCTTTTCTTTCTTTCCTCTCTCTCCCTTTTTCTCCTTTTCCCTTCAATTACCTCCCCCCTCCGCACCTGGTCAAATTGTCAATTCCTTTACCCGCCCCTGATTTTACACAGGATCACTATTAGTTATATATTTAAAGGCAGTTTTATACAACAATATTTTGAGGCATTTTATATATCTTTGTATTTACCCAAACCTTTGTCCTTTCCCTCCCCAGTTCATATAAGTTCAATGTGTTCCTTATATCCACCTTTCTTCTCCGTCGTTCCCCTTTTTTCCTTCTCTTTCTTTCTTTCCTTCCGTTGTTTGTCCTTTCATTCCTCTTAACTGTCCCTTCTCTCTTTATACACCTCCGTTCTGCTTTTGTTGTTAGTCCATTCCTTTCATGTTGTACTCTCACTCAATCTTTCCTTCTCCTTATTCCACTTGCTCCTCCGCTCTTTCAGTTCTTTTCTCCTTTCTTATCGCCTTGAATACTTGTTATATGCTACTCTCCTCTGCTTTCTGTTTCACTCTCCCCTCCGCTCTCTCACTGTCATCCTTTCTCCTTCCAACTTCGTCCAGTATTTCTTTGTGCCTGCGCACTCTGTTTCTGGAGTCGCGGTTTTTTTAAATGTTAAAGTCACAGCCTTGTTTTTCTTTTTCTGACTCGAGTTTACTCGAGAAGTGCAAGCTTCCCCACAAGAAAACAGTCTTATTGTAAGGAGTCTTAGATGGGAAGAGGGGATTTACTCACTTAACAAGATAATCCGTTGCTATTGTTTAAAAGTGGTGGCGTCGCTCCCGCTTCCAAACAGCGGCTTCAAACTCGGGCGGGTTTATGGCATTTGGACCTTCCAGGCATAAATGTGCCGTTTTCTCTCCACCAAACCTGGAAACTAGGGTCCTCCGATGCCTCCTCTGTTTGTCTTATACCAAGGACAAAATTTACCGCTTTTTAGTTATCTCAAATATTGGCGGTTAACCCAAGTTTTAGCGGCTGGTTCTCTGGAGCTATCGCAGAGCCAGTCTTACGCCGACGCCATCGCCACCGGAAGTCCCGTCCCTCTTCTGAGATCATCAGTGTCACTTCCATTGAGCTTTGGAAGCGGCCACGCCATATTTTAAGCACGGATATTTTAAGCCCCATCCAAAGAAATATAAATTTGCAGTTCAGCTGCAGGCAACATCTTGCCAAAGCCCCAGGCTAATCCTAATTTCCAAGGCTGGCACAACCAAAATTTACCAAGGACCCTCTAACCCTTTTCCCTACCTAAACAAAGGAACGTTGCTTCCTCCCTTTGATTTGTAAAATATTAACCAATGAAAATGCTATTAGCATATCCAGAATGTCTTTGTGATTCTCTGAGCAACAGCTTAAAGCATTGTCTTCTACTCAAAATCACATCCCCAGAAGGCAATGATTTTCTACAAAAAAACCCCTTGGAAGCTCCACGCAAGTGCTCACAGTTCACCTTCCTACCTACTCCACACAACACAGTGCAGCCCTTCCACATTGGGACCCCTGCCCGTCTGGTTTCTCCTGCAACCTCATCTCATCAGGAAAAGGTGCCATATCGCCTGATGGAAATTCCCTGCTCTATCCCCCTGTCTCAATCTCTCCCACTTTATTCACTAGTCTTGTATGAATGCTTGATGCCTGAATGTGTGTGTAAATGTGGTTATTATTATTTTTCCTAATAAAAGTTATTGTTATTGTATCTAGCTTACATCTCCTCCATAGTACTGGTATAGCAGGTCACAAGGTTATTTTATTTTATTTTATTGACCAATGGCCAAAATAAAGTGTCTATCTGTCTGTCACAAGGTCCTGCAGGTACCCACCTCTTGCATTGCCAAAGCAAGTATATTAATTTTCCAAACTAATGTTGATATTTTGAGGGTCCTCAGAACCCCAGAGTGATTAGGGTAACCCCCCCCATGCACATTGCTTGAGGGTCACAGAATCATAGAATCATAGAATTGCAGAGTTGGAAGAGACCACGAGGGCCATCCAGTCCAACCCCCTGAGATGCAGGAATACACAATCAAAGCATCCCTGACCAATGGCCATCCAGCCTCTGTTTAAAGACCTCCAAGGAAGGAGACCCCACCATGCTCTGAGGGAATGTCTTCCACCGCCGAACAGCTCTGACTGTCAGGAAGTTCCTCCTAATGTTGAGGTGGAATCTCTGTTCCTGGAGCTTGCACCCATTGCTCCATGTTCCAGTCTCTGGAGCAACAGAAAACAAGCCTGCTCCATCCTCAAATGACACCTCTTCAAATACTTAAACAGGGATATCATATCGCCTCTTAACCGTCTTTTTTCCAGGCTAAACATACCCAGCTCCCTAAGTCTCTCCTCATAAGGCATGGTTTCCAGACCTTTCACGTGTAGGATGTCACTACATGTTGTGTCTCTCTTATCCAGAACTTCAAAATCTAAAACATTCCAAAATCTTTTTGAGTGCCGACATGACAGGGCATGTTATGTTTTATGTGTTTTCTGGTGGTTCAATATACACAAACTTTGTTTCATACATAAAACTATTAAGATATTGTGTATAAAATTACCTTCATGCTATGTGTATAAGGTGTGTTTGAAGCACACATTAATTCTGTCCCATCTCCAAGATGTCTCATTATGTATATACAAGTAGTCCAAAACCTGAAATATTCCAAAATCCAAAATACCTCTGGCCTCAAGTGTTTCAGATAAGGGAGATTCAACCTGTACAAACAAATAAATTATCTGAAAGTGAGGATAACACTCACTATAGAAATCAGATAAGTGATTTCAGCCAAGCCAGAATAACTCAAGAACTAATTGTTTCCTAAAAGTGATCCCCTGAAACAATGGCCACAATAGCTCCTCTTTCAATCTTAACATTTTCTGAAAATCCGTTCCCCATTCCTGTTCAGTGGTGCTGTTCCTATGAATGATATCTGGTTTCTCTAACCTGCTGGAGACTTCTGTTTTCTTGGGGGCTTCCTTTCCGATCCATTATTTGTATTTTTATTATTTTATTTTATGCTATAAAAATCCTTTGTGTCAACAGAATAATGTAGAAGGGTCTAATAGGATTTATAGTCTTTTGTAAATTAGAGTTATGGCATATTACCTGCTTCTCTTCATTCTTACCCAGCAATTTCTGGAGATAGATGGCCTTTAATGACATGTCATGGCATTACACATTTATTTATTTTAAACTCGTCTGCCATGCAAAGCCAAGTGTGATGAGAAATGATGTTTCAAAGGGGACCTCAGAGATTCGAGGAGGAGATGGGGAAGCATAGAAATTCCATTCTATTCCACTTGGCTGCAGCCAGACTGCATTTCATGGAGCAATTAGCTGCATAACAAATTAGCTCCAGGAACTGACCACCTTTGGAAAGTCTCCTGCTTTTCATCAGTTAGGGCTTGTTCATTTTGCAAAGGAGGGCCAATGGGCCATGGCACCATCATTGAGGCTGTTTAGAAGAAATGGAAGTTGATCACAGTCACATTGAACTGGAAATACAATAACTGCTCTGGAAACTTTTAAAAAAGAAATGATCAATTGATACTGATAGGATACAACAAGAGGATATTTATTGACAAAGGCAAGAGGATATTTATTGACAAGCTGGAATGTGTCCTGAGGAGAGCGACCAAAATGGTGAAAGGTCTGGGAGCCAATGTGCCCTATGAGGAGTGGCTTAGGGATTTGGGCATGTTTAGGCTGGGGAAAAGAAGGTTAAGAGGGGACATGAGAGCCATGTTTAAATATTTGAAGTGATGTCATACTGAGGATGGAGCAGGCTTGTTTTCTGCTGCTCCAGAGACTAGGACACGGAGCAATGGGTTCAAACTACATGAAAACTGAGTCCACCTAAACATTAGGAAGAACTTCCTGAGGATAAAAGATGTTTAACAGTGGAATCTGCTGCTGCCTGGGAGTGTGGTGGAGTCTCCATCTTTGGAGGTTTTTAAACAGAGGCTGGATGGCCATTGGTCAGGTGCTTCCGTTGTGTATTCCAGCATGGCAGAACAGGGTTGGACAAAATGGCCCTGCATGGGGCGATTGCACAGGGGAAGGGCTGAGCAAAGATCAACTCATACATGGGAAGAAACTTTTGGCCAAGATACTAAATCAAGGGGCTGGTTTACATGGAAGGTTTTATTGCGTTAAGTTGCGCTGTAGTGCTTTCACGCATCAGTGGTGGGTAGTTTATACGGTAATTGTTTACACAGCTATATTTTGTGGTGTTCCCATAGCCAAATGTGGTGGGGGCATGGCCAAGCATTGCAGAGGGAAAGGAATGCCATAGGAATGCCTGCCCTGGCCCCAACTCCGTGCTGAACAGCTTAGAAAGTTTTCTTCCTTGCTTGAAACAGCATTTTCTTCCAAATACAGGAAAGCCAGAGAGATAGAGGGGGGGAGAGCAGTTCAGCTTGCTACAGCCCTTCGTGAAATCGTTTCTCTCCCTCCCCCATGCACAGGAAAAAGTTGACAACTAAGGTTTTACATACTTTTGAAACAGCAGAGAAGGTGAGAAGGAATGCTCCCTGAATGAAAATTGTTGGGAATCCTTTTTGTTTGAAAACTGGCTTGCAAAATAGCAGACAGGATTTTTGCAAGTTTCCTCTAAACGCTACAGTCTTTCCTCCCTCCCTGCCCCTCTTTTAAGCCCACCCCTGCATCATCAACCAATCACAATGCAGCTGTGCTTTAACCCTTAGCGGAATGCTAGTTTACACTGCAATTAAAGCACTACATTGCAAATATACCGGCAAAAATAGCGACATGCCCTGCCACGCTATATTTGGGTGTTTTACCTTCCCCCCTTCTGAATGAGGCGATGCTGTGCTGCGATCCGTGGGAACTATGAGTTATCTTAGTGGTATATTTAGAGGAATATTTGCCCGTGTAAACCACCCCAAGGAGACAGAGTGTAACTTGACATTCAATGAATTAGCTGATGGTTGTGCATGAGTGAATGGCAACATTGAGCAACTGAATGTGCAAACAGATGTGAAATGTTCTTGTTGTGTGCCTTCAAGTTGTTTCCAACTTAAGGTGACCCTATGATGAGTCTAGCATAGAGCTTGCTTGGTAAGGTTCATTCCAAGGAGGTTTGCCATTGCCTTCCTCTGAGGGAGTAGGACTTGTTGAGGTTAAGCAGTGGATTGCAGGACTTCTGCTCAGGAAAGCGTACCACTAACACTGACTGTGGGGTTTCTACCCTTTAACCAACCAAATGCAAAGACTTCCATGATCCTCACCGCAATCATGAAGAGTGAAAGCTTTCTCTAATTATCACCTCTGCTACCAATGTCAGGACTTCCTCCTGTCCCATCAATGTGACCACCACCTATGGGGAACTTCTAGATACCTCAAGGTTCCTGTGAGATTTCATGCAACTTCTACACCCATCAGAACAACACTTCTTTATTTACTACTGCTAGCACAGACCCCTTGTCTAAACTCAGGCTTTCTGAAATTTAATGTTCCCAGAGGCCAAAAGTGTATTTAAAAAAAATATTAACAGAAGTTAAGCAGAACAAAAGAAATAAGATATTTAATACATTTCGGACACAGCTCACACTTTCTCCCAAACCCTACTCCTACCTAAATCAGACCATTAAACACTACTCATTAATTACTCATTAATTACTACTTAGATCAACCGAACTAAGTTTTAAACGGAACATGTATAAGAAATGGAAAAAGGGGGAAATCACCAAAGAAGAATTCAAACAGATAGCGAACACGTGTAGGAGTAAAGTCAGAAAAGCTAAAGCACAGAATGAGCTCAGGCTTGCTAGGGAGGTTAAGAACATTAAAAAGGGTTTTTTTGGGTATGTCCGCAGCAAAAGGAGGAAGAAGGAAATGGTAGGGCCAACTACGCGGAGAAGATGGCAAAATGCTAACGGGGGACAGAGAAATGGCAGAATTACTCAACACCTTCTTTGCCTCACTGTTTTCAGAAAAGGTAAAGGGGGACCAACCTGAGGATAAAGGTACAGAAGACACAACAGGGGAAATCCAGCACAGAATAAGCAAAGAGGTAGTACAGGAATAACTTCTTAATCTAAATGAATTTAAATCTCCAGGACCAGATGAACTACATCCAAGAGTATTAAAAGAGCTGGCAAATATAATCTCAGAGCCATTGGCAATAATCTTTGAGAACTCCTGGAGAACAGGAGAAGTCCCAGCAGACTGGAGGAGGGCAAACGTTGTCCCTATCTTCAAAAAGGGGAAAAAAGAGGATCCCAACAATTATCGTCCAGTTAGTCTGACATCAATACCAGGGAAGATTCTAGAGCAGATCATTAAACAGAGAGTCTGTGAACATTTAGAAGGCAATTCCATAATCACAAAAAGTCAACATGGGTTTCAGAGTAACGAGTCATGCCAGACTAATCTGATTTCTTTTTTTGATAAAATTACCAGCTTGGTAGATGAAGGGAACACTCTGGACATCGCATACCTTGATTTCAGTAAGGCCTTTGACAAGGTTCCCCATGACATTCTTGCAAACAAGCTTGTAAAATGTGGGCTAGACACATTAACTGTTCAATGGATTTGTAATTGGTTGACCGGCCGAACCCAAAGGGTGCTCAGCAATGGTTCCTCTTCATCTTGGAAAGATGTGACTAGTGGGGTGCCACAGGGTTCTGTCCTGGGCCCAGTGCTATTCAACATCTTTATCAATGACTTGGATGAGGGAATTAGGAGCATACTTATCAAATTTGCAGATGACACCAAATTAGGAGGAGTACCTAATACCCTGGAGGATAGGATCAAAATTCAAGATGACCTGGATAAACTGGAGAGCTGGGCCAAAGCCAACAAAATGAAATCCAATACGGAGAAATGTAAGGTACTGCACTTAGGGCGAAAAAATGAAATGCATAGATATAGGATGGGGGGGACCTGGCTGAATGAGAGTACGTGCGAAAGGGATCTAGGAGTCCTAGTAGACCACAAGTTGAACATGAGTCAACAGTGTGATGCAGCAGCTAAAAAGGCCAATGCGATTTTGGGCTGCATCAATAAAAGTATAGTGTCCAGATCAAGGGAAGTAATAGTGCCGCTCTATTCTGCCTTGGTCAGACCTCACCTAGAATACTGTGTCCAGTTCTGGGCACCACAATTCAAAAAGGATATTGACAAATTGGAGCGTGTGCAGAGGAGGATGAGTAAAATGGTGAAAGTTCTGGAAACCATGCCTTATGAGGAGAGACTTAGGGAGCTGGGTATGTTTAGCCTGGAAAAAAGATGGTTAAGAGGCAATATGATAGCCCTGTTTATGTATTTGAAGGGATGTCACGTTGAGGATGGAGCAAGCTTGTTTTCTGCTGCTCCAGAGACTGGAACATGGAGCAATGGATGCAAGATCCAGGAACAGAGATTCCACCTCAACATTAGGAGGAACTTTTTGACAGTAAGAGCTGTTCGGCAGTGGAACGCACTCCCTCGGAGCGTGGTGGGGTCTCCTTCCTTGGAGGTCTTTAAACAGAGGCTGGATGGCCATCTGTCGGGGATGCTTTGATTGTGATTTCCTGCATAGCCGGGGGTTGGTCTGGATGGCCCTCATGGTCTCTTCCAATTCTGCAATTCTATGAATTCCTGGACCTGCCTAAATGACTCTCTGAAACACCCAAATCTCATTTTCTAACTAACCACTAACTATCCCCTCTGTCAAATGTCGTTCACCAACTATCATTCACAAGCCTTAGAATCATAGAGTTGGAAGAGATCTCAACGGCCATCCAGGCCAACCCCATTCTGCCATACAGGAATACACAATCAAATCATTCCCAACAGAAGGCCATCCAGCCTGTTTAAAAACCTCCAAAGAAGGAGACACCACCACACTCCCAGGCAGCAGCAGATTCCACTCTTAAACTGCTCTGACTGTCAGGAAGTTCTTCCTAATGTTTAGGTGGAATCTCTTTTCCTGGAGTTTGAACCCACTGCTCTGTGTCCTAGTCTCTGGAGCAGCAGAAAACAAGCTTACTCTGTCCTCAATATGACATCCATTCAAATATTTAAGCATGACTATCATGTAACCTCTCAACCTTCTCTTCTCCAGGTTAAACATACCCAGCTCCCTAAGCTGCTCCTCATAGGGCGTCATGGCTTCCAGACCTCCCACCATTTTGGTCACCCTCCTTTGGATACGTTCCAGCTTCTCAATATCCTTCTTGAATTGCTTTGCCCAGAACTGGACACAGTATTCCAGGTGTGGACTGACCAAAGCAGAATAGAGTGGCACTATTACTTCCCTTGTTCAAGACACTATACTCCTATTGATGCCTTATTCAAATCCCTTTGGATATCCCCCGTTTTCCACTCACTCACTCTCAACATTTCATTCTCTCACCCCTCCGAACATTTCCTTGCCTTATTCTCCATTATACCTCTCTGGCTTTTCTTCGCAAACGAAGATTGAGGAAGAACTCATCCCGCGCTTTCTGCAAGTGCGCTCATGACTAAAAAGTCCACTAGTAAATTAAACACCATTCACCAACACAAATCCATAAGATCACATGGATTTCCAAGATCGAGTGGGGATTCAAACCCTGTCTCCTGGAGTCCTAGTCAAGCATTCATACCACTATACGACACTGGTTCTCATAAAATTCCTAGCCGTAGTGCACACACACCACATGGCACCACATGTTCAATGGCACCACTTGTAAAACTCTGCTTCCACAACCTTCAACTTCTGCACTGGACAAAAATCTCCAGTCACTTCTGTAGGAGAATTTCCACAGAGTAATTCACTAAAAGCCCTTCAGTGTAACCCCCCCCCACCGCCGACACTCCTACCCAACCATTCTCTGAAGATGCCAGCCACAGATGCAGGTGAAACATCAGGAATAAACTCTTCCAGAACACGGCCTCACAGCCCAGAAAAAAACCCAAGGAGAATCACCAAAAGCCCTCATGTGAGCCCAATCTACCCTTGATCCTAAGCATTCCCAGACTACTGCTGCAGTTTTTGAAGGCACTTGGGACTTCTTTTCTTAGAAGACGCAACAGTCTAGACACCTTTGGGAAGAAAACTATTTTTTCTACCTGTCAACTGTGCATCAAATGCTTCTGGTCCTACCATGATATTACATTCCACAGCCATTAAACATGTATTATCGTTGGAAGAAAAAGCAGAGATTAATGACCCAAAGCAGAATGATGAATTTACTATGAAAGGAAAGGTAGTCTTCCAAAGCAATCCAGCACAGCAGAAGAGCAAGAAATGTTATTATGGAGCGATAAGGAACAGAACGGGAAGGTTACAGAAGGAGAAATGAACAAGTTGTTATTATAAATGATTTTCTCTCCTGTCTTCCTCTTCCAGAAAAAGAGACAGAGAGACTGAGAGAGATTATTTAGATGACTTTGTCCCTTCTGCCTTCAGACACACTCTAGCAGATTGATAGATTTCCATATTGGACAGGATTATTATGATATGGACTCTTCTTTAATCTAATTGAAAGCAGACTCTGCCAGGCTAGGCTGACTAAACTTAGGTCAGCATTTCTCACTGGGAAATGACAAGTCTTTTGGAATAATAGCTTTGAACTTTTGAGTCATTTTAGGTGGAGGTCTGGAACTTGGGTGTACCTTAAAAGTCTAATCAGAAGTGTGTTGCAAGGAATTAGCATATTTCTGAGTGCATATCTGGCATACATTGAGTGTTTATTTCACCAAGTACAGTTGTCCCTCTGTATCCATGGATTTGGTATCCACAGATTTAAATATTCACAGCTTGAAAATATTCTTTAAAAAATAATAATCCAAAAAGCAAACCTTGATTTTGCCATCCTATATAAGGGACACCATTTTGCTATACCATTGCATATAATGGGACTTGAGTATTCACGGATTTTGGTATCCATGGAGGGTCCTGGAACCAAACCCCAGAAAATATGAAGGGACAACTGTATGTTGACACAAGTGGGTGTCTTACACTTGTATAAATTCCAGAGCATAGAAAAGTGGTCAAACATTTTTGTCCAGTGTGGAACATCTGCATTCAATTCAAGGTTGCAGAAACAGGCTTGTGCATGTATTGTGCTTGCACATGAATGCAAATTGCATATGAGTGTGTAATGCATGTTGTGCATTTCTTGCCTACCCTGATAGCCCCCATCTTGGAATATCAAATAATTGGCTATATTTAACAATTTAGCTAAGGTGGCAAACCTTGTGGTTACAGGTAAACCAGGGACACCCTAAAACCAAGGTGGCATTCATGCAAGACCAAGGGAAGGGCCTGTGGAAATTCCCCAAAACATATACTCAAGTAAGAAACAAAACACCTGGAGGTAAGTCAATCACGTTTCCACTCAGCGATAACAAGAGACCTTTTTGCTTGTGAAACAAGATTTTCTTCTCCTGCTCTCTTCAAACAAAAGACATTGCCTGTTTCCTATTCAATTCTAAAAGCATCAATCATTATGGGAGGTCTGGAAGCCATGCCCTACGAGGAGTGGCTTAGGGGACTGGGCATCTTTAGTCTGGAGAAGAGAAGGTTAGGAAGGGACATGATAGCCAGGTTTAAATATTTGAAGGGATGTCATACTGAGGATGGAGCAGGCTTGTTTTCTGCTGCTCTGGAGACAAGGACACAGAGCAATGGACTCTACCTACAGGAAAAGAGATTCCACCTAAACGCTTGTTTTCTGTTGCTCCAGAGGCTAGAAATTCTGCCTAAACATTATTAGGAAGAACTTCCTGAGGGTAAGAGCTGTTTGAAGTGGAATCTGCTGCTGCCTGGGAGTGTGGTGGAGTCTCCTTCTTTGGAGGTTTTTAAACAGAGGCTGGATGGTCATCTGTTGGGAATGCTTTGTTGTGTATTTCTGCATGGCAAGGGGTTAGATTAGATGGCCCTTATGGCCTCTTCCAACTCTATGATTAATGATTATTAGCTCTTCCAGAGTGCCCATTGTTTTAGCCTGGGAACGTCCGAGAACCATTGCATTTCACTCAAAATCCTATCCCGTCAGGGAAGTTGTTTCATATAAATATCACCCCCAAACACCATCAAATTGCTCACAGATTCCCTTCCTGTTGAGTCCATGTCAGTCTGTGTTGCAATGCACAGAGTTCCAGTCCCTTTCGACTCCTTGTCACACTGTGTAGCCAGTCCATCATCTGGACCTCTTCACTGCTGGTTTACTTCGCAATCTCCACTCTGTAGGATTGGTACAGTATAACCTGCCACCCTCTTACTCTATTCCTCTAGCCAAATGCTTCCGACTACTTTGGATAGCCTTGTGTAAGTGTTGAATGCTGAGTGTTTGTGTGAATTCTGTTGATATTATTTTCCAATAAAGATAATTTAATTGTACCTCTTGGCATAAAGTCTCCTCCTTAGTACCAGTATACATAAGTTAAAAGGGTCTGCTGTTGCCTGACCTCTTGCTGCTATAATTGAGTTAATTAAGTATTCCCCATACTCTCTCTCTGGCTTTTCTTCGCAAATGAAGATTCAGGAAGGACTCATCCTGCGCTTTCTGCATGCACGCTGATGACTAAAAAGGCCAATCCGAGATAAACAAGTCCGGTTGCAGAAAGCACAGCAAAATGTCTCCTTGGGTGATGTTTCTGGTTTGTGATTCTTTCTGCGTTGTCGTTTCTCTTCCAGACTTGTTTGGCGTGAGTTCTCAAATAAGGCTGCAGCATTGTGGATAGTGTGTCTCCATGCCTCCCAATGTGAGGCCAGGGCGGACCATTGTTGGTGATCAATTTGGCCGAGCCTGAGATGTTGTTTCAGGGAGTCCGCTTTTTTGGACTGCCCCTCTTACGCTGACCCGTGGCGAGTTCACTGTAGAGTAGTATTTTTGGGAGGCGATGGTCCTCCATCCTAGAAACGTGCCCTGCCCAGCACAGCTATGTTCTCAATACTAATATTAAGTAAATTAACTAAGTATTCCCCATACTACTATTTGGACATTAGAGGGTCCCGACAGACCCCACACAATTTGGGTAACATATTGCACATTTGGTTATGATTTGGTTACACATTGTTCAGTTGCACAATACAGCCATTCAATGCAAGAGTCAAGTAGCACATGAAATGCATAACCCCACTAGTGTAGATTTATACAATGCAACTTCAGTCGTAGGATCTCAGCCAATGGTTCGCTTGCACTTATGGAAGAGATTAACAAAGTCATCCTAGCTCATCAGCAGTTTAGAAGACATGGCCATAAGCTTCCACCTCCCCACTGGGGACCCATATCATATGCATAGTTGTACTATGGCAGAAGTGAAGATCTCATAGGCACAGACAAGCAAAAGCAAACTTCTCACAGCTGTTGCTTTCTCTGGCCATGCAAAGCTTTCTGTGGACACGTGCTGGGTAGTGGTCACCATCACAGCTGGAGGGTTGGCATGGAAGTGAAGGGTTTCCCTTAATCATCCATTTTTCATGGTGTACAGGATTTCTCCTTCCCAAAATTAGATTGTCTTCCATTATTAGTGCCATGGCTAATGAATAGGAGACAATCGGCCCATTATTAGCTTTGTCTTCATGAAAAACTTAATTAGTCTATAAGGCTACCACAATCCGTACAAAGCAACTTGAGATCTGTTGGATGTCATCCACAAAGCTCTGGACACAATCCTCTGGCAAATTCTTCTGTATAATCACAACCTATGGCAGTCACTCAGGAACACTTTATCTCAGAGGAGAGACAACTGAAAACTAGAAATCCCTCAGTGCTTGTGTGTGTGTATGGGGGGGGGAGCAGGTGGAATTGGCTGATCCTACCATGACTTTGCATTAAATAAATCTCAGTGTGTGCAGTTACACACTGACTGTACTAAACAAAACTTGGGTTGAATGTGGACATGGTGCTACTGAAGCGAGATGGCAAATGTGTATGTACAGCTCTGCACTTGCATCAGACAAAAATGTCCAACCACTTCCATAGGGAATCCCATTCACGTGTAAGACACCAACAGGATTCTCGCTGCAGGCAACTGACCTAGATACTACTTCACCTAGGAAAACTTTCCTGTTTCTGTCTTTCCCCATTCCAGATGGTAAGAGACTGATTGCTCAGTTTTGAAGTCTCCAGTCATAAAAGCAAAGCATTGAAGTCCAGGAAATACATGGTGATGATGTCATCATCATCATCATCTATTTATATACCGCCATCAAGGTACATGGCACTTCACAACATAAAACAACAAAAGACAGCCCTGCTAAAAGCACACAATACTATCTATCTATCTATCTATCTATCTATCTATCTATCTGCTTATGCACACAAACACACACAAACATACACTCACACAGTGAGGAAGAAGCAATACAAATTTAAAACTAATACAACTGTAAAATGAATTATCCAGGTAGAAATATACAAAACAATGCAATGTAATACAAAGCAAACTGACAAACACATATGGGTAAAAAAGCGATACTATCATACATATTCTATGATACAAAGACTCCCTGAAACAACATCTCAGGCTCGGCCAAATTGATCACCAACAGTGGTCCGCCCTGGCCTCACATCGGAAGGCATGGAGACGCACTATCCACAATCATAGAATCAAAGAATCATAGAATTGCAGAGTTGGAAGAGACCACGAGGGCCATCCAGTCCAACCCCCTGCCATGCAGGAAATCACGATCAAAAGCATCCCCGACACATGGCCATCCAGCCTCTGTTTAAAGACCTCCAAGGAAGGAGACCCCACCACGCTCCGAGGGAGTGCGTTCCACTGCCAAACAGCTCTTGCTGTCAAAAAGTTCCTCCTCATGTTCAGGTGGAATCTCTGTTCCTGGAGCTTGCAACCATTGCTTTGTGTTCCAATCTCTGGAGCAGCAGAAAACAAGCTTGCTCCATCCTCAACGTGACACCCCTTCAAATACTTAAACAGGGCTATCATATCGCCTCTTAACCATCTTTTTTCCAGGCTAAACATACCCAGCTCCCTAAGTCTCTCCTCATAAGGCATGGTTTCCAGACCTTTCACCATTTTAGTTGCCCTTCTCTGGATACACTCCAATTTGTCAATATCCTTTTTGAATTGTGGTGCCCAGAACCGGACACGTATTGTAGGTGAGGTCTGACCAAGGCAGAATAGATCGGCACTATTACTTTCCTTGATCTGCACACTATACTTCTATTGATGCAGCCCAAAATCGCATTGGCCTTTTTAGCTGCCACATCACACTGTTGACTCATGTTCAACTTGTGGTCTACTAGGACTCCTAGATCCCTTTCGCACGTGGTCTCATTCAGCCAGGTCTCCCCCATCCTATATCTATGGATTTCATTTTTTCCGCCCTAAGTGTAGTACCTTACATTTCTCTGTATTGAATTTCATTTTGTTAGCTTTGGCCCAGCATTAACAAAAGTAATCTTTATTTGAGAAATCAGCATATAAAAAGAAGGCATTCAGTCAGCAATTCTAACTCTCAAGAGCTATCGGAAAGGAAAGGAACAGAGTAAGGAAGTAGTTATCAGGGATGATGGGCTGTATTTACCTGTCTGAAGAAAACATGAGGACTCAGCCTACAAAGAGCTGAAGGTGGGCTCTCAAAGTGACATGGAGGATGTATGCAAGTCAGAGGCCACACTGAATGGCCAAAAATCCAGGGTTATTTTTCCCTTTTTGCCCTTTGAAGTGAGCCTAAAACAGTGGCCCAGAAGACCCTTTCCTGTATTTGATCAAAGAAATTGATCCTATCTGATGGAAGCGGGGATCTCTGATTTGTTGGGATAGCCTTGCAGTGTTGGGGAAACTGACACAAAAGGATGAGTTGGAGGAAGTGACTTTGTTAGCATTCAAGACCTTGTTTATCTCAAACCAAATTTCCCAAGCAGGAGGAAGCCTCACGGCACCAGTTTCACAAAGGCCTTCTAGATCTGCTTTTTTCCTTTTCTGTTCCTTTTCATCTGTTCTCAATGTAACTTGTGGAGTCACCTGGCTACCAGCATCTTTCATAGGAGGATGGATCCATTGTACTGGGAGTACAGAAGCAGGATCTGTAGGGTAGTAGGAGAGACACAGGGGAGAGCAGTAGTCCAGCAGATCTCTAGCATCCTCATGGAAGTAGTAGTACTCAAGATGTTGACTGAAGCCGAATTCATGCATCTGACATGGAGGAGACGGAAAATCCTTGAATGCCCTCTGTGCCGTGGAAGGCCCTAGAGCAGACATCAACCTTGCACTCTTGAATTGCGGGTGTAGAGGTAGCAGGCAAAGAACCCAGAGACTTAGAACGAGAAGGCATGTACTGGACCAGATCTTGTTTCTCTCATTCCCTCCCAATGGCCTCGGATCCCAGAAGCTCCTCTCGAGAAACAATCAAAGAGCAGGAGCTCCTGCCCTTCGATCTCAGCCTTCAGCACATGTGGTCTGCCTTCCAGCTCACCTTACATGGCCATTGGTATCTTTGATCCATTCTCATGATGTTAATTTGAAGTTCCTTTTAATTCCTTTTTATTGCGGTATAGTGGGTGCACACAACAAGTACACAGGAGGCAGAAACCTATTAGCTATTCTCTAACACTTGAAGGTCCACCCAAAACACACCTGGGCAGCTGTCAAGTATTGTTTATCATGGGTAGGAGTCGCTGCTGCTTATCTGTTGGGCTGGGAGGAAGGCAATTCAAGTGATGAAGATGCAACTGCTCTGGGCTCCCAGGGGAAGGAAAAGGGGAGTGCTCGCCTTCTGTTGGCACACCCTCATTTCTTTCCACCTAAAAGCAGAGCCACTTCTTGAGCATCTGAATGGCCTCTTCCCACCCACTCCCCTCCAACTGGCAAGCAGCAACCACCCTCCCCAGTAGCTTGGCAGCTATCCGGGCAGAGGGAGAACATGGAGCTGCACAGTTAGGAAGCATGATGCTTAGCTTGCTTGATGTAGGATGATAAGAGGTAGAGAGTGCAAAATATCGTAGAAAAGATTGAAAGGGTTGGGTATGTTCAGCCTGAAAAGAACACATGATTTCCCTCTTTAATCCATAGTTAAATCACCCAAAGAGCTGTTTGTCAGGGAACAAACTCATTTAGAAGGTGGTAGACTGTGATTAATCAGTTTCTAAGTAGAGGTTAGATGACCACCTCCTTGGGTGCTTTAACTATGGATTTCATGGGTTGGACTACTTTGGGTTGGGCTAGATGCCCTTTAAGATGCCTTCTAGTTCTACAGTTCTGTTATTCTTCCTTCCCGTGCCATTCTTCAAGTCCCACACTTAGGGCGTCCAAGTCATAGAATCCTAGAGTTGGAAGGAACCCTGTGGGCCCTCTGGTCCAACTCCCTGCTCAATGCAGGATCTCCTGCTAGAGCATCCCCAGCAGTAGGGAGCTGCCCAGCCTCTTTTTGAGGATGTCCAGAGAAGGAGACCCCACCACCACTCTGGGCAAGGGGTTCCATCATCAAGAAGCTCCTGCTAATGTTCAATCAAACTCTACCCCCTTGCCACTTAAAACCATTACACCTGGCCCTGACAGCCCTGGAGGTATTTAAAGATGGCACTCATGCCACCCCTCACTCTTCTCTTCACCAAGCTGAACATGCCCAGCTCCTTCTCCCTTTCCTCATATGTTTTTTTTCTCTCATCCTTGTTGTCTTTCTCTGAACCTGCTCCAACTTGTCAATACCCTTTTTAAAATGAGGCACCCAGAACTCAATACAGTACTCCAGATGAGGCCTGACCAGTGCAGAATATAGGGGGGCTATTACTTTCCTCCGCTTGGAGACTATGCTTCTATCAATGCAGGATAAAATAGCATTTGCCTTCTTTGCTGCGACATCACATTGCTGGCTCATATTCAATTTATGATCAACAATAATCCGAAAGTCCTTTTCACATGTACTACTGCTGAGCCAAGTATCCTCCATCCTATACCTGTGCATTTGGTTTTTGTGGCCTTAATGTAGAATTTTGCATTTGTCTCTGTTGAATTTCATGTTATTAATTGTGAAATAAGGTAAAGGGCTCCTGTCCCTTTAATGATTGCATAGTAGAGGGAATTCTATGCAAATATTAAAGGAGCAGAAGCCCTATCCCTTATTGCATTTGGTAACCCCATCCATGATTCTTCACCCTTCCTCGTCTTTAGTTTCAACAAATGAGTGCTGTAAATTTGCTGACATCCATCTTCCCCCTTTGGTCCTTTCTTTGAAGCCTGTCTTAATTTCTGGGAAACATTTGCCTTCACAGCAGAAATATCTCAAAATTTCATACTAAGGATGTACATGTGGTGTATATCTCTGCAAAGAAAAAAAAAAGTACAGTATATGCAGGAACAGAACTATCAATGAGTCCCTCAAATGATGGCTTAAATTCATAATGGCGGCTGACCTCCTCCCCTCCCATGACATCTAAGGAGCAATTATAACTTTGAAAAGGTCAGGCTGGCGGTGGATCTTTGCCACCAATAAAATTCAGCTCTGAGCTGTATTTTTTTTTATTGCCATTGATCCACTCAGCTATTGTAAATCCAATCTGGTCTATGATTTATTACACAATGAGATCCATGTATTATTTCCCCCTCCATAGTAGGATCTGATGATTTCTGGCTCATTTAGAAAGAAAGTCAATAGTACAAATCTTGTACTCAGGCTGGTACTCAGTGACCACCATGGGAGCCCTGATTCAAGCTGGCAAGCCCTTCATTTTTATTTTTATTTTAGTAGTTTCCCTTTTGATAGGAAAAACCCAGGAGCTCTGCTGCGGGGGAATCATACTACAGGAGGATTGTCAGTGTCCTGTTTCCGGGTGCCAAGTGCCCAGATAAGGTCACCCTTAGTTTCAGAAGCAAACCCATCTAGTCCAGGGTTGCACATGGAGGGTCCCAAGGAGCAGAGGGGTGGTCCAAGCCTAAAAAAACAGGCCCAACAGGATCAAAAGTCACTCAAGGAATAACTATAAAGAGTCCCAAAAAGCAAGGCAAGGTTCAAGAAACTTAAAAAAAAGAACAGGGCCCACCACAATGCCAGGGATCATAGAAATGTTATTCTATGGCACAGAAGTTGCCTGGGCTGGGCTAATTTATAGCCAGCTCTAACTTAGCCCAGCTAGCCTCCTTAGCCCAACATTGTCCTTTTAAGGTGGGCCATGCCTTGCCTGTGCTTTTTTTCCTACAGTTTCCATCTGTGGTGCTTCAAAGACAGTAGTAGCTCAGCTTTCAACATACTCTCTCTCTTCAGGGTCAGCATGTGATGGTCCAAGCTCTTCTTCTGTTACCCTGCCCTTCTACCCATCCCTGCAGGATTCCATAACTGGAAATATTGGAAAATTTTCAGGGCCATGTTGACTGTACGGTTAGGCAGACTGGAGGGCAGTCAAAGGTCACAATGACCTGAGATGTGTCTACAAATATAATGGTGGGAAAGCCCAGTTGGGATTAAGTGGAAAGGCCCTAGAGTGAACAACCCAGTCATTAAGGGGTGTATGCTAATCCTTTCTCCTACCTCTGGATGTCGCAAGCTAGAATTCAATCAGGCAAATAAGTGACCTTTCCTAATTCCATATCCTAAAGATATCTCTCCTCACACCCCCTCCTGTCCAACTTTGCAAGGTCGTTGCAAAACCATCAATGTGTTAGCATTCCAGAAATTAAAGCATTCAGTTGAGTTTTGGTTCTTTTTGTCCCTCCTGTGGGGGAGCTACTGTATCTAGACATTGTTATAGCCAGCATGCACCTCCAAGGCATGAAATGGGCTATAAATATCACAGCACCAACCATACCAAAGTGCCAAAGTGTGGTGCTACAGAAGGGCTGGCTACTCTCTTTCTTGATGCGATGTGGATTGGAACCCCCTCCCCCTGTACCACCTTCACATGCCAATCTCAGGATCTTCACTGCATGGAACTCTCTTCTCTCTGAGACTGGTAACCATCACTCACTTCCTGGATCTCTCTCTCTCCAACCCTTCATGTTTCCTCTTGGATAACCATAAGAGTACATATTCTTGTGTGTTAACCTATATTATTCCAATAAAATTCTTTATTTTACTTTAACTGGTCTCTCCTCTACTGTTAGTACTAAATATAAACTGGACTGACTATGTGACGAATGTTGCTGTCCTTGAGCAAGCAGGGATCACCAGCATTGAGGCCATGATATTGAGAACGCAGCTGTGCTGGGCAGGGCATGTTTCTAGGATGGAGGACCATCGCCTCCCAAAAATAGTTCTCTACGGTGAACTCGCCACGGGTCAGTGTAAGAGGGGTGCTCCAAAAAAAGCGATGCAAGGACTCCTTGAAACAACATCTTAGGCTTGGCCAAATTGATCACCAACAATGGTCCGCCCTGGCCTCACATCGGGAGGCATGGAGACGCACTATCCACAACGCTGCAGCCTTATTTGAGAACTCACGCCGAACAAGTCTTGAAGAGAAACAACAACGCAGAAAGAATCACCACCCGGAAACATCACCCAAGGAGACCTTCTGCTGTGCTTTCTGCAACCGGATTTGTTTATCTCAGATTGGTCTTTTTAGTCATCAGCGTGCTCGCAGAAAGCGCAGGATGAGTCCTTCCTGAATCTTCGTTTGTGAAGAAAAGCCAGAGACAGAGAGAGAGAGAGGTGAAAAGGTCCCCAAAGTTACCCTCCCCTCACAAGCTTCCTGTATGAGCTAATAATTCCCCCAAATATCAAAATAGAAGCTGGCATCATGGGTGTGGCTCCAATGCCCCCCCCCCTTTAGGGTAACACTTCCAAAACAGGACTGCCAATTTCCTCTGGCTTTGACTGAAGCTTGTTATCTAGAGCTTAGTCCTTGCCCATCCTTATCTGAGGAGGCCTCTTCCAGGTAGGATATGACAGTAAGAGACAGAGTGTCTTCCTAACATGCTGTGATATATATAGAATCACAGAACTGTAGAGCTGGAAGAGACCACAAGGGCCATCCAGTCCAACCCCATCCTGCCATGCTTCTCCCCCTGCTCTAGAATATTCTTTTTTTAAAAGATGAGCTGAGCATAACTGGACACATGAATTTGTGTAAAGGAAATATAATACTGGCATTATTATTTTCTGTTCCTTTTCTAATTATGGCCAACATAGAATTCACCTCCTGTGGAGAACCAAGCTACTACTAGGTTGGCATTTTCACTGAATGACCAATGAAAGCTCCAAAATCTTGATCAGTGCTGCCACCTCAGATCTCATCAGTTTATATGTGAAGTTGTGATTTTTTTGCTCGAATATGCATCACTTTACACATGCTTGTGCAAAAGCTCATATTTGCCACTTTACTATCCATTTTCCCAGAAAAATCCTTCCGGACTTCTTCAGTTTTTGTTCTCATGACCCTTAATAACACAGTGTTGTCAGCAAACTCACTCTTCAACCCTAACCCCAGTTCGTTGTAAATAAGTTAAAATGCACCAGTCCCAATTCAGATCCCTGAGGGGCCTCCCTGCTCATATCTCTCCACTGCAAGAATTGACCATTTGCTCCTACCCTCTGTTTCCTGTTCTTTGGCAGCCTCTTACCCAATGACTGATTTTATCAAAAGCCTTTCGGAAGTCCAAGTAGATAATGTCTACCAAATCACTGCTGTCCATGTATTTACTGACATTTCCAAAGAATTCTAAAAGGTTAGAGGAGAGAGGATTGACCTTTGCACCCTTGCCAATCTAGCCCAGCATTGTCTATTCCAGCCTTTCTCAACCTTTTTATCCTGGAGGAACCCTTGAAATAATTTCCAGGTCTCAGAGAACCCCTGCATAAACATTATTCTATATACTTCTATTGCTCCCCCCCCAACATTGTTACATGCCAGTCTTGCAGCCACAATGTTGCAAGTTCGATCCCAAGGGCTCCAAGGTTGACTCAGCCTCCCATCCTTCTGTAAGTCGGTAAAATGAGTACCCGGCTTGTGGGGGCAATTAGCCGACACACATTGGAAACCACTTAGTGCCTAGCACGCTATAAAGCGGTGTAGATGTGTAAAGTGCTATCATTTAAACAATTTGAGAGCCTTTGTGGCTGAAGAGCAGGTTATAAATACATAAATAAATAAAAATAAATAAATTATGCAACACCATCCTGAATGTCAACATTGTGCAATCACTTCTCTATCTGCAAACATGCCTGCTGATTGTTTCCTTGTACAATAGGGAATGTGAAATGCCTGTTTCCACACTTGCAGTGAATCATGAAGCACCTTGAAAGCATTAACAAATAGCCACACCCCATCCAGGAATGCACAAGCTCATGTGAAGTACATTCATCACACAATGGCCAAAAAGTACAACCACATGTGTAAGGGAGCTTAGATATGTCTCTAACACCAGTTGGAGTCCAGATGTGTGTGGTGGTACTATTAGTTGGGGGGGGGGGAGGTGTCACTGATGACAGGATTTGCCCAGTGACTGGAAATGTCTGGCTGCACTTACACCTTTAAAAAGAGTTAGATCAAATCCTTCACCAAAATCCTATTGTTAGTCCTGATTAGAGCAGAGACACTGAATCAGTTGGATTTACCTAAGTGTTAACTTACTGTTTAGCCATTGATTCAATAGGCCTACTCTAGATGGGCCTAACAGGATTACAGCTGTTCTCTAGAAGCGGACTTGTCTGTCTGCCACTTACCTACCTTTCTGCTTGTCTGTCTTATCTACCTGATTGATCTGTCTATCACCTGTTTTCTCTGCCTGTGTCCGTATGTGCCTACAAGTGGAACTAGTATGTTTCCTGAGCTGAGATTGTCAGATACTGAAGGAAATCATCCAAGGATGGTTAACCCCTTTATGTCCTGTATGTAAACTGTCCAAAGTGACCTCTGGATTAGAAGGAGATTATCAGATGGGAACAAAAAGAGCATTCCCATCCACAATCTCCTCTCCTGCCCCTCTCCTATCCCTGTCCTGGTACGAGAACAAAATGTTTCAGGACCTACCTTATTCCCACTTCCACAGTGGCTTCCAGGCAGCTCTAACGGAGCTCCATTTACTTCCTGGAATGAAATCCTGCTGGTTCTCACGAGAAGACGAGAGCGCAGGAAATTCAAAAATAAAAACCCTAGTAAAAAAGAAAAAGTAACAGCAAGCACAAAAACACACTTAAAACTTTACAAGTAGAATCATAGAATCATAGAATTGCAGAGTTGGTACAAAAAAGTGTGTCACTTACCTGGATGCCCCGATCTCACCAGGAAATGTTCTGGCATGGACCTCCCATTGATTGCTGGGATTGTGCCAGTGAAAAGGGCACCTTTTCACTCACAGGACATTCCATGACAGAAATGGGATGGGGGATCCATTGATGGCTTAGCCCATCGATAAAAAGCAGTGCCAGTGTAACGAGAGATGAATGGGAGCATTACGAGACGGGAACAGTGTCATGTGAAAGGGAAGCCAGCGATCTCCCGGCATCGTGATAACACCATATTTAGAGCATCTGATAATCTCCCCAAAGAGTCAGGTGTTATGGACAAGACCAGGGATGGACACGTGTGGAGGACATGGGAAAAAACTTTTGTAGCTTTTGTACCTGATGTACCATCACTTCCCCACCCCAATTGCAAAATGAGCAGCTGAAAAAAAAACCAGAAGTTAGATTTCATGTTTCAACCATTTTGAGCTGATTTTCATGTGTGGGGGACATTGCAATGTGGAAAGGGTGTTTGTTGGAGCTGTTGTTGTTGCTATGTGCCTTCTAGGGCACCCTTCCCACACGTCAACATCTCACCAACCTTCCGAAAACATAACTCACTGAAAGACTCCTAAACAGGCTGAGTTGTGGAGAACTGAACCACTGCTCACATAATGTGGGATGTTACAAAATTGCTCCGTGGTTGAAATCCTACATCATGGAAGTGGAATGTATTTACACACATGCAGTTACATAATAATTATGCATTAGTGAATTGCAACACTGTGTAACTGAATGTACAAACCAGTATGAAATGCACAATTGCAATGTTCAATGTACGTCTTCCATGTACAGTGCACAATAGCACTGCATGAGCAAAGGCACCACATGTGCAAATCTGCTTCTGCAATCTTCAAATGAATAAGGACTTACACACTGGACAAAAAATGTTCAGGCATTTCTCTAGGGAAATTTATGTATGTGTAAATCACTAAAAAGAGGCCAGACCATCTCTTCCCCAGATCTGTCTATGGATGGAAAGCTCTAGTTGTTAACTGCCATCAGATCAGCTTTGATATATGGTGACACTTTGAATGAGAGACCTCCAAAACACCCTATCATCAACAGCCCTGCTCACGTTCTGCAAACACAGGGCAGCCATGGCTTTCTTGGTGGATTCTATCAACCTGCAATGTGGTCTCCCTCTTTTCCTATTGCTTGGTACTTTACCAAGCATTACCATCTTTTGTAATGAGTCCTGCCATCTCAGGATATATCCTAGGTACAATAACTCCACTTTGGTTATTTTAGCTTTTAGGGAAAGTTCAGACTTGACTCGTTCTTAGATCCATTCATTTGTCATTGTGGTGGTCTATGGTATTCGCATAACTTGTCTCCAACACCATATTTCAAGTGCATTGATTTTCTTCCTATCAGCTTTCTTCACTACCCAACTTTCACAATCGTACATAGAAACTGGAAATGAAATGGTATGGACAATCCTGACTTTGATATTCAATGATATATCTTAACATTTGAGGATCTTGTTTCATTCCTTCCTAGGTGCCCATCCAAGCCTAGAAAGCCTTCCTAATTATTTCTCATTTTTTGACTACAGTCTTCATTTTGCTTTGCTCTCTGACCCATTTGTTGGTCATTTCAGCAGTCCATGGGATCTCTAGGACTCTTATCCAGCAACACATTTGGAAATCAAGAGGAAGCCCCACACTTGGGCAGATTTGACATTCTAGACGGTCTTCAAGCAACTGAGGGATGGGTCATCTCTCTTCCTACTCTGTAAGAAGGAACTCCTGTTCATTTCAATTCTTCATTAGCATGAGCTCACTTTATAAAACATGAGGATATTTTTGCTCTTGAACCATGTAGTAGTGAGGCATAAAAGGACCGACAAGTGCGTTGGAACAAAGCACACACAGGAAAGAATGGGAACAGCTTCTCTGTTCCAAATGGAACCTGCCTCCTCTTTTTCTTCCATTCAAATCCGTTTCCAATCATTTCACTGCCATTGTGAACTATTATTTCTAGCTATGCAAACCACTATAAAGAGACTAATGGATTCCTTGAGGGAAAATGTACATGTAGGACCAGCTCTCTGGTTTCTTAACAAAAAAATTTAAAAAAAATGGAGGTGGGAAGAAAGAAGCAATTACTGCAGCTTTTATTTAAGATTGCCTTTGCTGAATCTGTTACAGTTTGTGGAATAAAAGGCTACCTATTTGAGCTTTTACCTAATGGTTTGCTATTAGCATTCACTTTAAATAGAATTGTCACTTCACCTGGATGCTAGATTTCGACATGAGGAAGAAAGCACATGGCTCTCCTATCTGGACATCCTCATCCATAGCTCAGGGTCCCAGAGATTGTGCAAAAGCAGGGGTGGGCAACTCTGAGAGACCTTGGAGGGACACACCCACCACAGCATATTTTTGACTGAATTAATTAATTAATTAAGATAAACTCCACCTTTCTCCTGGGGTAGGATCCAAAGCTGCTTACAGTAATTTAAAACAAGATTAAGTTAAACTCTTATTTTGAAAAAAATATATATAAAAAGCATTAAAACATGGTGAAAAAAATAGTTAAAAACACATTTAAACATAATTGCTAATAAAAGATAAGAACACAGTACATCAGACACGCTTCTTCTGCTTCTTGTTAACTGTCATCAAGACAACTTTGACTTATGGTGACCCTATGAATGAAAGACCCCCAAGTCACCCCATCATCAGTAGCCCTGCTTGGGACTTGCAGACTCAGGGTTGTGGCTTCCTTGACTTGGGTCCATTCATCTGAGATGCTGTCTTCCTCTTTGCCTATGGCTTTCTACCTTACTAGTGAGTCCTGTCTTCTCATGATACAGCCAAAGTATAACAGTCTCAGTTTAGTCATCTTGCCTTCTAGGCAGATTTCAGGTTTGATTTGCTCTAGACCAATTTTTTTGTCTTTTTAGCAGCCCATGGTATCTCTACGAGGTCTTTCTATTAATTAATGAGACTGATACAATAATCTATCTTTATTTATATGTATTACAATTGTAATGCTTGTCCCCTTCAATATACTCCACGTTCACACTCACGCCGACGCAATCTTGTTTTCCACTGGTCAAAGGCATGGAGCAGATCAGTTTCTGTCAGTTGTTTCAACACATCTGCCATTTTCTTCTTTACTGACTCAAAATGTGTTCCTTTAAACACCCATTTCACTTTAGAGAAAAGAAAAAGCCGTATGGTGCCAAATCTGGTGACTATGGAGGATATTCAAGTGTAGTAGTGCTCTTATTGGCCAAAAACCACTTCACAGAAAGTGAACCTAAGGCAGCTTCTATAAAACAAATTAAAATACCATATATACCATTAAAATATTTAAAATAGAATAGTTGAAATCAGATTAAAACACAATATACAGTTGTCCCTTCATATTCGCTGGGGTTTGGTTCCAGGATCCCCCCGTGGATACCAAAATCTGTGAATACTCAAGTCTCATTATATGAAATGGCCTAGCAAAATGGTGTCCCTTATATAAGATGGGAAAAACCAAGGTTAGCTTTTTTTATTATTATTTTTTAAATAATATTTTCAAGCCGTGAATACTTAAATCCGTGGATACGGAGGGACAACTGTAATATAAAACAGATACAAAACTAAAAGAGACAAAATAAAACATGCCCTGCTGCTTATACATTAAAAGTCGGCTTAAAAAGAAGTCTTTGCCTGCCAGTCAAAGCAAATCAGGGAAGGGGCCAGCCGAGCCTCCCACGGGAGGACGTTCCAGAGGGTGGGAGCAGCCACCGAGAAGGCCCTCTCTCTCCCACGTCCTCACCAACCAAGCCTGTAATGGTGGTGGGACCGAGAGAAAGCCTTCTCCTGCAGTACTTAAAACCCTTCAGGTTCACAGAGGGAGATCCAGTCTTTCAAATTAGTATTCATAGAAACATAGAGTATTCTTTAGTATTCATAGAACCATAGAGGAACAGCTTAGGGAGCTCGGTATGTTTAGCCTGGAGAAGAGAATGTTAAGAGGGGACATGATAGCCATGTTTAAATATATGAAGAGATGTCATACTGAGATTGGAGCAAACCTGTTTTCTGCTTCTCCAGAAACTAGGACACGGAGCAATGGGTTCAAACTACAGGAAAAGAGATTCCCCTAAACATTAGGACAAACAGATAGCGCACACGTGTAGGAGTAAAATCAGAAAAGCTAAAGCGCAGAATGAGTTCAGGCTTGCTCGAGAGGCTAAGAACAATAAAAAGGGTTTTTTGGGATATGTCCTCAGCAAAAGGAAGAAGAAAGAAATGGTAGGGCCACTACGTGGAGAAGATGGCAAAATGCTAACAGGGGACAGAGAAAAGGCAGAATTACTCAAGACCTTCTTTGCCTCAGTGTTTTCAGAAAAGGAAAAGGGGGACCAACCTGAGGATAATGGAACAGAGGACACAATAGGGGAAATCCAGCTCAAAATAAGTAAAGAGGTAGTACAGGAATACCTTCTTAATCCAAATGAATTTAAATCTCCAGGACCAGATGAACTACACCCAAGAGTATTAAAAGAGCTGGCCAATGTAATCTCAGAGCCAATGGCAATAATCTTTGAGAACTCCTGGAGAACAGGAGGAGCGTGGTGGGGTCTCCTTCCTTGGAAGTTTTTAAACAGAGGCTGGATGGCCATCTGTCGGGGATGCTTTGATCAAGATTTCCTGCGTGGCAGAATGGGGTTGGACTGGATGGCCCTTGTGGTCTCTTCCAACTCTGCAATTCTATGATTCTATGATTCTATGACTGGAGGAGGGCAAATGTTGCCCCCATCTTCAAAAAGAGAAACCCCAGCTGGACACAGCATGGGCTATTATTAACCTAACAGAATGGCACTGCCCATCTCTGATCTAAGCTCCAGTTTTTCATGATGAGTCTTTTCTCCTTCCCTTGGAGACCCTCAAAAGCAGGCTGAAACCCAGGAGATTATCAGACGAGGCTAATGTGGTGCCGTAATGATGCCAGAGAAATGCAAAAGGATGCCAATATCAGATGATGTTTTCCTTTTGTATTCCACTGGCGTCATTATGGTATTTTTTTCTATTGACAGGCCGAGCCATCAATAGATCCCCAATGTCATTTCTTGCCTGTCGATGCAAGAAAAGGTAAGTGTGGTGGGGAGTGTTATTGTGCCAGGACAGGGGTGGGATCGGCAATCCTGGGAGAGGAACACTTTTTGCATTCCTATCTGAGAATCTCCCCAGGCACTGGCAACAAGCAGAAGATAATATGAGCCCATGATTCTACATCCTCAAGGACACTGACTGTGCAGCTCTCATGGGCTTGTGCATGAACGGTGCTGGGTGTCTTGTCAAGCAACCTGTTCCATGACATGTTAAGACATCATCACAAACTATTCAACTCCTCAACAAAAAAGTATCTTCAATTAAAACAACAGTTGCATAGGGTATCCCTGCTCCAGCTCTCTTCTTCAGCCTTGTTGGAAATGGTTCATTGAGCTGTATGAAACTGCAGCAGTAATTTAATAAATAGCATTTAATTAGATGTAATAAATTAGTGTCACACAAATATTTGCAGAGTTTCTGTTTGTGGTACGCCTGAGATAATTAACAAAATATTGGAACCAGTTCAGGCTGTCCTCCCTTCCCTTTTCTTCATGTTTTTGTCTTTCTCATTGTCTTTTGTGCCAAAGAGAATAGGGAGGAATAAATTATGCACTCTGTGTGTGGGTGTGTGTGCACATGCGCACATGTGCATGTAGACGCATGCATGTGTGTTTGAGGGGAGAATCTGATCTTATCAAGCTTTTTATTAATAGCTCTTCTTTCCCTTTTGAATATGTATTACTGATGTGCGCCCAGAACAGCAAACAGCATAAAAGAACTTGGCCCTGAGCCTTTAGCGCTGCAAACAGTAGGGTCACACCGCTGATTATCTCTTTCATTTTGAACAGTTTTATATGCTAATTTGGGTGGGCTGAACATACAGATTGGAACAAATCAAGAGCCCTGGCACACACAAGGAAAAATGAAGCTGGTTGGGATATGTTTTTTTCTCACCCATTGATTTTTGTTTTCAAGACTGTGTGAAGCAGAAGGAAGAATCCGCCTCACTACTCTCCTGTGCCAACTTGGCACCCTGGCAGAAGTATCCATTCACGTGCCCTTAAAACCTCTGCAGATTCAGCCCAGGGTAACCCAGTTTTTCTTCCCATTGAATGATGGATTCTGCAACCAGCATAAAGTGTATGAAGGTTTAAATCCTGTTGGTGTCATTTCCTGTTATTGTGTGTCTTCAAGGTCTGGAAGCTATTATGCCCTATGAGGAGCAGCATAGGGAGCTGGGTATGTTTCGCCTGGGGAAGAGAAGGTCAAGAGGTGAAATGGTAGCCATGTTTAAATATTTGAAGGGATGTCATACTGAGGATGGGGCAACCTTGCTTTCTGTTGCTCTAGACACAAGGACACAAAGCAATGGAATCAAACTACGGGAAAAGAAATTCCACCTAAACTTTAGGAAGAACTTTCTGACAGTAAGAGCTGTTTGGAAGTGGAATGCACTGCCTGGGAGTGTGGTGGAGTCTCCTTCTTTGGAGGTTTTAAAACAAAGGCTGGATGAACATCTATTGGGAGTATTTTGATTGTTTATTCCTGCAGAGCAGGATGGGTTGGACTGGATGGCCCTTGTGGTCTCTCCCAACTCTATGATTCTATGATTTTGACAGGGGTCCATCAGTGTGACAGGGCTGGATTTCATTCAGTGGTTTGGACCTCTTCATTAGTCCCAACTAAAGAAGACTTATTGAATCGAAAAGGTCCTATATGTTCATACACCATTCAGCAATTGAATCAATGGGTTGCTCTAGTTTGGACTATCCAGAAGGATCAGGACCCATTTAATGATTGACGCATGGAATAACGAGATAAGACACAGAAGATTGGGATGAAATACTGGCCACTTTATTGTTATCTTACCTATTTATTTGTTTATTTCTTAGGGTATGTGAACCAATAGGGGGAGACCCAATGCGGGGGCAGCTGGAGCAGATGGTCACATGTGACCTATCCCCCAGCTTCCCAGGGCGACTCATCTGAGCTCCGAAGGGGATCCCGGTGCCTGGGGTTCCCTTTGGGCGCCATCTGCTGGAAGGCCTGGCACCAGGTCGCAAATCCTCAAGCCTTGTAGCTTCTGAAGAGGATTGCAACCCAATCCTGGCCCCAAGGATAGCCTACCTTGCTGCACCCCATCCATTAAGATGCCGGTACAGTTCAGTAAGGTGCATCCTTCCACTCAATTTGAGGTTGCCATAGGTGAATGCCAGATCCTTGTCTCCCCACTCCTTGCCACAGATAAGGGGCAAGTGCTCTGCCTGAACCCCGCCCCTGCCTCCTCCTAGCCAGGGCGTGTCTATGCCCTGGCCAACCCCTGTGCTCGTCTCCCTGCCCATCATTAAAACACCTTCCCCGGATCTACCATTCTTAAAGATCCGGTGTGTGTGTGTGTGTGTCTGGTCTCCTGAATGTATCCAAGAAGTAGTAAGAAACCTGTGGCACCGTCAGTGATGGTCTCATGGCATATTCTGCAATGGTCTTGTCCAGAAGAGCTGGTGCTGCAATAAAATCATGCATCTCTGTGGGCTCCACATGACATAATGCACATGGAGCCCACATGCCCCATAATGCATGTGGAGCCCTCCCAGCAAACAGGGTGTCACTCCAATCCTCTTGGGGCATTAAACTATGCTACTCTGAAAGCTTTTCCTGGTGCTGTAGAAGGAGACTTCAGAAACTGAAGTCCTCCTAGCCTTTGATGATGTCTTGATATAGGAGAGCACTTCAACCCAAAAGTCTACTGTTAGACACACCACCTCTCCAACCCTTTATTTAGGAAAAGAAATGACCATGAGAGCCACAGAATGTGTAGAAAGGGAAATCAAAACAATCAGAGTCTCCACAGCAACCCCCTCCAAGACAATCAAATTTTTGGCATGGTTTTTTGTGAGGAGAGGCTAAAGCATTTGAATGGAAAATTTCGACCTGTGTCCTATTGGTTGCTCCTAACTGGAGAAGACTCCCTGAATCAATTATTGATTTGCAAGTCAACATGTAGGGAAATGCTATTGATTCAATTGGTCTTCTCTAGTTGGAACTGACAATAAGACTCAAGCCATACCCTCCTTCTCTGTGTTTGGGCATGGAAATTCATGTCCCCTGCAACACTTTTTCTTCTGATGCACCTCTAATTCTCTGCAATGTGTTATCAAGTGAACAGAAATATTATGGTTGCAAAATGAGCTGTGGACATAGGTTGGGTGGGAAGTCCCTCATGTCACCAAAGAGCATCTGTCAGACAAGACCTGTCCCCAGTTGAGTAAGGAGAGGTTGCCATAGCAACAGGCAGAATTTGCCTGTGAGAAAGCAAGGGAGAAGTTGACAATAAGGAGGAAGTAATTAAAGCAGCTTAAAGAATAGACAAATTAATTGTTTATGAATTATAGATGGCCCAATAAGACCTCTTTTGAATCATTTCCAAAGCCAAGACACAAAATGAAAAACAAGGAGACACAGTGTAACCTTATATTCATGGAGTTACCATGATGATTCTGCACTAGTGAAATGTAACACTGTGCAACTGAGTGTGCAAGCAATGAAAAATGCACAATTACAATGCACAATGCACATGCTTCTGGTGGAGGAGGGTCTGCCAGCTTTTGTGGTAGACATAACCATTAATTCTAGATGTCATTCTGGTAGATGAATTTATGTTTAGGTCATACCTTTACGTCATTTCAAAAATGATGTAGAAGGAAAGGACTTTGTTAACAATCTGTCTCAGTTAACAACTTGTTGCTGTTTCTTCGGGGTGGATTTGATGAGGGCTTTCATCCACATACTCTCAGGAGAAACATTTCTGCTATCTCTTCTGTTCTTCTAGCTAAACAACAGCAGAGGTTGTCATCTCATCCTCTCAGCAGAAGATATTTGAGAGTGGCCTCCTTACTCAAGCTGACAACTATTCACAATTACCTTATGTGGGATCTTCCCAAAGTTCTTAATGCATTAACTAAACCTCCTTTTGAGCATTTAAGACAGGTGCCTCTCAGATTTCTTTCTTGAAAAGTCTCCCTTGCAGCCATTCCGTTAGAACTTGGTGCCATGTCGGCATACAAAGTGATGTGCAGTCTCCTGCCAGGGAGAAGAAGGAGAGCAGCTTCTGGAGAGCCATTTTGAGTGGGTGAGTTTGAATTTTGTTTAAACTGTTGGGAGAGGCTGCTTGTTGCTGAGGGGGGTGGAGCTTGTGTGAGTCACACCTGTGAGTCACTCGGGGAATTTGAGTGGCCAAACAAAAATACAGCATACCTAAAAGTACAGCTTAGAGTTCTCAGCATTAACTAAGAGTTCTAAAAGCTCTCACCATGGACATTGAGGGGGTTGCTGCGGTCACCTGCAACACTTGTGGGATGTTTGTCTCCTTGTCTACAGACATGGGGAACTTCACATGCACCAAGTGCAAGCTGGTAGCCCTTTTGGAGGAGAAAGTCCAGCAGCTGGAGACAAGGGTAGCTACGTTTCAACAGATTCGGGAGCAAGAGGTTTTCCTGGACAGAACAGAACAAACAGTCTTGGACAGGGACTGCACAGAGGAACTGGCTGAGCAGGAGAGGGTCACTCCACAGACAAAGGAGGTTGATAGCTGGAGGAATGTCACACACAGAACAAGAATATCCAGGGATTCTTCAAGCAGCTTGCAGCTACAGAATCGATTCAAAGCCCTCTCCCTTAACAAGGACAATGAGGAAGAACAGCATGGACAGACTTCAGGGGTAGAGCAGGGGACCTTGAGAGTACCACTGCGAGGAACAGCAGCTGTGAAGCCTCAGCGGAGGCGTGTGGTGGTGGTGGGAGACTCCTTGCTGCGGGGAACAGAATCAGTAGTTTGTGGGCCTGACAAGATGACTCGGGAGGTGTGTTGTCACCCTGGGGCAAAGATCTGTGATGTGATGGAGAGGCTGACAAGACTCGTCAAGCCTACGGATCATTACCCCTTCCTTTTGGTCCACGTGGGAACCAATGATACTGCAAGGCACAGCTTTCCCAAGATCAGAAGAGATTATGAGGCCCTGGGGAGGAAGCTGAAAGAAATGGATGCACAGGTTGTCATCTCGTCTCTTCTGCCAGTTGAAGGGCATGGTCCAGGAAGGGAGAGGAAAATAGCCGACATAAACAACTGGCTCCGTAGATGGTGTCGCCGAGAACAAATTGGATTCTTGGATCATGGACTGCACTTCCATGCGGGGGGACTTCTGGCAAGAGATGGGGTGCATCTTACAACAGTTGGAAGAAACATTTTTGCCAACAGTCTCAAGAATTTGATCAGGAGGGCTTTAAACTGAGTCATATGGGGGAGGGAGACAGTATTCTGGAAGGCAAAAATGCTGGAGAAAATAGTCAAACGGTCATAGAGGGAACAAAGCAAACAGCGCAAGGACCCAACAGTGGAAGCAAAAAAACTTGCACAGGCAGCAAGTAAAGGGAACACATGGTCTTAGATGTCTCTACACTAATGCACAGAGCATGGGAAATAAGCAAGATGAACTTGAACTCTTTGCACTACAAAGCAAATATGATATAATAGGCATTACTGAAACCTGGTGGGATGAGTCTCATGATTGGAATGTAGGATTAGAGGGGTATAACCTTTATAAGAGAAACAGGCCAACCAGGAAAGGAGGAGGAATAGCATTATATGTCAGGGATATTTATACCAGTGAAGAGATCCATGACAGCAATACTGGAAGCCAGGTGGAGATCATCTGGATAAAAATTAAAGGGGAGAGAAACAACAGGGATGTTATTGTGGGACTCTACTACAGACCCCCAAGTCAGATCCAAAACTTCAAGGTCTTGCAAATTCCTTACTTGCCTGGAAGACAATTTCATGGTCCAAAAGGTGGAAGAGGCAACAAGGGGGGTCAGCTATTTTAGATGTCATCCTAATCAACAGGGATGACCTGGTTAATGGGGTGCAAGTGGTGGGATCCTTAGGTGAGAGTGATCATGTTCTCCTGGAGTTTGTTATACAATGGAAAGGAGAAGCCAGGCATAGTCAGACATGCATTTTCAACTTTAGGAGAGCTGATTTCAATAAACTCAAAGAAACACTGGGGGCGATCCTATGGTCAGGAACACTAAAAGAGAAGAGACCTCAAGATGGATGGGACTTTCTCAAAAGGGAGATACTGAAGGCACAATTTCAAACAGTATCATTGAGGAAGAAAAATGGGAGGCGTCTCAAGAAACCAGGATGGATAACTAAAGAATTTAAACGGAACATGTGTATGAAATGGAAAAAGGGGGAAATCACCAAAGAAGAATTCAAACAGATAGCGAACACGTGTAGGAGTAAAATCCGAAAAGCTAAAGTGCAGAATGAACTCAAGCTTGCTAGAGAGGTTAAGAACAATAAAAAGGGTTTTTTGGGTATGTCCGCAGCAAAAGGAGGAAGAAGGAAATGGTAGGGCCACTATGTGGAGAAGATGGCAAAATGCTAACAGGGGACAGAGAAAAGGCAGAATTACTCAACACCTTCTTTGCCTCAGTGTTTTCAGAAAAGGAAAAGGGGGACCAACCTGAGGATAAACGAACAGAGGACACAATAGAAGAAATCCAGCAAAGAATAAGCAAAGAGGTAGTACAGGAATACCTTCTTAAACTAAACGAATTTAAATCTCCAGGACCAGATGAACTTCATCCAAGAGTATTAAAAGAGCTGGCCAATGTAATCTCAGAGCCAATGGCAATAATCTTTGAGAACTCCTGGAGAACTGGAGAAGTCCCAGCAGACTGGAGGAGGGCAAACGTTGTCCCCATCTTCAAAAAGGGGAAAAAAGAGGATCCCAACAATTATCGTCCAGTTAGTCTGACATCAATACCAGGGAAGATTCTAGAGCAGATCATTAAACAGAGAGTCTGTGTGAACATGTAGAAGGTAATGCCATAACCACAAAAATTCAACATGGGTTTCAGAGAAACAAGTCATGCCAGACTAATCTGATCTCTTTTTTTGATAAAGTTACCAGCTTGGTAGATGAAGGGAATGCTGTGGACATTGCATACCTTGATTTCAGTAAGGCCTTTGACAAGGTTCCCCATGACATTCTTGCAAACAAGCTTGTAATATGTGGGCTAGACAAGTTAACTGTTCAATGGATTTGTAATTGGTTGACTGGCCGAATCCAAAGGGTGCTCAGCAGTGGCTCCTCTTCGTCTTGGAAAGATGTGACCAGTGGGGTGCCACAAGGTTCGGTCCTGGGCCCACTGCTATTCAATATCTTCATCAATGACTTTGATGAGGGAATTACGGGCATACTTATCAAATTTGCAGATGACACCAAATTAGGAGTAGTAGTTAATACCCTAGAGTACAGGATCAAAATTCAAAATGACCTGTATAGAATGGAGTGCTGGGCCAAAGCTAACAAAATGAAATTCAATACAGAGAAATGTAAGGTACTGCATTTAGGGCGAACAAATGAAATGCATAGATATAGGATGGGGGAGACCTGGCTGAATGAGACTACCTGTGAAAGGGATCTAGGAGTCCTAGTAGACCACAAGTTGAACATGAGCCAACAGTGTGATGCAGCAGCTAAAAAGGCCAATGCGATTATGGGCTGCATCAATAGAAGTATAGTGTCCAGATCAAGGGAAGTAATAGTGCTGTTCTATTCTGCCTTGATCAGACCTCACCTAGAATACTGTGTCCAGTTCTGGGCACCACAATTCAAAAAGAATATGGACAAATTGGAGTGTGTCCAAAGAAGGGCAACTAAAATGGTGAAAGGTCTGGAAATGATGCCTTATGTGGAGAGACTTAGGGACCTGGGTATGTTTAGCCTGGAAAAAAGACGGGTAAGAGGTGATATGATAGTCCTGTTTAAGTATTTGAAGGTGTGTCACGATGAGGATGGAACAGGTTTGTTTTCTGCTGCTCCAGAGACTGGAACACGGAGCAATGGATGCAAGCTCCAGGTACAGAGATTCCACCTCAACATTAGGAGGAACTTTTTGACAATAAGAGCTGTTCGGCTGTGAAATACACTTCCTCGGAGCATGGTGGGGTCTCCTTCCTTGGAGGTCTTTAAACAGAGGCTGGATGGCCATCTGTCAGGGATGCTTTGATTGTGGTTCCTGTGTGGCAGAATGGGGTTGGACTGGATGGCCCTTGTGGTCTCTTCCAACTCTGCAATTCTATGATTCTTTGATTCCATCTGGACTCGGTGGTCCTGAGACTGGATCCATCCTAAGTTTAACCCTGTTTCCCACAGGTCACAGGAAGTCATCCGTCCTTCTTTTTGTCCTTGTCTGACTAGAACCATGGACATGTCCATACTTTAGAGCAGGGACTTTTGCTGGAGATGGACATGGACCTGTAATCATACTCTAGAGCTCTCAGTATATTCACCCTTTCAGAGTTTCAGAGCATGTGTTCATTTAATTCCAGCCATCAAATATGGGGAAAAAATGTGTCTTCTTCTACTTTAGCAGGTGGGTTAATTTTATTTATTTATTTAGGTATTTATACCCTGCTCTTTAGCCACAAAGCTTCCCAGAGTGGCTCACAAATTATTTAAGGAATAGAAATGTACACCTCTATACTGCATTAAGCGGTTTCCAATGTGTGTTAGCTAATTGCCCTCACAAGCCAGGTATTCATTTTACCAACCTATGGAAGGCTGGAAGGCTGGGTGAACCTTGGAGCCCTCTGGGATCCAACTTGCAACATGGTGGCTTGCAGGACTGGCATTTAACCACTGTGCCATCAGGGTGTGCATCTCTGCCTGTTATTCAGTTAGGGGCTTTCCTTCCTGGTCTCTCATTCCACTCTAGTGCTGCTACTTCTACTTCCTTGGCAACTAACTCACCCCTTTTAAAGATCTGTAGGGCAGCAACTTGATCCTCTCCATCCACATTTGTTCACCATTACCATTTGGACACCTTCACTTCTGCAGAGGTTTCCTTTGGTAGACACATTCTGCAACATGTTTCAGTTTCTGTTTAGGGGTACTCTGTTCTTCCCACCCATTGTTTGGCAGTGTCACTATAGGACGTTTCCCCTACACTGCTAGAAACAGGAACATTGGTCTTACCTGTCAGATATTCATTTTCAGAACTGAGTAGCTTCTCAGTACTGGTGTAGGGAGGCAAAGATGTTTCTTATAGAATTTTTCATTTTCTCCTCTACTTTGCCTGTGTTTTCTCTTGCACAATTGCTGGTGCAGTTGGGACTTTATTAGACAAGACTCTACAAAAATTATTTTGGCACCATATTTTGCATCATTGTTGTGCCGGTGAAAGAACCCAAAATATCAAATGTTGCCATGATCAAATGAAAAAGAAACCTCATACTTCTGCATTTGCTGCTGAGCGTGATCTCGGTGGTTCTCGTGAAAAGACGTGAGCATGCTTAAAAGTGTAAAAACAGCTAAATAAAAAATTTAAAAAAACCCAAAACACAAGCACTGAAACATATCTAAAAACTTGCCTGCAACATGCAGATGTTCATAAAAAGAGTGTCCCATGGAGAGTTTTTACATTCCCACCTGGAAGTGTTCTGGCAGGGATGGCCCATTGATGCTGGGATTAAGCCAGCAGAACGGGGTATGGTTTCACATGCTCGTAATCACAGCAAAAAAACACCACAGCTGATCTATTGATACCTTGGCCTGACAATAAAAAGGAATGCCTTTTTTACAATAGATCATCGTGAAAGCACAACATCGTCTGGTATTCGCAGTCTTTCACATTCATCAGGCATCATTGTGATGCCATATTTGCTGCATCTGATAAAGTTCTTGGACTCCCGTATTTCCAGGGGTTTGGTTCCCGAACTTACTGCGGGTAGTAGAAACAGCAGATAACAGCAGGCTCTGTTAAAATAAAGGATTTCTAGTACAAACATACCACAGAATTGTGCTGGAGGACCTAGAAGATGCCTAGAGAGGCATCCTCTCTAGGAATTTTCCAGTGTGACTTCATGGCATATATGCCTATTTTTTCAGCTGCAGGTAACTCAAACCGGAGATATTGGTTCTGTGGATACGGAGGTCCAATTGTATTTTTTTTCCTGTGGCTGAAACATCAACTGAATCATTCATGAGTTGCTCCCCCTGCTGACTGCTATGTGAACTTCATCCTGCCCTTCAGAGCAAATGGGAGGAACAACCCAGGATAGGAGGTTTCCCCATCCACTGGTGAAAACCGGGAAGACCAATGTTCCTTTATGCACCATCCAGGAATGCACAACTCCACTTGCACAACTGAGAACAGAATATGGACATTGCACGAAGGCTACAAAATTGCAATTGCATATGTAAAGGAACTTGTATGTATGTAAAACACCAGCACGTGCCTCTTGCCAGGAAGGAGACCATTTGGATGTGTTTCTCCTGTTGGGAGCACATTACGAAACTCTTCATCATCCACAGGAAACCTGAGTTGCCGCTAAAGCAATTTTGAGGCCGGAATCAATACTTGGCATTACTTTAATTAACAACAGAAGGGTACTTGAGCCTGTCTCCAGTCAATTAAAAAGACATTATGTGGTGACAAAGTGAGATTATTATGATATTGGCTGTTCCTTTTGACCTATTTGTCTTTAATAAAAGCCTGTCTTTAAAGAATGATGAAGGCAGGGCTGGCCAGAACTTCACCTCCTACCACCCGGTTAAGAGCCGGATGTCAAAAAGAGGATTCTCACTCCAGCTTGGGCCCAGGCCAGAAGAGGTTGCTTTATGGTTACAAAATCCACACAGTCTGGCCAGAGAATGTGAGATGTGTCTCCTGGCCCATAATAATATGTGGGATTTGCATAGTGCTTCAAATATATTCAAGATCTTTAAAAACAGAAGAAGAGAGCCATGGAGCTAGAGCAAAGCTAGTCTAGAATTCTTTTCACACAGTGGCCAACCAGTTGTCCAATGGGAAGTGGACCAGCAGAGCATGAGACAGGGCAACCGCATCCTCAATCTCACATTCACCCGCAATGGATATGCGGAGGCAGCCTACATGAGGGTTGCCTGGCATAAAGCTCTGCACATGGAGTCACATGTTGATTGCATTGTCCTCCCCTTGTGTTGGCTGGCAACATTGCATAGCTGAACTAAGACACCAAGTGTACAGCCTAATGCACATGTGCACCCATGCATTATGTGCATCCATGCACAATGGCATCACAAGCCCAACTCTGTCTCTGCAACCTTGAACTCAAGTTCAGCTTGAATGTTCCATATCAGCAAACCTGTCCAACCACTTTCATAGGGGAACTTATGTAAGTTCTACAGGTTATCTGTGTGCTTCATATGTACCTAATTATGATCCTTACAACAATCCTGTGAGTGAGATCAATTTTGGGGCATTTAAAGTTGCAACAAGAACCAGCTATCCCAAACTACTTGGGACACCACTGGTGCTCACCACTGCCACTAGGTAAGCCCAGCACAACCCATGGACTGGAGAAGAAATCCAACAGAGCAATAGCAATAGCACTGATATTTCTATACCGCTTATCAGGAGCCCTGGTGGCGCAGTGATTAAATGCCAGTACTGCAAGTCACCACATTGCAAGTTGCAAGTTCGATTCCAGCGGGCTCCAAGGTTCACTCAGCCTTCCATCCTTTCGTAGGTCGGTAAAATGAGTACCCAGCTTGTGGGGGCAATTAGCTAACACACATTGGAAGCTGTTTAATGCAGTTAGATGTGTAAATAGCTATTGCTTAAAACAATTTGTAAGCCGCTCTGATAGCCTTGTGGCTGAAGAGCGGGGTATAAATAACTAACTAAATAAAAAATAAAAAAAATCAGTGCTAAAGCACTCCCTAAGTGGTTTACAATGTTTTTAGCTGATTGCCCTCAACAAGCTGGGTACTCATTTTACTGATCTATGGAAGGATGGAAGGCTGAATGAACCTTGGAGCCCAGTAGAATTGAACTCATATCATTGTGGCTTGCAGTACTGGCATTTAACCACTGCACCACCAGGGGTCTCCACAGAGGGTGTTCTACTCAAACCCAGAGCCAACCCTGACCTGTATCAATAGGCAACAGACTGGCCCAATTTTGGTCATGACAAATGACAATTAGCTTATAATGTGACTGTGGAAAGAGGGCCCACTTTAGCACTCACCGGGGGAAAGGATCTTGAGTACAAGAAAGTCACTCTTCAGGGTTGGACTGGATGGCCCTTGTGGTCTCTTCCAACTCTATGATTCTGTGATTCTATGAGATCAGCGTGAAACCTCTTGCTGACCTTGAACCTTTCCCTTTGACTTTTTTTGTTTTACTCATGTGGATTTTGTCAGTCTTTTATTTATTTGTTTGTGTCCCCCCCCCTTTTCTTTTCTTTTATTGCAGAGCAACATTCAACAGAGATGATGGAACCTGTGGTCTGACAGAATGCAAGCCTTTCCACCATCTTCCAAGCCTGCCGCCTCCTCTTGCTGCATACGTTGACCTAGTTTTGGACCTAGATTGAATGAGCAGGCATGAAAGATGTATGAGACTTCCTCACCATAGTTCTCCATCTCCACCGGGCAGAAGAGTTAAAGTGGCTGTGCATCATTCCATGAATGACTCGGATGTTGTCAGTCCTGAATCTCCTCCTAATCAATTTCATTGGATGACTCCAAGTTCTAGTATTATGGGAGGAAGAAGAAAACAGGTTTTGGCCATATATATATATATTTTGTGGGAGGCATTCATTTTTCTTCTTGCATCTTTTCTTGTTTTTCCCCCCCAGACTCAAAAACCATAGAGGCAGCCATACATAAGAACACAGTATAAGATGAGCCGTGCTGAATAAGAGCAATCTACCAAGCCATACTATGATCTGAGTCCTGTTAATGAATCCACATTAGAGTGGAGCCACTGAACCACTTGTTGAGTTGTGAGTCAACAGGCAGGTAAAGCCCATGGATTCAGAGGGTCCACTCTGGCCAGAACTAATAACAGGATTTGGGCCTGGCTTTGCCAGAACCATTATCTAGCCATGGTCCTGCCATACTTGGTTGACATGCTTGGGCTAATGTTTGGTAATAAAGGATGATGGGATATGCTATACCATTGGGTGGGGTGCTGGGAAATAAAGGTTGTGTATATTTATGGCCTGGGATAATGAGCAGCCAAGGTCACTCCTATGTATGGGGGAAGAAAGAGGGGTAAACTTTGGGAAGGCAGAATGTTTTGAGTTGCTAACAAATGGAATGTAAGCGTTGGTAATGGTTGAACTGCATGGGCTTTAGGTATACTGTGTAACTAGACAAACCTTTAGTCCTGACAACATTTATGTATTCTGATCTTCTGGCTTAATAAAGTTCTTCTGAATCTGCTGAGAGCTTGTGTTGGTTTTATATATTTTTTTATTTTATTTAGTTATTTATACCCCGCTCTTCAGCCTCAAGGCTATCAGAGTGCCTTACAAATTGTTTTAAGCAATAGCAATTTACACATCTACACTGCATTAAGCAGCTTCCAATGTGTGTTAGCTAATTGCCCCCACAAGCCTGTTGAAGTGGAGATGGCCAAAACATTACAGGCGCCCATGCTAGAGGTGATATATGCAGCCCTCTTCACTTGCAGTCATTGATGAGCCATCCTCCTCAATGAAATTATCAAATCTCCTTTGAAGGCCATCCCAGGTGGCAGCCATTGCTACATCTTCTGGCAATAAGTCCCACAAACTGTCTACGTCCTCTGTTTCCATGAGGAATAACAATCTCTGTTTTCAGATCCCAGCACCCCTGCTGGCCAAATTTTGTGGGGTCCGTGGGGACCCACTAATGTCCAAATTAAAGTGGGGAATATTAGTTAGCTCAAACTGCCATGTGAGAGGTTGGGCAACTGCAGGAATCTTTTAACTTGTGTATATCAGTACTAACGTGGACAGACTCACAGCCACAGAGTTAAAATAATAATGGATTTTATTGAACCATAATCTTAACATCATTCACTCTAACACTCAGGCTTCCAGCAATCACACAAGGCTATCAAAGAAGGAAATATTTGGATAGTGGAATAGAGTGAGGGGATTGTGGGTTATACTATGCCAATCCAAAGAGCAGAGATTTGTGTAGAAACTGCAACCCTGGTCACACAGACTGATGGAGTGACAGGAGGAAGGGGATCTGTGGTCACTTTGGTAGCACTTTAGGGTGCTATTTATATTCAATATATCCCCTGAAGTGGTGAGTTTTCAAGTAGAATACAGTATTTATTGGAGGCTCCCAGGATTAAACAATGGATTCTCTGGACGTGTTAATGGAGGTAGAATTCGGACTGATGGCCACAGGCAACCTTCCATTGTTGGAGAGGGAGAAGGGGAAAACCCTGTTTTGCAGGTAATGAGCGCTTAGTCACTTATGATTGGTGATTGATTCACTTCCAGAAATCTCCAGGGAGAATTGGCTCTTATCTCCCTCACTAATCAGTTCCACGTGGAGTACCACTTATAAGCCAATATATGAAATTTAGCCAATTGATCAGTCATTAAAAGGTGGGGGCTGTCAGGGTAGGTATCACCCCCGTCAGCAATCGTTAAAGGATGTGTAGATATTGTACCATTTAATCTTGTGGTGGCTTCCAATTGCAACTGTACTGATGCAATTTTATGAGGTTCTCCCCTCTGTGATACCAGACCCCTCCTGATCAAAACCTGCTGTAGTTTCATGAAATAAAAAATCCCATTAGGTGGTGCTTTGCCTCTAAGTTGTTGCCAGGACTGCAGCCACTCTTTGGAACAAAGTCTTGCACTCTTGTGTGCCCTACTTTGAATCATCACTCACAAGGACAATATTGTCAGGGTGAAGGGATACATAGCCACTGGAAATTTATACTGTAAAGAGCTGGCATGGGATGGTATGCTACAGCCTGAAAGGGCCAGCAATGAGCTGGTTAAACACAGCTGGCAAGCATATCTAGATTAGACAGGCGTGGGACAGAAATGAAGGCTAGAGCCTTATCTATGTGGGAAAATGTGTGTGAGAACCACTAACTGCATAACCCATGACTGTACTGTATACTGTATAAACATATCACCCCACACTAACTGTCTCTGCATGTGACTTGGATTTAGTTCTCAGACTGTGTGTTCTCAGTCTGGGATATACAGTGCAGGACGGTGCTGTGTATTGTGCTGTGATCTCTCTCTCTCTCTCTCTCTCTCTCTCTCTCTCTCTCTCTCTGGCTTCTCTTCGCAAACGAAGATTCAGGAAGGACTCATCCCGCGCTTTCTGCAAGCGCGCTGATGACTAAAAAGGCCAGTCCGAGATAAACATGTCCAGTTGCAGAAAGCACAGCAGAAGGTCTCCTTGGGTGATGTTTTTGGGTTGTGATTCTTTCTGCGTTGCCATTTCTCTTCAAGACTTGTTCAGCGTGAGTTCTCAAATAAGGCTGCAGCATTGTGGATCATGCGTCTCTATGCCTCCCGATGTGAGGCCAGGGCGGACCACTGTTGGTGATCAATTTGGCTGAGCCTGAGATGTTGTTTCAGGGAGTCCTTGTATCACTTTTTTGGAGCGCCCCTCTTACGCTGACCCGTGGCGAGTTCACCGTAGAGTAGTATTTTTGGGAGGCGATGGTCCTCCATCCTAGAAACGTGCCCTGACCAGCGCAGCTGTGTTCTCAAGATCATGGCCTCAATGCTGGTGATCCCTGCAACATTCATCACATAGTCAGTCCAGCAACATTCATCACATAGTCAGTCCAGTGTATATTTAGGATTGAATGTAAACAGCGCTGATGGAAGCGTTCGAGGAGTCGTAAGTGGTGGCGATAGGTGACCCATGTTTCAGACCCATAAAGGAGAATAGACAGTACAATGGCTCTATACACACTGATTTTTGTGCTTCGCCTCAGGTGTTTATTGCTCCAGACTCTTTTGTGAAGTCTTCCAAATGCACTATATGACTTTGCTAATCTGTGATCGATCTCTTTGTCAATCTTGGCATCTGAGGAGATGATGCTTCCCAGGTAGGTGAACTGCTGAACGGACTTAAGCACAGAGTTGTCGATGGGAAACTCTGTGCTGTGATATGTAGTATGTATTCTAGGAGTCTCAGACTCATTGTAGATATTTCTCACACATGCTTTAGTAAAGATAAATAGTTTAGACACATGTCTGTGTCTGTGTGCTCATTTCTTCACCTGATGATTGCAACTCTGCTACAAGAACTTTTGCTGCCTGGTCCTCTTGATATGCCCAGAGGTACCAGTGTGCTACCATGACAAATAGGTTTGGGTTTTATCCCCACTGCTAGCCTTTAGCTAGAACCATGTTTCCCACACTTTGGTGCTCCAGATGTTTTGGATGTCAGTTCCCAGAATTCCTGGATGTTGGCCAAAGTGGCTAAGCTTTCTGGGAGATGAAGTCCAAAATACCTGGAGGACCAAAGTTTGGGAATCAATGTGTTAATCTCTGAAGGGAGAAAGCTACAAGCTGGACCCCTAGAAGATGCTCGTAGGAGTGATGTATCCTCTTTTCTGCATTGGCCTGAAAGCTCTGGATTGTTTTTCAGCAATCAGATGAAATCTCTTTTCCATTTTCAAGTGGCCACTCTCTGCTGATGTTAGTCATGTATTAGCATTCAAGCCCAGGAGGGAAATAGCTTTACAGAGATGATTTGCCCCCCTGCAGGGTCCGTGGCCACACCACTAATGAAAATTAGAGAGCCGGGTTTAAAGGTCATTCCAAACCCATTCAGCCCCTCTTAGCAGCAGTAGGCAGGATATGATTACCATGCCTTAACAATGGAGAAAATTTATTAGCAGGTTACAGACAGAGGTCTTGTTCTTGTAACGAGAAGGGAAGGGGTGTTGCTGTCTGTTTGAAAGAGAAGGCTGAGGAACTTGTTAACCTCTATAAAATGCCAAGCACTGATCTCAGAATCATTTTAAGGAGGTAAAAGCACCTTTGCAAACAGAGGGCTCATCTTCCCATAGAGGCACCCAAGATTGTAGTATCCCTTCTTAGTCTACCTAAACTCTAATTCTTGCATAGCTGTATTTTCTTCATGATTGCACTGCCTTATGGACGTTCTAGTGCTGAGGAGAATTTGGCTGATCGCCTCAGCTTTGGAAGGGAAAATGAAGATGCCCCAGAACCATTGAACAGTCTGCATGGAAGTTAATAGAGGATTTCTGAGGCTACTGAAGATGATAGTAAGATAATACAAGAACTGTCAGGATTGACGGTCCCATCCTCATCAACAGTTCATCCGGTGAGGACACACGAGAGAGAGAGCCGTCTCGGTGGCTGCTCCCACCCTCTGGAACTCCCTTCCACAGGGGGCTAGGCTTCCCCCCGCCCAGCTTTCCTTTTACCAGCAGGCAAAGATGATTTTATTCAAGCAGCCTTTTAACATCTAAGCAGGGGAGTTTTTTATCGGGATGTTTTATCTATCTTTGTAAATTTGTGTCTATTTTTAAAATGTTTTTATACTGCTTTATCTGGTTTTATTGTTTTTATGATTGTTTTGGGGAGCCACCTTGGGTCTCATTCTGAAAGAAAGGCAGCATACAAACGCAATTAATCAGTCAATCAATCAACATGTTACCCGAATTACTGAGTTTTGTGGAAATTCCATGCATGTCTATCAAAAATCAATATTTCTATGAGGAATTTTAATTAGTGCAACTAGTGGTTATGAGTGGTCAGGTAATGGTGGGATCTTCTGACCTGTGTATACCGGTAGTAACTGACGAGACTCCAAACCAGGGGATAACATTAAAATGATTTTTTTTTTATTGAAAAATAATCAGAGGAACACATGCATACACACACTTGGGTTTCAAGCACTCCCACAAGTTTATCAAAGGAAGTAGGAAGTATTGGGATGGAGGAACAGTGTTTAGGATGATGGGTTATACTGCACCTATCCAAAGAGCAGAGATTTGTGTAGCAGATGTAGAACATCTGGAAGAGCTGAGTTTCCTGGCAAACCAACAGAGTAACGGCCTCTAGGAAAAAGCACACTTTGGTGGTGTTATGAGTGGAATACAATGTCTGTTGGAGTTTTCCAGGATTAAACGATGGATTCTCCAGGTGTGTTGATGATTGCTAATGGTTGTGACATTGGAACTGATGCGTCGCAGGCAACTCTCTATTGTTTTAGGACAGGTGTGAGAAAAAACTAATTTTGCAAGGCAAAGAGTGTCCAGCTACCTTGACTGGGTTTTAAATGACTCAGTTCTATGTACATCCAGGAGAATTAACCCTTTTCTCCCTAACTCATCAGTTCAAGGGGGGGATCATTTAATTCCTCCCTGGGTTTGTCTTTTAGGAATTTGAGCAGATTGCTTCCTTAGGTTTTATAAGCACACCTTGAGCCTTTGTACTTGGCAGTCCCTGGTCTACTACCAACCACGTGAAGTGCCAGTAATGTGCCAATTCATGGAAAAAACCAATTGGTGAATTATAAAAGAGTGGGGGAGGGTATCAGGGCAGATAACAAATCAATAGGTTTTGCAAGAAAAGGGGCAGTCTGCAAAGTCTGGAGGTGTTGAGGGCTGGACTACACAGCTTTGGGGGACAGGTGACCTGCTTCTAGTCAGTGATAGTGCTTGGGACATAGTCACTTCCATGCAAGGGAGGCATTGAAGCTCAGGGTTGGCTCATGATGTGCTTTCTCTGCCACGAGTTCATAGAGTCATTTCCTCAAAGCCATCAATGGAGTAGGAACAATACTTGACTAGATGGACCCATGGTCCAATCCAGTATAAGGCAAACGCAGCTCATCTGAAAGCAAAATCACTAATGCCTAGAGAAGGAACAAAACAGAGCATGCAGGAGCTTTGCTACTGCATTTGGCCCCAAACAAAATTTGCATCAAAGCTGAAGTGCTGACAAGAGCACTGATTTAACAAGATCCCCTGAGCATTTATCTTGGGGGCTTGCTTTATTATTTTTGCAGAGTTAAGACTATAAAGCCCATGATGCATTGCAGCCTACCCGCCCTCCCCCCTAGGTGGATTATTAGGAAATACATTTTATGTAACCCTGAGACTTAGCTCACTTGGTAATTGTTAGTGGCAGTGCTAACGAGACAAACTGAAATCCAAAAGCTGGAATGGATTTTCTGTGGCAATAAATCCATTCCCTTGCAGGAGGAGAGCAGAGGCGGAGGCTGATTTCTTCCCAGGGGCTCTGAACATCCCTGACCGAGCATGTAAGGGAGGCTCTGCTGGATTTTTCATGAGAGAAAAACCTTTTCACCTTTGCCTTGGCTGCTAAAAACCCTTCTGCCCTCCCTTATAAACAGCAGTTGAGAAAAGAAAGTTTTGGAAGGAAAGTTTATGCCTTTGAAGTCTGCAACAGTATCAGCTCAGTTAACAATGTGAACACAGCTCCAAATGCCAGCAGACTAAAGTCAAGACCTCCCAAACTGAAATTTTAATCAGGAGAAGGAAGCTATCTCTGTCTTGCCTCCTGCATTTTATGGCTGTGTGCTGGCTCTCACTCCCTCTCTGTGTGTGCTTCTGTGTGATGCAGAGAGAAAGACTCCTGTTTAGGCTGAGTACCATACATTTTCACACTTTACTACTACTGGCTGTCATCCTCTGTTGTGTACTCACACCACACCTCAATGAAAAGGAACTAAAAGGAACATCAAAACTGATATCATGAGGATAAATCAAAGGGCTCAGTTACACGGCAGTTTTTATTGCAATAGTTTGCGCATTAGCGCATTTTCGCACCAGTGCCGTGTAGTTTATATGATTTAGTGTGAAACTGGTTGATCAGGTAAGTTTTCTGCTTTGTAGTTCACACAGGCAAAAGTGGGGGCTTGGCCACCGGAGCACCCCAATTGCTGGCTGGGGGGGGGGAGAGATGTGCAAAGAACCAAAAAAGTAGGGAGACCATGGGGGGGGGAGAGGAATAATGACAAAAGAAGGCAAGGAAAGCAGGCTAGATTCCCAGGTGGAGGATGGGCTTGTGGGGGAGATGATCACCCAGCTGCCGGAAGTAATGGAGTCACGGGCTACCCTTCACCCTGCTTCCATCAAACACCCCTTCCCCTCAGCTATTTGGCTAGCAGAGCATACTGCTTCTCTCTCTCTCTCTCTCCCTCTCTCTCTCTCTCACACACACAAACACACTCTCTCTGGCTTTTCTTTGCAAACGAAGATTCAGGAAGGACTCATCCTGCACTTTCTGCAAGTGCGCTGGTGCCTAACGTCCTGCTTTGCAACAGCTGCAGAGCTGTTTGGGCTGGAAGTCAACCTGAAGAAAACAGAAGTTCTTTACCAGCCTGCACCACAGGACGAACACCACCGTCCCCACATTGCCATCGGCAAATCTGTGCTCAAGTCCGTTCAGCAGTTCACCTACCTGGGAAGCATCATCTCCTCAGATGCCAAGATTGACACAGCAACAGTAATTATGGCTAAGTGGGGATCACTTAGCCGCAGCAGCCAAGCAAGCCAGGAGGCAGATGGCTGACTGGCTCTTTTTATTAGAGGCTCCTCGCATCTCTTGCAAGTCTATCCCCTCCGCAGTTGGTCCAACCAATCACAGCTGAGCTCTGCTGTGGCTGTTTTGGGAAGATTGCGGGTAGTTCCCACAGCCTTTTGTGAAATGGTAGCTCACACAACCGATTGTGTGCATCTTCACGAACTTTATCAAAAAAGTCAGAGAAAATAGTGAAAGCTGATACTGCATGACTTATGGGGGGTTGCCTCCCTCCTTCTGAATATGGCAACTTTGATCTGAAAGATGTGGGAACTATTAGGACTCTTTTCTTTGCAAATTCTTAGAGGATTTATTTTGATGTGTAAATGACCCCATAGATAGCTGTGGCCATGTAGGTGAGCTGGCAGACATAACCACATGGGCTGAAGGCTGAGGCCTAAAGGGCAGGAACTATACAGATTTAGCAGGCTTCTATGAAATGGCCAACTTATGCTGAGAAGCTTCCTCCTGCCTGGGAAAACAGGTTTGCAATAAACAAGGTCTTGAGATGCTAATGGAGCCACTTCCTCCAAGGCAGCCTTTGGTGTCAATTTCCCCATCACTGCAAGATTTTCCCAACACATCAAAGACCCACACACACACACTTCAACCAGATAGGATCAGTCTTCTGATCAAATACAGGAAAGGCTCATTTGGCCACTCTTTTAGGCTTACTTCAAAGTGCAAAAAATGGATTTCTGGTTATTCAGTGTGGTCTCCAAACCTGCATACATCCTCCATACCACTCTGGGAGCCCATCCTCAGCTATACACAGTCTGAGTCTTCATCTTTTTCTCTGGACAGGTAAATATAGCCCATCATCCCTGATCTCTATTCCCTTACTATGTTAATTTCCTTTTTCATAGATCTTGAAAAAGTTTGAATTGTTGAGTGAATGCCTTCTTTTCGTATGCTGGTTTCTCAAATAAAGATTACCATTTGTTCCTTAGCTGGAGTTCATACAGCCATACTGGTATACATTGGGGAAAAGGTCCTGCAAGTTACCCAACCTCTCACATGCCAATTGTTTGAGCTAATTAATTTCCCTAATTAAGATCTGAATAAGGAGCTCTGGTGGTGCAGTGGTTAAATGCCAGTCCTGCAAGCCACCACGTTGCAAGTTCGATTCCAGTGGGCTCCAAGGTTGACTCAGCCTTCCATCCTTTTGTAGGTCGGTAAAATGAGCACCTGGCTTGTGGGGGCAATTAGCTAACATGCACTGGAAACTGTTTAATGCAGTGTAGATGTGTAAATAGCTATTGCTTAAAAACAATTTGTAAGCCGCTCTGATAGCCTTGTGGCTGAAAAGTGGGGTATAAATAACTAATTTTTTTTAAAAAAGAGCATTTTGGGTAACACCTCTTAGTGACTTACAAATGTGTAAGTTCCCTTATGCAATTTATTTATTTTGGGGAGGGGGAGGGTGTGATACCCATACTCTGTTGAAGGTTATGGAAGCAGAGTTGAGCATGAGGTGCCATTGCAAACTGTCACTGTGCATTTCACATTTGGTTTCACATTCACTTCCATCGTGTTGCAATATACTAAAATAAAATCATTGCATAACTCTATAAATGTGCAGAAACACTCCATTTCCTTAATGTAGAACCTTGACTAAGACCTGGATGTCCAGGTACATCAGTGGTCTGCAAGTCTTCCATAAATTACTGTCTTGAATCCAGCACTGGGAGAAAAGCAGGATAGAAAACAGACAAACATTGTCTATTTTTCATTTTATTATCCCAACCCAGCAGCACCTGAGATGGGCTGCAGTCCTCTATGGCCCAGCATAGTGTTGTAGTTCCACGTGCAGAACTAATGCTACAGTTGGAGATTCACCAACGCCAGGATCTACCATAGCGTTGCTGTGCACACCCTCCACCCATGGCCATTCCATGACTGATGGAGAGTTGTGCAGGATCAGAGGAGCAGCTGGCCATGCCCCTGAAGCCAAACACACTATGATTGCTTCCTCCACTGGGGTCTTCTGGGGGTCCTCCAGACATCAGGTGTGATCATTTTGCTTCTGGCTACAGGGGCAAAGAATAATAGAACTGGAAGGGGCCTCGTGGGCCATGGAATCCAACCCCCACAAGGCCAGAGGCTCCTCTAATCTCCCTTCACTCTGCGTTAGGCACAGAATGGCCATGGCTGGAGGGGCTGCAGCTATTATATGATAGGTTGTGGGAGGATTTGCTCAGTGTGAAGGAAATACTCCCAGAAGCTCCAGCCAGAGTAGTCAATGGCAAGGGAAGCTCTGCACCTGTGGCATCATTGAATCTTAGAATCATAGAATTGGAAGAGACCACAAGGGCCATCTAGTCCAACTCCCAGCCCTGCACAATCAAAGCATTCCTGACAGATGGCCATCCAGCCTCTGTTTAAAAACTGCCAAAGAAGGAGACTCCTCCACACTCTCAGGCAGCAGCATATTCCACTGTCTAACAGCTCTTGCCATCAGAAAGTTCTTCCTAATCTTTATGTGGAATCTCTTGCCCTGTAGTTTGAGTCCATTGTTCCATGTCCTAGTCTCTGGAGCGGCAGAAAACAAGCTTGCCCCATCCTCAGTATGGCATCCCTTCAAATTTTTAAACATGGCTGTCATGTCCCCTCTCATCCTTCTCTTCTCCAGGCTAAACATACCCAGCTCCCTACGCCACTCCTCATAGGGCATCATGGCTTCCAGACCTAAGCATCACTAAGGCTTGTGTCACCCCTTCCCCCAATGGTGCCACCTGGTGTGGTCCGGCCTTTCTGCACACACACCCCAGTGCCATCACTGCTCTGTATCAATCAAAAAGAGACATACACAAGTGTAAGGTGGACTTATGCCTCTGTATGCCAGAAAGAGAGGATGCCAGCCATGATCTGATTGCAAAAGTGAAGTAGAGACAGGCCTATATGGATAACCAGATGGGAGACCACCAAAAGGAAATACCTGGGCTCTTCAAGTAGGACTAAAGCCATTGCTGCTAATCAAAGTTGAGAACTCTGGGCTGGATGGATTAATGACTCAATATCGGGCAGCTCTCTGTGCTTCTATTGGATGGATGAACTTTGTCCATCCAGCAAAAGCAACTGGGATTTTTTCCAGTGCAAAAGCTAGAACATGGGATTCAGTGTGCCTCATGGTGTTTCTCTCTTTGTGTGTGTCTGCGTGCATATGTGTGTGCACATGGACTGAATGCCGGTTTAGATTTCTATCTCAGCCATGCACACATCATTGGTAAGCTGTCTCTCTCTCTCTGGCTTTTCTTTGCAAACAAAGATTCAGGAAGGACTCATCCTGTGCTTTCTTCAAGCTCACTGATGACTAAAAAGGCCAATCTGAGATAAACAAGTCCGGTTGCAAAACGCACAGCAGAAGGTCTCCTTGGGTGATGTTTCTGGGTTATGATTCTTTCTGCATTGTCGTTTCTCTTCAAGACTTGTTCGTTGTGAGTTCTCAAATAAGGCTGCAGCATTGTGGAGAGTGCGTCTCCATGCCTCCCAATGTGAGGCCAGGGCGAACCATTGTTGGTGGTCAATTTGGCCGAGCCTGAGATGTTGTTTCAGGGAGTCCTTGTATTGCTTTTTTGGAGCGCTCCTCTTACGCTGACCTGTGGCGAGTTCACCGTAGAGTACTACTTTTGGTAGGCGATGGCCTTCTATCCTAGAAATGTGCCCTGCCCAGCGCAGCTGTGTTCTTTAAACCATGGTTGGGGAAGCATGTGGTCCAATGATAAAGGATGGTGATATCTGGGAGGAGACACACATGCTGCCCAGTCATGGATAAAGCAATAAAGAGAGCATTCTGTTTCTTTTTGCAATCAAAGAACCTGTCAGTGAACAAGGGGGCTTGTGAAGATGTCCAGAAAAAGGGAACAGGACAGATTGAAGGGGCTGGATATATACTATATATTGTGATGTTTGAAGCTTCACTTCCCCCAGCTGAAACAAAATGATCCTGTTGGGGAAGCTTGCATAATAAAGCAATGGCTAGTGTCCATTGTCCGGACACACATGCATTAGAGGAAAAGGACTGATTGGTGGATCACCATGAATCCCATGTCTGCTTCAGCCCATGCCGAGCAGAGGGCTTTGTTTCTGAGTTGCCTCTCCATCCAGCCAATTTGGAAACATTGCTTATCCTGAGGATAAAGGTACAGAAGACACAACAGGGGAAATCCAGCACAGAATAAGCAAAGAGGTAGTACAGGAATACCTTCTTAATCTAAATGAATTTAAATCTCCAGGACCAGATGAACTGCATCCAAGAGTATTAAAAGAGCTGGCAAATATAATCTCAGAGCCATTGGCAATAATCTTTGAGAACTCCTGGAGAACAGGAGAAGTCCCAGCAGACTGGAGGAGGGCAAACGTTGTTCCCATCTTCAAAAAGGGGAAAAAAGAGGATCCCAACAATTATCGTCCAGTTAGTCTGACATCAATACCAGGGAAGATTCTAGAGCAGATCATTAAACAGAGAGTCTGTGAACATTTAGAAAGCAATGCCATCATCACAAAAAGTCAACATGGGTTTCAGAGTAACAAGTCATGCCAGACTAATCTGATCTCTTTTTTTTGATAAAATTACCAGCTTGGTAGATGAAGGGAGCACTGTGGATATCGTATATCTTGATTTCAGTAAGGCCTTTGACAAGGTTCCCCATGACATTCTTGCAAACAAGCTTGTAAAATGTGGGCTAGACAAGTTAACTGTTCAATGGATTTGTAATTGGTTGACCGGCCGAACCCAAAGGGTGCTCAGCAATGGCTCCTCTTCATCTTGGAAAGATGTGACCAGTGGGGTGCCACAGGGTTCGGTCCTGGACCCAGTGCTATTCAACATCTTTATCACTGACTTGGATGAGGGAATTAGGGGCATACTTACCAAATTTGCAGATGACACCAAATTAGGAGGAGTAGCTAATACCCTGGAGGACAGGATCAAAATTCAAGATGACCTGGATAAACTGGAGAGCCAGGCCAAAGCTAACAAAATTAAATTCAATACGGAGAAATGTAAGGTAATGCACTTAGGGTGGAAAAATGAAATGCATAGATATAGGATGGGGAGACCTGGCTGAATGAGACTATGTGCGAAAGGGATCTAGGAGTCCTAGTAGACCACAAGTTGAACATGAGTCAACAGTGTGATGCGGCAGCTAAAAAAGGCCAATGCGATTTTGGGCTGTATCAATAGAACTATAGTGTCCAGATCAAGGGAAGTAATAGTGCTGCTCTATTCTGCCTTGGTCAGGCCTCACCTAGAATACTGTGTCCAGTTCTGGGCACCACAATTCAAAAAGGAAATTGACAAATTGGAGCGTGTCCAGAGGAGGGCGACTAAAATGGTGAAAGGTCTGGAAATGATGCCTTATGATCAGAGACTCAGGGAGCTGGGTATGTTTAGCCTGGAAAAAAGACGGTTAAGAGGCGATATGATAGCCCTGTTTATGTATTTGAAGGGGTGTCAGGATAGCAGCTATATTACTATATTTTATTCTTGTTTATTACATATATCATGGCTTTATGGCAGTGCATGTGAAAGGGATCTAGGTGGACCACAAGCTGAACATGAGTCAGCAATGTGATGAGGCAGCAGAAAAAGCCAATATGATTCTAGGCTGTATCAACAGGAGTATTGTGTCTAGATCGAGGGAAGTCATAGTGCCACTCTATTCTGGTTTGGTCAATAGTACCACTTTATTCTACCAGGAATACTGTGTCCAGTTCTGGGCACCACAATTCAAAAAGGATATTGAAAAGCCGGAATGTGTTCAGAGGAGGGCGACCAAAATGGTGGGAGGTCTGGAAGCCATGATGCTCTATGAGGAGCAGCTTAGGGAGCTGGGCATGTTTAGCCTGGAGAAGAGAAGGTGAAGAGGGGACATGATAGCCATGTTTAAATATTTGAAGGGGTGTCATACTGAGGATGGAGCAAGCTTGTTTTCTGCTGCTCCAGAGACTAGGACACAGAGCAATGGGTTCAAACTACAGGTAAGAGATTCCACCTCAACATTAGGAAGAACTTCCTGACAGTAAGAGCTGTTGGGCAGTGGAATGCATTGCTTGGGAGTGTGGTGGAGTCTCCTTCTTTGAAGGTTTTTAAACAGAGGCTGGATGGCCATCTGTTGGGAATGATTTGATTGTGTATTCCTGCATGGCAGGGGGTTGGACTGGATGGCCCTTGGGGTCTCTTCCAGCTCTATGAGTCTATGCTTCATGACATAACGTGTGTGTGAGAGAGAGAGAGGGAGGGAGAGAATGTTGACTCTCTTGTCCAGCTTTGGTGTTTTAAAGCAACAGCAACATCTCCTCAACAGTGGCTGAGATGCCGCCTGGGCCTGGCCGAGCAGAATGCTCTCCCAGGCTGACTTTTGCTCCCTCCCCTTTCCCCCAGGAACACCAGCTGGGCACCCCTATAGCCATTCTCTGGCCAAGGGAGAGTGGGGAGCGCCCAGGTAGTATCCAGCGGTGCTCTACACCATCCTGTTGGACCAGCTGTGAGTCCGTCAGTGGGATGCCTGCTTATTTGTACACAACCCAAGGCTGCCTGGCTACCTCCCCCTACTACTAAGTGGCTCTAGGGAGTGCCGGGTGGCAGAGAGGTAGGTGGTGCAGGGAAAGGTCATTGTGACCATAAGGACCCACAATGAGCAAAGAGGTCAGAGGAAGGCCTAATTTGCAATGATGCCTGCCTATGTCACCATCAGGAATTGGTCAGTACTATTCAAAGACATACCAGGCCCTAAATACCCTCAAGGCACCAGGTCCCATCTGCTCTTGAGAGCTAAGCAGGATCAGCCCTGGTTAGTTCTTGAATGGGAGACCACCAATGAATACCAGGTGCTGTAGGCTCTATTTCAGAGGAGAGAGCAGGCAAACTACCTCTTATTCTTCCTTGTCTAAGAAAACCCTGTGAAATTAATGGGGCCACCATAAGTTGACAGCTGACGTGAAGGTTCATGCACACATCCAAAATGCTAGCCATTGGGGCCTAAATAACCCAAAGGCACTGGATCCCATCTGATTTTGGAAGCTAAGGAGGGTCAGTCCTGGTTATTATTTGGATGGGAGACTGCCAAGGAATACCAGGTGCTATAGGCTGAATTCCAGAAGAAGGCAAAGATAAACCACCTTTGAGGATTCTTTACTTTAAAAATTCATGAGGTCACCAGAAGTCAACGGGCGACCTGACCTGACACTACACATCGCATAGTGGCTTGAGTGTTGGAGTAGGACTCCGGAGAGCAGGATCTGAATCTCTGCTCAACAATTAAAGCCCGCTGGGTGAGCTTGGGCCATTCACACACTCTCAGTCCTCAGAAAACCCTGTGATAGGTTGGCCTTAGGATCCCCATAGGTCAGAAACAACATGAAGGCACACAACAACAGCACACACATTGAAAGACACAGGAATATTACTCTAAGGGTGTGGCTATACGATCATAAAAAAATCCATATGGGGGGCAAAAAATACGAACAGCCTGTCGTTCGTATGCATACAAACCGGCTATACGATTTTTAAGCCCCTAAACTCCGTATGACTCCCTCTTCCCGAAGCTGGCTGGAGCGAGCAAGCCAAGCGGCAGTTTTAAATATCCCGCTGCTTTTTTTTTTTTAAAGGTTCATGGTTTGCGGACAGTCGGTTTTCCGTATTTACAATATAAAATAAAAATAAATAAACATATAAATTCACGGACTTACCAGAAGCTTGCTAGCTGGGAAACCAACATGGCGGCCACTCCCAATTCCCCTCCATGCTAGCCCCGCCCCCTCTACTCAGCCAGCCAATCAGATTACCCTGCCTGTTCGTATGTGTGCGAACGGACCATACAGACCCGTCAGCCATCCGAACGGCGTACGGATTTCTCTTCGCGATCCGCTTTCCCTCCCGAAGGCCGCGTGTGCATATTTCAGGGTGGAAAACCGCCCCCCCTCTTTTGCATTCGTGCGCATCCAAACGGCCGTTTGTACCGAAGCATGAACTTCCGCACGCCGTACGTATTATTTAAATCGTGTAGACGGGACCTCAATTAATATGCCAAGGGATCTTGTAGCACCTTTGAGATTAGCCGAGAGAAAAGAATTGGTAGCATAAGGTTTCATAGAAGCTTTTGCATTTGATGAAGTAGAACCAACGGTGGTAAAAATAATTCTAATAGAATTACCTTTTGCCCAGATGAGCTGCACAAGAGATTCATGGTATTAGGAAGGAGGGGGGCAAAAAACCCGCCATCTACTGTGCAACAAGACTTTGTGGTTTTCCATGAAGTTTTTTAAATACTGTGGGGGGATGAGCACTACCGATCATTTGAACAACTGATTTGCAGTGCTGCACATTCTTGGCAAAGGTAGAAGCTGACAGCTGATTGTTCCGTCATGCACACAGGTGTGGGCTTTCCAGCGCTGGAATCCGGAAGCACCATTTTTGGTGTTCCAGATGAGCGAGCGTGTATATTTTTGCCACACCGGTGCAACCTCCCCTTTTTTTTACACGTAGAAGGTCTCCTTCTGCCTGTTGACAATAAGAGTTTTTAAAGAGACTGTGCAGCAATGATAACATTGGGGGAAATAGTAGCACCCAGTACTTATGATGGTCATCTTGATTCATGGCATGGCTCCCTCTGAATGTGAATAGCTTTGCAGTATTTTTGGTGCCAGAAAATCATGGAGACAAAAGACAGCTGCTGCAACTTGTTGGTAATGTGTATCCCTGCACAGTGTTTCCTCCCATTTACCTGAGCCCCAGGTCTACAAAAACTGACACTACAAACGTCTTTCTCTTTTAGTCTCAACAATGCTACAAGATCTCTTTGCAGGAACTGGGCAGTTCTGCAATTTGGCTTGGTGTGTCCCCAAACGCAAGTACCACCACTCCAAGTAGGCTTCATCCAACATCACTCAAATGGGAAAGTCCTACTGTGGGACTTCCTCCCTGTCTTCCCCCACACATGCCAAATTAGCTCTCAGAGGCCCTTCAGCCTTCCCAAGCAAGCTCAACACATTCAGCATGAACTGAAGGAGGGATCAGGAGCTGTAGCATTACTAAGGTCCTCCTTCCGACGGTGTCACCTGGTGGAGTTTGGCCTCTCCACACCCCGAACGGCACCATGGATGAGGGGTCTATTCCACCAGTGATTCAAGAAACTATAATTTTGGAGGTTTTTAAACAAAGGCTGGATGGCCATCTCTTGGGAGTGCTTTGATTGTGTGTTCCAGCATGGTAGAACGGGGTTGGACTGGATGGCCCTTGAGGTCTCTTCCAACTCTGTGATTCTAAGACCCATAGGAAATGGGAAAAGGAGCTAGTCCTCATGACCACTGGGGATGCCTGAATAGCTCAACAAACACAAACACCACTTACCATGCCTTACCTGGAAATAAGCTTTATTGAACATAGTTGTAAAATTATTTCTTTCAGTTGAATGACTGAATTATCCGCACAAACATTTTTTTCTACAGATTTTTTTAAAAAATCAAGCCTTGTCACTTTTTACTGCATCGCTTTGTGCTTTTTTTAAAATATTAATGTTTTCAAATGTTATTCTTTTTATTTTCTTTTTAATATCCGAATTATTTGCATATCAGATTCCCCCCCCTTGTTTCATCCTAGGGTATTGAAAGAACATATAATAATCATAATAATTATAATAATAATAACCCTTGCTTAGACAAAACTCTCTTTCTCTCTCTCTTTTTAAAATGAAGTTAAAAGCTGAGATAATTGAAGGGAAAAAGATTTTCATTACCAACTCAGAGAAGGGGAAATTTACACTGTATTGGACTATTGGCTGATTATAGGTATGGGATTGAGCCAGGTAGCTGAAAATAATTTTTTACAGGTTTTATTATTATTATTTATTTTTTTGTAAAAGTGGTTTTGTTTTGTTGTTTTAAATTTTTGCTAAAATAATAAAATAATATTTCACAATTTGCACAGAGTCTGATGAAAGGGCAGAGGCCTTATCTTCTCCGTGTTTGGGAATGAAACCAGGTCAGGCAGCCTGCAATTTTCACCGCAAAGAGTCTGTATCATTTTCATCGTGTGTGTTTTCTGTCCGCACTGTCACTTCCCCTGCTTGTTCTCTGTTTCGGCTCACTAGAAAGTTAGGGCCAGTCTTGTTTCGCACAGAGGTTAGAGTAAGAAAAAAAAAATCTCATATGTGTGTGTGTGTGTGTGTGTTCGTGTGTGAGAGTTGCACCATCTCCTCCTTGGCGAAGTCCTACGCCATGAGTCTTTTCAGCTCCGACTTTTGTATCCCGAAAAGCAAGGCGATGGCTCCCTTTCCCCCAGTCTAGACGGAAGTCACGTCCATGGCTGTTTTCGACGGGTCAGCAACAGACAATCTCCATCAGAGATGGGTGCAACACTGTTGTTCAAGTCAATCCATCTCTGGACAGAGACTCTGGATATACCCGCATGTGGGTTTCCACCATTCCTTTCCCAGACATGTTTGCTCTGTAGTTTGCTTTAGAAAACAATGACAAAGAACAGACCCCCCCCCCCAACCACCAAACAGTTTTATGCAAACCCTCCCCAAGCCTGCAAGCTTCTCTCCGCTGGAACTTTTGCATGTGTGTGTGTATGTGTATGTGTGTGTGTGTTTCTTTTCCCCCCCACCCCATTTTTTTTTCTCAGGCTTGTTATCATTGAAGGCACTTGGTTTCCATGGCATTTTTAGAAAAAAAGACGGTAGTTTGGTTTTCGTCACTTGGTTCAAACAGATGATTTTGGTCAGGTTGGGGGTTGCGGGTGGGATGAGAGGCAGAAGGATCAAGGCGGGCGGGTGTGTTCTCGTAGGGCATAGGGAGGGAAGGTGTTTCGATGTGTTCAAGTGGCCGCAAGCAAACTCTGGACAAGTCCACATTGTCGTCCCCCTTATACGTCCTGGAGTTACATAAATGCATGCAAAGTGGAGACCGTGTACCGTTAATTAGCATCGCCATGAGGAACTGAAGCAGAATGTCTTCAACAGCTCAGGGGCCTCGGGCCGCCACGTCCTCTGGAAGGGGGCCAAGGGAGGCAGAAAAGGGGACTGCGACTCATTGTTGGACTCAATGCAAAAAAACAAAAAAACAAAAAACAAAACAAAAACCACCAACAACAATCCAACAACACAAAAACCCTCGGAGGAAAGGAAAATGAAACGCCCAGCTCCTCTGGTACCCTGTTACGCAGTGAGGTGTCGGGATTGTCCCCCATCTCTCCTGTCTCTCGTCTTCTCCCCTCTTTCCACTCTCTCCTTCCTTTTACGAAATCTCTCTTTTGGCAGGCCATGACAGGTTCCATGGCAACAAGCAAACGATTCATTTGAAACAAAACAAGCCATGACTTTGTGCTTTGACAAGGAATTCTGTAGCTCTTTTGACAAGAGTTCTTCCAACGGAGACCGACTCTGTGTGTGTGTGTGTGTGTCGTATGTGTGTGTGTGTGTCATTGAGTTGTGTGTGTTTTGTGTGTGTGTCTCTTTTTAATTCTTTTTTAATTTGTTCATCACTAATTAACCACAAAAAAAGCACCTGAAGGTCTCTCTCCTTCATGTGGCCCACAGAACATGGCGGTGCCCCACAATTCCCTCATGTGTTTGTTTGTTTTTTTATAAACTCCCAATGCTTCCTTTTCATATATATATATTTATATATATTTTAGGATTTCTTCTTCTTCTTCTTCTTCTTCTTCTTCTTCTTCTTCTAAAAAAAACATATTTGAGTCAGTCCATGGAGGAATCTTTGGTAGTTTTTTGTTTGTTTGTTTGTTTCTTTTAAAAATGTTCTCTTTTCTTCATGCCAGTGCGTGGTACATCTGTGTTGTAGCCTCTGCCGGAATAAGGTCACCTCTGATGACTTAAGACAGACACGAGAAGGAAAACGGGGAAAATCCATATATGGGGCAGTGTCCTGCCTGCACCTGAAGGTATATCTGAAAAGGACAAGAGAACAAGTGTTAGTAACCTTTTGCATTGGACAGACACTTTGCAATTCAGTAAAGTATAAACTTCAGAGTAGAAATATTTATTTATTTATTTGCCCAATATGAGATGCAAGACAGCTCACAATATGATTTAAAATACAGTTAAAACAATGGACAACGCAGAAGTTAAAAAGCTGTTAAAGAAACACTTGTGTTGAAAACATTAGCTGATATTGTACATCAGCTTCCATGGGCCATCGGTATCTGCTGGGGTTTGGTTACAGGGCCCCCCGTGGATATCAAAATCCGTGGATGCTCAAGTCTTATTACATACAAAAGTGTAATAAAACAGCCTCCCTTATATAAAATGGAAAAATCAAGGTCTGCTTTTTGGATTTTTTCTTTTAATATTAGTTTAAATGATTTTTATTAAACAATTTTACACAGCAGGGGGCTCACTGCTCACCTGACCGGCACCCCAATGAAGCCCTCCTAGCGGCTGTCCCCCTTTCCTTCCCACCTGGGGGGAAGGGGTATGGCAACCACATGGGGCGATCACCATGGGGGCTGCCATGATGCCCCATCTCTCTCTCCCAGCATCCCTTGTGGCTGGGGAGAACAGGAAAGGCAGCAGCCAGTCAGGGCAGGCCAGCCCGGCCCCGATTGGCTCTCACTGGCCAGAGGGAGGGACATCCGGCTGCGCTTCCGGCATGGCTGGATGATGTCGAGGGGGCTGCGATGGAGCTGATAAAGGTAGCTCCGTCACGACCTCCTCCCAGTCGGGCGGATTGGGCACCTCACCAGTAGGGTCAGAGTACCATATCACTGCATTCGTTTGACCAAAGAGGTCAAAGAAGACATGGGGTGTGGCTCACCTTCCTTGATCATTACAATGGGGTTACCACGTGGCAAGGACGACTGGACCTGGGGGTTGGCCTGCAAGTCCATTCCGATGCAGCAGGTAGCCTGGGTTTTGGGCTCTACTACAATGGCTCCTGGTGCACACAGCCATGGCCTCAGGGGTGGGCTGGGTCAGAACTCTCCAGGGACCTCACATTCCTGGAATTTTTTTCCCCCATTTTGGTTGCTGTCACATTGTGGAGGGGCGAATTCAGGGATAATAAGTTCTGTTTCTAGTAAGACAATCAGGCTGTGGTTAGGATCATCAAAAGGCAGTCCTCCAGGCTGAGAGGGTCATGAGGCTGGTGTGCAGGTTTGTGCTAGTCTGTCTGGAGTCCAATATCAGTTTCTATGCATGGCACATTCCTGGTGTGGATAACAAGATAGCAGATGCCTTGTCTCAGTCTCAGGAAGACCGGTTCTGCTTGCTGGCCCCGGACGCTGACGTGGAAGCGGCCCCATTCCTGGCAGACCTCTGGAGCCTTGGGAGTGAACAGTGATCCAGGGTGTAGCAGACTCCTTCTTTAGCAAAGCAGCTGGTCATGGCAACCCTTGTGACACCTTCAGGGAAGGTTGGAGGAGAAGGACTCCAAAGGTAGCGGATACGAGGCGGCCGGTGACGTATGCAATACTGGCATGGTTGGTGGGGTGGCTGCCATCCATATGTCACTCCACCTACAAGGCTTTGCTATTTGGCATGGCTTATACCACCACCTTCTTTGGGGCCCTGAGGGTGGGGGAGGCTGCCTGTTCATCCAAGACGGACGCATCTGGCAAGGCTCTGCAGATGCATCACGTGGTCCACACAGACAGGAACCTGACACTGTGCATACGATGCTGAAAGGTCGACCAGTGTGGCTGCTTGGCCACTCCGCAATTGAGGAAGGTAGAAGGCTCCTCAGGCTCCTCCCCGTGGCTGCTGACATGCATGCAGGACTTTATACGGGCAAGAGGCCCCACTAGCAGACCCTGTTCAGGCCTCTGGATGGGCTCCCGCTCATTAGGTTCCAATGTGTGAGTGTGCTGAAGATGACTTTGCATTAGATGGGGCTGCCAGCAGAAGAGTTTGGCAGCCACTCGTTCTGGATAGGAACAGCCACCATGGGTAAACCAAGTTGCCTTTAGTTTTTTTGTGTTTTTTTCCCAGTCTGTGAGGCCGTGTTCTGGAAGAGTTTACAGTTGTCCCTTCATATCTGCTGGGGTTTGGTTCCAGGACCCCCCGTGAATACCCAAATCTGTGAATACTCAAGTCCCATTATATGCAATGGCATAGCAAAATGATGTCCCTTCTATAAGATGGCAAAATCAAGGTGTGCTTTTTGGATTATTATTTTTTAAGAATATTTTCAAGCCATGAATACTTAAAACCGTGAATGCCAAATCCGTGAATGTGGAGGGACAACTGTATTTCTGACGTTTCGCCTGCATCTGTGGCTGGCATCTTCAGAGAATGGTGGGGTAGGAGTGTGTGGGGGGTTTATATACTGTGAACCCCTGTTGGAGAGGCTTAGCGTGTAAATTTGTATATTCAGTTGTTGGGTGTTCAGTTCTTAGGATGGGAATATATGCTAGGGGAATTAGTGCCTATTTAGCTCACGGTCCATTGTCTTCTGGGAAGCCACCTGTCCCTGGCTGAAGTTCATTTGCATGTATTCCACCCTAAGAACTGAACATCCAACAAATTTACATGCTAATCCTCTTCAACAGGGACTCAGAGTATATAAACCCCCCACACCGCCATTCTCTGAAGATGCCAGCCACAGATGCAGGTGAAACGCCAGGAATAATCTCTTCCAGAACATGGCCTCACAACCTGGGAAAAAAAAACACACACAATAACACCTATGGATGTCATCCATGAAAGCCTTCAACTTCACAAAGTTGCCTTTTGCCACCAGCAGAAAGAAAGCGGAAACAGGCGATCCCTAGCATTCCACGGGAGGGAACGGATACGGTGGGCACCCTGTACTTAGTAAAATATACTTAACTAAGTAGCTGACACAGGATTCCAGACAATACTAATTCCATTGCTCTTGTGCTGGGCTCTGCAGGAGGACCCTGTAACTATGAAGATACTTCCTTGTGATTAACCTTTGCAAAGCTTCTCTGGACTGTTTCACTCCATTCCCCTGTTGTACTTCAGCAAAAGTTGTTTTCTCCTTATATGAAACCCTTTCACAAGAGCCTTGAGGTGGACCAGGGCTGGCTCACTACTGGAAAGACTGGGTGCCTATAAGCCTTGTGGGAGCCCACTTACGATTGTTCACGTAATCCGATTTCGTGCATTCTCCTTCGACAATGGATATGTCATCAATGGCAATGTCTCCTTCGATGCCGCGGCCACGGATCCCTTCGAAAATAACCTGCAAGGAAAGAAAACGATATGAACCTGAAAAATAAAATATCAGTGGATGGTGTGGGAGCAGATGACATGCAAAACTAATTGTGTATCATACATCAATGGCTGCTTCTTTCTGATAGCTGATATCCCTGAATTCTAGCTAACGTATGCTCAAAATAGGAAGACAAGACATGGCATATTTACAGCAACACTGCATGAAACCTTCCCAATTAGCTCTGTGGAGGTTTCTGTTTTCCAGGATCTTGTAAGCACACCTTCCGGAAGTGTATGTACCACATCACTTATTAAAATTAATAAATACTGCAAAAAACAATAATACTGCATAGCTGGCATATGAGATCTTATGATATAGGATGGGAAATTAATATTTTAATAGCAACATTAAAATAGTTATACCCCATGCTATATCATGAGCGTTGAGATCCTACTTCAAGGAGACACTGTGAAACTTTACTCTCCCATAGTTACATGACAATTCTGCATTGCTGGGCTACAACGCTGGATGACTAACTGTGCACACAAATGTGAAATGCACAGTTACAATGCACAAACTGCATCTGCATGTGTGATGCTTAATGTGCAGTGTACACATACAATGACACAGCATGTTCACCTCTGTTTCTGCAACCTTTGACTGAATGTGGACCTTACGTTACAGTCAAAAAGCAAAGACAGAGAAACGTGGCTGGTTCCAGTTGCTGGGAGTGTTGGAGCAGGGAGGAAGCAGGGGGAGGAAGCTGGGAGTCAAGTGGTGCTTGGGCAAACTGAAGAAGGGAGTGTGTGGCCCTCTGGATGTTGTTGGACTGTAACTCCCATCAGCCCCAGAATTGCCAGTGGTGGGGGATTCGGCAAAGGTCACAAGATTCCCACCACAGTCCTATAGGTTAGCTCCAAATAGAATAGGCCAATTGACTCCATGGGATTTACCTATGCTTTGACCTAACATTCAACAATTCAGTGGGTCTACTCTAGGCAGGGCTAACCATAGAATATCGGCTCATAGAGTTGGAAGAGACCCCAAGGGCCAGCCAGTCCAACCCCATTCTGCCATGCAGGAAAACACAATGGAAGCACCCCTGACAGATGGCCATCCAGCTTCCCTTTAAAAACCTCCAAAGGAGGAGACTCCACCACACTCCCAGGCAGTAGTGTATTCCACTGTTGAACAACTCTTACCATCAGGAAGTTCGTCCTAATGTTTAGGTGGAATCTATTTTCCTGTAAGTTGAACCCATTGCTCCCTGTCCTAGTCTCTGGATCAGCAGAAAACAAGCTTGCTCCATCCTCAGTATGGCATCCCTTCAAATATTTAAACATGGCTAACATGTTGCCTCTTAACCTTCTCTTGCTCCTCACAGGGCATGGCTTCCAGACTGGCCACCATTTTGGTCACCCTCCTCTGGACACATTCCAGCTTGTCCATATCCTTCTTGAATTGTGGTGGCCAGAACTGGACACAGTATTCCAGGCAAGGTCTGACCAAAGCAGAATAGAGTGGCAACAAAGGGGTTCAGGTCGATGCCTCTGCATAGAAAAGAAGGAATCCCCTTAATGCGCCTCACATATGATGAAGGGTGGTGATTGTGTTCACCACGTGTACAGGTCTTTCCCATGCCTCCTGCTCCCACTGTCTCCAAGGAGGACAGCATTGGTTCTGACAGCCAGCAAACTCTGTGGTGGGCACTGAGTGCTCTTGGACAAGGGAAATGAAATCTTTCCCCAATATTGGTGGGACATGGCTACCTTAATGAGGTTACTGGACTGCTGCAGCTTCTCAGCCTGGCAGAAAAATGTATTATTCTACAGCAAGCTTCAAAGGCCTTTTCATAGAGATGGAGGGAAGGAGGAAAGGCAGGATAGCATTCACATTTCATATACCAGCTTTTGATGATGCTCTTTGTCATCTGGGATGAGATGTTTTCCACTTCCAGCATTCTGAGCAGAAATGAAACTATGTGGTAAGGGGGCAATGGCTAACTTCTCCCAGCAAAGTCAAACTGGACCATGTAGAATCCCATTCAGAACCAATCTAGTGCTGGTAGGCTTTGACTTTGGAGCATGGTCCTGGTCGTGGCAGGGGAGACATAAGGCTCATCTACACTAGTCAGGATACACTGCCTCCCTGCTGGCGTATCCTGCCTCTGGAGCTGCCCCTCCCCGTTACCTGCAGAAAATGGGCCAGAGTCCAAGCTGGATGCCGGCATATTGCTGAAGCCACCACCACTGCCATTATCTCTGCTGACACAGAAGCCAAACAGGGGTCCCACCACATGTCACCAATCACATGCTGAGGGACCCCTGCCTAGCTTCTGGGAGAGATTTCCAGCAGATAATGGGCCATCAAGCAACCATTAGCCAAACAGACACTAATCCTCCTTGCATACCTCCACCCAGAAACTAGCCATGCAAATACACAAATTGACATATCCTCCCCAACAGGGGTTCACAGTATATAACACACACACACACATTCCTACCCAACCATTCTCTGAAGATGCCAGCCACAGATGCAGGCAAAACACCAGGAATAAACTCTTCCAGAACACAGTCTCACAGCCCAGGAAAACACCACCACCACCACACACACACAAACACCTATGGATGCCAGCTGTGAAAGACTTCGACTTCACATTTTTAAACAGAGTTTGGATGGCCATCTGCCAGGAGTACTTTGATTGCGTAGTCCTGCATGGAAGAATGGGGTTGGACTGGATGGCCCTTGTGGTCTCTTCCAACTTCTTCCAAAGGAAGGGAAAGACAGGCGGGACATTAAGAACTATCGTCCAATTTCACTATTAAATCTTGACTATAAGATATTTGCTACAATCTTGGCACAAAGATTCAAAAGAATTCTAGCCCAGACTATCCATGAAGATCAAAATGGATTTCTTCCAAACAGACATATACGCAATAACATCAGGACTGTAATTGACATAATAGAATACTACGAGAAACACAATGAGAAACAACTGGCGCTGATCTTCCTGGACGCTGAAAAAGCGTTTGACAATGTGAAATGGGCTTTTTTAAAAGCAGTATTGGAAAAAATGAATGTTGTTAATAACTTTAAAGCATGGATAGACGAAATATACAAAGACCAAGCAGCCAGACTGTTGATAAATAGTGAAAAAACAGAACGGATAAGAATTAAGAAAGGTACGAGGCAAGGTTGCCCCTTATCATCATTGTTGTTTATTACCGTCATGGAAGTAATCAGCAACAGTATAAGAATGAGTGATAAGATCAGAGGAACGAAACTTAAAGGCGCTGAGTGTAAATTAAAACTGTTCGCAGATGACATTGTTATAATATTGGAAGAACCGGCAGGACAATGGGAAGAACTATTAAGTATGCTAGATGATTTCTCTAAGGTATCTGGCTTTAAAGTAAACAAGGATAAAACGGCAGTTCTAACAAAGAATATGAGAAGGCAGGAAGAAGACAAAATAAGCAAAGAAACTGGATTTAGAATTGAGAAAAAGATAAAATATCTAGGAATCTGGATAACACAGAGGAATCCAGATTTATTCAAGAATAATTACGAGGAAATATGGAAGAGCATTAAACAAGATCTTATCAAATGGTCCAAGCTTCAACTCTCGTGGTTAGGTAGAATAGCCTCGATAAAAATGGTGGTTTTACCTAAATTTATGTTTCTTTTCCAAAATCTACCAATTATAACAAATAACAAATGCTTTGCAGAATGGAACAGAGAAATACTTAAATTCATCTGGGAGGGGAAACAGGCGAGAGTAAAAGCAAAATTGTTAACAGAAAGGAAGAATAGAGGAGGTTGTGCATTTCCAAACCTATTTTTGTATTACCAGGCGTGTGCTCTAGTATGGTTGGAGGACTGGGCACAGTTAAGGAATAAAAAAGTGTTGGACTTAGAAGGTCATGATCTGGTTTTCGGTTGGCATGGTTATATGTGGTATAATAAGATAAAAGAGAACAGAGCTTTTGAGAACCACTATGTTAGAAAGGCGTTATATAAAGTTTGGGCCAATCTGAAAACCAGATTCTACTATAAACTACCACTCTGGGTTTCGACACAAGAAGCTTTCTTTGGAAGGTCAAAGCTAGAACAACAAGACTGGTTAAGGTACAAGGAAATATTAGGGGAAGAGTCCCAAGGCAATATGAAAATCAAATCAAGAGAGAAATTAGAAAGCGAGGGAATCAAAATAAATTGGTTTTTGTACAAGCAAATTCAGGAAAGATATAGTATGGATTTAAGATTGTGGAACTTTCAAACAGAATCAAACGATATAGACAAGGTGTTACTGGGAAACGGGAAACACCAAATAGCAAGATATTATAAGATTCTTTTAGACAGAGACTTGGAAAACGAACAGGTGAAGGAGCAAATGATAAAATGGGCCTTAGATATAGGCCACGTTATAGAAATAGATAGATGGGAAAAATCTTGGGAGGAATCGCAGAAATTCACCCTGTCACAAAATATGAGGGAAAACTATTTGAAGATGTTTTATCAGTGGTATATAACACCAGTGAAGCTGGATAGGATGTATAAAACAGGCGCGAGACAATGTTGGAAATGTGGGGAGGTAGAAGGTACACTTATACATACCTGGTGGAACTGTCGAATGGCAAAATCTTTCTGGAAGAGGATACATATTAAGATAAAGGAGATTTTGGGAACCAATTATCCAATGGAACCAGAAATGTATCTTCTAAACATGGTAGATAAGATTAAGGGGCCGAAAGCAGCGAGCAATAAGAAAATTATACTATACATGACAACAACTGCCAGGATTCTATACGCTAGATTTTGGAAACAGAAAAGTGTACCAACTATAGAGGAATGGTTAAACAAATTGTATGAAAATGTGGATATGGACAGATTGACGGCCTCTCTAAAAGGTGAATCATTGAAAAAAATAGAAAAAGAATGGGAACCATTAAATAAAATTTTTAGTAGTTACAGATACCACGGGACAGATAAGATGGAGAGGGAAAATCATGATAAGATTAGTAAGTGATGGGTAAAGGTGAGAGGTTTGTGAATCAGATTTGAACAGCTAGATTTTTGCGATAACCAGACGAAACAAATAGAATGTAACAAGCAGATTAGAGTGGAGAATACAAGAATATGGAACACACAAAAACAAAGAAGGAAGGGTCGCATAGAGGTATTTGCATAAATCAATCTTCAATACTTATTCACAAAGGGGGGAAGAATAACAGATAATGTAGCTCCTCTATGTATAATTCTTTATTCTTTTTGAATGTAAAAAAAAAATTTTTTTTCATTGTAAAGATTATGGTGTTAATTTGTAAACCAATAAAAAAAAAAATAATAGTAATTTTGGTTGTTGCATAGGTTTGATTCCAGACCAACTGCGCAATAACCCAAAGCCACCCCTCAAACCTACCTTTTCAGTCCTATACCCCCTCCCCCCAAGACATTGATTTCCATCTTAGGGGAGCCTAAGGGACCAGCAGCAACATGTGAGGCTACATCCCTTCTGCTGGAGGCACTAGAAGGGCATCATTTGCCATGATCTCCTGAGAACTCTGGGAGGTCACTGCAGATCTTCGCTGCAGAGCCTCCATCAAAAGGGAAATAATGGCCCATGCCACTCCCGATTCCCTGCATTTTCTCAACACAAAACTGTCTGTGTTGGTGAGCTACAGGACTGAAAAGGTATTCAGGGAGGGAAGTTGCCATGAACAGAACTGCGTTCTTCTGCATGTGGTCCATCATCCAGCCTCCATGTGATGAGAGTCCTTTAGATATTCAGGGCTTGAAAGGTAATAAACATCCCTTGGAACTGATCCCAGAAATATAACTAGATTCTGTGAAACTGGGACAGCAGTTATCAAATCAAAAATAACCAACTGCAGGTACAATGTGTGATCTATGGTTATATTTGCATCAGCCAACAGCTCTAAAGAGTGTTTACAGGTAGCCACACACAAAGGATAGCACCCTGGAAGGCATACACACGTGTAAGTCTCCCTTATACATGTATATCTTCTTTTTAGGGTGCTGGGCTGGTATTGCCTTCCTTCAAATAGTCACAGTTATGAGTAGTATCATAGAATTGAAAGAGACCACCAGGGCCATCTAGTCTAATCCCATTCTGCCATGCAGGAATACCCAATCAATGCACTCACAACAGATGGCCATCCAGCCTCTCTGAGAATGCCAGCCACAGATGCAGGCGGAACGTCAGAAAGAAACTATCCCAGAACACGCCTCACAGCCTGGAAAAAACCCAAGGAAAATCCATCCAGCCTCTGTTTAAAAACCTCCAAAGGAGACTCCACAACACTACGAGGCAGTGCATTCTACTGCCGAACAGCTCTTACTGTCAGGAAGTTCTTCCTAATGTTTAGGTGGAATCTCTCTTCCTCTAGTTTGAAGCCATTGCTCTGTGTCCTTGTCTCTGAAGCATCAGAAAGCAAGCTTGCCCCATCCTCAGTATGGCATCCCTTCAAATATTTAAACATGGGTATCATGTCACCTCTTCACCTTCTCTTCTCCAGACTAAACACGCCCAGCAACATAAGCTGTTCCTCATACAGCATTGCTTAGGTAACTTTCATATTCACAATTGCTACTTAAGTCACAACTGTGACACTGTTGCCAACCTACTTTACTGGGTATCATCCACATGGTGTGAAGGATGTCCATTCTGCCAGCAATCATAGAATCATAGAAACATAATGTTGGAAGAGACCACCAGGTCCACCCAGTCCAACCCCATTCTGCCATGCAGGAATATACAATCAAATCATTCCTGACAGATGGCCATCCAGCCTCTGTTTAAAAACCTCCAAAGAAGGAGACTTCACCACACAATGAGGCAGTGTATTCCACTTCCAAACAGCACTTACTGTCAGGAAGTTCTTCCTAATATTTAGGTAGAATCTCTTTTCCTGTAGCTTGAATCCATTATTCTGTGTCCTAGTCTCTGGAGCAGCAGAAAACAAGCTTGCTCCATCCTCAATATAACATCCCTTCAAATATTTAAACATGGCCATCATGTCCCCTCTTAACCTTCTCTTCTCCAGACTAAACATGCCCAGCTCCCTAAGCCACTCCTCATAGGGCATAATGGCTTCCAGACCTCCCACCATCCTGGTTGCCCTCCTCTGGACACGTTCCAGAGTCTCAATATCCTCCTTGAATTGTGGTGCCCAGAACGGGACACAGTATTCCAAGTGAGGCCTGACCAAAGCAGAATACAGTGCCACTATTGTTTCCCCTGTTCTAGACACTGTACTCCTATTAATGCAGCCTACAATTGCATTGGCTTTTATAGCTGCTGCATCACACTGCTGACTCATGTTCAGCTTCTGGTCCACTAAGACTCCTAGATCCTTTTCGCATATACTGCCCTCCAGCCATGTATCACCCATCCTATATCTGTGCATTTCATTTTTAGTTCCCAAGTGTAGTATCCTACATTTCTCCCTGTTGAAATTCATTTTGTTAATATTGGCCCACCTTTCAGATATTTAAAGATGGATGCATCATATCACCTCTCCATCTTCTCTTCTCCAAGCTAAACCTGTCCAGCTCCCTTGTTCATTCCTTGTAGGGCTTGGTTTCTGACTTTCGATCATTGTGGTCACCCTTCTCTGGACACTTTCCAGATTGCCAATATCCTTCTTGAATTGTGGTGCCCAGAATTGGATACCAGATTCTAGGAGAGTTCTGACCAAAATATATGAGTTTCCCTCAGTCTGGACACTATGCTCCCATTGATGCAGTCTAGAACTGCATTGGTGTTTTTTGTCTGCCACATCATACTGTGGACTCATGTTTAGCTTGTGGTCTAAGAAGATCCCTTCCAACATGACACCCCTCCAGGTATTTAAAGATAGCTGTCATGTTTTCTCTTCTTCATGCTAAACATACCCAACTTTGTTATCAGCCCTGATAGACCCCAGCCCTTATCCTTGTAATAATTGGCAATATTTAAAATCTAGCTAACTGTGGCCTTCCACAAGTGTCACTACTAAACCAGGAACTCCCAAAAACCAGGAATCCCAAAGACTAGCAGTGAGACTAAGTCATGTATGCTGTAGGGAAGGGCCATGCCAAATTCCAAAGAAAGGTATCCTGAAAGGCATCATCTTGCCTGAACATCTGGCTAATCCAATCAAACATAGCTGAGGTACTCAAGGTTTGTAAAGAGTTGTTTCTCCTCTCCACTGCAACCAAAGAGGGCTGCTTGTTTCATTCAGTTGCAAAGTATTAACATATTAAGGGTTGCTAATGTATTTGGAGTGTCCATTGTCTTAGCCTGGGAACCTCTGAGAAGCATTGTCTTTCACCCTAAATCCCATCCCCTGAAGGGAGATATTACATATAAAACCCCCTTCAAAACCCCCTCAAGTGCACACAGATCCCTTTCCTGGTGACTTCACACCAATCTGTGTTGATGGGCACACAGTTCATCTTCCTCTGGACTCCATGTCAGATGGTGTAGCCCTTCCTGCTTCTGGACCCCCACTCTGCTGCTTTTCTCCACAAACTCAACTCCTCTGAGCAGTACAGTATCACCCCGAAACAACCCCTTACTCTATTCCTCTGTTCAAATACTTCCTACTTATTTTGTTAGCCTTGCATGAGTGCTTGAAGCCCAAATGTGTGTCTGGTTGTTCTCATTATTATTTCCTTAATAAAGATCACTTAATTGTACTATCCTACATCTTTAGTACCGTATACATAGGTCTACAAGATCCTGCTTGTTGCCTGCCTCTCGTATTGCCAAATTGAGTATATTAATTCCCCAAATTAATATCGATATTTTAGAGTGTCCCAATGGACCCAAACATTTCAGGTAAGTACTCCCTCAGCTGTCCTTCATGAAGTTTGATTTCCAGACCTTTGATCAACTTGGTCAACCTTCTCTGAACTCCTTCCAGCTTGTTAACATCCTTGACATAGAGGTCCACGTATGGCTACGCAAATCCAATCTCTGACTGAAAATGTTAAGCCTGTAGTATTGGCTCCGTGAATATTAGAATCATTGAGTTGGAAGAGACCAACTGGTCCCTTCAATCAAAATGGAAAAAAAACTACTAAATATGAAAATTTTAACCGTAGGCATTTCTTCAACTGCTATCCTAACTTTAGGGTATGCCAGAGCAAATATAGCTTCTATCCAGCACATTAGAGACACTAAATTTCAAAATATTTAAACCAAGCAGCTCTATATCCTGATTTTAGGGATAACAGAGGATTATTTGCACCTACCAACTATCTGATAAATTTTACTGTCCCCCAATTTAGAAGAGCATTTACGCTAGTTAAACTAAATGTCCTGCTTTCCACTTTGCTAGAAGGTAGATTTTAAAACGTCCCATATGCCAAGTGCATTTGCCCACGTGGACTAGAAGAAGTAGAGGCAGGGAGCCATGTATTACTTTACTGTACCTTTTATCAAGATCTTAGAACCTCTCTTATAATACCACTTATACAAAAAATTCCAGGTACGCAGGTTAAGCTTTATTTAGAATGTCTCTTGTCAGATCTAAATGCTCAGGTTACAGCTAAATTTGCTAGTTTTTCTGTAGCAGCCATAAATTGTTGCAGTTGTGTGGAAAAGTTATGCTTTTTCTTAGTGGTTTCTCCATATTTCTTCCTCCATTGTTATTGTTGCAGTTTTAATTGCATTTAATTTACATATGTAAATGTAATTGCAATATTTTTATTTGGTGTAATAATTTTTTTATTATTATTTTTAATATCTTTGACAAGCTGGAACACATCAAGAGGAAGGTGACCAAAATGTTGGGAGGTATGGAAACCATGCCCTATGAGGAGCAGCTTAGGGAGATGGGTTTGTTTAGCCTGGAAAAGAGAAGGTGAAGAGGTGACATGTGAGCCATGTTTAAATCTTTGAAGGGATGCCATACTGAGGATGGAGCAAGCTTGTTTTCTGCTGCTCCTGAGACTAGGACATGGAGCAAAGGGTTCAAACTACAGGAAAAGAGATTCCATCCAAACATAAGGAATATCTTCCTGATGATAAGAACTGTTTGATGGTGGAATCCACTGCTGCCTGGGAGTGTGGTGGAGTCTCCCTCTTTGGAGTTTTTTAAACAGAGGCTGGAGGACCATCTGTCGGGAATGATTTGATTGTGTATTTCTGTGTGGCAGAATGGGGTTGGACTAGATGGTTCTTGTGGTCTCTTCCAACTCTGTGATTCTAGGATTGTATGATTCTTGAACCCTGCTGCCCAAACCAGATGCAGGATTTCAGTTTAAGAAGTTCTTCCTAATGTTCAGGAGCAGAGAAAGCCCACTAGGCCAGAGGCTAGCTCTCTTTTCATTTGTACAAAACAGTCCACCAGCAGCCCTCTAGAAGTATTAAAATAGTTTATATAGGAGAAACTCTTGCTAGAATTCATTCCTGTCTTTCCAAGCCATTTTGAATCAGGGATTGCTGTAAAGCATCCATAATCCCCTCTTCAGATGAAAAACCCTTGGTGGATGATATGTGGGCCAGGAGAGCATAAAATAAATCTAGGATGCACTTCAGTGTATGAATTAACCTATAAAAAAGCTTTAATTTCTGTGTTGGAGTGATCACATTTACTGCGGAAAAAGATTCACTCTGATTCACTCCCCTTAAAATTAACTGGGAGGTTTATGTCCCTTCCCATTTAGGCTCTTAAATGCAAAATAAAGTTTGGTTGGAGCAGGAGCTGCTTAAAAAAAAGTAATTTGCAGTCCCAGCTGTGCTGATATTTATTTTGCTTTATTCGTTCGGTGCTTTCATGGCCCTAAATTTGTTTAATGCTTGAAAATGAGAAAAAACAGGAAGGGGTGGGGTAGGGTGGACACACTGGAAAGCAAACTGCACCCACAGCAAATGGGGAGGGTTGTGTAGAATCAGCCTCTGTGTGCACTGTTGTATACTGATTGTGTTATGCAACCCTTGTGTTGAACGGCAACATTGCACATGCCATGAGCATTCATGCATGGTGCCAATCCATGAGCAGTGTCCATCCATGTGCAATGTGCAATGCGCATCCATGCACCATGTCCATCTACAGGTGGCACCACATGTTGAACTCCATTTCTTCAATCTTGAACTGAATGTAGATGTTCTGCACCAGACAAAAATGCCCAACTACTTCTGTGGAGAAATTTATGCAAGTATAAAATACCAACAGGATTCTAGTGTCTCTCTCTCTCTCTCTTTGGCTTTTCTTCGCAAATGAAGATTCGGGAAGGACTCATCCCGCGTTTTCTGCAAGCGTGCTGATGACTAAAAAGGCCAATCCAAGATAGACAAGTCCGGTTGCAGAAAGCACAGCAGAAGGTTTCCTTGGGTGATGTTACCGGGTTGTGATTCTTTCTGCGTTGCCATTTCTCTTCAAGACTTGTTCGGCGTGAGTTCTCAAATAAGGCTGCAGCATTGTGGAGAGTGCGTCTCCATGCCCCCCGATGTGAGGCCAGGGCGGACCATTGTTGGTGATCAATTTGGCCAAGCCTGAGATGTTGTTTCAGGAAGTCCTTGTATCGCTTTTTTGGAGCACCCCTCTTACGCTGACCTGTGGTGAGTTCACCGTAGAGTACTATTTTGGGGAGGCAATGGTCCTCCATCCTAAACACATGCCCTGCCCAGCGCAGCTGTGTTCTCAATATCATGGCCTCAATGCTGGTGATCCCTGCTTGCTCAAGGACAGCAACATTCGTCACATAGTCAGTCCAGTGTATATTTAGGATTGTGCGTAAACAGAGCTGGTGGAAGCGTTCGAGGAGTTGTAAGTGGTGGCGATAGGTGACCCAGGTTTCAGATCCGTAAAGGAGAATAGATAGTACAATGGCAAAAGGATCCACAGGTAAATGACACAGGTTGACCTGAAGCCCTTTGTATCTTTCCTGAGTTCCAGTTACTGGGACCTAGGTCTCACAAATGTGGTTGGAGGTACTACGTCAGCTTGCTGATGGGGCTTCTCTTATCTACCCTGACTGCCCCCATTTTGGAATATCAAATAATTGGCTATATTTAATAATTTGGCTCAGTGTGGCCATCCATGTGGTTACAGGTAAACCAGGGGTCCCTAATACCAAAATGGGATTCATGCAAGACCAAGGAAAGGGCCTTTGGAAATTCCCCAAAACAAGTACTCAAGTAAGAAACTCAACACCGGGAGGTCAGTCAATCACTAATCCACTCAGCAATAGCAGGAAACCTTATTGCTTGGCTCCCATCCAACAAAAGACTTTTGCCTGTTCAATTCCAAAAAGTATTGATTAATAATGATCATTAACTCTTCCAGAGTACCCTTTGCTTGAGCCTGGGAACCTCCGAGAACCATTCTCTTTCACCTAAACTTCCATCCCTTCAGGGGAATTATTTCATGTAAATATAACCATAAAACACACCAAATTGCACACAGTTCTACTTCCTTTTGACTCCATGTCACACAGTGTACCCAGGTCTACAGCTTCTCCTTCTATATCCATGCTAGCAATTTGCTGCTAGACCCTCAAAATGCAATTCTGAGCCTGTGTTGCAGAAATCTCTGCTTGACAGGTGTCCTATCACCTATTATCCCTTCACTTTATTCCTCTAGCCAAATAATTCCCACTACTTTTGATAGCCTTGTGTGACTGCTTGGAACCTGAGTGTTTGCATGAATGCTGTTGATATCAATTTCCAATAAAGATTATTTAATTGTACCTTTTGGCTTAAAGTCTCCTACTTAGTACTGGTATACATAGGTTAAAATGCCCCGCTATTGCCCATCCTCTCACTGCCATAATTGAGCTAATTAAATATTCCTCATTTTAATATTCGGACATTAGAGGGACCCCGTGGACACCATGCAATTTGGGTAACAAGTCACATGACTGTATGTGCATACTTGCATCTCTCTCTCTCTCTCTCTCTCTCACACACACACACACACACACACGAAGGATATTGAAAAGCTGGAACATGTCTAGAGGAGGGCAAACAAAATGGTGGGAGATCTGGAAGCCATTATGCCCTCTGAGGAGCGGCTTAGGGAGCTGGGCATGTTTAGCCTGAAGAAGAGAAAGTTGAGAGGGGACATGATAGCCATGTTTTAATACACATTGAAGAAGGAACAAGCTTGTTTTCTGCTTCTGCAGAGACTAGGACATGGAGCAATGGGTTCAAACCCCAGGAAAAGAGATTCTTCCTAAACATTAGCAAGAACTTACTGATGGTAAGAGCTGTTCAGCAGTGGAATGCATTGTCTTGGAGTGTGGTGTCTCCTTCTTTGGAGGTTTTTTAAACAGAGGCTGGATGGCCATCTGATGGGAGTCCTTTGATAATTTATGCCTACATCATAGAGGGTTGGACTGCATGGCCCTGGTGGTCTCTGCCAACTCTATGGTTCTATGATTTTGTCCCCTGCTACAGATAAGGTTGCCAGATGCAAAATAAAGCAAGACTCCTGCACTTTTCATAGTTGTATGGAAGAAGGACTTTGGGTAATTCTGGCTGATGCAGCTCACATTGTAAGCATCTGGGCACCCAAACTGTGATGCTAAGTCACCTGACCCATCTGTGGAAAGATCCATCCATCATTTGCATAAGCACGAGTTATTAAAGGCCTTTTAGGGACATCTTCAAAGGAAACAACACTGCTTTGCTTAGCAATATGAAGTTCAATACTGGTGCATAATCAGCAATTTAAGTGTATGCAGGGTGTGGGGAGAGGAGTTGCTTTGATCAGCAAACCAAAGTCAGAGATGAACAAATCACAATGAAGCCACCTGACCGATGTGAATGTTTGAACTCAGTGAGTTCCAGCCAGCTTGGAAGAGACATTCTCAGAAAAGCTCCTCTGATGTGGGGTTTTATTCACTGTCCCAGGGTTTCCTTTCTCCACACATGCCCCAGGTATAAATCTGTGTCAATATTCTGTTGTTTTGTAGCTTTTAAAAGGAAAACACCGAAACCTGTGTTGCTAGGGGTACTGCATGTACTCCCATGAATATGGATTGTTGCTTATGCCCAAGAGATGAACTTCAAAAACAAAGAGATGAGTGAATGAAAGCTGATAGGTGGGACAAAAGGTGGCAGAGGGAGAGGATGGAGGTCACTGTGTGAATCAACAAAAGTCAACTGTCTGCCATGCTTAATGGCTAAACAGAGGAGTGCTGGCACCATACCTTCGAATATTTCACAGATAAAAACTTGGAGACGTGTGGCTGAGCAACATCAGGCTGTGGCCAAGATGCCAAAGAAGAAGAACAGATGAGAAAGGAGAGCCTGCAGCAGTTTGCTTTCACCATATTCTACTGGGAAGTTCAAAATTTTGTTGTCTCATCTTGTCTCATAGAATCATAAAGTTGAAAGAAACCACAAGGACCATCCAGTCCAACCCTATTCTGCCATGAAGGAAGACTAATAGAATCATAGAGTTGAAGGAAACCACAAGGGCCATCTAGTCCAACCCCATTCTGCCATGCAGGAAAACACAATCAAATCGTTCCTGACAGATCGCCATCCAGCATGTATTGGAAACCTCCAAAGAAGGAGACTCCACCACACTCCCAGGCAGCAGAGGATTCCCCTGTTGAACAGCTCTTACCATCAGGAAGTTCCTCCTAATGTTTAGGTGGAATCTCTTTTCCTATAGTTTGAACCTATTGCTCCATGTCCTAGTCTCTGGAGCAGCAGACAACAAGCTTGCTCCTTCTTCAATATGGCATCCCTTCAAATATTGAAATATGGTTATCCTGTCACATCTTTACCTTCATAGGCAAAGAATTTCATTTTAAGCAGGCTGTTAACATATAAGCAACAGGGTTTTTTTTATCTTGTATGTTTTAGATGGGTTCCCTCTTGGGAGAAAGGTGGCACACAAATGGAATGAAATGAAATAATTCTCTTCTCCAATCTAAACATACCCAGCTCCTCATAGGGCATGGCTTCCAGACCTTTCACCATCCTGGTCACCCTCCTCTGGACACCTTCGAGCTCCTCAATATCATTTTTGAATTCTCTGGCTTTTCTTCGCAAACGAAGATTCAGGAAGGACACAGCCCGCGCTTTCTGCAAGCGCGCTGATGACTAAAAAGGCCAATCTGAGATAAACAATCCAGTTGCAGAAAGCACAGCAGAAGGTCTCCTTGGGTGATGTTTCTGGGTTGTGATTCTTTCTGCGTTGTCGTTTCTCTTCAAGACTTGTTCGGCGTGAGTTCTCAAATAAGGCTGCAGCATTGTGGATAGTGTGTCTCCATGCCTCCCGATGTGAGGCCAGGGCGGACCACTGTTGGTGATCAATTTGGCTGAGCCTGAGATGTTGTTTCAGGGTTATATCGTTTTTGAATTATGGTGCCCAGAACTGGACACAGTATTCAAGGTGAGATGGATGGCCATCTGTCAAGAATGTTTTGATTGTGTATTCCTGCAGGGCAGAATGGGGTTGGACTAGATGTCCCTTTTGGTCTCTTGGAACTCTATGATTCTATGATAATCATTCAGAAGGCCTTCTTGACCAGAAGAAGAATGGAACCAGAAGAAGAATGCCTTGGTGTGCGGTGGGGCTCTTCTTCTTTGGAGGTCTTTAAACAGTGGTTGGAAGTACATCATTCATGGCAAAAGACAAGACTAGACGGTCCGTCAGGACCTTTCCAAGTTGTATAGTTCTAAGATGCACTCGCAGAGGAACTCTAACTTTATGACTCTCCCAAGCAATCAAGGGCTGAGTCCTGGAATTCATAACATACGAGAGCTGCTAAGTGCTTGTTGAGATGAAATCACACATACTTGCACCATTTCTGCCTAAGATGTGAGGATGACAAAAATGCTAGGACAATAGAAAGAAGGCACATTCACTCTGCCAAGTGGATTAATTCAAACAATGGGCTTGCCCAGAGCGTTTGATCAACAAAAAACCCAATGGGAAGCCTGCAGTGACGCTGTACCTCCAGGTGAAGTATTGTACCTGTCAATTACCTGCATGACTTTTAATTTCTATTCATTCATTCATTCCTCTTGCTGTTAAAAAAAGGGTTGTCCAGTGGTGTCCCTACCTTGACCAGAGACATGGGTACAGAGTAGCACAGCTATGATGTATACTCTTGTAAGAAGCAATTCAGAACTATGAATTCCTGCCGTGAAACTCTACAGTCCAATTGGATAGCAGACTATTTCCTCTTATTTCTCTCTCCCACTTTCCTGCGAGAAGGAAACTGGTTTTGTCTGTCCATTTTGTTGTTTGTTTCCCACTACTTCTACAATGAGAAATATCACTTAGTGGAAAGAAAGTAATGATGGCCTGAATCCTGTTGAGGAGTTACGTCTCTGTAAGCGGACTTGTTTCTGCAGGAACTAGAATTGGCCAGTTCTGTAGCATTCCTATCTAGTAAAGGGATATTGTTACATTGCTATGTGGTAGAGCTGGCAGACTGTTGTGCAATGAGATTGACGCACAACTGGACCAATGCACAACGGGATATGCATCGCATCAGTCCCAAGGTGCACCAATAAACATTGGGCACTCTTGCCAGTCTTCTGTTGCACACCATCACGATCCACTAACAGGGTTTCTGAGTGTCTCTGCTATGTAGCTCAGTATGCAAAGTTACATACTGTGGTGTCATGTCCTGCTTTCAGACTCTGATGCAGCGATGGGAAAATGGACATGCCAGGACCTGTTGAACCAGAGCAAGAGGATATTCCAGAGACACAGGCCTCAGAGACAGACAATGGTGCAGTATTGTCCTCAGATGAAGAGGACAACTTACCTATACCTACCTTCACAGCACAGAGACAACAGCATATTTATAGGAAGCAGCAATTAGTTAAGCAACAGCTGTGTTATCTGCTGCTTTATAAATATTCAGCACTGCCCTCTAGGGATTGTCAGAGATTATCTGACCTATCTGAGTACCTGTCGTGTTCCTGCTCACTGTGTTTGATCTGGACTATGTTTGTTTAACTCTGGACTCTGTTTGCCTGACCTGGATTCTGCTGGACTACCCTGAAGTCCATTTGCCGGATCTGGACCTTGTATATTGGACTTTGCTTGTGGGCTTGTGTTTTGCTTGCTAGTAAAGTAAGTGTCTGACTTCATGCTGCCTTGATTCCTTTGCCTGTAATTAGTTTGACTGTGCTGTGTCTCTGCTTATCAGCTGTGCAGTAACAAGCCTTTTGGTGATTGCCCAGACATTGTTTGGACATGTAGATGGTGATATAGGATTCTGGTGAATATGTTTCATTCAGGCTGCTGACTGTGAGGAGAGAAGATTTTGCAGGGAAAAGTAAGGTTATCACCAGGGTCCTGTCTTTGTGCCATGAAATCTTGCCCAACTAGAAGTGGGGACCCATGCAGTGGCAACTGGCCAATCCCATGACAGTGAAGTGGTGAATCCATCCTGGATTTTATTCTAGACTTTAAAGGAGTTGTCCAAGGTGCTCTTTTGGAGGCAGGGCTCAGCACCATGGATAGTTCATTTAGAGTTCCGGCTAAAACTTGGAGTGGATCCCCCTCCCTACTGACACAGCTGGATCTTTGACCAGCTTAGAACAGAGCTGGAAAAGGAACCAAACCAAAAGATCCTGATACTGAGATAAATTTCCTCTGATACTGAGGCAAATCACCCCTGCTTCTGAGCTTGACACTCAGGCCATGGCTGTGGGTTTGGGGCGAGTAGCTTTTGTTTAAGTCAGCATCTCACCATTTTCTCTCTGGTCCTTGTTTTGTAGCCAGATGGAAAGAATATTCAAAAATATTGAAAAATGGATTGGACTTCCAGTGCCACCCTCAGATTCTGTCTGAGTATTTTACTAGTTCTCAAGACTGGTAACTATTGCCTTATCTCCTGAATCTACTCTTTCATCCAACCTTTCTGCCTTAATCTCTTTGATAGCCTTGTGTGGTTCTTGTATACATAGGTGAAAAGATCCCAAAGTTACCTGCCTCTCTCACCCTTCCATTTGAGCTAATCGTAATAATTCCCCCAAATATTAATATCACTAATGGGGCTCTAAAGCACCTCCACCTCTTTGGGTAACACATGTCCTGCAAACTCAGGGCAGATGTGGCTTCCTTGATGGAGTCTATCCACCTTTAACACAGCCTGCGTCTTTTCCTACAAATATTACAAAATATTTGTAATTTCCATCATGGTTGGCCTTTTAATGATGATTCCATCAAGGAGCTTTCTTCCTTCTGATTCAGCAGTTTTACTCCTATTTCTTGATAGCATGGCACACTTGTCAGGTCCATATTGAGATGCCTTGATTAAATATCCTTAACGGGGTTTCAATAAAGGTCCAATTTCTGATGGTGAATTTCCATATAGATTTAAATCATCCAAAGAGAACAGATGTTTTCTTTTTCCAGCTTGCCTTGATATTTCATAGACCTGATTTGTTTTCTTTAGAATTACTGAAAGCAGTACCATTGCAAGGACAAATAATAAGAGAGATAAGGAATACTGACATATTCCATGCCAAATATTAATTCTGCCAAGTTCTTCCCCATTTGATGTTAAAATGGTATTCCCTGATTTCATTAGAGTTGAGTCTGATGTTTTCACTGATTCTTAAAATTTGAGGCTGTTCTTTCAATGTGCTTTCAAGTCAACTCTATATTATAACAATGCTTTCCAACAGTTTTCTTGGCAAGATTTATTCAGAGGAGGCTTTTCCATTGCCTTTCTCTAAGGACTCATTTACATGGGCCAGGATATGCCGGCTCCCTGCTGGCATTGCCTACCCACGGATCAGGCCCATTCCTCCCCATTACCATCCCCAAATGGGAAGAGGTCCAGATGGGCAACCACCGCTGTCTCCCTCACTCTCCTGGAAGCTAGAAAGCCGTCCTACGACATGTGACCAAGGCCACCTGAATGTGACCAACCTTGGTCCTATGCCCCAGGACTCCTTCCTGCTGTGGCGGTACTGGCAGCTGCAGCGGGACCCAGTTCATTTTTTGCCAGTGGGAACAGATTAACTTGCTCAGGGTCTCTCAGGGCTTATCCACACTAGCCAGGATATGTTGGATCCCTGCTGCCCTATCCTGGCTGCAAAGGTGACCCACACTCTACCCCTGTTACCTACAGAAAGTAGGGCAGAGTGCAAGCAGGACACTGGCCCATTGCTGAAGCCACCGCAGCTACGGCCACCATTTTCTCACTAATGCGGACACCAGGCAGGGATCCCACAACATTTAGCTACAGGCTCCCTGCAGGGGCCCAGCCTCAGTCACATGCCGCCCGGCTTCCGGAAGAGCCATGGAGCTGGCGGTAGCACAGGGGATGGCATTCTAGCATGGGCCCCAACAAGCACACAGGGTCTGATCCAGCGGAAATGGAGTAAACTATTTTTTAAAAAACGTGGTAAAGGAACCTATCCCAGCTTGCCCCCATCCCACCCCAGTATCTGCACCGGGGGTCGTTTGGAGTTCCCGTGGGGAAGATCGGGGTAAATGGTCTCCATTGTTTGGACCACAGGGCTTAGGAACAGGGGCAAGCCAGGGTATTTGGTTGATGCAGACAAACCTGCTTTCCATGGCTGACTTGACATTTGAACCCTGGTCTCCCAGAGTCCTAGCCCAATACTGAAATCACTACACCACACTGGCTCTCAAGATACTTTCCACATCATATCTGTGCCAAAAAAAGCTTTTAAAATACCCTATACATGGTACAGGCAAGTTTCTTTTTCATCTTTTTTCAAAGGGAGATACTGAAGGCACAATTTCAAACAGTACCATTGAGGAAGAAAAATGGGAGGTGTCTCAAGAAACCAGGATGGATGACTAAAGAACTTTCACCGGAGTTAAGTTTTAAACGGAACGTGTATATAAAATGGAAAAAGGGGGAAATCACCAAAGAAGAATTCAAACAGATAGCGAACACGTGTAGGAGTAAAGTCAGAAAAGCTAAAGTGCAGAATGAGCTCAGGCTTGCTAGGGAGGTTAAGAACAATAAAAAGGGTTTTTTTGGGGTATGTCTGCAGCAAAAGGAGGAAGAAGGAAATGATAGGGCCACTACGTGGAGAAGATGGCAAAATGCTAACGGGGACAGAGAAAAGGCAGAATTACTCAACACCTTCTTTGCCTCAGTGTTTTCAGATAAGGAAAAGGAGGACCAACCTGAGGAGAATGGAACAGAGGACACAATAGGGGAAATCCAGCTCAAAATAAGTAAAGAGGTAGTACAGGAATACCTTCTTAATCTAAATGAATTTAAATCTCCAGGACCAGATGAACTACATCCAAGAGTATTAAAAGAGCTGGCAAATATAATCTCAGAGACATTGGCAATAATATTTGAGAACTCCTGGGGAACAGGAGAAGTCCCAGCAGACTGGAGGAGGGCAAACGTTGTCCCCATCTTCAAAAAGGGGAAAAAAGAGGATCCCAACTATTATCGTCCAGTTAGTCTGACATCAATACCAGGGAAGATTCTAGAGCAGATCATTAAACAGAGAGTCTGTGAACATTTAGAAGGCAATGCCATAAAAGTCACAAAAAGTCAACATGGGTTTCAGAGAAACAAGTCATGCCAGACTAATCTGATCTCTTTTTTTGACAAAGTTACCAGCTTGGTAGATGAAGGGAATGCTGTGGACATCGCATACCTTGATTTCAGTAAGGCCTTTGACAAGGTTCCCCATGACATTCTTGCAAACAAGCTTGTAAAATGTGGGCTAGACAAGTTAACTTTTCAATGGATTTGTAATTGGTTGTCCGGCCGAACCCAAAGGGTGCTTAGCAGTGGCTCCTCTTCGTCTTGGAAAGATGTGACCAGTGGGGTGCCACAGGGTTCTGTCCTGGGCCCAGTGCTATTCAACATCTTTATCAATGACTTGGATGAGGGAATTAGGGGCATACTTATCAAATTTGCAGATGACACCAAATTAGGAGGAGTAGCTAATACCCTAGAGGACAGGATCAAAATTCAGAATGACCTGGATAGACTGGAGAGCTGGGCCAAAGCTAACAAAATGAAATTCAATACGGAGAAATGTAAGGTACTGCATTTAGGGCGGAAAAATGAAATGCATAAATATAGTATGGGAGAGACCTGGCTGAATGAGACTACGTGCAAAAGGGATCTAGGAGTCCTAGTAGACCACAAGTTGAACATGAGCCAACAGTGTGATGCGGCAGCTAAAAAGGCCAATGCGATTTTGGGCTGTATCAATAGAAGTATAGTGTCTAGATCAAGGGAAGTAATAGTGCCACTCTATTCTGCCTTGGTCAGACCTCACTTAGAATACTGTGTCCAGTTCTGGGCACCACAATTCAGAAAGGATATTGACAAATTGGAGCATGTCCAGAGAAGGGCAACTAAAATGGTGAAAGGTCTGGAAACGATGCCTTATGAGGAGAGACTTAGGGAGCTGGGTATGTTTAGCCTGGAAAAAAGACGGTTAAGAGGCGATATGATAGCCCTGTTTAAGTATTTGAAGGGATGTCACGCTGAGGATGGTGCAGGCTTGTTTTCTGCTGCTCCAGAGACTGGAACACGGAGCAATGGGTGCAAGCTCCAGGAACAGAGATTCCACCTCAACATTAGGAGGAACTTTTTGACAGTAAGAGCTGTCCGGCAGTGGAACGCACTCCCTCGGAGCGTGGTGGGGTCTCCTTCCTTGGAGGTCTTTAAACAGAGGCTGGATGGCCATCTGTCGGGGATGCTTTGATCAAGATTTCCTGCGTGGCAGGGGGGTTGGACTGGATGGCCCTCATGGTCTCTTCCAACTCTGCAATTCTATAATACCATTTTATCAATTAACAATTGATCTTTTGTTCCTTGAGAATAGGATCAATTACATTTCCCTTCTTTTAGGTAAAGAGAATTTTGAATTAAATAGGACTGGACTGAGTTAGTGATTATTCTGTTAATAATTTAAACATTGTTGGTAAACAGGTAATTGGGCAATAATTTGCTGGTATAGCTCCTTTCTCCTGATCTTAATTAATACTGTTCTTCCTGTTGTCATCTAATCTATGTTACCCAGTGTTTGCAGCAAGGTATTAATCTGCTCTGCTGTTTCTGTTCCTGTTGAAGCAGCCGAGAATTGCATTGGCTTTTTTGGCCAATGCATCACACTGTTGAGCCATGTTTAGCTCGTGGTCTACTAACACCCCTTGTTCCTTTTCACATGTACTGCTTTCAAGCCATGTGTCACCCATCCTATATTAATGCATTTTATTTTTCCTGCCTAGATATAACACCTTACATTTTTCCTTGTTGAAATTCATTTTGTTAGTTTTGACCCAACTCTCCAATCTGTTGAGGTCATTTTTATTCTGATCCTGTCCTCTGGGCTATTAGCTATCCATATTAATTTGGTGTCATCTACAAATGTGGTAAGCATGTCTTCTAGTCAAGTCAGCCATATCATTTATAAAGATGTTGAACAACAACAGTCCCAGGACAGGACCCTATGACTTTTTTTAAAAAAAAGTTTCTAATATATCTAAGTATATATTTTTTCTTTTAAATATGTTGATATTGTTTTAATGTAATTAGCTTAATTCTGTTTTAATGTACACTTTGTATGTTTTAATTGTGTGTTTTTTTTTAACACACAATTTGGGTCCCAGACTTTGGAAAAAAGCAGTTTAAAAAATAATAATTTGATACCCCACTAGCAATTCCAATGGACTGACAAAGCACTGGAATGAAATCATCAAAGAGAGGATTACAAAGCACAGTTACAAAAAGTGACACTCTTTGGAAAGTGCCGCATTATCTGGTGTTACCCTGCTGATTCTTAGGACTTTATCAGACGCACTAAATACATTGTCATAACAATGCCACATAAATGCAAAATGGTGCGCATATCAGACGATGTTGCCCTTTTGCATTTATGTCCCTGCCAAAACCCATCCTATTTTATTGATGGTAAAAGCCATCAATCAGTCCCCCATGGCACTTTTGTGCCAGCATTGCTGGTGTATGAAACCCCATGCCATTGTACTCACATGAATGCAGCGTCAATGGCCAGTCTGGCGTAAACACTTCAGAGTGAGATCTTGACATCCAGGTAAATGACACATTTTTTTATGACTCTTCCTGGGTTACTTGTAAGTATTTAAATGTGTGTATGTGCTTTTAAAAAACCTTTCCTGTGTTGTTTTTGCTTTTTAAAAAACTTCTCACATGATGATGTCTCACGATAATCCAAGGGATTTTGAACAAGGAAGTGAACAGAGCTCCATTCACTTCCTAAAGCAAGGTAGGTGCAGCATGGGGAGTTCTTTTGCCAGAATAAAACTGGCAAAGTTATGCCAGCAAAAGAACGGACTATTCGGGGGTGGCCTGATAAAATCCTTAGATTCATGGACAGAATCCAAATCACTGATGTTCCCAAACTACAGTCAGTAACACCCGGGAGACTGTGAAACTGAGATGATCTCCTCTTCCTCCTCTTCCTCCTCCTCCTCCTCCTCCTCCATCACCATCATCATAGATAGTTTTATGGTATTAATCAGGGTGGGAATCATGCTGTTTTCCTGATGTTGTTGGACAGCAACTCCCAGGAGCCCTGGACAGCACAACTAATGGTGTGGGGAATTGTGGAAGTTGCAGTCCATAGAATCCTAGAGTTGGAAGGGGTCCTGCGGGTCATCTAGTCCAACCCCCTGCTCAATGCAGGATCTCCAGCTACAGCATCCCCAGTAGGGAGCTGTCCACCCTCTTTGTTGGTTATTACCTATAAAGCCCTAAATAGCTTGGGCCCAGGACACCTGAAGGACCGTCTCTCCCTGTACAATCCGCCCCGCACTCTCAGATCATCCGGGAGCTTTTTGCTAGATGTTCCGGAGACGAGACTTGCTACTACATCGCACAGGGCATTTTCCACCCAGGCCCCCCGTCTCTGGAACTCTCTCCCGTTTGAGCTCCGCTCCACCCCAACATTGAACCAATTTAAAAAAGATCTCAAAACCTGGGCATTCCGGCAGGCATACCCTTAACCTCACCCTTTAGCCTGCATATCTCGCCCCTCACCAGCATTGGGCATTGGCTTTTTTGTTATTGTTGTACTCTTGTATTTTAATGCAATTTTAATGTAATTTGTATTATGTTGTGATTTTTGTTATGTTGGAAACCGCCTCGTTATAAGAGAGGCGGTATAGAAATAAAATTTTATTATTATTATTATTTGTGATAACATCCAGAGTTCGACAACATCTGGAGGGCCCACAGGACTCCCAGTCCTGCATTTAATATCATTTTGCTTGGGAATCAGTGTAATGCTACTGATTTTCTGCTAACCACCCATACAGAGAATATTTATGTATTATTTATTTATAGTATAGAGCCATTGTACTGTCTATTCTCCTTTATGGGTCTGAAACATGGGTCACCTATCGCCAACACTTACGACTCCTCGAATGCTTTCATCAGTGCTATCTACGCACAATCCTAAATATACACTGGACTGACTATGTGACAAATGTTACTGTCCTTGAGCAAGCAGGGATCACCAGCATTGAGGCCATGATATTGAGAACGCAGCTGTGCTGGGCAGGGCATGTTTCTAGGATGGAGGACCATCGCCTCCCAAAAATAGTTCTCTACAGTGAACTCGCCACGGGTCAGTGTAAGAGGGGTGCTCCAAAAAAAGCGATGCAAGGACTCCTTGAAACAACATCTTAGGCTTGGCCAAATTGATCACCAACAATGGTCCGCCCTGGCCTCACATCGGGAGGCATGGAGACGCACTATCCACAATGCTGCAGCCTCATTTGAGAACTCATGCCGAACAAGTCTTGAAGAGAAATGACAACACAGAAAGAAGCATAACCCAAAAACATCACCCAAGGAGACCTTCTGCTCTGCTTCCTGCAACCAGACTTGTTTATCTTGGATTGGCCTTTTTAGTCATCAGCGCGCTTGCAGAAAACGCGGGATGCGTCCTTCCTGAATCTTCGTTTGCGAAGAAAAGCCGGAGAGAGAGAGAGATTTATAGTATTTCTGTTTATCATCTCCCAGCTCACAAGGGCTCCTGAGGCAATGAATAAATAAAAACCAATTAAAACAACACTGAGTTTAAAAACCATTTTTTTAAAAAACAACAACATTGAAATACTCTTTTAAAACTCCTAAAACTAGTCTAAAAACAATCCTATGGGCAGAGAGGAGGAAGAAATGAGGCTATGACCACCAGCAACCTTGTTATGAGGAGAACCACTTGCTCTTACCTGGAATGAAGTGTTTGGATGGATATTAACACGGGCCTGGTGCCAGTTCTGTCCTTTGTTACCACTCGAAGACCAGAACGGGCTTTCTAAGGTCATCTGACTTTTCAACCGTAGGTAAACATTCAACGTTCCTTTAAAGGCAAAGAAACAAGTGCCACAACTTCAGTCATTTTAGGAGGCATTCCATCATTTAATTTAGTCCTTTACCTTTTTCCTCCATCCTTTCATCTCCTTTCTTGCCTTCTTTTCAACTTTTGCAAACTGCTGAAAAAAGAGTGCATCCTGTGGACTGAGTTCCTACATCAGGGTGTTGTTGTTGGTGGTGGTGTTGTGTGCCCTCAAATCATTTCTGACTTATGGTGAACCTATTACAGGGTTTTCTTGGCAAGATTTGTTCAGAGGTATGCCATTGCCTTCCTCTGAGACTGAGTGTGTGTACCTCGCCCAAGTGGGTTTCCATGTCTGAGTGGGGATTTGAACCCTGGTCTCCAGATTCGGAGCCCAGTGCTCAAATCACTACACCACACTGGCTCAGGATGGCACAGTGTAAATCTCCACATATCCATGTATACATTGATTGTGCTACACAACCCTTCTGTAGAATAGCAAATTTGCACAACTGAATGCACAGATGAATGTAGCATTGAATGGACAATTCACCCATCATCCTGGATGAATGTACTGGCCTGGCCTGCACTACAGAGGCCTGGCTGGATGAAGCTAGGGTGGGGTAGATGTTAACCTCTCTCAGCTTTGTCTGTCTAGGTTCTCTGTACAGCAGCAGGTGAAGCCCGGGCAATGGGAAAGTGGAGTTGTGGTATTCTGTTGCCCTCACCACACAATCCCACAATCTGTGGGGTTTGATTGTGTGTACAGTAGGACCCCCATATATGCAGGGGTTCGGTTCCCGGACTTACCACACATACCAAAAACTGCAGATAACAGTGAACGCCACTGAAAATAATGGGACTTCCTGTTTAAAATACCATAGAGGACCTAGAAAATGACTAGAGTGTATGCATTTTCTACTAAGATTCTACAGTATGTGCTCTGTTTTGTGTCCCATTGATAACTGAAACTGTGAATATTGGTTCCACGGATAGGAGGTTCCTACTGTATTTGAAGGTGGGTGGCTGGGACAGAACAGGGACCACCCACCCTGCTGCTTCAACAGTCTCCCTTTCTGAGCTGATAGAGTTGGTCTCGTCTGTGGTATTGGAATCTTCCCATTTTGATGTGTTGGGAGACTTCAATATCCATACTGAGACCAGTCTGTAGGAACAGCTCAGGCCTTCATGTCCACCATGACAACTATGGTTCTCTCCCAAGTATTACCTGGCACCACCTATGCTGCAGGACACGTGGTTTTCTGTGCTGAGTGGGATGATGATGGTGATATGGGTGTGGTCGAACTTTCTATAGTTCTATTGTCATGGACAAATCACTACCTGGTGGGGTTTAGACTTTCTGTGACTCAGAGACTCTTCAGGGGCAGTGAGCCAAATAAGATGCTCCACCCCAGGAGGCTTATGGGTCCAGATGGATTCCTGATGGCTCTTGGGGAATTTCCTATAGCCATGGCAGGTGATCTTGTCGAAACCCTAGAAAATCTCTGGAATGGTGAAATGAGTAGGGTGGTGGACAGAGCTAAGCAAGCTCCTTGGTTTACTCAGGAGCGGGCAGTGATGAAGCATGCATATTTTAGTTCCTTGCCCTTTTTGGCTTATTAAAGTGGCCAAAGGGGGACTGGTTGAGTGGGTAAAGGGAGTGGCGAACGCCTCCCTGCAGCAAGCCAGGATCCCATCCTGCCTAAAAGAGACTGTAGAGAGACTGGTACAGGGGGAAAAAACCTCTACCTGAACCCAACTGTACTAGACAGTTATCAACCAGTCTCCAATACTCCATTTTTAAGCAAGATTCTAGAACATGTTATGGCTTCCTAGCTCCAGGGATTCCTGATGAAATGGATTATCTAGACCCATTTCAATCTGGCTTCAGGCCTGGGTATGGGATGGAGACAGCTTTGGTCACCTTGGTGGATGACCTACACAGGGAACTGGATAGGGGGAGCGTGTCCCTGTTGTTTCTGCTGGACCTCTCAGCAGCTTTTCATAGTATCCTTCTGGGCTCCTTTTCTGGGATGGGAATAGGAGGTACTGTTTTACAATGGCTTCAGTCCTTGTTGGAGGGCAGACTCAGAAGATGGTGCTTGGGAACCTCTGTTCGACACCTTAGCCATTGGTCTGTGTAACATACTTGAAACCAATACAACTACATGACATGAATGGGAGAGGTTGTCTGGAGATTTGCGGTTTGATCTCACTAGTATGCTGCTGATGCCTGACTGTATCTCTCCTTTCCATCTGACTCCAAGGAAGCTGTTTCGGTAATAAAGTGGTGTCTATTGTTGGTAATGGACTGGATGAAGGTGAACAGAGGTGCTCCTGGTCAATTATAGAATCCTAGAATCATAGAGTTGGAAGAGGGCACCAGGTCCATCCAGTCCAACCCCATTCTGCCATGTAGGAATCCACCATCAAAGCCCTCCTGAAAGATGGCCATCCAGCCTCTGTTTAAAACCCCCCAAAGAAGGAGACCTCACCACACTCCCAGGCAGCAGCGGATTCCACTGTTCAACAGCTCTTACCATCAGGAAGTTCTTTCTAATGTTTAGGTGGAATCTCTTTTCCTGTGGTTTGAGTCAATTGCTCCATGTCCTAGTTTCTGGAGCAGCAGAAAACAAGCTTGCTCCCTCTTCAATATGAGATCCCTACAAATATTTAAATGTGGCTATCATGTCACCTCTTCACCTTCTCTTCTCCAGGCTAAACATACTCAGCTCCCTAAGCCTCTCCTCATAGGGCATCATGGCTTCCAGACCTCCTGCCATTTTGGTTGCCCTCCTCTGGACATGTTCCAGATTCTCAATATCCTTTTTGAATTATGGTGCCCAGAACAGGACACAGTATTCCAGGTGAGGTCTGATTAAAGCAGACTATAGTGGCACTATTACTTCCCTCGATCTTGACACTACACTCCTATTAATGCAGCCTAGAATCCCATTGGCTTTTTTAGCTGCTGCATCACACTGCTGACTTATATTCAGCTTGTGGTCCACTAAGGCTCCTAGATCCCTTTCACATGTACTGCCATCAAGCCAGGTGTCACCCATCTTATAACTGTGCATTTTATTTTATTGCCCCTATATTTCTCCGTGTTGAAATTCATTTTGTTAGTTTTGGCCCAGCTTTCTCATCTGTTAAGGGGGCCATTTTGAATTCTGATCCTGTCCTCTGGGGTATTAGCTACCCCTCCTAATTTGGTGTCATCTGCAAACTTGATAAGCATGCCTTCTATTCCCTCATCCAAGTCATTGATAAAGACGTTGAATAGCACTGGGCCCAGGACAGAACCCTGTGGCACCCCACTAGTGGTCACTTCTCTCTAGGATGAAGAGGAGCCATTGGTGACTACCCTTTGGGTTTGGCCCATCAACCAATTACAAATCTACCTAACAGTCCCATGCCCCTTTCTGCTCATGCCCTCCGACAACTGGCATTCAGTGGCTTAGTGCCTCTGGTATTCCTGGAAATAATACATAAACCATCAGGACTAACGTCCATTGATAACTGTATCCTCCATGAATGTACCTAATCCCCTCTTAAACCTGTCCAAGTTAGCTGAGGAGACTCAGCAACAGGAGGTTATTGTACTTGCCTGCTGTGAATGCCTGTAAGTGATTCAAATCCCTTCTAGGCCAGGAGGCATCCAAATTGTCAGGGCACATAGCTGTCCTTCTCCATCAAATGCCTGCTATGACAGGACTTTGGAGAGAGGACTTTTCAAAAGCAGCCTATGCCTTACTAACTTTGCTAAGAATGTTCTTTTTTTTGGCCATTTTATATGTTATTGGGTTGTTTTTTTAAATATATATATATATATATGATAATCCTCCAAGCGAAGAAGTTCTGTTTAACAAACCGCAGTAAAGCTTTATCCCCAGCTCTGTCTCTCTATAAAAACATTTTTCAGGTCTTCACAGACGGCTAAGCTCTAAGCTATGTTGCAAAGCTGACATCTTGCAGAGTCCTTCCTCGCTTCCCTCAACCCAACATGGATTTGTAGATCAGCCTTCACCAACCTGGGGCCCTCCAGATTGTGCTGGACTACAACCTACATCATCCCCAAGGCAGGCTCAATGTCTTCTTCTGTTTACACCAATCCTGTCATTATCTGAATTTTGTGGGCTCCGTGGGGAGTCCAATGGTGTCTGAATTTTAATAGGGGGAATTGTAATTAGCTCAAATGTGATTGCGAGTGGCCGGGTAATGGTGGGACCTTTGTACCTTTATATACTGGTACTCACTGACAAGACTCCAAACCAGGGAATAAATAAAAATGGTTTTTATTGAAAACTAATCAGGGGAACATACACATACATACACTAAGGCTTCAAGCACTCACACAAGGATATTGAAGAAAGCAGGAAGTATTGGGATAGCGGAATAGAGTTCAGGATGATAGGCTATATGGTACCTATACGAAGAGCAGAGATTTGTGCAGCAGAAGATATTCAGACAGTGTTCTGAGGTTCATACAACAGACAGAGTAACGAGAGGAACGAAGGCTGTGCACACTTTGGCTATGTTTTGGGGTGATATTTATATTCCATATTCCCCCTGAAGGGGTGAATTTTAGAATTTCAGAATACAATGTCTGCCAGAGTTTCCCAAGGTTAAACAATGGATTCTTCTGATATGTTAATGATGGTTAATAGTTGAAACATTAAAATGGATGGGTCTCAGGCAAACCTCTATTGTTTTTGGGAAAGGTGTGAGGAAAAACCAGTTTTGCAAGCAAAGATTATCTAGCTACCTCAATGGGATTATTGAATTATTCCTTTCTATGTATGTCCAGGAGAAGTAAGAGCTATTTGGCAGTGGAATGCACTGCCTTAGAGTATGGTGGAGTCTCCTCCTTTGGAGGTTTTTAAAGGGAGGCTGGATGGCCATATGTCAGGAGTGTTTTGATTGTGTATTCCTGCAAGGCATAACGGGGTTGGACCGGATGGCCCTTGGGGTCTCTTCCAACTCTATGAGTCTATGAAAGGTAGTGGGTAGAGTGTCACATGGTTCTTTGTCTTGTTATTCCCAACTAGAGTAGACACACTGAACTGCCTACTTGACTCACCATTCAGTGACTGATTCCATGTATCTACCATAATTTGGAGAAGCCAAGATGATGGATTCATGCCTTAGAAAAGCTGCATAAACTCATCATTTGACAGTAGTAAAAATGGCACTATTAGTGGATTCTACTCACCAATGTGTTGTCCGTACATGTTGTAGTAGAAACTGAAGCAATATGCTGTATTGGTGGCTCCATAGGGGTTTTTTGGGGGTATGCTAAAAATAGGGCTGATGAGTCTGGCTCTGTCTCCCTCTTTCCTTGGGCTTGATGCCTCAATGTACATGAAGAATCCTAGAAGGAGGAAAGACAAAATGGTGAGATGCTGAACTTCAGCAGTAAAGTGTATTCTTCATTCAGAAACTTCAGCAGGTCCAGAATGCTGCAGCCAGAACACTGTGTGGTGCTAGTTAGAGGGAGCATATAACTCCCATGTTAAAACAGCTTCACTGGCTACTGGTTTGTTTCTGGGCACAGTCCAAAGTGCTGGTCATGACCTATAAAGCCCAACATGGCTTGGGTCCAGACTATTTGAAAGACTTGTGTATACTGGTACTAAATGATGAGACTCAGCCAGAAAATTAAAAAAAAAAGTTTTTTATTGGAAAATAATCTTGGAAGCATTCACATCATCACTCAGGCTTCAAGCAACCACACAAGGCTAGCAAAGAATAGGAGGAGGTATTGGGATACAGGAACAGAGTTCAGGATGATGGGCTGTACTATACATGTCTGAAGAGCAGAGATTCATGCAGAGAAGTACAGCTATGCATGCCGGTTGACACAGCAAACCAACAAAGCGACGGACTCTGGGAAGCTGAGCACACTTTGCTGGTATTTTGGGGGTGATATTTATATACTATATTCCCCCTGAAGGTGTGTTTTAAGTGGAATACAATGTTTGTTGGAGTTTCACACAGCTAGACAATGGAAGCTCCAGCTATGTGAACGATCGCTAATGGCAGAGGTATTAAACTGATGTGCATCAGGCAACCTTCTAATGTTGAGGTGAGAAGAGCAAAGGAAAACCAGTTTGCAGAGTAATGAGTTTTCTGGCCCCTTGCTTGAATTAGTGAATGACTCACCTTCATATACGTCTAGGAGAATTAGCCCATTTCCACCCTCTAAGGGGGGGGGTCCTGAACAATTACTACCTGTGGCTTTTAGGAATTTGGGGTGGCCTCTTAGTTAGGCTTTCTGAGTAAACCTTGAGTCCTTGCATTTGGGAGGTCTTGGTCTACTACCAACCATGTGGTAGGCCAACAAATAAGCCAATTGATGAAATATAGCCAATTCATGAATTATTGAAAGTGTGGCAGTGTCAGGGCAGGTAACACCTTGTCCAAAGAGCATCTGAACCCAACTGTTGTCTACATTATGGACTTAATATGGAGAAATGCCTCTTACCATCCTTGGATCCAGACCGGTCAGCGCTGGGGCCCGTGTTTGGAGTGTACTTTGTGTCTCGGAGAATAATGTTTTGTCTTGTCCAGTCAAAGTTATCCTTCTGATCTTGGGTGAATAAACAAATGTTGCCGTCGTCAAAGCCACAGTGGAATTCTCCTGCCAACAGATGGACACCACATTCACATGAATCATCCCTTCAAGCCACTCCTAGTTTATTTCTCAAAAGTGTTTTTGATGTTCCTCTATTCACCGAGGTTACATTCAGACAACCCCTCTGCGGTCATCATGCCTTGCCTTGGGCCGGCCTTTACATGGAAATCGCTAGGACTGTGTAGGAAACCCAGTTTGGTGGAACCCCAAACCAAGGGCCCTTCCAAACAGTGAAAATAATCCAAATGGCAATTGCATGGAAGGCAATCTGTCTAAATGGACATTCGCATAAATATGTCTCATTCAGAAGAGGGGCAGCCAAATCCACCTTAAACTCCTTCAGGGAAACCTTCAGAGCTTTTTTTAGAACTTTTAAATGTATACTTATTAAGACAGTCACATTTGCGTAGCTGCAACCAGGCAGCATAACGTGATTGGCTGGTTGAGCATGGGGGCGGGGCTAGCAAACGGAAAGGGCCTGCTGCCGCCATGTTGGATTTTCAGCTAAAAGAGAGATCAGTAAGGAGATAAAATGGCTATCTTTTACTCTCCTTTTAAAATTTTCTTTCCTTTGAAAATACAAGATATTGCTTGTGTGCACCATGGGAAACGGTTTTTTTTAATTTTATTTTTTGCTGGTGGTAGATTTTAAAATGCAAGTAAATTGCTCACAGCTACCATCTTGGCTAGGGGGCATGTGAAATTTAGGGGGGCCCTATTAATCACGAAGACAGGTTGTGGTGCTTTGAATTGCTAGCAATCCAGTTTAGATCATATTTCCTCCCTGCATATAGATGGGACCCAAGACTAATATGATTTGAAAAAGAAAGCCAAAGAGTGGTCAAGAGCTTATATACTTTTAGTGTACTTGTTAATTGGGCGGGGGGGCAACTGAGTTTGGGATGCGACATAATTTTTGCTCTGCATCCCTCACAGGCCACCCCCACACCTTTTAGGCACAACTAGAGTCATGTGATGTCAATTCTGGTTGCAATTTTGACAGGGTTTTGGGCTGCAGTTATACCACTATGATTCCACTTTAACCACCATGGTTCTGTCATCCTACGGAATCCTGGGATTTTTAGTTTAAGGAGTGGCATTCAGAATTCTCAGCCAGAGAGCTCTAGTCCATCTCCCTACACTAAAAGCCCCAGGATTACGCTGGATGCTGACAAGATGGTTGAAGTGGAACCATAGCACTACAACTGTGTAATGTGAAAGGGCTCTTGTTGTAAAGTTGCAGTTCAGGGAGGAGCATTTATATTTCCCAGCCAGAGAGCTCTAGTGCATTTGCAAAGTAGACATCCTAGGAACCCATAGGATAAAGCCACGGCCGTCAAAACAGAATCATTGTGTTGTAATTGTCTAGGATGAAAAGTTCCAGGTGTTCTCCTGTCTGAGTTAGGTGACAGAGCTATGCCATCCTGGCACTCTCTAGCTGCTGTTGCACAGCCTGGAAAAACCCATTGCACAAGGAGTACTAGGTAGCTCTTTATGCAACACCATAAAAAGTACTTGTGCTTGCTAACTCTTGGTTATCTTAGCAGAAGTGACCAAGAAGGTTCCAGCCTATGACCACAGACTTTGGCTGCCTCTGCACTGAAGAAATCATCCAGTTTGACTTCGCTTTAACTGCCATGGTTCAATGCTATGGGATTCTGGGATTTTGTAGTTTTGTGAGAGATTTAGCCTTCTCTGTCAGAGAGCTCTGATGCCACAACAAACTACAAATCCCAGGATTCCATAGAATGGAGCCATGGCAGTTAAGCGGTGTCAAACTGCATTATTTCTGCAGTGCCGATGCAGCCTTTTTTTGGCTTATACTGTGCACACTGGAGGATCTGAACCCAGGTTTCTCTCTGTCAAGTCAAAAGAGAGTTTGGAGATGCTAGTTTGTTTTCCCCCTCCCCCCATGGTGGAGTGGCTTCCTATGCAATTTCTCAGAAGAATTTTTCAAATACTTACGTAAGTGAGGGTTCATTGGGGCTAGAAGAGAAAGAAAGAGAACCTAAAATTAATACACATTTCTGTACACTGTGATAGATTTGCTAACAAAGTTCCCTCTCTTTCCAACAAGCCACCCACCCTGCATTAGACACTGCATGCAAAATGATCCCTCTTCACTAAACCACAAAAACATCTTCTTAGTTGGCTAAACTTATCCTCAAAGCTGGATGTTTGCTATTTTAGGGCAGTGGTGAGAATCATGCAACCTTCTGAATGCGTTCAAACTTCACCTCCCAGAAGCCTCTGCCAGCACAGTCAATGCTGCGAATTGCAACGCAACAGCTTCTGGAGTGCAACATGCCCCCCGCACCAGTTGCAAGAATTTGTTGGGTTTTAAAATAGTATTATTGTCAACTTGCAATGATAACGGACGCCTCCTGCTAGAGTTCTGTGCAGAACAACAGCTGACTATTACAAACACAATCTTTCAGCAGAAAGATAGCTTGAAGACAACCTGGATGCATCCCTGCTCCAAACATTGGCACCTCATTGACTATGTTTTAGTCCGTCAGAGAGACATTTGTGATGTCCGTCATACCCGAGTGATGCCCAGTGCAGAATGCCAGACAGATCATCGTCTCGTCAGATGTAAACTAAATCTTCATCTTAAGTTCAAACCTAAGAGGGGTGGCATCTTAAAGAAGAGACTCCAAGTCAACAATCTTCAACAAGCTACCATGAGAGACAACTTCCAGGCAAATCTACAAACGAAACTTGAAGACCATCCTACAGATCCTTCTCCCACAGTGCTTTGGCAACATATCAAAAACAGTATCCTCCAGTCTGCAGAAGAATCCCTCAGGTTCTCCCACAAGAAAAACCAAGACTGGTTTGATGAAAACAACCAAGAGATCCAGGAGCTGTTGGCAAGGAAGAGAGCTGCTCACCAGGCATACCTCACCCAGCCAACCTGTCATGTAAGAAAAGCAGCTTTCCGCCTCACATGTAGCAAACTACAACAAAAACTCTGAGACATGCAGAACAAGTGGTGGATCAATATAGCAGAAAAGACACAATGTTGTGCAGATCTGGGTGATCATAGAGGATTTTATGAAGCTCTTAAAGCAGTGTTTGGACCTACTTATCAGGTCCAAAGCTCCTTATACAGTACAGATGGTCAAACATTAATTACTGATAAAGCCTCCATCCTAAATCGTTGGGCTGAACATTTTCAAAGTCTCTTTAGCGCCAACCGAGTAGTCCAAGCCTCAGCTATCCAACATATGATACAAAAACCAATGAAAAATGAATTGGACATAGCTCCCACTTTGGAAGAGACCCTTAAGACCATACAGCAGATGAAAAACGGCAAGGCAGCTGGGATTGATGGAATCCCACCTGAAGTTTGGAAACACGGAGGTCATGCACTCCACGAAAAATTCCACGAATTCCTTGTGAATTGCTGGGAAAAAGGGGAACTGCCATCAGACCTCCGAGATGCAGTCATCATCACCCTGTACAAGAAAAAAGGAGCAAAATCCGACTGCTCAAACTATCGAGGCATAACACTGCTCTCTATTGCTGGAAAAATCCTTGCAAGGATACTCCTGAACAGATTAGTTCCTGCTATTGCAGAAGAACTTCTCCCTGAAAGCCAATGTGGCTTCAGAGCCAATAGGAGTACTACAGACATGGTATTTGCCCTTAGGCAACTGTAAGAAAAATGTAGGGAGCAGAACAAGGGTCTCTATGTAACATTTGTCGACCTCACCAAAGCCTTTGACACTGTAGGTAGAAAAGGTCTGTGGCAGATCCTGGAAAGACTAGGATGTCCCCCCCAATTCCTTAAAATGATTATCTTGCTACATGAGGGACAGCGTGGTCAAGTCAGATATGGCGATGCTCTTTCAGAGCCCTTTCTAATAACTAATGGAGTGAAGCAAGGTTGTGTTCTTGCACCAACTTTATTTACAATCTTCTTTAGCACGATGCTCCAAAGAGCTATGGCAGAGCTTGAAGAAGACGACGGCATCTATATACGCTACCGTACTGATGATAGCTTGTTTAACTTAAGTCGTCTGGGGGCTCACACGAAGACTCTAAACTATCTAGTCCGTGAGCTGCTCTTCGCCGATGCTGCTGCCCTTGTTGCCCACACAGAAGCAGCTCTGCAGCGCCTAACATCCTGCTTTGCAACAGCTGCAGAGCTATTTGGGCTGGAAGTCAACGTGAAGAAAACAGAAGTGCTTTACCAGCCTGCACCACAGGACGAACACCACCATCCCCACATTGCCGTCGGCAAATCTGTGCTCAAGTCCGTTCAGCAGTTCACCTACCTAGGAAGCATCATCTCCTCAGATGCCAAGATTGACAAAGAGATCGAGCACAGATTAGCAAAGGCATATAGTGCATTTGGAAGACTTCACAAAAGAGTCTGGAGCAATAAACACCTGAGGCAAAGCACAAAAATCAGTGTGTACAGAGCCATCGTACTGTCTATCCTCCTTTATGGATCTGAAACATGGGTCACCTATCGCCACCACCTATGACTCCTCGAGCGCTTTCATCAGCGCTGTCTACGCACAATCCTAAATATACACTGGACTGACTATGTGACGAATGTTGCTGTCCTTGAGCAAGCAGGGATCACCAGCATTGAGGCCATGATACTGAGAACATAGCTGTGCTGGGCAGGGCACGTTTCTAGGATGGAGGACCATTGCCTCCCAAAAATACTACTCTACAGTGAACTCGCCACGGGTCAGTGTAAGAGTGGCGCTCCAAAAAAGCGATACAAAGACTCCCTGAAACAACATCTCAGGCTTGGCGAAATTGATCCCCAACAGTGGTCCGCCCTGGCCTCACATCGGGAGGCATGGAGACGCACTACCCACAATGCTGCAGCCTTATTTGAGAACTCACGACGAACAAGTCTTGAAGAGAAACGACAACACAGAAAGAATCACAACCCAAAAACATCACCCAAGGAGACCTTCTGCTGTGCTTTTTGCAACCGGACTTGTTTATCTCGGATTGGCCTTTTTAGTCATCAGCGCGCTTGCAGAAAGCGCGGGATGAGTCCTTCCTGAATCTTCGTTTGCGAAGGAAAAGCCAGAGAGAGATTGTCAACTTAACTTAGATCCTCCCTTTCCTTCTGAACCAGGACTCAAAGTGGCTTATAGAGAGGAGGAGGAGGAGGAGGAGGAATAGTAATTGTCGTTGTTGTTGTTGTTGGGCTTGCCTAAATGGTGAAAATACTCCTCCTAGAATTCGAGGAGAATACCTTTTGTCCCCATGGGATCCTGCATCATTTCACCTTATTCAGAAAGGGGGGGGGGGCAAATTCTCCATATACTCCATGGGGAAGCCTTCGCAACTTTCCCTGAAGTTTTTTAAAAAAACAGTGTGTGAAATGTGCATTCTGTTCGTTGGGACAAGCAATGTGAATTGATGCACTTTCTTAATACAAGTGGAAGCAGGAAGATAATTGGTCAGACGTGTGGGGGCAGAGCTTGCCAGCAAGACAAGCACCCAGAACCACCAGTTTGGATTTTTGCCGTAATGATCATGCAGTACAGTGAGAAAATAGCTTTTTTGTTTGTTTGCTTGCTTGCTTTGTTTCTTTGATAAAGGGAAGGTTGTACTTTCACACCTTGAATATGGTTTTTAAAAAACCTGTTTGGTGGTGGCAACTCGAGGTAAATAAAAACACAAATAATTCACTCATGCCCACCATCTTGATTCACAGGCATGCCTCCATGTGAACATCAAACACAGATAGCTTTGTATGCCTGCAATCTTCAAAAACACCCATCAAGAGAAAGAGAAGCTGCTTGGAAATGGCATTACTGGGCACCAATCCACATTTCATTCCTTCGTATAGACAAGCCGTTGTTTGTTTGTTTGTTTGTTGTTGTTATTTCAGGAAGGACTGTTATTTACTCTGTGCTGCTGGAAAAAGGTAGGAGGTGTATAATGAAAGCCCATAGGGATGTAAAATCATCATCAATTTATTTTCCTCCTTGAGGAAAAGCTCTTTACTGACTTTAAAGGTTGTGGGCATGAAAACTGAGCCAGGAATCCTTCTTTCCCTGTGTTTTTGGCCATAAACCCACTCTTATGAGCTCCATTCTTAGGTCCAAATTTAACTTACTTATAGCTGTTTTCAAAGACTTTTTTGATTTGGCTGCATTGCTTTTTCTTTTTTAAAAAAACCCTTTTATCTGAGAAGAATAATCAGTGATTTGCTCCCTGTGTAATTTTCCACAGAAAAACATAGTCTGTTCTTTGGGATCAGCCTCCCTGTGTTTGCTAACACAATTACTTCTCATTTGCTAAGGAAAAAAAAAAATCATTTTTGGAGGTGTGTGTGTGGGGGGGAAGAGGGGGCGACAGCATTCTTCTGACTGCAAATGAAGCCCAATTGGTGGGGAATTGCATTGAGTGATGCTTTGTCACCCAACATGGGGTCTTTTAAGCAAGACTATCATTAATGGCTCACCCTGCACACATCAACATTCATAAGGTCTGCAGGTGGTGGCCAGTGCCAAAGTGGTGAGTTGGCAAACAAAATATCCACCAAGTAGAAAAACAACTGGTGATTTGCATGCTGCAGAGTCAGAACAGAAATGGAGGGGGAAACACCAGCTCAGAACGGATGCTGCTTGCCCTGAACTTTGAATTCCATCACAATGCTTTACCATCTGAAAGACCATTCTCTCCTTCTATGAGTCGGCTTGATTGTTAAGATCTTTGGGGAAAGGATTTCTCTCTGTCCTGCCACCATCAGAAGTATATTTGGTAAGGAAAAGAGAGAGATCTGGGAAGGTCTGGAAGCCATGATGCCCTATGAGGAGCGGCTGAGGGATCTGGGTATGTTTGGCTTGGAGAAGAGAAGGTTGAGAGGGGACACGATAGCCATGTTTAATATTTGAAGGGATGTCACACTGAGGATGGAGCAAGCTTGTTTTCTGCTGCTCCAGAGACTAGGACATGGAGCAATGAGTTCGAACTGCGGGAAATGAGATTCCATCTAAACATTAGGCAGGACTTCCTGACAGTAAGAGCTGTTCACTGGTGGAATCCATTGCTGCCTGGGAGTGTGGCGGAGTCTCCTTCTTTGAAGGTTTTTAAACAGAGGCTGGATGGCTATCAGTTGGGAATGATTTGATTGTGTATTCCTGCATGGCAGGAAGTAGGACTAGATGGCCCTCATGGTCTTTTCCAACTCAATGATTCTATGATTCATGATGGCTGCTTCCAACTGGTTGAATCCCCTCCCATGGGATGCTCATTCACTCCCTGTCTACTCTTTTTCCACCACCAGACAAAGGCCTTTATATTCTGGTAAGCTTTTGGGTCCTAAGTTACTCTGGCCAAAGGATCTTTTCAATGGTTTGCATGTTGGACTGGGACTCTGGACAGCCAGGATTTGAATCCCCACTCAACCATGGAAACACATTGGGTAAACTTGGGCAAGACATACTTTCTCAGGGTTTTTCTAAATGGTCAAAATATCCCTCATGGAATTTGCTGGGAACCCAGCCTGTCTAAATGGCATCCCACGGCCCACATCAATCCACTGTATTCAAAAGGAGGGGGCCCAAAACAGCAAAATCAATGCAGGAAAAGCCTTTGTGGCTTTTTCTGTAGTTTTTAAAAAACAGTGAGGGGGTGCGTATTCCTGCTCATCAGGACAAGCGATTTGCTTTGAATCACTTTCCCATAGGAGAGGAAGCACAAAACTGATAGGCCAGGCAAGCGCAGGGGGTGGGGCTTGCTAACAGGGCAAATACCTGCTGCTGCCATGTTGGATTTTCACCTTAGTGAGCAATTGCTAAGGCAATAAAATGGGATGGGATTTTTTGTTTTGCTATCCTTTTAATTCGAAAAATTGCTGTATTGCTCCAGTGCACCTTAGAAGACTTTTAAGAAAAGTTTGGCGGTGACAAAGAACTAACATGAGTAAATTACTTGCAGCTACCATCTCGCATGCAAAGCTTCTGGGGGCTTCTGGGGCCAAAAACACCATTAAGACATATCACTGCTTCTGCAAAATGCCATTACTATGAGGTACTCCTTTTTATCCCCCCTCGTACAGATGGGACGCCTATCTCAGAGGGCGGCAATGGTGCCAAACTTCCGCCAAAGAAACCCTGCTAAGAAATGCCTAGGAAAGGCAGTGCAGTGTAGTGGTTAGAGTGCTAGAATCATAGAATCATAGAATTGTACAGTTAGAAGAAACCACGAGGGCCATCCAGTCCAACCCACTGCCATGCAGGAATACACAATCAAAGCATCCCTGAAAGATGGCACCACATTGCAAGTTTGATTCCAGCGGGCTCCAAGGTTCACTCAGCCTTCCAACCTTTCGTAGGTCGGTAAAATGAGTACCCAGCTTGTGGGGGCAATTAGCTAACACACATTAGAAACTGCTTAATGCAGTGTAGGTGTCTAAATTGCTATTGCTTAAAACAATTTGCAAGCCACCCTGATAGCCTTGTGGCTGAAGAGTGGGGTATAAATAAAAAAATAAAAAAATACATAAATAAATAAAATGGCCATCCAGCCTCTGTTTAAAGACCTCCAAGGAAGGAGACCCCACCACGCTCCAAGGGAGTGCATTCCACTGCCAAACAGCTCTTACTGTAAAAAAGTTCCTCCTAATATTGAGGTGGAATCTCTGTTTCTGGAGCTTACATCCATTGCTCCGTGTTCCAGTCTCTGGAGCAGCAGAAAAAAAGCTTGCTCCATCCTCAAGGTGACACCCCTTCAAATACTTAAACAAGGCTATCATATCACCCCTTAGCCACCTTTTTTCGAGGCTAAACATGCCCAGCTCCCTCAGTCTTTCCTTAGGGAGCTGGGTATACTGGGACTCTGGAAGACCAGGGCTCAAGTCCCTTCTTGGACATGAAAACCCAGTATTGGAGCATGATAGGAGTGCCTCATGTTCATCAGCAGTGCCTGGTGTTCCTTGGAGTCCTTTTGCTAGTGTCTGGATACACATCTTCAGCATTCACTAACAGAAGTAGAAAGGAACAGATAGCCTCATCCAAGACACAAACAGCATGGATTTCAGGGGAAGTTACTTTTTCTGTTGCTAATCAAGTTGAAATGTTATTGCTTGGATTTTACAACTCTCTGTTCCCCAGAGCCCACATGGCCAAAGAGGGGAGTGCCCCCTGCCTGCATGGACATCCCTCCAGGCCATCTTAACACAGAACAAAAGTAAAAGCATCTTGACAAAACGTAGGTCTGTGACTCTAACAACATCATTTCCTTCTTCTTTTGCCTGATGAAGAAGCCAGAGGAGCTTCGAAAGCTTGTATGATGTATTTTGTGCATTTTTGGTTAGTCCAATCAAAGTATTGCTGTTTTCCGGATTTTGGTTATTGTTGTAATTCACTCATAGAGTTTCATTGCATTTTTGCAATGTAGCTACAGATTTGTAAAGTTTCAAAATGTAGACTATGATGTAGGATCTCAGCCATTCATTCTTGCATGCAAGTAGGAAAAAAGCAAAGATATGGCCAAGATCCTAGATTGGGAGATGTATGATTAGGTGCATGAAGTTATGTGGCAGTTGCATAGTTATGGCATTACATAACCCAATGTGTTACCAGCCTTGACAACCCCGCCCTCACCTTTATATAAACATCCACTTAATAATTGGCAATATTTAATAATCTGGCTAACTGTGGCTTTCCACATAAAACCAAAAACCCACAAGGACTAGTGCTGAGACTGAAGTCACATACTCAGAGGGACCATTCCCAAATTCCAAAAACAGGTCAAATAGAAGTCAGGATATTCCTTGAGGACATCTGGATCCTCAGCTAATCCAGTCAATGGTAGCTGAGTACTTGGCGTCCAGTATTATTTCTCTCCTACCCCTCAAACAAAGAAGGTTGTTTGCTTTCATTCAATTATAAACTATTAACTCATCAACAATCATTAGCCACTTGGAGAATCCTTTGTGTTAGCCTGGGAAACTCCAGGAGACATTGTATTCTACACTAAATCCCATCCCCTGAAGGCACATATTAGATATACATACCTCCCCAAAACACCACCAGATTGCTCACAGTTCAACTTCCTCCTGAACTTAAGCTAGTTTGCTGTGTGCCCTCAGAACGCAACTGTGAGATCCCTCTTCTGCAGGAATCTCTCCTCTACAGGACAGGTGTTGTATCATCCATCAACATTCCCTTACTCTGTTCCTCTACCCAAATCCTTCCTACTTTATTTGTTAGCCTTGTGTGAGTGCTTGAAGTCTGAATGTGTGCATGGATGCGGTTATCATTATTTCTCAATAAAGATCATTTAATTGTACATTCTAGCTGGAAGTCTCCTCCTTAGTCCTGGTATACACAGGTCTCAAAGATCCTGCTTGTTGCCTGACCTCTTGCATTGCCAAACAGAGTGCATTAATTTCGCATATTAATATTAGATATCAAGCATTTTGGGTACCCCAAGCATTTTGGGTAACAAATGTGCATGTGTACTTGCATGCACAATGAATATCAATTTACAACTGTACACAATGCACATACACATCCATGTGCAATGTCATCATATGCACAACTCTGTCTCTGCAACCTTGAACTGAATGTTGCCCTTCTGCAATTGGACAAAAATGCCCAACCGCTTCCATAGAGGAACTTATATATGGGTAAGACACCAATAAGTTTCCAGCCATCTATATCTGCACAAAAAGATTATTTGTGATGATATACGTATCAGGTGGAAAGCTCTTCCTTTCAAAATGTGGCAGAGGGAGGCTCTAAATGTTCATAGAAACATAGGGTTGGACGGGGCCCAGGGGCCACTGAGTCTAACCCCTTGTTCAATGCAGAATCTCCAGCTGGAGCATCCCCAGCAGGTAGCCTCTTTTTGAAGGCATCCAGAGAAGAAGACCCTACCACCTCTCTAGGCAATTGGTTCCATTGCCAAACTGCTCTTGCTGTCAAGAAATTCCTTCAAATGTTCCATTGAAATCAACCCTCCTGGAACTTCACTGGTCCTCCCCTCTGGGGCAGCAGAGAACAAAGCTGCACCCTCCTCTCTGTGACAGCCCTTGAATTATTTAAAGAGTGCAATCAGTTTGATGGCTTTAGTGATTTGCTGATACTGATTCCCTCTCTGGCACCTGAAGCAGTGGGTGCTGACCAACAAAGTGTAATGCTCCATCATTAAATTAATATCACACATGCTACTGAAGCCTTTTGTTCACTCCCTCCCTTTCTCTGATGAAAGGACTTTAGATCCTGAAGGCTTCTGCCAATTTCTTTGTGCATCCTTCATTCCCCCAATAATGGTATTCCTTTTCTAGACTTAAGCCTCAATTACTATATGAACCCACCACTGAAAGTGGGCAGGTGGAGGAGGAGGCCTTTGCAGAATCAGTAGGTTCAAGAAGGATTAATTATCCTTCCTTCCTTCCTTCCTACCCATCCTTCTAATCACTAAATCCTATTGTCAGATCCAGTTAAGAATTTACTTTAATGTTGACTTGCTGTTTAGCAAGTGATTCAGTGGGAAGTTTGGAAACACTGAGGTCATTTACTCCATGATAAATTCCTCAAACTCCTTGTGAATTCTACAAACTCCTTGTGAATTTCTGGGAAAAGGGGGAACTGCCAACAGATCTCTGAGATGCAGTCATCATCACCCTGTACAAGAAAAAAGAAGCAAAATCCGATTGCTCAAACTATCGAGGCATAACACTGCTCTCTCTTGCTGGAAAAATCCTTGCAAGGATACTCCTGAACAGATTAGTTCCTGCCATTGCAGAAAAACTTCTTCCTGAAAGCCAATGTGGCTTCAGAGCCAATAGGAGTACTACAGATATGGTATTTGCCCTTAGACAACTGCAAGAGAAATGTAGAGAGCAGAGGATCTCTATGTAACAAATGTCGACCTCACCAAAGCCTTCAACACCATGAGTAGGAAAGGTCTGTGGCACATCCTGGAAAGACTAGGAATACCCCCCCCCAATTCCTTAAAATGATTATCTTGCTACACGAGGGCCAGCGCAGTCAAGTCAGATATGGCGATGCTCTTTCAGAGCCCTTTCTAATAACTAATGGAGTGAAGCAAGGTTGTGTTCTTGCACCAACTTTATTTACAATCTTCTTTAGCATGATGCTCCAAAGGGCTATGGCAGAGCTTAAAGAAGACGACGGCATCTATATACGTTACCGTACTGATGGTAGCTTGTTTAACTTAAGCCGCCTGAGGGCTCACACTAAGACTCTAAACTATCTAGTCCGTGAGCTGCTCTTCACTGAGGATGCTGCCCTTGTTGCCCACAGAGAAGCAGCTCTGCAGCGCCTAACGTCCTGCTTTGCAACAGCTGCAGAGCTGTTTGGGCTGGAAGTCAACCTGAAGAAAACTGAAGTTCTCTACCAGCCTGCACCACAGGACGAACACCACCATCCCCACATTGCCATCGGCAACTCTGTGCTTAAGTCCGTTCAGCAGTTCACCTACCTGGGAAGCATCATCTCCTCAGATGCCAAGATTGACAAAGAGATCGATCACAGATTAGCAAAGGCATATAGCACATTTGGAAGACTTTACAAAAGAGTCTGGAGTAACAAACACCTGAGGCAAAGCACAAAAATCAGTGTCTATAGAACCATTGTACTGTCTATTCTCCTTTATGGGTCTGAAACATGGGTCACCTATCGCCACCACCTACGACTCCTCGAGCGCTTTCATCAGCGCTGTTACGCACAATCCTAAATATACACTGGACTGACTATGTGACGAATGTTGCTGTCCTTGAGCAAGCAGGGATCACCAGTATTGAGGCCATGATATTGAGAACGCATCTGCGCTGGGCAGGGCACGTTTCTAGGATGGAGGACCATCGCCTCCCAAAAATACTACTCTACGGTGAACTCACCACGGGTCAGCGTAAGAGGGGCGCTCCAAAAAAGCGATACAAAGACTCCCTGAAACAACATCTCAGGCTCGGCCAAATTGATCACCAACAGTGGTCCGCCCTGGCCTCACATCAGGAGGCATGGAGACACACTATCCACAATGCTGCAGCCTTATTTGAGAACTCACGACGAACAAGTCTTGAAGAGAAAAGACAACGCAGAAAGAACCACAACCCGGAAACATCACATAAGGAGACCTTCTGCTGTGCTTTCTGCAACCGGACTTGTTTATCTCAGATTGGCCTTTTGAGTCATCAGCGTGCTTGCAGAAAGTGCAGGATGAGTCCTTCCTGAATCTTCGTTTGCAAAGAAAAGCCAGAGAGAGAGAGAGAGAGAGAATGGGTCAGCTCGAGCTGGGCGTAACCAATGGCACCGAGGTCCACCTGCTTCACCAGGCACCCATTTCCATTGCATCAGCGAGCATTAGTTGAATCGGAAGTGATCACCAGAGCTTTGAAAGGTTACTGGATGGGAATACAACCTTCAGAATCCCCCAGGCACCATGGTTGCAGGGATGCTAGGACCTCTAGACCCTCCGCCAAAGTAATTCTTCCAAACTCTGAACAATTTCATAGAATCACAAAGTTGGAAGGGCCATCTAGTCCAACCCCCTGCCATGCTGGAATCCACAGGTCAAGCACTTGTGAGAGATACCCCTCCAACCTCCACTTAAGGACCTCCAAAGAAGGAAAGTCCACCACCCTCCAAGGCAGTCGATCCCACTGTCCAAAAGCCCTTACTGCCAAGAAGTTCTTCCTAATCTTTACATGGAACCTCTTTTCTTGTAATTTGAATCCACTGGTTCATGTTCTAGTCTCTGGGGCAGCAGAGGGCAAAACTACTTCATCTTCCATCTGACAGCTATTTAAAGATGACGGCCACCTCATTATTCTCTTCTCCAAGCCAGATCCCCCAGCCGTTCCTCTGTAACGGGGCACCCTAGTATCCCCTGAGCCCCCACTGCAAAGACCATAATCCTTTACTCTGGTTCACAACCCTGAGCTACTGTGAACCATGCTTTTGTATCAAATTTGGATTATCTGACCTTAAGGGCCATCCAAGAGCAATCAGGAAATAAAAATGCTCCTAGTAATGCACCCTATGACATAGCTGGAGTCAAGCTAAGGGCATGGACCATACTTAGGAAGGGCCCTATTACAATTCTTCCATAAAATTCACACCTGGATGAATATCCTGAATCTTCTCTGAAATGGAAAACCTAGTCATCTCCATGTCTCCTGGAGAGACAGGCATCTTATGAACTTCAAACATACAGAGGGAACTCCATTGCTACACAGATGATGCTGACACTCCTGTATCCTGAGACCAAAGAGGCTCTGCCTGCTAATCACAAAGATAACCAAATTCACCCCAATCATCCAAATCCTGACTATCCAGAATTCCTCTGTAAACACTTGAGAACTATTTGAAACCAAATGTTTCCTTGGTTCACAAAGCAGCTTCAAAGGGGCATTTTCTTATAAAAACCCCTGGAATCTTTACAACTGCATCCACAATGCTTCCTCCTTTAACCCCCCCTTCTTTCAAATTAATCTCCAGGACTTTGAAATAGCTCTCAACCAGCTTCAGGTACTCCTTCTTCACTTCCCTTAACTTTAACAATTCAGTTCCCAAGCTCCTTCCTCCCTGCTTTGGTTGCTGCTACACTAGAGTAATGCCGCTTATCCAACAAGCTGCAAGATCAGGTGTAGTATTTTCCCAGCCTAGATTTTCCTTTCTAGCTTACTGCCTTACTCTGAAAGTCTTGTTTGATTGATAATTGGATGTGGGGGGTGTATGAATGGTATTGTTTTTCAATAAAGTTTCATCTATTTTTTTTTTTTTTTTGCTAACACACATTGGAAACCGCTTACTGCCTAGCACACTATAAAGCGGTGCACATCTGTAACAGGCTATTACTTAACAATTTGTAAGCTGCTCTGAGAGCCTTTGTGGCTGAACAGTAAGGTATCAATACCTAAATAAACATAGATAGATAGATAGATAGATAGATAGATAGATAGTCACCATGGGTCCTCCCATCTGGCCAGGGCAGGACTTTGCAAAGACGGAAGGCTGATGGGATACAGTCAACGTCTCTGGGTGCCAGTCACATGACAGAAATTGTCCCGTTGCCTACCGGGACAAAGTGATAACGAATCCGCCCCTTGCTGTTTATACGATTTATGTCTCTGATATGGATATCCCGTGTGGTCCCGTGACTGATATTTACACGTCCATAGTTCCGGTTTTGTTTAGGTTTTAATTTTTTTTTTTTTGGCTGTCAATCAAAGATGCGATTACTCGTGTTTTCACAACCTCGGTGACACACTTCCCTTAGAGTTCCGTGCCACGAGCGATGCTATTGGCTGGCTGGGGGGGGGTGGAGAGAGGGGGGCAGAGGTTTGTTATTCCCCCTTGCTGCTTGAACATTTTAACCCCTTCAGAAGAGGCAGAAAGCATTTTGAAAGATCCAGACTGAGATCTTTCGCTCAGACGCAGGAAAAGAGTGCTTTCCATTTGAAATCAAGCCGAGTGAGGGGGATGGGGGGGGGGAAGGGAGGCATCATATTCCCCTTGCCTCTGTAAAATGTTAACCCTTACAACACAGATTAGCTGCAGAGTTCATGCTTCAAACCAGCTACAAACAGGCTGTTTTGAAACACACAGACACAGAGAGGGGGAAGTTAAGAGATGTTCATTCACTCAGAGGCTGGAATATTTTACTGTGCCCGTCCACCACGATCTCTCTGTTCAGAACCAGGGAGGATCTGCCCACCACGATCTCTCTGTAGCATGCAGTGTAGAAATCCATTTAAAAAGGTGATTGAGTACATTCGCACACACACATCAACCTTCGTGCAGCTGGAAGGGATGCCTTTGTTTTCGGCTGGTGAGGCTGGATCTGTTGAACGGGTGACTGACCCCTCCTTTTCTGGTCCCTGAGCTCTAAGCCCGCCCCCAGTCACCATTTCCGGTCATCCCAGTACCGAGACTTTTTGTCCCACGCTGTTTACATTTCCGATTTTCCGAATCCTCCAGTGACTTTTTTAAAAACCAGCACAACCTGCAGGACTGGAAGTCCCGCAGGTTGAGGGATAAAAGGTGGCCCCCCTTCCGAAAATCACGTACCCGACCCGATGTACGTGTAAACTGCCAGGGATTGACACGAATTCTTCCCAGGACATTTTCATCGTGTAAACGGCCCCCTGGAGAAATACAAACCCCTTTCTTCCTCGCCCACCTCCAGCTTGCCAAAATGGGCAACAGAGTTTTGTTTTGTTTTTTGAACTGAGCATTTAGGAACATGAACCCTGAGTCTGCTGGTTTCCCATCAAAACTGGAAAAGCCAGGGGTTGTATCCCTGCCACCGTCCTCTATAAAGGCCCTGGGAAAAACCATCCTCTTACCGCTGTACTTGATTACACGAATGGTCGAATCTCCATCTCCAAAGATGGTGACTGGGGTCAGGCGCACTTCATATGCTTCTGGCTTAATTAATTCAGTCAGATTGTAAGTGATCAACTCTCCCTTCTGAATCTTCCCATTCACGGCAATTTCCTGCTCCCACCAGCGTTGTTGCCCAGCCTAGGAAGAGATACAAGGAAAGGGGAATTGGTTAACACATGAACACAAAAGGACAACACCTTTCAAATATCTGCAGTTATGCATTAGTTGTGCTACACAAACCTGTGTTGAATGGCAATGAATCATAAAATCATAGTGATAGAAGAACTACAAAGGCCATCCAGTCTCTAGTCCTAAACAATGTCAGCACGATGGAGAGCTCATAGAACTGTAGAGTTGGAAGAGACCACAAGGGCTATCCAGTCCAACCCCATTCTGCCCTGCAAGAATAAACAATCAAAGCATTCCCGACAGAAGGCCATCCAGCCTCTGTTTAAAAACCTCCAAAGAAGCAGAATCCAACACACTCTGAGGCAGTGTATTCCACTTCCAAACAGCTCTTACCATCAGCGAGTTCTTCATCATGTTTAGGTGGAATCTCTTTTCCTGTAGTTTGAACCCATTGCTCTGTGTCCTTGTCTCTGGAGCTGCAGAAAACAAGCTTGCTCCATCCTCAGCTTGACATCTCTTCAGATAATTAAACATGGCTATCATGTCCCCTCTTCACCTTCTTTTCTCCAGGCTAAACAGACCCAGCTCTGTGAGCCACTCCTCCTAGGGCATGGTTTCCAGACCTCCCACCATTTTGGTTGCCCTCCTCTGGACATATTCCAGCGTGCCAATAGCCTTCTTGGATTGTGGTGCAAATAACTGGACACAGTATTGGACACATGAAGTGTTATTGAACTGAATGTGCAATTGTTCACACAATCAAGTGCTCAGTGTTCATCCAGGTGCAACACTCAGTGTGCATCTATGTGCAATTTCCAATACACATCTATCTCCAATGCATGTCCACCTGCAATAGGCGTCCATGGTCAATGGACAGTATGATAGTTCCATTGCTCCATTCTGACAGTTGGATAGAAAGAATATTTGCTGTTATTCATTTCCTAGCTGAGGAGTAGCCTTTCTGATACTTAGGAAACCTGGGTAGGAAGAATAATGAGGTGGTGACAATTTAGGGCAGTTATTACCAAGTATTCTCACATCTCAGATTGTTTTGGAAAATTATTCTGCAGAAAAATAAACATGTGGGTGTTGGGGTTTTTTTTGCAGAAAAAAACCCACTTGTCTACAGAAACCTACCTGCAGGTATTGTGATAGATTGTGGTTTTCTACACAAAAAGCAGCCATCTTGCAGAAGAAAAGTCTTACACACACACAAAAGAAAACCACTTTTGTACCAAATGCACTGTTTTTTGAGATTTAAAAAATATATTTATTTGGAAACTTCATCATGGACCTGGAGTATAACTTCATACTGACAGAGCAATGGGACGATTGAGCATTAGCAAATGCTGCAAGCAGCCAAATGTGAAACCTAATATGAAGTGTGAAATTGCAATGCACAATGAGCATCCGCGTGCACAGAGCAGTGCCAGCACATGCAGAATGGCACCACATGTGCAACTCTGCTTCTCAAACCTTTTAACTGATTATGGATTTCTTCATTAGACAAAAATGTCCAAACACTTCTTTAGGGGAACTGCCACAAGCACAGGTCACTAACAGGATGACAGCAATGGTTTTGTATGTAATGTCTTGTCTTTGAAAAGCACCATGTGTGTAGCAAGGTACAAACTGTCTCACAATGGGTCTTGAGAATTAGGAAACAGATTGCTTAATTGATTCTCCCAACCCTAACAGAAGTCTTCCTTTCCTACAAGAAATGAAACAGCTATATAGCTTCACATAAAATTTCCGTTTCTGTAAGTGCATGCATGTGTATCTTCTTAGTCCGTTCAGAGTAATCCCACTGTTGTGGACCAATCTGGCACGTTTTATCTGCAATGACCCCATCAGTGGTCTGTAACTCTTTTCCAACTTAGAAAGGTTCAATGACCCACTTAGAAACAGGAATGGAGAAACAAGTATTCTGATTATTGTGTCTTTTCCATCCCACCATCCCATCGTGAACACCCTGAAATCTTGTTGAGTTTGGAAGCTAAGCAGGGTCAAGCCTGCATTAGTACTTGGATGGAAGACCACCAGGAAAGGTCATGTATCTGAAGGTAGGGCAAGGAGAAGCTTCGTATCTGAAAGAACCCCAGGAGAACCATGGCTACCAGTCCACGTGGACTGGGCTAGAGGGACCTCCAAGGGTCTGATGGAGAAGGACAACTTCTGAGGTGTTACCCAAAGAGGAGGGGGTCTGTGGGGAGCCTACCAGTGATGCCAACATCTCAGTTATTAGGAGAATTATTAACTCAAATGGTGGCCTACAAGAGGTCGGGTAACTTTCGGGACCTTGTGCCCCTGTGTATACCAGTACTAACTGCAGAGAACTCCAGTTATAGTAAAATAAATGTTTTTTATTGGAAAATAACACAGAAAGCATTCACACATGCAACACATGCTCTCAAGAATGACATCAGGCTAATAAAAAGTTTAAGGCAGAAAGATTGGATAGTGGAATGGATTCAGGAGACACGACAGTAGTTACCAGTCCTGAAGAGGGGAGCGAAATACTCAGACAGAAGTCTGAGGGTGGCACTGAAGTCCGATCCAGGGGCGCACCCACAGAAAGAGTGGCTGGGTGTCACCCACAGGACTACAGTGTCTTGTTTGCTATTGTTTCTGGACTAATATTTATAGTGTATTTCACATCCTGAAGAGGTATTTAGGCTTAGAACGACACTTAGATGGGTTTCTCACTGTATAGACAAACCAAAACTCTGCTGATTGCTGTTAATGGCTGAGAGATATGAACTGATGTGTTTATGACAACCTCATATTGTAGCGCAGTGAGGGCTGATGAGGAGTATTTCCTGGGGAGAAGGGTTGTTTTGCTCACATGTTTGTAATGAGGGGGGTCAAGAGGAGATTAGCATATACCACCTTAATGGAGTTATTTTCTAGGGGCTTTGTCTGCTAGTATTTTTCACAGTATCTTCCTAGGTCCTTGTAACCTCCATCTGACCTCAGCTTTTGGTCTACGCTGGTCTAGTAGACCCTATGAAGCATTTTAATATTGTCAATTATGAGATATTATAGGGAGGGGGTGTAGGGCAGAGGTAACAGGGGGTTATATATTCCTGATCGTGTCTGATTGAAGTTAATCAGGGTCAGGTCTAGGCAGTTCTGGGATGGGAGACCACCAGGAGGGAATAATAATTTGAAACCAATGGATTCAAGTTACAAGAAAAGAGAATCTACATAAGGAAGAACTTTTTGATTGCAAGAGCTATTCAACAGTGACCTCAGAAGATGCCTCAGAAGGTGATGGGTTCTCCTTCTGTGGAGGTTTTGAAACAGAGGTTGGATGGTCATCTTTTGGGAGTATTGTAGGTGTATGCTCCTGTGTGGCAGGAGGTTGGACTAGATGGCTCTGATTCCATGAATACCATGGATACCCTAGAGTCCTTCCTGAAAACCCAGAGAGCCATGGCTGCCAGAACATTCCAACCTTCCTGGACACACAATAAGGGATTTGCAGGTTGCACTCCTTGAACAAGAAAATTACAAAGGGAGACTAGAAAGAGAAACAGCTAAATTGAATTACATTCACAAATTCCAACCCATTAGCAGAGGTATGAAGAAAGAGAATGGCTTTATGCATACTGCATATACTAATACAAGAGTCCTCACTACTGCACACAGGACAAAAGGAATCTTCTCAGAGAGAATTTTGAACCCAGGGAAACTGACTTTTGGTAAGCAGATTTATTGCTTTCACACATCAACACTGACTGACCACTGTAAAGGTATGAAAAACCTGTATCACCTTAAGCAGTCCTTTGAAAGTTTGGGGCAAGGGACACAATTTGCCTCTTTCTGGATCCTACTACATTCTATTCCACTCCCACAACTGTATCAATATGCTTTATGCTCGAGGCCTTCATACCACTCAGTATTGCATCCAAAGAAGTGGGTCTAGATCCACGAAAGCTCATGCAATTAAAAAAAAAACAGTTAGTCTTAGTGGTGCTGCCACATTTCGTTCTTTTTCTCTCTCTCCCCTTCCTGTCCTTATTTGTATGCTGCAAGGACTAACATGGTAATTTCATTGAAAGCAATGCTTCACCAGATTCTAGATGAACCACAGGCCCCTAGACAGACCAAAGGTCTGACTCTGTATCCAACAGCTTCCTCTTTGGCTTCCTCGTCCATCACTTCAGTAGGTGAGACACGACTACTGGCAAACAAATTAATATTGTTTGTTTTATTTAGCCAGCCATTTCACTGAGAATCTATGGCAACTGAGTTGATCCAAATTTCAGCCAATGGAGAGGAGACAGGGACCAAGGAGTTGCCAGAATTCTGAAACAATGTGTCCCTAATCTGGACAGATGGTAACTACTTGCATACCATAAAGGCCCTTAAGATATAGGCATCATAATTGCCCCCAGGATGTGCTTGGTGAGCTGAAAGAGCAGTGGTACCACAATGGTAAGTTGGGCTTCCAGCTGGCATGAAAGCATAGCCGCAACAGGTTGGAGCAAAACAAAGCAAGACAAACAAACAAAAAAAGAGAACAATTGTGATGAGGCCACTCTGTTCATCATCCAGCGACTGCAAATCCAGCAACATCCATTTAACAAAGGGTCAGCTTAACTTCTGAGGGTGGCACAGGTTTATGTACGATCAGGGGAGATCCCCTTGTCATGATGACCTGCAGGCATCATGGAATCCCATTACAAACTCACAGGAACAATATTGGAAATGCCCACTCCTTATTTGGAAATGGGAAGTGGGTGGGAGAACCTCATTGAATAAACATGACATCACATCACCTGACAAGATATCACTCTGATTGGGCAACGGCAGAGCCAATCAGAGATCAACACAAAGGACTTTTAAAAGTTCTGTTCTTCCCTTTCTTCTGAGCCTCTTTGAGTTGAGCACATGGCCGAGCTAGATGGAGCTAGCTGAGATGGACTCTGATCCACATGGCCTAGCTCTGAGCCACATGGCCAACAAAGCCATGGAATAACCACAAAATACTAAACTGTGATAACAAGAAGGTTGGGGGAAGCCAATTTTACCCAAGGCCTCAAAAGGATCCAAAAAGAACTCTGAAATTCCATCTACAGAGAGTGTAAGTTACTTTACATTAGTAGAATAGGGAACTGTTTAGTGAGCTTGCATTAGATTTATGTTTTATTTGTAAGTGCTCTGAATGAATGCATACTGTATAAGCCTTAAGCTGAACCTGGAAATGTTTTGCCTTCTCAAGTAACATAGACTCCTAGAATTGAATAAAAGCTTTCTGTTATTTTCTAACCTGCCTCGAATTGCCTGCTTCTGGTCAGCTATCTAAACTCCTCTGGGAAAGAGGAAAGTACATCATTGTTCTTTAATATAGCCTGTCTAAATCTCACTGCTTAGACAGGGAAACAGGAAAAGACCATAAAGTCAGTGAGGGTTGGCAAAACGAAGAGGAATCCCTTGGGTTTGGGATTGGAAAAAAGGCCAACCCTGGACTTCAGGCAGCAGAAACGCTAGGGTTGGCCATTACATGGTGGTGCGGTTTCTGAACCTCAGGGTTGGGAATAGCAGTTAAGCAGCTCTGTCTGCCATGGGGGTGGGGAGACTGTGGCTTTTGGAGGAGTTCTGGGAGTTTTGGTAGTTCTCCCCTTGGCATCAAACTTTCTGGAATCTTTGAAGACCAGAGGTATAAAAAGTTGTACTGGCTTAGTTCTCTAGTTCTCTCTCTGGTTCTCTCTTCAGTTCCTGTTTGGAGGATAGTTGTGTAATTTCTTGGCATTCCCTCTTCAATTAAGAATGCTTCCCCCCTATGAAATTTTCCTTCTGTCCCCAAATTTCTAGCGTGACACTAACTTAACCTTGAGTTAAGCATTTACAAATGGAGTATAGGCATCCAAAGAAAAGCAGCAGGCAAAGATATTTAGGTAGGCAAATAGGAGTTCTAGGTGTGAATGATTTTCAACGTCTCACCCTCTGCAATGCTAGAAATTTGGGGAATGATGGAAAAATTAATTGGAGGTGAAATTCTCCAATGCTCCAACGGGCGATACCTTAATTCTTCCCCTTCCATAGTGACATCCCTTCTTCTGTAGCAATTGGGGGTGGGGAAACCTGAGGACAAAAATCTAATTCTGTGTATGTATTGAGGAAAAAAACAAAACATTTGGCCTGTCAGGCATTTATGGTATCTTCCCCTAGCTGGTTGTTGGCTCCTAGGTGTTTTCAAATATAACTTGTTTTTTTGTAACTTTGCAACTTCTTATCTGGAGAGAGAATGAGAGAGAGAGAGAGAGATGCTCCAAGCTCTATCCTTCTTATGTCCTAACAGCTTTCTTTCTGTCTGCTAAACCTCATGGTGCTTTTGGCAACTTTAGCACACAGGATGTGCTAAGGGGGTAAGGGAGAAGTGAATTTACTGAGTGTTATCCATCACTAAGGGCTTGTCTATATGAGCCTAATGAAAGGTTTTGGGATAACCCAGGGTGGGAGGCAGTCAGTGTAGACCACGCTGGGACAAAACCCTGAATCTGGACTGAACAGTTCTCAGGACATTCAGCCAGTTCAGTCCCCCAAATGGTGCAAAACCCCCATAAAAAGTTTTTTTTTTAAACTCCCAATTTACTTTGGCTCTTCCAGGAAAATCCAAAGCACTCCAGACCAAGAATGGGCAGCTGTCCTCACATGTGTCCTGATGCATCACTGCTGGTGTATGCCACATCCTTTTTGACAGCAAGAGCTGTTTGGCAGTGGAACGCACTCCCTTAGAGCATGGTGGGGTCTCCTTCCTTGGAGGCCTTTAAACAGAGGCTGGATGGCCATCTGTCGGGGATGCTTTGATTGTGTATTCCTGCATGGCAGGGGGTTGGACTGGATGGCCCTCGTGGTCTCTTCCAACTCTACAGTTCTATGATTCTATGATTCTATCCTCTGAAGTCACCATGAGGCTCCCTGAATGTGATCAATGCTGGGACCCTCCTTTCTGGCCTCAGGGAACATGACGTGTGCCACCAGTGGCAACAGCACCAGACGATACTACAGGATGCACGTGAAAATTGCTGCCAAATCTCAACATGCATAACAGGGTGAATCTGGGGCAGCTCCAGGGCCAGAATATTCTGTCCCCCCATGTTATCTTGGCTGGTGTAGATGAGTCCTCAGTCTCCCAAATAGGAAAGGGAAAAAAGAAGATACATAGGTAGAATCATAAGATCATAGAGTTGGAAAAGACCCCAAGGGCCATCTAGTCCAACCCCATTCTGCCATGCAGGAAGACACAATCCAAGCACTCCTGACAGATAGCCATCCAGCCACTGTTTCAAAACCTCCAAAGAAGGAGACTCCACCACACTCCCAGGCAGGAACTGCTCTTACTGGTGGTGCCGTGGTTAAATGTCAGGACTGCAGCCACATCATTGCAAGATCAGTCCCAGAAGGCTCCAAGGTTGACTCAGCCTTCCATCCTTCCATAGGTCAGTAAAATGAGTACCCATCTTGTTGGGGGCAATTAGTTGACACATTGTAAAACGTTTAGGGAATAAGATTTTCCTTGGATTCTTTCCAGGCTGTGAGGCTGTGTTCTGGAAGAGTTTATTTCTAATATTTCGCCTGCATCTGTGGCTGGCATCTTCAGAGAATGGTTGGGTAGGAGTGTGTGTGTGTGGGGGGGGTTGTATACTATGAGTCCTGGTTGGGGAGGATACATAAATTTGTGTATTTGAATGGCTAGTTTCTGGGTGGTGATATGCAAGAAGGATTAGTGTCTTTTGGCTAATGGTTGGTTAACGGTCCATTGTCTCCTGGAAATCCCCCTGTCCCTGGATGGAGTTCATTTGCAAGTGTTGGGTTTTGATTTTAGTGCTTGATTTTAGGGAATGCTTTGCACTGATAAGTGGAGTAGAAATAGAAGTTCTAATGTTATTCTTATTGCTTCCTAATGTTTAGATGGAATCTCTTTTTCTGTAGCTTTAGTCCTTTGCTCTGTGTCCCAGTTTCTGGAGCAGCAGAAAACAAGCTTGCTCCATCCTCAGTATGACATCCCTTCAAACATTTCATAGAATCATAGAATTGTAGAGTTGGAAGAGACCACGAGGGCTATCCAGTCCAACCCCCTGCCACGCAAAAAATCTTGATCAAAGCATCCCCGACAGATGGCCATCCAGCCTCTGTTTAAAGACCTCCAAGGAAGGAGACCCCACCATGCTCCGAGGGAGTGTGTTCCAAAAGTTCCTCCTAATGTTGAGGTGGGATTTCTGTTCCTGGAGCTTGCATCCATTGCTCCATGTTCCAGTCTCTGGAGCAGCAGAAAACAAGCCTGCTCCATCCTCAGCATGACACCCCTTCAAATACTTAAACAGGGCTATCATATCACCCCTTAACCATTTTTTTCCAGGCTAAACATACCCAGCTCCCCAAGTCTTTCCTCATAAGGCATCGTTTCCAGACCTTTCACCATTTTAGTTGCCCTTCTCTGGACATGCTCCAATTTGTCAATATCCTTTTTGAATTGTGGTGCCCAGAACTGGACACAGTATTCTAGGTGAGGCCTGACCAAGGCAGAATAGAGCGGCACTATGACTTCCCTTGATCTGGACACTATACTTCTATTGATGCAGCCCAAAATCGCATTGGCCTTTTTAGCTGCCGCATCACACTGTTGACTCATGTTCAATTTGTGGTCTACTAGGACACCTAGATCCCTTTTGCACGTAGTCTTGTTCAGCCAGGTTTCTCCCATCCTATATCCTATATATTTAAACATGGCTATCACGTCCCCTCTTAATCTTCTCTTCTCCAGACTAAACATGCCCAGCTCCCTAAGCCACTCTCAATTTAGGGATTCACTCCCTAAATCACTCTCAAGACTGGATGATTAAATAGGGTTTAACAGCTTCCAGACCTCCCACCATTTTGGTCATCCTCCTTTGGACATGTTCCAGCTTCTCAATATCCTTCCTGAATTGTGGTGCCCAGAATTGGACACAGTATTCCAGGTGAGGTATGACCAAACCAGGATAGTGTGGTACTATTACTCCCCTTGTTGTAGACACTATACTCCTTTTGATGCTGTCCAGGATCATGTTGGCTTTTTTAGTTGCTGCATCACACTGTTGACTCATATTCAGCTTGTTGTCTACTAGGACTCCTAGATCCTTTTTATATGCACTGCTGTCAAGCCAGGCGTCACCCATCCTATATCTGTGCTTTTCATTTTTACACCCCAGTTTTAGTATCCCACATTTCTCCCTGTTGAAATTCATTTTGTTAGTATTGGCCCAGCTTTCTAATTTGTTAAGGGGGTCATTTTGAATTCTGATCCTGTCCTCAGAGGTATTAGCAAGTAGGTTGGACTTGGGAGCCCCTGGTTGGGCTAGCCCACCCTTCTTTCCTCAAGAGTTCAGGGAGGAAGAACAAACATGGTCAGCAATGATAGTATTAGTAAGGGGAAAAAATGGGGTGATAGAGACTTGAAACCGAAAAGAAACACAGATCTGAAGGGAAAGACACACATTTCAAGCCTGCCGAACTCTGAAAGGCTCGACAAGTTATTACAGCAAATGGGAGATAAGTGCCCTCTGCTATTTTAAAATATGTCCCTTTGCTCAATGGCTATTCTGTAGAACAAAGTGCTTCAAAAGAAGCCTGCAGTTCATCACAATGGGATCATGTTTATTTATATCCTAGCTGTACCTAGGAAGTCCATTAACATGTCATCCGCTCACCCACCAGCACTGGTGGTAGGAACAAGTCACTAAAGGTGTGTACAACAAAGAACAGAGATACCCAATTTAAAACACAGTGTGTATGACAAGCCACAACCGGGGGAGGACTGCTTTCAGCCAGAACTCTTGTTTGACCTGAGAAGGGAAATGGAGACGTCTTCCTCCATTATTCATTGGCGTGCAACTGAGCAGTTGTGGTGATCTCTCATGCTGGCACTGTAGTACTAGAAAAGACCCGATCCGAGGAGAGAGCAAGATAAAGGAAGGATGGGTAAACTACAGCCTTGCAGATATTGTTGGAATCCTAGCCAGCATAGCCAATGGTAAGGAATGCTGGGAGATGTAGTCCAAAAATATTTAGAGGGTGAAATTTTCTGCACCCATGGGCTGGAAGAGAGGGGAGGGTGTGGGGCCAATTTTCTCTCATGGGCTCCCAGGCAGCTCCATCATCATGGTTTACTACAATAATCTCAACGTTGAAAAGGGGTTAGACACTATGTCCTAACAAATCATACACCATTCAATTATAGCAATTTATCCCATATACTTTTTGAGGATACACAGGATATTAACATATATAGAACATAGTCAAGTATACAACATCCAATGAAATAAACAATGAAATTATGCTAATCTTTTAACAGTAACAAAAAACACTTACAAAATAAGAGGAATTTGAACAACATCAAAGCAGCATAACCACATTTTTAGTGCTACAGTTTGAAAATTGCTTTAGAGTATACTGTTCTTGAGTCTGTGGATGAGTGAACACTTTTATATTGAGTGACTGGATCCCTCTTGACATACAGGTGTTTCAGCCAAAGACTCTGCGGCTGATCCAGAAATTCTTAGCACAGGTTCCCATTTGGGACTCAGCTTTGAGATACGTATATGTACAAAAGAAAAAAAAATCCTATTTGTGAAGTGATTATAGTGTATGTATCTGCAATTGTATAAGTATGGTATTCTAATAGTAATCATCTTTATCATAGAATACTGCTGCTTTGATGTTCAAATTCCTCTTATTTTGTAAGTGTTTTCTTACTGTTAAAAGATTAGCATAATTTCATTGTTTATTTCATTGGATGTTGTATACTTGACTATGTTCTATATGTGTTAATATCTTGTGTATCCTCAAAAAGTATGTGGGATAAATTGCTATAATTGAATGGTTTATGATTTGTTAGGACATAGTGTCTAACCCCTTTTCAACGTTGCCATCATCATGGTTTGGTATGTTGGAAGTGATGCCATGTCACTTTGAACCATTTTGGACCATTTTGGCCCTTTTTTCCAGTTTTTTTGTTTGTTTGTTTGTTTTGTTTTTTGGAGATGCTGGGTTGAGTGGTGGGGAGGAAATAAATCATGACATCTGCATCCATTTAAAAGTAAGTTCAGTTAGGTTTTCTGTGTTTTTTTTTTTTTTTTTTGCAGACTGTGAGGCCGTGTTCTGGAAGAGTTTATTCCTGATGTTTCGTTTATAGACCCCACACACTCCTACCCAACCATTCTCTGAAGATGCCAGCAAGAGATGCAGGTGAAACATCAGGAGTAAACTCTTCTAGAACATGGCCTCACAGCCTGGAAAAAACCCACAGAAAACCTATGGATGCCAGCCGTGAAAGCCTTCAACTTCACATTAAGTTTGCTTAGTTAGGTTTTTCTTTTCTTTTCTTTTCCCTTTCTTTCTTTCTTTCTTTCTTTCTTTTTTTTTGGAGGGAGAAGAATCACAGAAAATGGGTGCAAGAAATGTTTGGGGAAAATGGGTCTAGGGAGCTTTGGAGGACTTCATGGGGGCTTCAGAAGCTCCACTTTGGGTTACTGAGGATGATGAGCAGCACACAAGGTGGGTTAGAAGGACACAGAAGTGAATGAACTCTTGCAGGCATCTTCCCTTTATATAGAAGGTGGGTTAGTTGATCTGTACCTAGACTGTACCACTCTAGGATGAAGGTGAAAGTCCACATGATGGCATGTCACTCCAGGGAGAAACATCTCCATGCAATATGCGGAAGATAGAGTAAGCTTGTTTTTCTGCTGGTCTACAGAACAGGACTTTTGCTGAAGGATTCATGTAATAAGGAAGAAGGTTCCAACTAAATATTAAGCAGAACCCTGCTTCAAAGGAGAAAGAGTATAGTCGTATTTTCATCCTGACTAATGTAGACCTAATTATTTAATTTGATTTATCTATGTGTTGACTCACTGTTCAAAAATTGATTGAATGGCTCTGTTCTAGTTGGGACTAAGATGTGGCCATGAAGTGATGTGATAATTGTGACCCACAACACAGTGCAACTGAATGTACAACCAAATGTGAAATGTACAATTACAATGCACATCTGCATGAGCAATGTGGAAAGCAACGCATAATAGCACCATGTGCACAATGGCACTGCATGTTTAACTCTATGCCTGCAGCCTGCCATTGAATATAGAAATTACACCACCGCCAGAAAAGTACAACCACACTCATAAGGGGACTTCTGCATCACTAAGAGGGATGTCAGACAGAATGCCCTGATGGTAAGGGATGTTCAACAGTGGAATATACTCCCTTGGAGGTTGTTAGATTCTCCTTTGTTGGAGTTTTTAAGCACAGGTTGGATGCCTACTCACCAAGAATGCTTTTTAGTTGTGCATTTCTGCACTGCCAGGGGTTTAGACAGGATGATTATTTGGCTCACTTCCAGCTCTACAACTTGATGCTTCCATGTAGATATCTGGAAAGAAAGTATGGCTGGGAGCTTTCTTGAGATATGAATACAGTGTATGTTCTTTGTGCAGAAAAGAGAGGCACTGAGCCCACACCTGCACCACTGGCAGTGATGCTGACCAGGTGAGCCCAAAGTCCTCCTTTTCAGCTGGTATGTGTGAGGAATAACATCTGTAGGTGACTCTCTGCAGCGATATCTGTGATGATACATCTACAGGTGGCCACTTGGGCTTCAGAGCAGACAGACCCTGATGTCATTTCTCATTTAGAAAGTGGCTAATAAATGAGACACTGTACACTAATTAGAAAACAACACCACAACCCTGCCCACAGGCTTTTGTTGTTGTTGTTACGCTGCGTTCATGTTGACTCTGACTTCTGGTGACCCTATCCTAGAGTTTTCTTGGCAGGAGGTACTCAGAGGAGGTTTGCCAAAGCTGACCCACTAATTAATGTGGACAGAAGCACACCAAGAAGGGGAGAGATGGAACAGCTGTGGATTCTGTTTTAAAGCCAGCCTCTGAAATGGAAGGGTTGTATTCCTGAGTGCTGCTTGTATGTGGGATACCTAGTCCCTGTGAGAGAAAGAGGCATCCACATAGATGCTGAAACAAGAGCCGGTTACTTTCTATTGAATCCTGTGGTTGTGTCATAGAATCATAAAGTTGGAAGAAACCAGAAGGGCCATCTAGTCCAACCCCATGCTGCCATGCAGGAATACACAATCAAAGCATTCCCAACAGATCGCCATCCAACCTCTGTTTAAAAACCTCCAAAGAAGGAGACTCCACAACACTCCCAGGCAGTGTATTCAACTTCTGAACAGCTCTTACTGTCAGGAAGTTCTTCCTAATATTTAGCTGGAATCTCTTTTCCTGTAGTTTGAGTCCATTACTCCATCTCCTAGTCTCTGGAGCCTCAGAAGACAAGCTTGCTCCATCCTCAGTATGACATCCCTTCAAATTTTTAAGCATGGCTCTCATGTCTCTGCTTCACTTTCTCTTCCCCAGGTTAAACATACCCAACTTCCTAAGCTCACAGGGCATGGCTTCCAGACCTCCCACCATCCTGGAGAGAAACCATTTCCAACACGTAGGAGAAAAAAACCTATTGTTAGAATCATAGAATCATAGTGTTGGAAGGGACTACAAAGACCATCAAGTCCAATCCCCTGCCATGCAGGAATACAAAACTAAAGCACTCCTGAAAGATGCCCATCCAACCTCTGTTTAAAGATCTCCAATGAATCTACCACCTTCGGAGGTAATCTATCATATGGTCTCAGATGCTATGTTTTCTGATCAACTTTGAAACTTATGGTCACTATGTCTGGGAATGCCAGTTCATGGCAAGGACTTACCAACAAAACGATGCACCTTTTTCTCCTTCTTCTCCTCTGCTAAACTCCTTGTTGGATACAAAGGAATGAATGACAAGGGAATAAACAGGCCAGAACCCCTGAGCTGAGTTACAAGACGGAACATGGAAGGAGATGACTTTGAGTTATTCCACCCCTTTCTGAGGCAACTCCCAGAAATGTGTTGGAAGTGGCCAATGAACAGTGAGCTCCAATGAATCCCAGATTTCTCTCTTCTGGGGAGACCCACATCTATCTGGCTATGAGAGGAAAACACTCCAGATTCCACTTGAGATGAATTGCCTGGCTTTTCTGGGGAATTCTTAAACAGCTCACATTGTCAGTCTTGTAGCTGCTCACTGACAGCACAAGTACTAAACACATGTCAAGCTGGCTTTGATGGGTAGCAATTTTGTGAAAGTTGAAAACCTTCTTTAAGTTCTAGGAGGCCTGTCTCCCCATCACCACCCACCCTCCCTTCTTTGCAGCTGCATCACTCAGCAAGATCCCCTCTGAATTGGTGAGGAAGAAAAAAATGAGCTGTCATAGACACTAAGCAAGAAACAAGCCCAAAGGATGGGGAGCCAGAGTCTTGTGATGTCTGCTTCTGTCCTGTTCCAACCCATCTGGCCAACTGGATGGCATTTTTTTAAAAACAGAAGCTTAAACAGAAATAGCACAGGAACTGTAAAGCTAAACATAGTGCAGAACAGTGAGGAACAAGACATTTGACATACTGATAGTCTATTGTCTATATTTGATCTATTTTTAATTCAAAATTCTATTTTTCCTTAGTCTTGCAAGAAGCAGACTGTAGATGCCCCATTCATTCATCCATCCATCCACCCACCATATCTGTAGCTATCTACTTATCTATCTAGAAACATTTCTGCTCTGCCTACCAGTCTAGTGTGCATACACAACAGTTATAATGAACATATTATTTTAAAGAAATTGTGATCAGTTTGGTCTGTCCCATTTTGAAGAAAAAACAGGTGTGGGGTTATTTGTAGAGTCAGACTCCCATATCTGTAAGGGTTCAGTTCCCAGACTTACCGTGGATATCAGAAACTGTGGATAACAGTGAACCCTATTAAAATAAAGGACTTCCGGTAAAAACATACCATAGAGTGGCATTGGAGGACCTAGAAGATGACTAGAGAAGATGCCTCACTAGGCATTTTTCATCGTGGCTTAGTGGTATGTGACCCTATTTTGTTTCCCGTGGATAACTGAAACTGAGGATACTGGTTCTGCAAATAAGGGGGTCTGACTGTATTTCTTAATACAATCACTAAAAATGGTGTTCGAAGGAGCAAAAGATAAAAGTCAAATATAAAACAATAAGCAAAACCAGAAAAAAATATTCATTACAGCCATCTATTGCAAGCACATCTGATTAAAACAACTGTTCTTTATGCGTTTTTTAAAAAGGAACTGTTAATGCCCCTAATGACCCCCACCTCCAGAAACCCCAAAATTGGCTTATTAATAATTTGCCATATTAATGTGGTCTTCCAAGGGGAAGAGTAGTAAAATATCAGGGACTTGCTGTATGGATCCCAAAAGGCACATGTTAAGCCATGCATCACCCAAAGGAAGGACTATTTAAAAATTTCAAACTGTGAAGAAACTGAAAGGTCAAAAGGACATTGTTTGCACATACCTAAGTGACAGACAATTGATCATATTATTGATAGATGGAGTAATCCTTTGTCTGAAAGGTACCAAGCTTCCCTTCATCAGCACCCAGCCATTAAGGAGGCAGCTCAAGCTTTGTAAATCTAATCACCAAGACATTAAGAGTAGTTGCAACACATTAGCATCTTCGGACACCTATTGTTAAGACCAGGAGTTTCCCTGGAACTCATTGTGCAATCTTTGGAGACACCTGGAATCCATTGTTTCAACACATAAAACTCCTCACTTCAGTGCACATTTTTAGTATAAATACAAGCCCCAAATCATGCTTCATTGCACACAGAACTAGTTCCTGGGGACACTACGACTCTCTGGGTTAGCTACTCCAGATTCATCCACCTATGCTGACGGTTTTCTCAATGACTTCGGACTACGATACAGGTGTCATATTTCCCCAGAAACCTCTCAATCTATCCCTCTGGCAACCTCCTTTCTTCCATTCCTAGTGGTCTTGTGTGAATGCTTTATTGTATGATTTTTGTGTGTTTGGTATTGGAGACCCTGAGTGTACCACTGCAGGGAACAGCCTCTGCTAAGCCTCGGGGAGCCGTGTGGTGGTGGTGGTAGACTCCTCGCTGAGCGGTACAGAAGCAGTCATTTGTGGGCCTGAGAAGATGTCTCGGCTGTTGTCTCCCTAGGGCAAAGATCCATGATGTGACTGAGAGGCTCACAAGACTGGTCAAGCCTACGGATCATTACCCCTTCCTTTTGGTCCATGTGGGAACCACTGATACTGCAAGGCACAGCTTTCCCAAGATCAGAAGAGATTATGAGGCCCTGGGGAGGAAGCTGAAAGAAATGGAAGCACAAGTTGTCATCTCATCTCGCCTACCAGTTGAAGGCCGTGGTCCAGGAAGGGAGAGGAAAATAGCCGACGTAAACAACTGGCTCCGTAGATGGGGTCGCCAAGAAAAAAATTGGATTCTTTGACCATGGGCTGCGCTTCCATGAGGGGGGACTTCTGGCAAGAGATGGGGTGCATCTCACGCCAGTTGGCAGAAACGTTTTTGCCAACAGTCTCAAGAATTTGATCAGGAGAGTTTTAAACTGAGTCATATGGGGGAGGGAGATAGTATTCTGGAAGGCAAAAGGGCTGGAGAAAATAGTCAAACTGTCATAGAGGGAACAAGGCAAACAGCGCAAGGACCGAACAGTGGGAGGCAAAAAAAACTTGCACAGGCAGCAAGTAAAGGGAACACGTGGTCTTAGATGTCTCTACACTAATGCGCAGAGTATGGGAAATAAGCAAGAGGAACTTGAACTCCTAGCACTACAAAACAAATATGATATAATAGGCATTACTGAAACCTGGTGGGATGAGTTGCATGATTGGAATGTAGGAATAGAGGGGTATAACTTTTATAAGAGAAACAGGCCAAACTGGAAAGGAGGAAGAATAGCATTATATGTCAGGCATATTTATACCAGTGAAGAGATCCATGACATCAATACTGGAAGCCAGGTGGAGAGCATCTGGATAAAAATTAAAGGGGAGGGAAACAACAAGGATGTTATTGTGGGACTCTATTACAGACCCCCAAGTCAAACGGAGGAATTGGATGATGCCTTTCTAGAACAGATGAACACACATGCAGAAAGGAGAGATGTAGAAGTGATGGGTGAATTCAAACTATCCTAATGTTTGCTGGCAATCTAATTCAACCAAAACTTCAAGCTCTAGCAAATTCCTTACTTGCCTGGAAGACAATTTCATGGTCCAAAGGGTGGAAGAAGCAACAAGGGGGTCAGCGATTTTAGATCTGATCATAACCAACAGGGATGACCTGGTTGATGTGGTGCAAATGGTGGGATCCTTAGGTGAGAGTGATCATGTTCTCCTAGAGTTTGTTATACAATGCAAAGGAGAATCCAGGCATAGTCAGACACACATTCTCGACTTTAGGAGATCTGATTTCAATAAACTCAGGGAAATACTGGGGGAGATCCCATGGTCAGGAATACTAAAAGAGAAGGGACCTCAAGACGGATTGGACTTTCTAAAAAGGGAGATACTGAAGGCATAATTTCAAACAGTACCATTGAGGAAGAAAAATTGGAGGTGTCTCAAGAAACCAGGATGGATGACTAAAGAAATTTCAATGGAGCTAAGTTTTAAATGGAACATTTATAGGAAATGGAAAAAGGGGGAAATCAACAAAGAAGAATTCAAACAGATAGCGAACACATGTAGGAGTAAAGTCAGAAAAGCTAAAGCACAGAATGAGCTCAGGCTTGCTAGGGAGGTTAAGAACAATAAAAAGGGGTTTTTTTGGGTGTGTACACAGCAAAAGGAGGAAGAAGGAAATGGTAGGGCCACTACGTGGAGAAGATGGCAAAATGCTAACAGGGGACAGAGAAAAGGCAGAATTACTGAACACCTTCTTTGCCTCAGTGTTTTCAGAAAAGGAAAAGGGGGACCAACCCTAGCAGAATGGAACAGAGGACACAACAGGGGAAATCCAGCACAGAATAAGCAAAGAGGTAGTACAGGAATACCTTCTTCATCCAAATGAATTTAAATCTCCAGGACCAGATGAACTACATCCAAGGGTATTAAAAGAGCTGGCAAATGTAATCTCAGAGCCATTGGCAATAATCTTTGAGAACTCCTGGAGAACAGGAGAAGTCCCAGCAGACTGGAGGAGGGCAAACGTTGTCCCAATCTTCAAAAAGGGGGAAAAAGAAGATCCCAACAATTACCGTCCAGTTAATCTGACATCAATACCAGGGAAGATTCTAGAGAAGATCATTAAACAGAGAGTCTGTGAACATTTAGAAGGCAATGCCATAATCACAAAAAGTCAACATGGGTTTCAGAGAAACAAGCCATGCCAGACTAATCTGATCTCTTTTTTTGATAAAGTTACCAGCTTGGTAGATGAAGGGAATGCTGTGGACATTGCATACCTTGATTTCAGTAAGGCCTTTTACAAGGTTCCCCATGACATTCTTGCAAACAAGCTTGTAAAATGTGGGCTAGACTAGTTAACTGTTCAATGGATTTGTAATTGGTTGACCGGTTGAACCCAAAGGGTGCTTAGCAGTGGCTCCTCTTTGTCTTGGAAAGATGTGATCAGTGGGGTGCCACAGGGTTCTGTCCTGGGCCCATTGCTATTCAACATCTTTATCAATGACTTGGATGAGGGAATTAGGGGCATACTTATCAAATTTGCAGATGACACCAAATTAGGAGGAGTAGCTAATACCCTAGAGGACAGGATTAGAATTCAAAATGACCTGGATAGACTGGAGAGCTGGGCCAAAGCTAACAAAATGAAATTCAATACGGAGAAATGTAAGGTACTGCACTTAGGGTGGAAAAACAAAATGCATAGATACAGGATGTGGGAGACCTGGTTGAATGAGACTATGTGCGAAAGGGATCTAGGAGTCCTAGTAGACCACAAGTTGAACATTAGTCAACAGTGTGATGCGGCAGCTAAAAAGGCCAATGCGATTTTGGGCTGCATCAATAACGGTATGGTTTCTAGATCAAGGGAAGTCATAGTGGCACTCTATTCTGCCTTGGCTAGGCCTCACCTAGAATACTGTGTCCAGTTCTGGGCAACACAATTCAAAAAGGATATTGACAAATTGGAGAGTGTATCAAGAGGAGGGCGACTAAATGGTGAAAGGTCTGGAAACCATGCCTTATGAGGAAAGACTTAGGGAGCTGGGTATGTTTAGCCTGGAAAAAAGACGGTTAAGAGGCGATATGATAGCCCTGTTTAAGTATTTGAAGGGATGTCACGCTGAGGATGGAGCAGGCTTGTTTTCTGCTGCTCCAGAGACTGGAACACAGAGCAATGGGTGCAAGCTCCAGGAACAGAGATTCCACCTCAACATGAGGAGGAACTTTCTGACAGTAAGAGCTGTTCAGCAGTGGAACACACTCCCTTGGAGCGCGGTGGGGTCTCCTTCCTTGGAGGTCTTTAAACAGAGGCTGGATGGCCATCTGTCAGGGATGCTTTGATCGTGATCTCCTGCATGGCAGGGGGTTGGACTGGATGCGCCTTGTGGTCTCTTCCAAGTCTACAATTCTATGATTCTATGATTTTTAAGTCTTTAATAAATATCAATGTTAATTTGTCATTTTGTGTTTGTGTGCATCTGTTCAGAGTTAGTCCACTTATACAAAGGTATAAAGATCCTTCTCTCTGTTTCCCCCTATCGCATTGCTAAGGTCAAGTTGATGCTAATTTCCCCAACTTATTAGAACTCAGTGTTTCCATTGGATTTCAACAAGCTCTTTGGGTAACAGAACCCATAGCATCAACCAGGATAAAACCTATCTCAGCCACAAATTATTCTAAAAGCTAAAAGCAGCCAGAACAAATATTGCTTTGTTTACCAATGGAATGACAACAGAGATGCGGCCATCCTGGATTCTCTTAATGGGGAAATCCAGGACGCATGAGAAGCCAAGGCTTCCTCTTGTTTTCATCAAATATGTCATCAAATATGTTGTCTGAGTATCCTTAAGTCTGAGCAGCCTTGTATGGAAGAATGTTGTTCTTGTTCTTGTTGTTATGTGTCTTCAAGTCAACTCTGACTTAATGTCAAATTTCTTCTGGTGTTTTCCTGGCAAGATTTATTTAGATGAGGTTTCCTGTTCCCCTCCTCTGAAGCATGTGACTTGCCCAAGCCCACCCAGTGGGTTTCCATGTCTGAGCAGGGATTTGAACCCTGGTCTCCCAGAGTCCTAGTCCAACACTCAGATCCCTACTCCATGCTGGCACATAGGTGAGAATGTTACCTTTCAAGCACAATGATAGGTCAGAATCCTATTCGTAGCCTAGATGTGTGTTAAATGTGGCTTATACACACATCTGTTTTTGGACAGGGCTCAAGGTGCTATTCTGCAGCTGTCAAGATCTAGGAGAGGCAAGTGTATGTTTTGAATTGTTTTAATGTATTTAATAGATTAATTCTGTTTCAATGTTGACTTTTTTGCATGCTTTTAATTACAGTCAGAACCCCATATCTGTGGAACTGATATATGCGGTTTCAGTGATGAACAATAGACGCATACCATAGAGTCATGCTGGAAAATGCCTAGAGAGGTTGCAGATGTTAAGGAAAATGCAACATGGGACATACAGTGAAAGAAATAAAATATGTATGTGAAAGTCACAATGACTAAGCAAGAGAAATTATGAAGCTACACAGGTGAAACTGCTAATGTAATCTGGAAGTCCTGAGAGCCAAGGACAGAGGTACTGAATGCAGAATGGAAACACCTGAGAATCATTAAGTGTACAAGGTGAAATGTTGAAATACATGGGTTGGTCTTAAGCATGGATGGAACTACGTGGACCAATCAGAATGGAAGTACACACCCACTGGGTGGAAACTAACTAGTGGGTGGTGATAAACAATGGCTATAAAATTGCAATGTTTGCCAATGTATTGTGGTTGAGTAGAGGTGGTGTAGTGTATAGAGATTGTGATTTGTTGACCATATAGTATATTTATATAGAAGAATAAAGTCTCTCTCTGGCTTTTCTTCGCAAACGAAGATTCAGGAAGGACTCTTCCTGCGCCTTCTGCAAGCACGCTGATGACTAAAAAGGCCAATCCGAGATAAACAAGTCCGGTTGCAAAAAGTGCAGCAGAAGGTCTCCTTGGGTGATGTTTTTGGGTTGTGATTCTTTCTGCGTTGTCGTTTCTCTTCAAGACTTGTTCGTCGTGAGTTCTCAAATAAGGCTGCAGCATTGTGGATATTGCGTCTCCATGCCTCCCGATGTGAGGCCAGGGCGGACCACTGTTGGTGATCAATTTGGCCAAGCCTGAGATGTTGTTTCAGGGAGTCTTTGTATCGCTTTTTTGGAGTGCCCCTCTTACGCTGACCCGTGGCGAGTTCACCGTAGAGTAGTATTTTTGGGAGGCGATGGTCCTCCATCCTAGAAACGTGCCCTGCCCAGCGCAGCTGTGTTCTCAATATCATGGCCTCAATGCTGGTGATCCCTGCTTGCTCAAGGACAGCAACATTCGTCACATAGTCAGTCCAGTGTATATTTAGGATTGTGCGTAGACAGCGCTGATGAAAGCGCTCGAGGAGTCGTAGGTGGTGGCGATAGGTAACCCATGTTTCAGATCCATAAAGGAGGATAGACAGTACGATGGCTCTATACACACTGATTTTTGTGCTTTGCCTCAGGTGTTTATTGCTCCAGACTCTTTTGTGAAGTCTTCCAAATGCACTATATGCCTTTGCTAATCTGTGATCGATCTCTTTGTCAATCTTGGCATCTGAGGAGATGATGCTCTGAGTGAATCCTGGAGACGTTTTGGAGACACCTGGAGAAGAGTGAGAAGGCTTGGAGAGTTTGTCAGGATCTTCAGCCTATTCTCTGAAACTCTGCTGCTTTGGAGGAAAGCATTAACCACTGATCTAAGCTGGTCGGCTCTGCTGCATAACAAGGTGGTGAGTTTGAGCAAGAGATGAAGAGCTACAACTCCCATCATCCCTGACAGCAGATGCTGCAGGTTGTTGAAGACGCTGAAGACATGGCCCATCCTTTGCTTAACAATGAAGTATAAAAACCGACCCCAGTGGCTGTTAAATAACAGATGCTGACCTAATTAGGCACCTGTGGCTCTGAGAGAGCTGTCCATAAATCTCTTGGCAGTTCTCTCAAAGCATTGTTGCTGACAACTGTCTTATCTTGCAGACTGGCAATTACTCTCTGCCATTTCTGTTTTTGTGACCTTAGCCTGGCTACATTTTGATGACTCAGTTTTACTCCTTGCTGGCATTGTTTATTTGGACTACTGACTTACTGTAACAACATCTGGACTAGCTGATAACCACCCTCTTGTTCCTCCCATCATCTTGCTAGGATGACCTGTGACTGACCTGGACTGAATTAAGCACTCCTCAGCACTCATACTCCAACTCCCTGGCACTTGGGCAACTTGCTCAGTGGAGCATAGAACAGACACACATGGGGGCTGGCATAGAGCTAATTGCCTAAAGAGGTGGTGGGGTTTCCTTTTCTGGACATCTTCAAAAAGAAACTGGACAGCTACCTGCTTGTGGGGATGTTCTCGCTGATGATCCTGCACTGAGCTGGGGGGGGGTATGATTTGGTGGCCGGTGGGTCCCCTTCCAATTCTAGGATTCTATGACTCTCTAATCCTGTATGGCTCTGTGTATCTTAGTATTTCTGCATGTGGAACAGTGTGACAGTTGGCCACTCAATGATCCCTACACTGACTGTAGAGCATCTGCAACTTCCTGTCACATCCATTCCATGCCTAGTGGAGAGCAAAGGGATATCTGAGATATCTTTGGGTATGTCCCCATAGTCAGAAGTGAAATGATCACATCATCCTCTGAGGTCCACTCAGGTCATCCAGAGGTCTCAGAGGATGATATAATTATTTTGTGACTGGATATGGGGACAAAACCAGATGCTTATCTGACTCCCCCTCCACCAACTCTCCACCAAGCACATAATGGTATGTTAGACCAAGGTGGAGGTGCTTTGATCAGAATGGAGGGAGAAAAGGAATGCCAATCTCATAGAACCATAGAGTTGGAAGAGACCACAAGGGCCATCCAGTCCAACCCCATTCTGTCCTGCAGGAATACACAACCAAAGCCATCCATACAGATGGCCATCCAGCCTCTAAAGAAGAGGACTTCACCGCACTCCCAGACAGCAGCACATTCCACTGCTGAACAGCTCTTACCATCAGGAAGTTCCTCCTCATGTTTAGGTGGAATCCCTTTTCCTGGAGTTTGAGACCATTGCTTCATGTCTTGGTCTCTGGAGCCACAGAAAACAAGCTTGCACCATCCTGAGTATGGCATCCTTTCAAGTATTTAAACATGACTATCATGTCCCCTCTTCACTTTCTCTTCTCCAGAGTAAACATGCTCAGCTCCCTAAGCTGCTCCTCAGAGGGCATCATGGCTTCCAGGCCTTCCACCATTTTGGTCGCCATCCTCTGGACACATTCCAGCTTGTCAATGTCCTTCTTGAATTGTGGTGCCCAGAACTGGACACAGTATTTTATGATCCTATAATTAGTTATGTTATAATCTCTATATTACATGATCATAAAATATTAAGAGTTTAAAGGGGCTCCAAGGGCCACCTCGTCCACCCACCCACCATGAATACTCAACTCTCTCTCTCTCTCTTGGCAAACAAAGATTCAGGAAGGACTCATCCTGCGTTTTCTGCAAGCGCGCTAATGACCGAAAAGGCCAATCTGAGATAAACAAGTCCGGTGGCAGAAAGCACAGCAGAAGGTCTCCTTGGGTGATGTTTTTGGGTTGTGATTCTTTCTGCATTGTCGTTTCTCTTCAAGACTTGTTCAGCGTGAGTTCTCAAATAAGGCTGCAGCATTGTGGATAGTGCGTCTCCATGCCTCCCGATATGAGGCCAGGGCGGACCACTGTTGGTGATCAATTTGGCTGAGCCTGAGATGTTGTTTCAGGGAGTCCGTGTATCGCTTTTTTGGAGCGCCCCTCTTACGCTGACCCGTGGCGAGTTCACCGTAGAGTAGTATTGTTGGGAGGCGATGGTCCTCCATCCTAGAAACGTGCCCTGTCCAGCGCAGCTGTGTTCTTAATATCATGGCCTCAATGCTGGTGATCCCTGCTTGATTTTTGATTTTTGTGCTTCGCCTCAGGTGTTTATTACTCCAGACTCTTTTGTAAACTCTTCAAAATGCGCTATATGCCTTTGCTAATCTGTGATCAATCTCTTTGTCAATCTAGAGCACTTCAAACGAATCCTGTCCAACCTCTGTTTAAAGACCTCCACCAAAGATGAGAAGGAGAGTCCACCACCCTTCACGCTGGTCTACTGCATCTCAAACATCTCTTATGATAAAGAAGTTCTTCTTAATGTTTAGGCGGGGTCTCTTGACATTTGAACCCACTGCTCCATGTTCTAGTAGATACAAGAGATTGCAAACATCCATACAGTCCCATCTAGCCCAGGCCAAATCAACCGACTGTTGGTGGCTCCAATGTCTGTGGATTGCTCAGTGTGTGCTAGGCTATGGCCTGAGTTTTAAAAGAGCTATCCAAGGTGGTGAATTATATCCTCAGTCCTTAGATCCCTTATACAGTAACTCCAAGTAAAACCTGAAACAGATCCACTACCTCACTGCCTCTGGTCAAATCCCTATTCCCAGGTTGGCTTTTTGGCTGATTAGAAGCGCTTGTTAATGATCCAGGACATGTTCCCATTCTAGTTCAGGCCACTGTGACAATTTCCTACTGCTCTTTGCTCTTGGGGGTGTTTTCCCCATCCTGCTACCTGAAGAACACATCCCAAAAAGCTCTCTGAGTATCCTACTATCTCCTGATCATGTCTGGGGGAGAGAGTGCAGGGTGATGGTGGATCGTCTCAGAGCAAGCGCCTAGGGGTGAGCGGGGAGCGGGGCAGGTGACTCATCAGAACTCCTCAGAAACCTTTAAAGCTTTAAAAGTCAAGACCAGTGCTTTGAACTGAGCCCTGAAACTAATTTTGAGCTCTCGACAAGCTCTGACGCACTTGATTTGAATGTTGAGGACTCTCAGAGTTGCAGAGAAAGGTCAAGGACAAAACCTGGGAGTCACATGTAGTAAAATGCCCCACCACCCCCAACACCAACACCTTTTCTATGGATCATTCTAGCTCTAGGATGAGATGATCACTTAGACCTGAGTCGCATAAACTCTCATTTCTTAAACTAAGTACTGCCTGAAAGTTAAAGGAGTGAATCACCAGTCTGTGGTGCAAGTGTGTGTGTATGTGTGTGTATACATGTTTTGACACCAGCCTTAGTAACGCCACAGAACGCAGCCAAGATGAGCATATGCGTCCCATCAGCAATCTGACCTCATCTCTCACCCTTCCTTTTATTTACTCCCTCTGACTGCATCATCTGGTGTGGTTCAGCCTCTCTGCACCTCCTCAGTGCCACCACTGGCTGAGTTACTCAGGGCTGGAACCCTACAGGGGTGTCTGACACATGTTAAAGTGGCCCTACAGTATTAAACTAACAAAAAAATTAAAACCATTTGACTCATTAATTGAAAATAAAAAGAAAAGCAGCAGAGAACTTGGATGAGAGACCACCAATGAATCCCAGGTGCTATAAGGCTCTATTTCAGAGGAAGGAACTGGCAAAACAATCTCTGAGGATTCCTTGTATAAGAAAACCTTGCCAGCCCTGCTCAGTTTCCAAGGCCAGACAGGATCTGGTGCCTATGGGGTATTTAGGCCATTATATGTAAGATATTAATAGCCCCAGTGGGTTTCTGGTCAAGTGACTAGTCAAACCTTCTCAACTTACTCTTTGAAACCAGGAATTCCCTTCTTTAACTGGTGTCCTACATCAGCGCGATTGCAGAAAACGCTGGATGAGTCCTTCCTGAATCTTCGTTTGGGAAGAAAAGCCAGAGAGAGACTCACATGCAGTATGAGCCTATGCTTCTGTGTGTCTGTGCCTTCAAGTCATCTGTCAACTTATGGTGACCCCATGAATTTCACAGGGTTTTCTTAGTCAAGGAATCATCAGAAGTGTTTTTGCCAGTTCCTTCCTCTCAAATGGAGCCTACAGCACCTGGTATTCATTGGAGGTCTCCCATCCAAGTACCAACCAGAGCTGATTGCTTAGCTCCCAAGGTCAGACAGGATCTGGTGCTTTTAGGGTATTTAGAAACCTCCTTCCCCATTACTTGGAATTTAAAGTAGTTTATTCCCCCAATCCAGTCAGTGGCACGTGTTCACTCTTCATTCTTTCTTAAATCTCCATTTATCAAGGGAGGGACCACTGCTCCTGAACTCTTTTCTATCAACAACTCTCCGGTACTAAATGTTAAAATATTGCCATAAAAAATTAATGCGAGACCCAAACAAATCCCACTTTGGAGCCATTCCTTTCTTCGATTTTGCGATAAAAAGTCTGATTGCAGGCTGGGTGGAACAGAGTCATAAATTCCCCAGGAATTCCTCTGCTAGAATTTGTGGGTTAGGCTCAGAGCAGAGCAGTTTGAGTGGGTTAAGAACAGAGGCATCCAGACAGGGCTTGGAACACCCCTGGTTGTGCAAATGAATGGAGGCTGGCACATGAAGAAAATGACCTGATTAAAAAAAAGATATAAGATTAGTTTGGTAGGATTTGTTTTGGACAAACCCATGCTGGTTCCTACTGATCACTGCATTGTCATCAAGATAGGTGCAGACACAGAGGCTTACCACACTCCAAAGAAAAGCGGCAGGGGAGCAGGAACATTCCATCTTCCGTGCTGCCTTACCGCATGACTTTGTCGTTTTTCATTCCAGTCCCATGGGGGACTGAAGTTAAACCACATCTTTTTGGTAACCGGAAAAACCCATTAGCAAAAAGGTGCGGTTTTACCTCGGTCCCCCACAGGACCAGAATGACAGAATGCCAGAGGAACAACAATGTTGTATGGTAAGGCAGCATGGAAAAGGCAGCATTATCTCCATCCCCTTGGCTCTTATAAATTGCTACTTTTCTTTGGAGTGCAGTAGGGCCCGTACTTACTGTATAATTTGTTCTAATATTTTTCCTGGTTTTGAGGTTAGGCTGACTGGCTTGTCATTTCCTGAACCTTCTTTGCCTTTTTTGAAGAGAGGCACAATGTTTGCCCTTCTCCAGTCCTTTGGTACCCTGCCTGTTCTCCAAGATTTCTCAAAAATGATGGCAAGGGGGTCAGAGAATAAATGAGCAAGTTCCTTCAGCACTTTGGTATTCCAGGCATCTGGCCATGAAGATTTGAACTGTTTAAGTGAGCTAGGTGATTCCTGACAAATTCCCAATCAATCTTGATTTGCAATCCAGCTCCCTTGCTGGAAAACTGAAGCAAAATAGGTGTTGAGTAGCTCTGCCTTTTCATTCTCATCTGTTAGCATATTGCCATCTTTATCGAAGAGTGGGCCCACAGTCTCCTTAGTCATTCTCTTACCTCAATGTATCTGGGGGGGGGGGAACAAACCATTTTTTGTTGCCCCTTGCCTGCCTAGGCAGTCTCAGCTTATTCTGACCTTTCACTTTCCTTATACTATTTCTGAAAGCTATACATCTTTATCATCCTTGGTGATTTGTCTTTCCTGCCATTCTATATACCTACTCCCTTTTCTTTGTCTTCCTCCTTGAGTTTGCTGTGCAGCTACATTGGCTTTTTCAGATGTTTCCCATTTTTCTTTTTCCACGGGATTGTTTGTGATTGTGCTTTTTGCAGCACTTTCTCACACCCTTGCTGGATGCATTTTTTTCCTTTAGCATGTCTAGTCAAGGCCTTCCACCCAGTATTTCCCCTGTTAAAACTTGTTGAACTCAACTTTCCTGAAACCCAAGTTCCATGTTTGACTATACTCTCCTTTGCCCCATTCCACAATTGTGAATTCTACCATGACATGGTCACTCACTCCTAAAGTACTGATAATTTTGCTGATTTCCTTGTTCCTTCTTCTACGGTTTGATATAAGAATCTTAAATTATCTGGAAGCCATGCCCTATGAGGAGCAGCTTAGGGAGCTGGGTATGTTTAGCCTGTAGAAGAGAAAGTGAAGAGGGGTCATGATAGCCATGTTTAAATATTTGAAGGGATGTCATACTGAGGATGGAGCAGGCTTGTTTTCTGTTGCTCCAGAGACAAGGACACAGAGCAATGGGTTCAAACTCCAGGAAAAGAGATTCCACCTAAACATTAGGAAGAACTTCCTGACAGTAAGAGCTGTTCAAGAGTGGAATCTGCTGCTGCCTGGGAGTGTGGTGGAGTCTCCTTATTTGGAGGTGTTTAAACAGAGACTGGATGGCCGTCTGTCAGGAATGTTTGGATTGTATATTCCTAAATGGCAGAATGGGTTTGGACTGGATGACACTTGTGGTCTCTTCCAACTGTATGATTCTATAGTTGTATCCAGTGTAACATACGCTGTTAAAAAACTTCATAGTTTGAGTCCATTGCTCCACGTCCTAGTCTCTGGAGCAGCAGAAAACAAGGTTGCTCCATCCTTAGTATGACATGCCTTCAAATATTCAAACATGGCTCTCATGTCCCCTCTCAACCTTCTCTTCTCCATACTAAACATGGCCAGCTCCCTAAGCCACTCTTCATAGGGAATAATGGCTTCTAGACCTAGTCACCCTCCTTTGGACACACTCCAGCTTGTCAATATCCTTCTTGAATTGAGGTGCCCAGAACTGGACACAGTATTTCAGGTAAGGTCTGACAAAAGCAGAATAATGAGCCCTGAGGGTGGAGTGGTTAAATGCCAGTACTGTAGCCACAACGTTGTGAGTTCAACCCTACAGGGCTCCAAGGTTGACCAGCCTTCCATCCTTTCATAAGTCCGTAAAATGAGTACCCAGCTTGTTGGGGTAATTAGCAAACACACATTGGAAACTACTTAGAGATTGCCTAGCACGTTATAAAAGTAGTGTAGATGTGTAGGTGCTATTGTTTAACAATTTGTAAGACACTCTGAGAACCTTTGTGGCTAAAGAGTGGGGTATAAATACTTGTATAAATAAATAAATAAATAAATAAAGTGGTGCTATTACTTCCCTCAGTCTAGACACTATATACTCCTATTGACGCAGCCTAGAATTGCATTGGCTTTTTAAACTGCCACATCACACTGCTGACTCAGGTTCAGGTTGTGGACCTCTAAGACTCCTAGATCCCTATTGCCTATATTGCCATCAAGCCAGGTGTCACCCATCCTATATCTATGCATTTCATTTTTACTGCTCAAGTGTAGTATCCTACATTTCTCCCTGTTGAAATTTATTTTGTTAATATTGGCCCAGCTCTCTAATTTGTTAAGGGGGTCATTTTGGATTCTGATCCTGTCCTTTGGGGTATTTGCTACCCCTCCTAATTTGGTGTCATCTGCAAACTTGATAAGCATACCCTCTATTCCCTCATCCAAGTCATTGATGAAGATGTTGAATAGCACTGGGCCTAGGACAGAACCCTGTGGCACCCCACTAGTGGTCACTTCTCTCCAGGATGAAGAAGAGCCATCGGTGTGCACCTTTTGGGTTTGGTTGGTTAACATTCCCTTGCTATTTTTCTCATGTGTGGCAGTGGTTATTTTGGCTGCACGAGGCATGAAAGAATGAGCTTCCCATCAGTATACAGGATAAATATTGGAGAATGAGCTTGCTAATCGTATATATTCTTCCCAGTGCTTCCAGCAAGGCTTCATGGTTCTTAAGACCTGCTAATCTGTAAGTAAAAGAATCCCACTCCGCCATGCCATCGCTCTGGCTGGAATGACAGAGCTTACCGGATAGGATTTACCCTGCAAACCAGTGCAGGGCTTTGCAGTTATCAATAATATCACAAATTGAAAACTGTAGCACAGCATGCCTATTTCCTCAATTCAATTTACAAAAAACCCTCTCCAACCCAGAATCAATAAGAAACCATGCCATGGTGAGCAGAAATCACTTTATCTGTCCTAGGGCTTCCTTTTGTTTTCAAATGTAGGCTTGCAGGCATCGGTTAAGGAAAAAAAAACCTTCCTATTTTAGATTGGAAAGCAAGCTTAGATTAAGAAATAAAATGGTGCTGTGGTGCTGGACTGAGACTCTAGGAAACCCAGGTTCAAACCCCTGCTCAGCCATGGAAACCCACTGGGTCACCATGGGCAAGGCACACTTTCTCAGACTAAAAGGAGATCTGCATAACCTCCTCCCAATCCATTTTGCCAAGAAAACCCTCAGAGAGAGTCACCATCAGTCAGAATTGACTTTAAGGCACATGACAACAGCAACAAGCTTGGATTACAAGAAAAAAATACAGAGACCTCTGCACAGTAATTGCAATCACTTCCAGAAAAGGAAGATAACCCACAAGAAGCAAGAATGAGTATTAGACCTTGCTCTGGCACCTAAAGGGTAGACAAAGAGGGGAGCCATTGGGCAGAGTACAGGAGAGAGATGAGTCCCTACTGACATATGGTCTCAGCTTCCATGTTAAAACAGTCAGTTAGCTGAGCCTTATGTCATGCCCCATGAGCCTGATGAGGGTATAGAGTCACAGGAGGAGAAATACAAGGCATGGAATGGCACTAGGGACACTGGCACAGGTTTATGTACCCCTGTGCCAGCAGGGAACCCTGCCAACCTAGACACTCGAGCAGAGGAAGAGATTGGTCCAGGACGAAGAAGAAGAGACGGACTTAACTCCACCATCATATGCCCAGCAGCGAGCTCAAAAGGAAGCTCAAAGGAAATCACTGAGACTTTATGAGAAAAAACTGCTTGTTAAGAAACACCTGGCAAAGCCTTAATTGCTTTATATATGCTGGGAGAGGCAATTATATATGATGGGAGAGGCGATGGAGGCTTTATTAGAGATCAACTGATCCTCCTGGAGGAAGCTTCCTGCCTGGATTCTGGTTATCTTGACTTCTGTAACCTGGACTCATGCTTAGACTTTGGACTGTCCCTGAATACTCTGCTGCCTGCTCCTGCTGACCCATGGACCGCTTTGACCACACTGCCTGATTGCCGTAAGGCTCTGATCCGTTGGACTGTGTTATTGGACTAAATCTTTGCTTGTGTTTACCTTCCTGGGAGCTAATTAACAGTTGGCTATCTTCCCAGACTAGTGCGGTTTATACTTTGCTGGTACCTAGTTGCTTTCAGGACACTTATCACACTACACTCTTGTAAAACTTTATTCCACTTTAACTGCTCTGGCTGCCTCCTATGGAATCCTGGGATTTGAAGTTTAGGGAGGGGCATTTAGCATTCTCAGCTGGAGAGCTCTTAGACCTCACTAAACTACAAACCCCAGAATACCAAAGGAGGCACATGTGTATGGTCTCCAATGGCCACGAAACACAAATCATGGAATTGTAGAGTTGGAGGAGACTACAAGGGCCATCCAGTCCAACTCCCTACCATGCAGGAATACACAATCAAAGCATCCCGGACAGATGGCCATCCAGCCTCTGTTTAAAGACCTCCAAGGAAGGAGACCCCACCATGCTCCGAGGGAGTGTGTTCCACTGCCGAACAGCTCTTACTGTCAAAAAGTTCCTCCTCATGTTGAGGTGGAATCTCTGTTCCTGGAGCTTGCATCCATTGCTCTGTGTTCCAGTCTCTGGAGCAGCAGAAAACAAGCCTGCTCCATCCTCAATGTGACATCCCTTCAAATACTTAAACAGGGCTATCATATCGCCTCTTAACTGTCTTTTTTCCAGGCTAAACATACCCAGCTCCCTAAGTCTCTCCTCATAAGGCATCATTTCCAGACCTTTCACCATTTTAGTCGCCCTCCTCTAGACAATTTGTCAATATCATTTTTGAATTGTGGTTCCCAGAACTGGACACAGTATTCTAGGTGAGGCCTTACCAAGGCAGAATAGAGCGGCACAATTACTCCCCTTGATCTAGACACTATACTTCTATTGATGCAGCCCAAAATCGTATTGGCCTTTTTAGCTGCCGCATCACACTGTTGACTCATGTTCAACTTGTGGTCTACTAGGACTCCTAGATCCCTTTCACATGTAGTTTTGTTCAGCCAGGTCTCCCCCATCCTATATCTATGCATTTCATTTTTCCACCCTAAGTGCAGTACCTTACATTTCTCCATATTGAATTTCATTTTGTTAGCTTTGGCCCAGCTCTCCAGTCTATCCAGGTCATTTTGAATTTTGATCCTGTCCTCTAGGGTATTAGCTACTCCTCCTAATTTGGTGTCATCTGCAAATTTGATAAGTATGCCCCTAATTCCCTCATCCAAGTCATTGATAAAGATGTTGAATAGCACTGGGCCCAAGACAGAACCCTGTGGCACCCCACTGGTCACATCTTTCCAAGACAAAGAGGAGCCACTGCTGAGCACCCTTTGGGTTCGGCCGGTCAACCAATTACAAATCCATAGAACAGTTAACTTGTCTAGCCCACATTTTACAAGCTTGTTTGCAAGAATGTCATGGGGAACCTTGTCAAAGGCCTTACTGAAATCAAGGTATACGATATCCACAACATTCCCTTCATCTACCAAGCTGGCAATTTTATCAAAAAAAGACAGATCAGATTAGTCTGGCATGACTTGTTTCTCTGAAACCCATGTTGACTTTTTGTGATTATGGCATTGCCTTCTAAATGTTCACAGACTCTCTGTTTAATGATCTGCTCTAGAATCTTCCCTGGTATTGATGTCAGACTAACTGGACGATAGTTGTTGGGATCCTCTTTTTTCCCCTTTTTGAAGATGGGAACAATGTTTGCCCTCCTCCAGTCTGTTGGGACTTCTCCTGTTCTCCAAGAGTTCTCAAAGATCATTGCCAATGGCTCTGAGATTACATTGGCCAGCTCTTTTAATACTCTTGGATGTAGTTCATCTGGTCCTGGAGATTTAAATTCATTTAGTTTAAGAAGGTATTCCTGTGCTACCTCTTTGCTTATTCTGTGCTGGATTTCTTCTATTGTGTCCTCTATTCCTTTATCCTCAGGTTGGTCCCCCTTTTCCTTTTCTGAAAACACCGAGGCAAAGAAGGTGTTGAGTAAGTCTGCCTTTTCTCTGTACCCGGATAGCATTTTGCCATCTTCTCTGCGTAGTGGCCCTATCATTTCCTTCTTCTTCCTTTTGCTGCGGACATACCCAAAAAACCCTTTTTATTGTTCTTAACCTCCCTAGCAAACCTGAGCTCATTCTGCGCTTTAGCTTTTCTGACTTTACTCCTACACGTGTTCGCTATCTGTTTGAAATCTTCTTTGGTGACTTCCCCCTTTTTCCATTTCCTATACATGTTCCATTTAAAACAAAGGAAAACAATAATTTATTTTCATTGTTTTAAATTGTTTTCATTTCCTCATGTTATTTTTATTATTTTTACTTGCACAGTGCCCTGAGATCTTGGGATTGTAGGGTGGTTTGTAAATATTTTAGTAAAATAATAAAGAAATGCAGCAACAATTATAGGATGCCTCTAAGCACAACTGTGGGCACTTGGTGAGGCGTCATACTTTCCCCAGCACAGAGAGAGGCCGAAGAAAATCCTTTTCCGGTCCCCCCATCCATTTATTCTCACATTGACAAGGAGAGCTGAAGGAAAGGGTAGACGGGATGCTGGCGGTCTTAGCAGCCGCTCCTGGGAGCCAGGAAGGCCAGGTGAGAATAAATGCCAAGCAGGGACAGCCACCTTTCCTCTCACAGCTCTGGCTTCAGGTCAAAAGCTGTGAATCATGCCTTTCTCCCCCACCCGTCTCTCCTTTTCTTTTCTTTTCAATCACACTGAAATCCTGAGCAGAGGCCCAAAACATTGCATGGAAAGCATTAGGGTGCCACGCTGGCAGTCACTGTGTGAGCAACCTTCCTGTGAACCTGCGGGTGCTATGGGGGTTTGCAATACCCTGACTAATCAGAAGATGCTCTCTTGAGTAAGAAGCGACTCATAGTGAACTTTTGAGATGGGGGAGGACGAAGGAAACAAAGAGGGAGGGCAGAAGCTTCCATGCCACTGGGGTAGTGCATCTGCTCTGGGTTTTAGTCTGACTCTCTAAGGGCTCTCCAAGGTGCCGCACCCATTTGCATTCTGTATTAAAAATTACTCAGAAACTGCAACTACAGTTGTCCCTTCACATTCACTGGGATGTGGTTCCAGGACACCCCCCCCTCCCCGTGAATACCCAAATCCGTGAATACTCAAGTCCCATTATATGCAATGGCATACCAAAATGGTGTCCCTTAGGTATATAAGATGACAAAATCAAGATTTGCCTTTTGGATTATTATTTTTTAAAGAATATTTTCAACCTGAGAATACTTAAATCCGTGAATACTCAAGTCCCATTATATGCAATGGCATAGCAAAATGACGTCCCTTATATAAGATTGTATTGTTTATATAATTGTATTGTATTTATTGTTTTTAATTGTTATTTTTTGATCAGTTGGTTTTAATTTATAATTGTTTAATACTTTTTTTATGGGGGAGGGTGGGGTGGGGGGTGTTTGGGGATTTTATTCTGTATTGTATTTTAATTTTTGTAAGCCGCCCTGATTGTTTTAACAGAGGGGCGGGGTATAAATAAATTTTATTATTATTATTATTATACGATGGCAAAATCAAGGTTTGCTTTTTGGATTATTATTTTTTAAAGAAACTTTTCTAGCCGTGAATACTTAAATCCATGAATGCCAAATCCGTGAATGTGGAGGGACAACTATAACGCAAAATGCAGCAGCTAGACTGCTGACTGGAACTTCATGTAGATGTTATACACCAGTGGTTGTTAACCTGTGGTCTGGGGAACGCCCCCCCCAGGGGTCCACAATGTACTCAGAGAGGGTCCACAAAGGCTTGAAAGGCTGCTTGGCCCCCCTCCTCCCTGCAGTGGAATGGCCACCTGACAGGAATCAAGGCAAAGGCTGGCTGGCTTGGCTTGGCTTGGCCTGCACATTGCCATTCAATCTGCTCCAGCAACAAACTTGCAGGAAGAAGCACAAGAACATTCTTCCCTCCCCCTCCAGTGCCTTTCAGGGAAGGTTTAATGGTTGGTGTAATTGTATTATCACTACACTTGTCCCTTCATATTTGCTGGGGTTTGGTTCCAGGACCCCCCGTGAATACCAAAATCCGTGAATACTCAAGTCCCATTATATCCAATGGCATAGCAAACTGGTGTCCCTGATATAAGATGGTAAAATCAAGGTTTGCTTTTTGGATTATTATTTTTTAAGACTATTTTCAAGCTGTGGATTGTTAAATCTGTGGATACCAAATCTGTGGATATGGAGGGGAAACTGTATTATCAGGTATTATTATGATTATTATTGTTGTTGTTTTAAATCTTGAGTCCATGGCAACAAAAGATATTTAAAGGGGTACCTGGTAAAGAAAAGGTTAAGAGCCACTGTTATACACCACCCATTCTGCAGGAATTGCATTGCCAATACATTTCCATTCTGAATTCAATGTGCTGGTGGTAACATTTAAAGCCCTAAATGGCTTGGGACCTCGATACTTGAGAGAGCTCCTCTCTCTCTCTCTCTCTCTCTCTCTCTCTCTCTCTCTCTCCATATACATATATGCCGGACAATTGAAGTCTCTTGAAGGGGCCCTCCACTGTGTCCCACCCATAGAGGAAACACATTGTGGGAGGACAAGGGAGCAGGGTCTTATCTGCTGTGGCACCTCAGTTGTGGAATGCCCCCCTGAAGGTCCAATTGGCACCAACATTGGTATCGTTTTGGCACCAAGTCAAGACTTGGCTTTTTATAAAAGCCTTTGGGCCTAGTTTATTTTATCCAAGCTGTTCATGGTTTATGGCTGTATTATTTAAAATTGTTTTAACCAGTCTTAAATTGTCTGGTTTTTAATTTAACTATGTCCTTGAGCAAGCAGGGATCACCAGCATTGAGGCCATGATATTGAGAACACAGCTGCGCTGGGCAAGGCACGTTTCTAGGATGGAGGACCATCGCCTCCCCAAAATACTACTCTACGGTGAACTCGCCACGGGTCAGTGTAAGAGGGGCGCTCCAAAAAACCGATGCAAGGACTCCCTGAAACAACATCTCAGGCTCAGCCAAATTGATCACCAACAATGGTCCGCCCTGGCCTCACATCGGGAGGCATGGAGACGCACTATCCACAATGCTGCAGCCTTATTTGAGAACTCATGCTGAACAAGTCACCCAAGGAGACCTTCTGCTGTGCTTTTTGCAACCGGACTTGTCTATCTCGGATTGGCCTTTTTAGTCATCAGCGCGCTTGCAGAAAGCGCGGGATGAGTCCTTCCTGAATCTTCGTTTGCGAAGAAAAGCCAGAGATTTCATATATTTAAGGGCGCCCTAGTGGTGCAATGGTTTAATGTCAGTACTGCAGCTGCAACATTATGAGTTTGGTCCCAGAGGGCTCCAAGGTTGACTCAGCCTTCCATCCTTTTGTAGGTGGGTAAAATGAGTACCCAGCTTGTGGGGGCAATTAACTAACACACATTAGAAACTGCTAAGTGCCTAGCGCACTATAAAAAGTGGTGTAGATGTGTAAAGTGCTGTTGTTTAACAATTTTAAGCTGCTCTGAGAGCCTCTGTGGCTGAAGAGCGAGGTATAAATACCCAATATAAATAAATAAATAAATAAATATTTTTTAATCTTTTAAACTTATTTTATTGGTTGGAATCCTGTTGGGGACTTAGGGCTTTGTGAGTGGAACTTACGTCTGTGGCAACTAGAATTGTGCAGTTGCATAAAGTCTGCATTCAGTAGGGGGCTGCTGTTACGTTACTAGGTAGCTGAGCCAGCAAAGTGTCCAATGCCCATTGGTAACTGATACACAATGATTCCCATCTCATCAGTCCTGATGCTCATTGGGTACCAATCCACATTGGGCAGTCTTGCTGGTCTCCTTTACACATCTTCATATTTCAGTAAAGGGGGTTCTTAGCAGCTCTGCTACCTAGCTAGGTATACGTGAAGTTACATAAAGTAACATGTCATATAGGATTCTGGCAATTGATTGTTGTTTTAAATTGATTTGGTTGCAACCTGTCCTGAGATCTTTGGATATAGGGCAGGATATAAATATTTTAATTAATAAATAATAATTAAATATTGGGGGAGACAAGGTTCAGCAGTTTGAATAGTTCCTTTAAATTTCACACTAAAATCTGGAGCAGATGCACTGCCCATGCTTCTGTGGAAGCCATGGGACTTCATGGCTTTTCTGTGAATAGAAGGTACACCAGTTGAACATTGTTTTTTAAACCAGAGTGGGCAACAATAGCAGGTTTGGTGACAAACATCTTCCCCAGGACCTGCCCAGGGTAAGAGGGAAACAGATTGCCATAATGGAAGCCATCCCCAGCTCCCACTCTGAAAATAATCAGAAGTCTGCTTCTGCTTAAAATAATAGTTTTGGTTCATGATAAACTGCGGAGGGAGAACTTGAAATCTATTTACTTGCTCATTAAAATATTTATATCCAAGCATCTCAAGAACAGCATATAGTGGGCCCGTCATATCAGCTGGGGTTTGGTTCATGGATAGCAAGAATTGCTGATGGTTAAGTCCTATATAAATCAATGGGCATCAGCATTTTAAGTATGAGAGCCACCATTTTAAGTATGTGGCAGTGCTCCATGGACACTAGAATCCACAGATACTGAACCTGCAGATATGAAGGGCCTTCTTCACCAAGAAATCAATTTTCAACAATTTGAATTAATAAGGCTATCTTAAGCAGACTAAAAGCACAACAAACAATTTAACACTCAAAATAAGACAGTCTAAAACCATTTCAAACCATGTGCATGTGACGTTTTGAACAAAAATCAAACAGAGGCTCCCCAAAGCTTTAGTAGAAGGCCATGGCTGAGCTCCCATTAGTGGATTACGCATGTGGTTGTACTTTTTTTGGCTATGGTGTAACATCCATATTCATCTGGAAGTGGTGGAAACATAGTTGAACCTGTGCGCATGCGGTTTCCTTGAGCAAAGTCGATAAAGCTCAGTAAAGTGGAAGGCAATAGGAAAAGAAGGAGACCACATGACAGGCAGATTGGTCCCATCAAGGAGTTTGCCAGACCTGAGAATGATCATGATGATCATGGTTTTTGGAGGTCTCAAATTCATTGGGTCGCCATAAGGCAAAGTTGACTTGATTGTTACATACCCTGATAGCCCCCATCTTGGAACATCAAACATCAATCCCAAAAACCAGCCCCCCTCAATAAAGGAAGTACAGTTGAAATTTTTAGGCATAGCAGGGATGGATAAATTAAGTGAGGAGAAAAAAGAAGGGAGGGAGTGAAAGAGACAGGTTGATTCAAGAGTATAAAAAAATGAGAGCCATTTGTTAGACTCCAGGAGATGATCTCAGGGATATATAAAACTAGAAAGAAATTTTGTTTTTATGACCGGGTGTGAATACTTAATGCAGCAGTGGATCACTGTAGAATTAGGAAAGACAAAACTTGTTCAGCCGAGATGGGGAACTGATTACATCTTTTGACTGCATTGCTTTTGATAACATATTGCCTTTGGCGAAGCCTCTTCATAACAACAGCAACAACAACAGTAGCAGCAGCAGCAGCAGTAATGATCATGGCTGAAGAGACTTTTTATTAGGGAAATGTAGTGCACAGCCTGCCAATATATGGCATGTTTTCATGCTGATTTCATTCACTTTCATTAGCTGTTGTTGCAATGGCATAATTATGTCATTGTTTATTCGCATTGCCACCCTATTATTTCCTCGCTCCTTTCCTATTCCTTGATTATTATTCCTTTAGTTACACTGTACTGTCTGGAACATTATTTCTCTGCAGCAGCTGTACTGAACACAGTGTATCAATAAACCATTTAATTTGCTTCCAGTGACAACCCTGCCTTGGCTCTCTTTCATTACTCATCCAGCCTTCTCCACAGGGGGCCAAGTTTGAACCTAGTCAGAGAAGGTGATACTGGCATCATCCCTCTGTCTCTGTTTAAACAACATCTTCTCATTATATGACTTCTTGTTCTGCCTAAATTCTCAGGCAGAAACCAACCAGCGAATGGAATTCGGCAGGCATCTTACACATGCCTTCACTTACACTTGCCTTCACTTACCCTACGGAAATGGCTGGATATTTTCAGACTTTGCAGAACATCCACATTCAGGACCAGGCTGCAAAAGCAGAAACCCGCAAGTGGCGGTGCACTTGACATGTGGTCACACACTGTGCATGGATGGCCAGGCATATATCACAGGTTGAGTGTGGAAGCACATTGTGCATGCAGGTGCACATTTGGTGTGGGGTCAGCCTTTATTTTTCTTCAGACTTTTTAAAAGCTTGCTGGGGGGTGGGGGTGGGTTGATTTTGGTTTTGGCCATTTGCTCTCCCTGGGCACATGGTTTGAGGGGGCCAGGCTTCTGCTGAGCCACTGACCTGCCTGAGAGAGGAGTTAGAATCATAGAGTTGGAAGAGACCTCAAGGGCCATCTAGTCCATCCCCCTGCCATGCAGGAAAACACAATCAAATCATTGCAGACAGATGGCCATCCAGCCTATGTTTAAAAAACTCCAAAGAAGGAGAATCCACCATAGTCGCAGGCAGTGCATTCCCCTTCTGAACAGCTCTTACTGTCAGGAAGTTCTTCTTAATGTTTAGGTGGAATCTCTTCTCCTGTAGTTTGAACCCATTGCTCCATGGAGCAGCAGAAAACAAGTCTGCTCCATCCTTAGTATGACATCCCCTCAAATATTTAAACATGGCTATCATGTCATCTCTTACCCTTCTCTTTCCAAACCTAAACATACCCAGCTTCCTAAGCCGCTGCTCATACGCCATGGCTTCCAGACCTCCAACCATTTTTGTCGCCCTGCTTTGGATACCTTCCAGATTCTCAATATCCTTTTTGAATTGTGGTGCCCAGAACTGGACACAGTATTCCAGGAGAGGTCTGACCAAAGCAGAATACAGTAGCACTGTTACTTCTCTTGATTTAGACACTAGATGCAGCCTAGAATCACATTGGCTTTTTTAGCTGCCACATCACACTGCTGACTCATGTTCAGCTTGTGGTCCACTAAGACTCCTAGATCCCTTTCACATGTACTGCCATCAAGCGACGTGCCACCCATCATATATTTGTGCATTTCATTTTTACTGCCCAAGTGCAGTATCCTACATTTCTCCCTGTTGAAATTCATTTTGTTAGTTTTGGCCCAGCTTTCTAATCTATTCAGGTTATTTTGGATTCTGATCCTGTCCACCGTGGTATTAGCTAACCCTCCAAATGTGGTGTCATCTGCAAACATGATAGGTATGCCCTCTATTCCCTCACCCAAGTCATTGATAAAAATGTGAATAGCACTGGGCCCAGGACAGAACCTGGTGGCAGCCCACTGGTCACTTCTTTCCAGGATAGACGAGGAGCCATTGGTGACTACCCTTTGGGTTCGGTCAGTTAACCGATTACAAATCCACCTAACAGTTGCATTATCTAGCCCACAGGTTACAAACTTTCTTGCAAGAATCTCATGGGGGACATTGTCAAAAGCCTTATTGAAATCAAGATACACTACATCCACAGCATTTCATTCATCTATCAAGTTTGTAAGTCTATCAAAAAAAGAGATGGGATTAGAATCATAGAATAATAGAATTGAAGAGTTGGAAGAGACCACGAGGGCCATCCAGTCCATCCCCATTCTGCCATGCAGGAAGACACAATCAAAACATCCCCGACAGATGGCCATCCAGCCTCTGTTTAAAGACCTCCAAGGAAGGAGACTCCACCACGCTCCGAGGGAGTGTGTTCCACTGCTGAACAGCTCTTACTGTCAAAAAGTTCCTCCTAATGTTGAGGTGGAATCTCTGTTCCTGGAGCTTGCATCCATTGCTCTGTGTTCCAGTCTCTGGAGCAGCAGAAAACAAGCCTGCTCCATCCTCAATGTGACACCCCTTCAAATACTTAAACAGGGCTATTATATCGCCTCTTAACCATCTTTTTTCCAGGCTAAACATACCCAGCTCCCTAAGTCTCTCCTCATAAGGCATCGTTTCCAGACATTTCACCATTTTACTTGCCCTCCTCTGGACATGCTCCAATTTGTCCATATCCTTTTTGAATTTTGGTGCCCAGAACTGGACACAGTATTCTAGGTGAGGTCTGACCAAGACAGAATAGAGCGGCACTATTACTTCCCTTGATCTAGACACTATACTTCTATTGATCTCAGTATCAATACTGGTGATCCCTGCTTGCTCAAGGACAGCAAGATTCATCACATAGTCAATCCAGTGTATATTTAGGATTGTGCATAGACAGCGCTGATGAAACCGGACTTGTTTATCTCGGATTGGCCTTTTTAGTCATCAGCGCACTTGCAGAAAGCGCGGGATGTGTCCTTCCTGAATCTTCGTTTGCGAAGAAAAGCCAGAGAGACTTCTATTGATGCAGCCCAAAATCACATTGGCCTTTTTAACTGCCGCATCACACAGTTGACTCATGTTCAACTTGTGGTCTACTAGGACTCCTAGATCCCTTTCACATGTAGTCTCATTCAGCCACGTCTCCCCCATGTTAAGGAAAATGCAACATGGGACATACAGTGAAAGAAATAAAATATGTATGTGAAAGTCACAATGACTAAGCAAGAGCAATTATGGGGCTACACAGGTGAAACTGCTAATGTAATCTAGAAGGCCTGAGAGCCAAGGACAGAGGTACTGAATGCAGATTGGAAACACCTGAGAATCATTAAGTGTACAAGGTGAAATGTTGAAATACATGGGTTGGTCTTAGGCATGGGTGGAACTATGTGGACCAATCAGAATGGAAGTACACACCCACTGGGTGGAAACTAATTAGTGGGTGGTGATAAACAATGGCTATAAAATTGCAATGTTTGCCAATGTATTTTTGTGGTGGTGGAGTAGAGGTGCAATAGTTTGGAGATATTGTAAAGTAGTGTGTAGAGATTGTGATTTGTTGACCATATAGTATATTTATATAGAAGAATAAAGTAGGTTTTATATAAAACTACTGAGTTGCCTGAGTGAATCCTGGAGACGTTTTGGAGACACCTGGAGAAGAGTGAGAAGGCTTGGAGAGTTTGTCAGGATCTTCAGCCTTATTCTCTGAAACTCTGCTGCTTTGGAGGAAAGCATTAACCACTGATCTAAGCTGGTCAGCTCTGCTGCATAACAAGGTGGTGAGTTTGAGCCAGAGGTGAAGAGCTACAACTCCCATCATCCCTGACAAGGGTTAAGGGCCCAGTTACTAGAGCACCCAGCATCCACAGAAGCTGAAAGTTCCAGAAAGTGGAAGAAAGCTTTGTGGACGACAGATCAGAGCAAGTTGTTTGTGCTGCACTGATAAGCCTCGTGAGTAAATCATTTTGTGTTTTGCTTAAGCCCAGACGGGTCGGCTGTGCATACTCAGAAGGACTGTGTCAAATTGAGTCACTGCACAAATCAAGATGGAATTTCTAAAGTTTAGTAAATTGAATAGAAACAACTACTCTACCTGGAAGATTTATGCCCAATCTCTACTAGTAAAGGAAGGTCTGTGGTCAACAGTTGAAACAGGGCTGGCAGCTGATGCTGATGAAGCCACTAAAGAGAGAGATAGTAAAGCAAAAGCCTGTCTTTATCTCATGCTTGAAGAAGACTTAATTAATGACGTCAGAGATAAAACGTCTGCCAAGGATGTGTGGGATACCTTGCAGAGATTACACACTCCTTCAACTGCTTTTGCAAAAATGCTATGGTCTAAAAGAATATACAGGCAAAAGATGGCTAAAGGGCAGTGTGTGATAGAACATTTAAAAATAATGCAAGATTTGTTTGTGCAAGCTGAACTGAGGGGAGTGCAAATTAGCAAAGAGCAGCAATGCTACATTTTAATAGAATCGCTAGACTCTTCGTGGGACAATATAACGAACAGCTTGCAAAACCTGCCAGAAACTGAGCTTAATAGAGACTTAATTGTGGCCAGAATACTGGAAGAGAACCAGAGAAGAATGTCTGAGCAGGGTGACTCAGCAAGCTTAAAGACTGTGCCAAAACAACAAACAACTCCTGACTGGCGAACGCAGGAGGAAGCAGCCTCTACAAGGGAGCAACGGAGGTGCTTTTATTGTAAGAAGATTGGTCATCTGCAGAGACATTGTAAACATTTTGCAGCTGAGAGACGCAAGCAAGCAGAGAGCAGATGGCAGCCGCGGCAGTATCAAAAACAGTCCAGACCTCCATTTTTGAGGGACAGTGGTAATAAAAAGGGGGTTGCAACCATGATTAAGGAAAAACAAAATGCAAATTCTAAATGGCTAGTAGATTCAGGAGCCACATCTTTGATGTGTAATGATATAAATTTAATAAGTAATAGAAAATCAGCTAATGTAAATACTGTAGTTTTGGCTGATGGGAAAGAGCTAAGTACTGTAAATCAAATGGGTACTGTGTACATTCCAGGGCTAAAAGAGAATTTTAATGATGTCTTACATGTAAAGGAGTTAGAAAATAATTTGTTATCAGTAAGCAGATTAACAGAAAGAGACTACACAGTCATCTTTGAAAAGAACATGTGTAAGATAAAACTGAATGGGGAATTGCGTGGCATAGGTTTGAAAAAGGACAAACTTTATTATTTGGAGGACAATATTGATAGCTACAGGGTTGAAGAAGCTAATAACATAGAAAATATTCCAATCCACAAAGACTGCATACACGAGCTTCACAGAAAATTTGGCCATGCGAGCTTCAAATGTTTAAAGAATTTAATCAGTATGTGTCCAGATTTAAAAGTTACTGAATGCAAAAACCACTTAGATTGTACAGTATGTCACCAGGTAAAGGTCAGAGCTTTTCCAGTAGCTAAGAAAACAAAAAGAATTGCTCAAAGACCATTTCAGTATGTACATGCAGATGTCGCCCAAGCTAATTGCTTGTCCTTAGGGGGAAGCAAGTATTTCCTAGTAATTGTTGATAGGTATACAAGGTTTGCATTTGTGAGAATAATGAAAAACAAATCTGACGCTGGGCAAAGTTTAAAAGCATGGGTAAGAATGGTGGAAAGACAATTTGATAGCAGAGTAGGCACCATCATTACTGATAGAGGAGGAGAATTTTTAAATAATCAATTGTTTAACTGGTTTCAAAAGGTGGGAATAAGGCATGAAACTACAAACCCTGCTTGTCCTAGTGAGGATGGGTTAGCAGAAAAGAAAATACAAGATATAAAAAGGATTACTGCTTGTATGATGGCAGATGCAGGGGTGAAAGATAGTTTTTGGGCAGAAGCAACTTTGACTGCAATACATATCAGTAACAGATTGTATCATTCAGAAACTGAAGACATTCCCTACAGGGTATTGTATGGGAGAATGCCAAATTACAAGTACTTAAGGGTTTTTGGACAATTTGCTCATGTTTACACACCTGCTTGTTTCAGGAGGAAAGGAGAACCCAAAAGCAAAAGGCTTAGGTTTTTGGGGTATTCTGGAAATAGCTACAAGTTTCATTTGGGAGGAAAACAAGTGCAGTATTCTAGGTCTGCAAATTTCGAGAGACATGCTGGTTGGGACAAACTGCATGCCAATAAAGAAGTGTTTTTGAGATTAGGGAGTTCAAATGAGCCAGAAGCACAAACTGAACCAACCTCAGGAAACGGAGGGGTTTCAGTTAAGCAGGAAGCATCACCTAGCAGCAGTGGTAGTTCTTCTGATGATGAGATAGCATCTAGGCCTACTACTACTCGAATGACTGAAGACAAGAGATTTAGCCATAGAACTACAACTCCCAGTAGAGAAAGTGAGGATGAAAGAGACAGAACAGCAGATTTTATTCCCAGGCGTAGTCATAGAGTTAGAAAGCCTCCAGATAGGTTTGTTGTGACAAAGGCAAGAGCTTGTTTAGCAGTAGAGGAGCCTGAAAGTTTTGAAGAATTGGAAAGTTATCCTAGTGAAGAACAGGAAAGATGGTTTGATGCAATGGATAATGAGTTTGGTTGCCTGGTAAATAAAGATGTTTTTGAAATTGTTGACAGACCCAAAGACAAGAAAATAATTGGTTGTAAATGGGTATACAAAAGGAAAGAAATGCCAGATGGAAATATCAAATATAAAGCTAGGTTAGTGGCTAAGGGTTTTGCACAACAGCAGTATGAGAACTATGATAAGACATATTCTCCAACTGCAAAGCCAGAAAGTCTGAGAATGGTTCTAGCTGTAGCAGTAAAAAGGAATTTAGTTGTAGAACATTTTGATTTTGAGACAGCTTACTTGAATGCGGTTCTGAATGAAGAAATATTTATGGAGCAGCCACAAGGTTTCGAAGAAAATGGTAGTCAGAGAGTATATAAATTAAAGAAAGCGTTGTATGGTTTAAAACAAAGTGCCAGAGCGTGGAATCTGTGCATCAATGATGAGCTAGTTAAGCTAGGTTACAAGAGGAGCATTGCAGATGCTTGTGTTTATACAAAAGGAGACATAGTATTAGTGATTTATGTAGATGATTTGTGCGTAGCAGCAAAGTCAAAACAGAAAATTGAGTCAGTAAAAAGAGAATTGTCTGAGAAGTTTGTTTTGAAGGACTTGGGTGTATTGAAGTCTTATTTAGGTATTTGCGTTGAATGGACAGAAGAAGGACATTGTTTGTTAAGTCAGAGAAATAAAATTGAAAGATTGATTGAAAAGTGTGGATTACAGAATGCAAAAATAGTAAGAGCTCCAATGACAACTGGTTTTGTGTCTGAGGAAACAACTAGAGCGTTTGAGGACAAGACTTTTTTCAGAAGTATAATAGGATCTTTACAATTCATATCTTGCCATACCAGACCAGACATTTCTTATGCTGTAAATGTATTGTCTAGAAGGGTTAATGATCCAAAAATTGAAGACTGGACAGCGGTAAAACATTTATTGAGATATTTGAAAGGAACCGTAGATAGGAAATTGATAATAAGAAACAATAGTTCAGATCTAGATTGTTATGTAGACAGTTCATTTGCATCAGAATTAGGAGACAAGAAGTCAGTTACAGGAATGATAATTAAATATAGTGAAAGTCCAATAGTTTGGAGAAGTAGAAAACAAACTAATGTAGCGATAAGCACAACGGAAGCAGAATTCGCTGCTTTGAATGAGATAGTAAATGAGGTACAGTGGATTAAGCAATTGCTAAATGATTTAAATGAAAGTTACAAGATACCAGTGGAAATTCTGGAAGATTCACAGTCATGCATAGCGATGGCTGAAACTGAAAGTTTGAAGAACAGAACAAAATATGTTGGTGTAAGATATCAAAATGTGCGAGACATGGTTCAGAAGGGTGAAATAGAATTGAGATATATAGAAACACAACACAACATAGCAGATTTGTTCACAAAAGCATTGACAGTAGAAAAACATGAAAGGCTGACACAAATGGTTGGAATGACATTGTAAGACACATACAATATTTTATTTCGGAGGGGATTGTTAAGGAAAATGCAACATGGGACATACAGTGAAAGAAATAAAATATGTATGTGAAAGTCACAATGACTAAGCAAGAGCAATTATGGGGCTACACAGGTGAAACTGCTAATGTAATCTAGAAGGCCTGAGAGCCAAGGACAGAGGTACTGAATGCAGATTGGAAACACCTGAGAATCATTAAGTGTACAAGGTGAAATGTTGAAATACATGGGTTGGTCTTAGGCATGGGTGGAACTATGTGGACCAATCAGAATGGAAGTACACACCCACTGGGTGGAAACTAATTAGTGGGTGGTGATAAACAATGGCTATAAAATTGCAATGTTTGCCAATGTATTTTTGTGGTGGTGGAGTAGAGGTGCAATAGTTTGGAGATATTGTAAAGTAGTGTGTAGAGATTGTGATTTGTTGACCATATAGTATATTTATATAGAAGAATAAAGTAGGTTTTATATAAAACTACTGAGTTGCCTGAGTGAATCCTGGAGACGTTTTGGAGACACCTGGAGAAGAGTGAGAAGGCTTGGAGAGTTTGTCAGGATCTTCAGCCTTATTCTCTGAAACTCTGCTGCTTTGGAGGAAAGCATTAACCACTGATCTAAGCTGGTCAGCTCTGCTGCATAACAAGGTGGTGAGTTTGAGCCAGAGGTGAAGAGCTACAACTCCCATCATCCCTGACACCCCATCCTTTATCTATGCATTTCGTTTTTCCGCCCTAAGTGCAGTACCTTACATTTCTCTGTATTGAATTTCACTTTGTTAGCTTTGGACCAGCTCTCCAGTCTATCCAGGTCATTTTGAATTCTGATCCTGTCCTCTAGGGTATTAGCTACTCCTCCTAATTTGGTGTCATCTGCAAATTTGGTAAGTATGCCCCTAATTCCCTCATCTAAGTCATTGATAAAGATGTTGAATAGCACTGGGTCGAGGACAGAACCCTGTGGCACCCCACTGGTCACATCTTTCCAAGACGAAGAGGAGCCACTGCTGAGCACCCTTTGGGTTCGGCCAGTCAACCAATTACAAATCCATTGAACAGTTAACTTGTCTAGCCCACATATTACAAGCTTGTTTGCAAGAATGTCATGGGGAACCTTGTCAAAGGCCTTACTGAAATCAAGGCATGTGATATCCACAGCATTCCCTTCATCTACCAAGCTGGTCATTTTGTCAAAAAAAGAGATCAGATTAACTAAGAGTTCTTAGATTACCTAAAAGCTCTCATCATGGACACTGAGGGGACTGCAGCAGTCACTTGCAACACTTGTGCCATGTTTGTATTCTTGTCTACAGATGTGGAGAACTTCACATGCACCAAGTGCAAGCTGGTAGCCCTCTTGGAGGAGAAAGTACAGCAGCTGGAGACACGGGTAGCTACACTTCAACAGATTCGTGAGCAAGAGGTTTTCCTAGATAGAACAGAACAAACAGTCTTGGATGGGGACCGCACAGAGGAAGTGGCTGTGGAGGAGAGGGTCACTTCACAGACACAGGAAGTAGACAGCTGGAGGAATGTCACACACAGAACAAGAAAATCCAGGGATTCTTCCAGCAGCTTGCAGCTACAGAATCGATTCGAAGCCCTTTCCCTTATCAAGGACAATGAGGAAGAACAGCATGGACAGACTTCAGGGGTAGAGCAGGGGACCTTGAGAGGACCACCGCAAGGAACAGCAGCTGCGAAGCCTCAGCGGAGGCGTGTGGTGGTGGTGGGGTACCCCTTGCTGCGGGGTACAGAAGCAGTGGTATGTGGGCCTGACAAGATGACTCGGGAGGTGTGTTGTCTCCCTGGGGCAAAGATCTGTGATGTGACCGAGAGGCTGACAAGACTCGTCAAGCCTACGGATCATTACCCCTTCCTTTTGGTCCATGTGGGAACCAATGATACTGCAAGGCACAGCTTTCCCAAGATCAGAAGAGATTATGAGGCCCTGGGGAGGAAGCTGAAAGAAATGAACTCACAGGTGGTCATCTCGTCTCTTCAGCCAGTTGAAGGGCATGGTCCAAGAAGGGAGAGGAAAATAGCTGACGTAAACAACTGGCTCCGTAGATGGTGTCGCCGAGAACAAATTGGATTCTTGGATCATGGACTGCGCTTCCATGCGGGGGGACTTCTGGCAAGAGATGGGGTGCATCTTACAACAGTTGGAAGAAACATTTTTGCCAACAGTCTCAAGAATTTGATCAGGAGGGCTTTAAACTGAGTCAAATGGGGGAGGGAGACAGTATTCTGGAAGGCAAAAGGGCTAGAGAAAATAGTCAAACTGTCATAGAGGGAACAAGGCAAACAGCGCAAGGACCCAACAGTGGGAGGCAAAAAAACTTGCACAGGGAGCAAGTAAAGGGAACACATGGTCTCAGATGTCTCTACACTAATGCACAGAGCATGGGAAATAAGCAAGATGAACTTGAACTCCTAGCACTACAAAACAAATATGATATAATAGGCATCACTGAAACCTGGTGGGACGAGTCTCATGATTGGAAGGTAGGAATAGAGGGGTATAACCTTTATAGGAGAAACAGGCCAAACAGGAAAGGAGGAATAATAGCATTATATATCAGGGATATTTACACCAGTGAAGTGATCCACGACATCAATACTGGAAGCCAGGTGGAGAGCGTCTGGATAAAAATTAAAGGGGAGGGAAACAACAGGGATGTTATTGTGGGAATCTACTACAGACCCCCAAATCAGACGGAGGAATTGGATGTTGCCTTTCTAGAACAGATGAACACACATGCAGTATTTCCCCAGTATTTCCCTGAGTTTATTGAAATCAGCTCTCCTAAAGTCAAGAATGCGTGTCTGACTATGCCTGGCTTCTCCTTTCCATTGTATAACGAACTCCAGGAGAACATGATCACTCTCACCTAAGGATCCCACCACTTGCACCCCATTAACCAGGTCGTCTCTGTTGGTTAGGATCAGATCTAAAATAGCTGACCCCCTTGTTGCCTCTTCCACCTTTTGGACCATGAAATTGTCTTCCAGGCATGTAAGGAATTTGCTAGACCTTGTAGTTTTGGCTGAGTTAGATTGCCAGCAAATATCAGGATAGTTGAAGTCACCCATCACTACTACATCTCTCCTTTCTGCGTGCATCTAAGACCATGTGTTCCCTTTACTTGCTGGCTGTGCAAGCTTTTTTGCCTCCCACTGTTGGATCCTTGTGCTGGTTGCCCAGTTCCCTCTATGCCAGTTTGACTATTTTCTCCAGCCCTTTTGCCTTCCAGAATACTGTCTCCCTCCCCCATATGACTGAGTTTAAAGGTGGGTTGTTGTTTTTTTTTTTTTTTTGAGAAATCCATGTTGACTTTTTGTGATTATGGCATTGCCTCCTAAATGTTCACAGACTCTCTATTTAATGATCTGCTCTAGAATCTTTCCTAGTATAGATGTTAGGCTGACTTGGGTGGTAATTATTTGGGTCTTCTTCCCCCCCCCCCACTTTTAAAGATGGGGACAACATTTGCCCTCTTCCAGTCTGCTGGGACCTCTCCTGTTCTCCAGGAATTCTCACAGATTATTGACCATGGTTCTGGGATTACTTCTGCTAGTTTTTTAAGTACCCTAGGATGTAGTTCTTCTGGAGCTGGAGAGTTGGACTCATTTATTCTGGCCAGGTATTCCTGAATGATCCCTTTCTCTATTCTATGTCACATTTCCCCTACTGCATCATCTGCTCCATCCTCCCCAGGTTGAACACTGTTCCCCCTTTGGGAGAAGACTGAAGAAAAAAAGGTGTTAAGTAGTTCTCCCTTTTCTCTGTCCCCTGTTAGCCTTTCGCCATCTTCTCCATGCAGCAGCCCTACCATTTACTTGTTTTTCCTTTTGCTATGGACATACCCAAAAAAGCACTTTTTATTGTTTTTAACCTCTCTATTAAGCCTGAGCTCCGGCTTTTCTGACTTTCCCCCTACATGAGCTGGCTATTTCTTTGAATACTTCTTTGGTGATTTCTCCCTTTTTCTATGTATTGTAGTACTCTATGGTGAACTTGCCACGGGTCAGTGTAAGAGGGGCACTACAAAAAAGCGATATAAGGACTCCCTGAAACAACATCTCAGGCTCGGCCAAATTTATCACCAACAATGGTCTGCCCTGGCCTCACATCGGGAGGCATGGAGACGCACTATCCACAATGCTGCAGCCTTATTTGAGAACTCACGACGAACAAGTCTTGAAGAGAAACGACAACGCAGAAAGAATCACAACCCAAAAACATCACCCAAGGAGACCTTCTGCTGTGCTTTTTGCAACCGGACTTGTTTATCTCGGATTGGCCTTTTTAGTCATCAGTGCGCTTCCAGAACGGGTGGGATGAGTCCTTCCTGAATCTTCGTTTGCAAAGAAAAGCCAGAGAGAGACATGTCCTTTTTATGTTTTTACTCAGTTGAGAGTTCTTTCGAGATCCATCCTGGTTTCTTTAGACACTTCCCCCTTTCCTTCCTGATTGGAACTGTTTGAAGTTGTGCCTTCAGTATCTCCCCTTTGAGACAGTCCCATAAGTCTTGAAGTCCCTTCTCTTTTAGCATTTGTGACCATGGGATCACCCCCGGCAATTCCCTAAGTGTTCTGAAATCACTTTTCTTAAAGTCTAGAATGCATCTGAGTATGCTTGGCGTCCCCTTTCCTCTGTGTAACAAACTGCAGGAGAACATGGTCACTCCCCCCTAAGGATCCTGCCACTTCCACCCCATTAACCAGGTTATCCCCATTAGTTTTATCAGATCTAAAACAGCTGATCTCCTTGTTGCCTCTTCCACCTTCTGGACAATGAAATGGTCTGCAAGGCAAGTGAGGAATTTGTTGGACCTTACATTCTTGGCAGAGTTGGACTTCCAGCATATATCAGGATAGTTGAAATCCTCCATTACTACTACATCTCTCCTTTCTGAATGTGCGGTCATCTGTCCAAGTCCTTGGTTTGGCTTGGAGGCCTGTAGTAGATACCCAGAATGATATCCCTGCTGTATCTCTCCCCCCTAATTTTTACCTGAATGCTGTCAACCTGGCTCCCAGGATTTAAGTTGTGGATCTGTTCACAGGTTTACACACCCTGAACATATGATGCTACCCCACCACCCTTTCTGTTTGGTCTATTTTTCTGAAATAGGCTATACCCCTCTATTAGTACATTCCAATCATGAGACTCATCCCACCAGGTTTCAGTGATGCCTATCTATATATATAATTCTCTTGGGGTTTTTTTAGTGGTTCCAGTGTGCTGATTGGCTGCTTAGGGACCTGACCAACCAATCACAGGTCTGTTGGGCAGCCAATCAGCACACTGGGGACAGGATCATGTAGATTCCAAACATGGCCACTGGAGAGGGAGAGGGAGTAGCATGGGGGTGGATGTGGTGTGTGCTGGAGTGCAGGAGTTGGGGGCCAAGGGGCAGAATGAATGGAGAGGGGTTGGAAGGGGGCAGAACAAGCGGAGAGGGGGGTGGCAGGGAGCAAAACAAGCGGAGGAGGGTGGCAGGGGGTCAGAAAAAGTGTAGGGGCATGGCAGGGGGGCAGAACAAGTGGAGTAGGGGTGGCAGGGGGCAGAGTTTTTTAGTGGTGTATGGTACGACGGGTCCAGCTTGTTATATCATATTTGTTTTGTTGTGCTAAGAGTTCAAGTTCATCCTGTTTATTTTGCATGCTCTGTGTATTTGTATAGAGACATCTGAGAGCATGGTCCATTTCCCCTTTCTGCCTCTTAAAGGGTTTATTCCTCCCATTGTTGGGTTCTTGTACTATTTGCCTTGTTCTCTGTATAACATTTGGGCTACTATCTCTAGCACTCGATGATCTCCTGCCTTCAAGAGGACTCATCCTCCTTTTGCCCCCTCTCCTCTGGGAACTGTTTTTGTTTTTGTGTGCCTTCCAATCATTTCTGACTTATGGCGACCCTGAGGTGAACCTATCACGGGGTTTTCTTTGTCACATTTCTTTAGAGAGAGCTTGCCTTTGCCTTCCTCTGAGACTGAGAGTGTGCGACTTGCCCAAGGCCACCCAGTGGGTTTCCATGGCTGAGAGGGGATTTGAACCCTGGCCTCCAGAATCGTAGTCCAACACTCAAAGAGCGTAAGCCAAGGGATCTTGTTGCACCTTTGAGACTAAGGACTTTATCACACACATCCCCCTTAAACCTGTTATTTTGCGAGCATAACTTTGCCATTTTGATACCGGCAAAAGAACTCCCCGTGCCACGCTTACTTTCCCTCTTGTCCAAAGGCTTTCTGGCAATGAACGAGGAGTGAATGGAGCTCTGTTCACTTCCTTGTCTGAAATCCTGCATATTCTCATGAGAATATATAGTGTGGGAAATTCAAAAATAAAAACAAAAATAACACACAAAGTTACACAAAGCACCTAAACACACTAAAAAAGTCCCTGGGGAGGGCCATAAAAATTGTGTCACCTACCTGGATGTCACAATCTCACTTGAAAGTGTTCTCGCTGGACCGGCCATTGACACTGCATTAATGTGAGTATAATGCTGCGATGTTTCAAACGCCAGCAGCGCTGGTGCAAAAGTGCCATGGGGATTAAATGATGGCTTGAGCCGTCAATAAAGAATTTTTTTTTTCAGAGGACATGATTACGCAAAGGCGACATTGTGTGGTACATGAACACTTTCATGATCATTAGGCATCCTTATGACACCTTATTTGCCTTGTCTGATAATGTCCTTAGTGAGAGAAAAAAGTTGGAGCATCAGCTTACATAGACTCAGGGCTCACCTACATGGGCGAGAATATATTCTGGCCATGGATCTGGCTTGTTCCTCCCCTGCTACCTGCACAAAACAGGATGGAATCCAAACCAGCATGCCAGCCCGTCTCTGCAGCCGCAGCCGCCACTGCCTGCATCCCATCTCTGATGCAGGAAGCCGGCCCACAGCACATGAGCATGCGACCAGCCTTCCTGGCTACGGAAGAGCAGGCATATGGCAGCTCAGGCAATAGGACGGCGTGCCGGAATGGGCTCCTGTGATCATGTGGGATCCAATCCATTTTTGTTTTGTTTTTTGCCAGCTGCAGCGGATTTAAACAGGTATTTTTTTTAAAAAAAAAAAGGTTATAAAGAGCCTTGCACACACACACACACCAGCATCTTGGTTCTCTCTTTGACCTGGAGGTCATGAGGACTGACCAGGGACAAAACAGGGCAAAAGCCCTGCATCCTTTTGACTACAGGAGTCTAAGGCAGGGTCAAGATCGGGGTCAACTGCTATCTAGACAAGCTCTTGGTCTGCTTCCTCAGATGCATACAAACTGCTTATTACAGGTCACAAGATGGAACAGGAAGCCTACCCAAACAATTCTGGCCCTCCCTATTTCATTAAACTTCCTGAGGATTACATCCAATACAGGTCACCATGTACTTAATCTGGCTTTAATTCAATTTGATCACAATACATTTAATCACACTGATATTACATCCGGTTGTGGCAAACATCTACAAAGTCCCTTTTGACAAATGAGCAGAGCGTTTAAACTCCACAACGGTAAAAGCTGTATTTAGATTCTTTGGAATCCAGAGTCTAGGCATTGCAAAAGGGGGCTCATTGCAAAGGGAGAAAGGATGGTCAGCCCGACTCCTATCAGGCTGAAAGGAAATCCTTCTATGAACTGGAGTCATAGGCTGAGATCCTACATCAGGATTATGTAGTGTAAATTTCTGCATGTGGAGTTAAGTACAGTATGGATCTGGCTATAGAACTCTTGATTTGAATGGCAACTGATCCAAGGGCTTACAGTATCTATATGAGCCAGGATATGCTGGCTTCTGGCCAGTGTATCCCAGCCGTGGATCAGGCCTTCTGCCCGTTACCTGATGAAATGGGCCGGACCAGAATGCCAGCCTGCTGCTGCAGCCACTGCCACGGCCGCCACCATATTCCCTTCTCTGCTGGGTCTGGGCAGCCTGTCACACCATGTGACAAGGCCCCCTACATGTGACCAGCCTTTCGCGCATGCTGCAGGCCTGCTGTCCGAACCTGGAAGAGTAAGGGCAACCGGTAGCTAGACTGACAGGTCAATCTGCAGGAATGGGCTCCTATGGACACACAGGGCCCAATCTGTTTCTTCCCAGTGGAAACGGAGTAAACTGAGATTTTTTTTTTAAAAAAAAAAACCACTGTATTGGGCTCTGCACCAGCTCCCCCCGCCTGTCTGAGCCCCATTTCTGCCCCAGTGGTTACACGGACTGCCTGGGGGAAGAACAATGCAAATGACCTTCGTCGTTTGGACAGCAGGACTTTCAGATGGGGACAGAACGGGGTAAATAGCTCATGTAGATAAAGCCCAAGACACCCTTGTGCTGAGTGACACCATTAACCAAAACACCAAAAAAGCAACCAAATGCAGAATCAAATGCACAATTGCATCCATGTCCATCCAAGGTGCATCCATCCATCTTGCAGTCCATGTGCAAAGCACATAATGGGTAATGGCCCTTGTGCACTTTGAATTGGATACAGCTGTTCCCCTTTGAACAAAAATACCCATTCCCTTCAGTGGGGAGTCTTCTGCATGAGTGAGAGAACAACAGGATTCCACTCACAGGCCGGAAACAAGTTGGTGGATTCTGTTGCCATAACCCCTGGTTACGCCATTGGGGAATGAGGCACCCTGCCCCTCCTTGCACAATGCTTTTGCCCTTGGGTGTGAAAGAGTGGCCAGAGGGTCCTGGGCACCATGCTATACCTCCCATAAGAAACAGCCCCATGGCACATGAGTGGTTGGTGGGCAAAGCTGCACCTAAGGAAGCTTCAGTTGCCATCAACAACTGGACCACCAGTGTAACTATGCTGGTGACTATTTATACTCTGCCAGTGGTGCTATTTAGAAAAACAGTTTAGGCATCTTGTCTAGAAAGTAGATTCTCAACAGGAGAATCAAGAATGAAGTCTTCTGACTGACAGCCATGGCCAAGAATCCCTTACAAGGGTCTGGTACCAAGGCTAGCTTCAGCAGCAAATTGCCGTCCACTCTTCCACCCCAATACAGTCTCAGCCAATGGGCTCATCACCAGCAGCAGTGCTGTGGTGGGCAGCTACATCACCTTTGGAGCCATCCTTCTTCTCATACTGAAGAGGGAGCAAGCTTGTTTTCTGCTTCTCCAAAGACAAGACATGGAACGACGGGTTCAAACTACAGGAAGATTCCACCTAAACATTAGGAGGAATTTCCTGATGGTAAGAGCTATTTGACAGTCGAATCTGCTGCTGCCTGGGAGTGTGGTGGAGTCTCCTTCCTTGGAGGTCTTTAAACAGAGGCTAGATGGCCATCTGTCGGGAGGGCTTTGATTGGGTATTCATGCATGGCAGAATGCGGTTGGACTGAATGGCCCTTGTGGTCTCTTCCAGCTCTGTGGTTCTATAATTCTATGATTTTACATCCACAGCAGTCCCTTCCTCTACCAAGCTATGATTCTATCTGCCCTGATCCTTTCCCTATTAAGAAGGTCATGGGATGAGCCAAGCACATCCTTGCTTTTATCTATAGTCATTGAAAGCAGTAGGGACTCTACTTCGTGTCCTGGCCTTCTCAACTCACAGGACATGTAGTTGAGAGGAAAGGGTTTGTTGAGCATACCACCATACATTTCTTGTTCCTCCAAGGGAACGCCAGCCAGAGGCAAGGGAATCTTCCCACATCAGAGCAGGTGGCTGTGAAGCCGAGCCTATTTGAGATTCTCCGTGGGCAATACGGATAACCTTGACAAGCCCTGGATTGGGTCCTGAGCTGGAAGTTGCTCTTCCCTGGTTGAAGGCATTGTTTGGACTTCAAAATGGCACTGTCACTTCATGCATGGTACCTACTGCTTTGTGCTCCAGCCTGGCAGTTCAAGTCTGAAGGCTAAGACCTTTGGATATAGGGTAGGATATAAACATTTTAATACATATTTCAATAATTTTGAAAATAAATAATTTTGTTAATATAAATAAACAAAACACATCAGGGAAATAAACCTTCCCATTAGCTACTTGCTTGTGCTGTTCTCATAGCTTTTAGAATGGGCAATGGATCATGCTTACACAGTGCTGTTTCCCTTTTTTTGGTTCTACACTATGTACACTTTGAGGATCTGTGGGACTTTATCACACCACACTATTACAGTGCTATTATTCCACTTTAACGGCTATAGCTGCCTCTTATGGACTTGTGGTGTTTGTAGTTTAAAGAAGCCTAAGAGCTCTCTGGATGAGAATGTTAAATGCCCCTCCCTAAACTACAAATCTTAGGATTTCACGGGAGGCAGCCAGAGCAGTTGAAGTGGAATTATAGTGCTATAACAGTGTAGTGTGATAAAGCCCCCAGACCAGGACCCATTCACCAGACTTGGGGATCTGCAGTGTTGGCCTTAGTCTAGCCTAGGTAAAATTCATTCTTTAGGGGTCCCAGTTCTACCACTTGCTACAAGGGCTTGCTGGAACTCATCAGCAAAAGGACCAGAATGCTTTCCTCTGCTCTAGACCGCCTGCTGCATCCATTTACCACCCAGAAAGCTTATTTTATAGCAGTGTTGTGCCTCAGTTTTGATACTGAATGAGGCCAGGAATGGAAACCAGTTCAAGCTAAAATTTTTAGCTACTCTGAGAGCCCCCATCTTGGAATATCAAATAATTGGCTATATTTAACAATTTGGCTGAGTTGGCCATCCTTGAGGTTACAGGTAAACCAGGGACCCTTAATACCAAGGTGGGATTCATGCAAGACAAAGGGAAGGGCCTGTGGAAATTCCCCAGAACAAAACACTTAAGTAAGACTCAACACCTGGAGGTGAGTCAATCACTAATCCACTCAGCGAGAGCAACAGACCTTATTGCTTATGAAATGGGATTTTCCTCCCCTGCTCCCTTTCAATGATAGCCCTCACTTGTTTCCTATTCAATTCCAAAAGCAACAGCCATTAACTTCTGGAGTACCTTTTGTTTTGACCTGGGAACCTCTGAGAACCATCGTATTTCACCCACAGCTCCTATCCCTGCAGGGGAACTATCTCATATAAATAGCACCCCAAAACACCACCAAATTGTCTACAGCTTCTCCTCCTACATCAATGCTGCCAATTTGCTGTGTGACCCTCAGAACACAGCACAGAGCCTCTGCAGCAGGAATCTCTGCTCTACAGTTGCAGGTGTTTTACCACCCATCATCCCCTCACTCTATTCCCCTATCCAAATACTTCCTATGATTTTCATTAGCCTTGTGTTAGTGTCTGAAGCCTGAGTGTGGGAATAGTTACTGTTAATTTCCAATAAAGACCATTTAATTGTACCTTATGGTGTAGAGTCTCCTCCTTAGTACTGCTATACATAGGTTAAAAAGTTCCAATGTTGCCCATCCTCTCGCTGCCATAATTGAGCTAATTAAAATATTCCCCATTTTAATATCCAGACATTAGATGTTCCCCATGGATCCCACGCACTTTGGGTAACACACTGGTAAACTTCAGCCTGAAGATTCAAGCTCTATGCTGCACTTTGCTTCTGGTGGCGATATACTTTGCTAAATCTCTCTGGCTTTTCTTCGCAAACGAAGATTCAGGAAGGACTCATCCCACGCTTTCTGCAAGTGCGCTGATGACTATAAAGGCCAATCCAAGATAAACAAGTCTGGTTGAAGAAAGCACAGCAGAAGGTCTCCTTGGGTGATGTTTCCGGGTTGTGATTCTTTCTGCGTTGTCGTTTCTCTTCAAGACTTGTTCGGCGTGAGTTCTCAAATAAGGCTGCAGCATTGTGGATAGTGCGTCTCCATGCCTCCCGATGTGAGGCCAGGGTGGACCATTGTTGGTGATCAATTCGGCCGAGCTTGAGATGTTGTTTCAGGGAGTCCTTGTATCGCTTTTTTGGAGCACCCCTCTTACGCTGACCCATGGCGAGTTCACTGTAGAGTACTATTTTGGGGAGGCAATGGTCCTCCATCCTGGAAACGTGCCCTGCCCAGCACAGCTGCGTTCTCAATATCATGGCCTCAATGCTGGTGATCCCTGCTTGCTCAAGGACAGCAACGTTCGTCACATAGTCAGTCCAGTATATATTTAGGATTGTGCGTAAACAGCGCTGATTAAAGTGTTCTAGGAGTCATAGGTGGTGGCGATAGGTGACTCATGTTTCAGATCCATAAAGGAGAATAGACAGTACAATGGCTCTATACACACTGATTTTTGTGCTTCCCCTCAGGTGTTTATTACTCCAGACTCTTTTGTGAAGTCTTCCAAATGCGCTATATGCCTTTGCTAATCTGTGATCGATATCTTTGTCAATCTTGGCATCTGAGGAGATGATGCTTCCCAGGTAGGTGAACTGCTGAACGGACTTAAGCACAGATTTGCCAACAGCAATGTGGGGATGGTGGTGTTCGTTCTGTGGTGCAGGGTGCTAAAGAACTTCCATTTTCTTCAGGTTGACTTCCAGCCAAACAAACAAAAAAACATGCATTGAAATTATTCATAACATAAACAGAATTTATTCTGTTGCTCCTTTCCCACACCTTTATTTCAGGCATTTTAAGATGACCAGTCCAAAATACTTTTGCAACTTGAAAACAAGTTATGTCTGAATGCCTCTATGTGCCTTTTTTGTTCACTTAGATAGCTGCATACAGTTGTGCATTTGGTGGGGAAAGAAATAAAGAAAAGCCTGTTAGCATTCTCCAAATGGCGAGTTCAGCGGTCCGCGTGAGCAGAGTGAGTCCCATAATTGGGAAAACTATGCAAAATCACCGCCTGGCAACGCTACAGCTGCTGTATGCACAATCCAATTTAGCCAGGCTGGCATTTAATCTATGAGCAATTTCACAGGAGAAATGTTAGAAAACCTCCATCCCACCTAACATTTCTAACTACACTGCTTTCTTTCAAACTTAACTGTTTCAAGTGAGGAATTCTAGATGTTGAGGCCAAGTGGCCTACATCAAGAAGATAGAGCATAACCATACACGATCATTTTTGATATTGTGCAACTGAATGCATAACCAAATGCACAGGAGCATCTGCTTGTTCAACCTCTCATAACTTATCCTGAAGAATCCACTGCAGACGAATCAGACCCAGAAAATCCTCTGGCTCCAGATGATTCTGGAATGGCTGAGACCTTTCTAGAGCACATCTCTTCATCTCTAGGGAACTCCCTAGATTAGTTGTGTATGGACTGGACTGGTTTGACTCCCCAATAATTGCTTCCCCTGCTAAAATCTTTGTTTTGTGTCATTTGTGGCCTCTAGGCATAGGTCACTTTGCAACCTGTGGTGTCACTAAGGCTGGTGTCACCCCTCCCTTGGACAGTATCACCTGGTGCAGTTCGGCCTCTCCACACACACACACACACACACACTGTTGTTCTGCCACTGTTCAGAACCATGTATATTGGGACCCCTGTTTTGCAACCTCAAACTGAATACAGGTGTTTTATATCAGACACCAGTGACCAAACACTTCAATAGGGAAACTTACACATACATACGTAAGACAGCAAGAGGATTCTGCCCCTCTTGTTCATCCCAAATATCGTTGACTCGTTGGATGAATGAGATTTAAATAAGAGTTAACTTCTTATTCAGCAACTTATTGAATGGGTCTACTCCACTCTAGCCATTGGACTTAGGCTTTGTAGCTTTAAAGAATGCTGCTTTATCATGGTGGGCAAGCTATAAGAGAAAAATCATGACACCAAGATGCAAATACCATCATCATCATCATCATCACCACCATCATCTATTGCAATGACAAAAATTCATGTGGTCTGGCCAGAGCTGAGCAAAGTCACTGTTTTGGACTACAGATCCCAGAATCCCTCAGTCATCATGACAAGTAGAAATGTGTCCACCATGGCAACATGTTCCCTTTTTTGGGCAGGACCAAAGCTTGAAGAAGTTACTTTTTTTTTTATTTGAACTCCTCATGAGGGGCTGTTCTTGATACAGCATTGCCCCCAAGTGATTTTTTTACACACTGTGGGCAAAATCCTCTTGGTGTCTTATGTGTGCCTATAGAAGAAGCAGTTGAGCATTTTTGTTGGCTGGGCAATGTCTCCATTCACAGTCATGGAGGTGGAACTAAAGAGGTAAAGCTGCTGTGCATGTGGCTACAAATTCTTAGCCAATTGATGATGGCCTGCTCTTGCTGAAATTAAAAATAATACTCCTTCAGTTGTGTACTTAGTTATGCATTCAGCTGAATATCTGGATGTGCTTTCATAGAACCATAGATTTTTGAAGGGACCTTAAGGGCCATCCAGTCCAACCCCTGCCACACACGAATACACAATCAAATCATTCCCAACAGATGGCCATCCAGCCTCTGTTTAAAACCCTCCAAAGAGGGTGACTCCACCACACTACTAGGCAACAGCAGCCGATTCCACTTCCAAACAGCTCTTACCCTCAGAAAGTTCCTCCTAATGTTTGGGTGGAATCTCTTTTCCTGTAGTTTGAATACTCTGCTCTGTGTCCTAGTCTCTGGAGTTGCAGAAAACAAGCTTGCTCCATCCTCAGGATGACATCCCTTCAAATATTTAAACATGGCTATCATGTCACCTATTAACCTTCTGTTCTCCTAGCTTCCTAAGCCACTCCTCATAGGGCATCATGGCTTCCCACCATCCTAGTTGCCCTCCTCTGGACATGTTCCAGAGTCTCAATATCCTCCTTGAATTTTGATGTCCAGAACTAGACACAGGATTCCAGGTGAGGTCTGACCAAAGCAGAATAGAGGGGCACTATTGCTTCCCTTGATCTAGACACTATACTTCTATTAATGCAGCCTAGAATCACATTGGCTTTTTTAGCTGCTGCATCACACTGCTGACTCATGTTCAGCTTGTGGTCCACTAAGACTCCTAGATCCCTTTCGGATGTACTGCCATCAAGCCAGGTGTCACCAATCCTGTATATCTGTGCAATTCATTGTTTCTGCCTAAATGCAGTTCCTTACATTTCTCCCTGTTGAAATTCATTTTGTTAATATTGGCCCAGCTTTCTAGTCTGTTAAGGGGGTCATTTTGGATTCTGATCCTGTCCTCTGGGGTATTAGCTAACCCTCCTAATTTGGTGTCATCTGCAAACTTGATAAGCATACCCTCTATTCTCTCATCCACATCATTAATAAAGATATTGAATAGCACTGGGGCCAGGACAGAACCCTGTGGCACCCCACTAGTGGTCACTTCTCTCCAGGATGAAGAGGTTTCCATTGGATTTCCGTGGCCAAACTGGGATTCAAAGCCTTGTCTGTCAGTGTCTTAGTCCAACACCCAAACCACTATACCTCTGTTTAAAGACTCTAAATAAAGAAAGTCCGCTATCCTCAGATGTAGTCCATTCCACTCTCAAATCTCTCTCACAGTCACGAAAATCTTCCTCATATTTAGGTGGAATCTCTTTTCTTGCGATTTAAAGTGACTGGTTTCAGAAGTGGCATGTGGGGACAGAACATTCAGTTGTGTGTTCAGTTAAGCAATATTGCCATTCAGCCCAAGAGTCACATAATGAAATCAACACAAAACTCTGCATGTAGAGATTTACATGGTGCAGCCCTGTTGTAGGGTCTTAGTCTGCATATTTTTCTGCACTCACCTCCCAATTCAGGGGTATAGCTATGTATGTGTGTATGTGTGACAAAAGGAAGGGATTGCCTCTCCCTGATAAAAAATCTTCCATCCTAATGAATTTTTCCTTCAATCCCCAAATTCCTAGCATTGCAGAGAGTGAGACATTGAAAATCCTTCACACTTTTCCTACATGTGAGGAAGTAGACCGATGCCTTGTCTAGAATGGGTATTTACCCTGTCTTGGTGCTATCTTGGAGCCCTAGAAGATTATCACACTACACCATTATAGCACCATTATTCCACTTTAACTGCTCTGGGTGCCTCCTATAGTATCCTGGGATTTGCAGTTTAGGGAAAGACATTTAACATTCTCAGCCAGAGAGCTCTTAGGCCTCTACAAACCTCAGAAGTCCACAGGAGTAGCCAGAGCAGGTAAAGTGGAATAACCCAACGAGCCTCTAAAAACTTTTCTTTCCCACCATATTTTAAACTGTAAGTGTGCCAGCAAAATAATCCTTTATATCAAACGTTGCCATAATAGTGTGAAAAAGCAGCCCCGTACTTCTGCCTTGGCGGGTGCATGTGATCTCGGTGGTTCTTGCGAGAAGATGCAAGCGTGCTTGGAAGTCTAAAAACAGCTAAATTAAAAGACGAAATGAACACACAAGCACTGGGACACACTTAAAACCTTGTCTGCAAAACAGGAAGGTTCAAAAAAAGAGCATTCTGTACCTAGTTTTCGCATTTTCACCCAGAAGTGTTCTGGTGGGGACTGCACATTGATGCTGAAATCATGCTAGCTGAATGGGGCATGGTTTCAGACACTCGCAATTATGCAGGGAAAAAACACCACAGCAGATCAATTTACAGCTGGGCCCATCAATAAAAAAATAACGCCTTTTCACAGCACAAGAACATGAAAGCATGACATTATGCAAAATGGGAGTCCTTTTGCATTCATTGGGCGTTGTTATGATTCCATATTTGCTACATCTGATAAAGTCCATGAAGTCCCTGTAGTCCTAATAATGCTGAGGGTTTGCCCCATTTTGCCCCCAGACAGCTTTGACGACACCCAAGGTAAAGATGGGGCTATGACCAGGCTAAGATGGGAAAAGTCCATTATACCTTTGTATTATAATACCCGCAATAAACTGTTACAGCCAGGAAAAAACTAATTGGCCTAGCATGACTGCAGGAGCCCATACCAGCACATTGGCCCCTCACTGCAGCTGCCGTCCATGTTGCTCTTTCCAAAGCCAGGAAGGAGTCCCACAACATGTGGCCAAGGCTGGTCACAGGCAGGGGGTTTTAATCATGTGCAGCAGGCTGGCTTCCTGGTTTCGGAGAGTGGGATGCGTGTGGTGGCAACAGTGGCTGCAGGGATGGGGCTGTAAGGTGGAGGCAGGAACAGGAAAGACTTCCTTAAAGATGCCCAGCTACTCTGACTCCAATACTGGATTTCAAACACCTTATTCGGGGTTAGAGTAAATGACCTCTCAGGGTACCTTCCAACACCGTGATGCTATGAAAAGTTCCTTCTCTCTCTCTCTCCCTCTTCCCCACTTCAAAGTTAAGTTTAAATGTGCCTTTCTCTGCAGAACTGTAACAACAAGGCAAAACACCAGACACTTTGCTAAGCTGCAAGAGGAAGTAGCTAGCCTAACCGTGTAAAATGGCAGGAAGCAGAGGCTGGTTTCAATTTGACTATGTGTCTATACCATAAGATGTTCCAAGAGACAGGTGGACAAATAGGTCAGGCCAATCTCTACGCATGCACACCCTTAGAGGTGGGCGTTCCAGGGCATTTTAAAATGGGATGTGTAAAATACACTAATTGGTCCTTCTGTCTATGCTATGAATTCAGCTAAAACTTTAAAAGTGCCTGCCAAGTGCTTGATCTTTGTCCCAAACTCCTTTTGGCACCCATTTGGCCAAATGAAATCAAATGAGTGAGCTTCAAATCAAACCCCTGGTTGCCTGACTTCCGTTCTGCATCTGTGAGCTGTTTCCAAAGGCAGAGGTAACAGGGCGGAGCGGCAGTCTAGACTCCACACTGTTTCATCCCAGTAATTGGGGGAGCAATGGGCCAGATCCGCAGCCAGAATATGGCATAATCAGGCCTGTGTACATGAGCCCTATGTCTACAAAAGGTTATGCTCCAACTTCTTTTTCTCAGGGTTCATCTACACAAGCCAGGATACACCAGCTCCCCACCAGAGTATCCTGGCCTCAGATCTGGCCTGTTTCCCACCTGTTACCACCTCCAAATGGGCCAGAGTCCTGGCAGGCACGCCAGCCTATCACTGCAGCCGCCGCCATTTCCCTTGCTGTCTTGGAAGGCAGGAATGTGACCCACAACCTGTGACCAAGCCCCCCTACAAGACCAGCACAGGAGCATAACAGGATTGGAAAACGTCCTGTGATATTCAAGCCCTTTAGTGATCTCCTGGCATTGCTATAATGCCATATTTAGGTCATCTGATAATCTCCTTAGTCTCAACAGTGTTACAAGACCCCTTGGCATACTTCATACATACTACCAAGTGCTGGTATTCCCCTGGGAACTCCTTTTCTGCCCCTTTTCTTTAGATGCCTAAAGTGTATTCCTAAATGCTCAATGTAAGTTCTATGTTACTGTGATGCTAGCTATTGGAGACAGAAGGAAAATTTCATGGGGTGGTGGTGAAGAATTTTTGGTCCCATCTAGATGAGGGAGAAAATGGATTGCTCCTGAGTCGGAAAAACTTAATGGGTTTACAGCCCCCATAAACTTCCCATGACCCCTAGCCAAGATGGCAGCCGTGAGTGAATTACTTGCCATTTTAAATCTGCTGCTGCCAATTTTTTTTATTAAAAAAAAAACACCATTTACTATGGTGCACACAAGTGATATTTTGCCTTTACAAAAGAAAAAAAGAGAAAAGAGAGAGAAAGATCGCTGTTTTATCACTTTACTGATCTCTCACTTAGCTAAAAATCCACCATGTTGGGAGTAGGCGCTTTCTCTGTTTGCAAGCCCTGGCCCCATGCTCACCTGGCCAATCAGCTTGCATTGCCTTAGCGCAGCAACATGAATGCGACTGTCTTAATGATCAGACATTCGCATCCCTTATGGGACTTTTTAAAAACTCTGGGAAAAGCTATGAAAGGCTTTCCTGATGGAGTTTACGGTGGAATTGGCTGCTTCTCTTTCAAATAAGATGTATCGATCCGAATATCCACATAGACAGATCACCTTCCATGTGGATTCCGTTAGGATTATTTTCATAGTTTAGGTGGGACCTAAATTTGGTGGGGCAATGCCCCTGTTTTGTACCCCCCCCACCTGTAACTACACCCTTACCTTCCTTGAATCCATTTGAACATCTGAATGGGCCCATCTCAATCAAATGACTCCTTGTACAATGAGATACAGGCGAGATTGTCACAGGGAGCTTTAAAAAGTGGCTTCTGGTTTTTATTAGGTATTCTGGCTGCATTCCCCACAACCCTGTTTGCTTTTATTATTTAGTTTTCATTATGATTTGCAAGAAATCTCTTTTTAAAAAACAATAAACAGAAAGACATTTCAAGCTTTTCATTCCAGAATAATTACTACAGGAGAAAACATGACAGTCTTTTAACCCCAGCAGAGAATTTATTTGCCAGTGGCTCAGGTTTTGAGCCATATTTCATTCCATTTTATTATAGGTTTGGCCACACATAAACCTTTCAAAGAAAAAAATGGAGATTGCTTAGCAGGACTCTGCATGTTTCAGAGACACTTATGTCACTATTACCTTTCTCTGGATGTGGTGAAGAACTGAAACAAAAAAGAGAGTATAAAATCTCTTTCTTGATAAGTTAAGAAATCACGCTGAGACCATTTAAACCATTCCTTCACTGTATTTGATGACACTTGTTCTCCAAAATCAGCTGTCTGCCCTAGATTGCAATACTATGATGTTTTCTCCACCAAAACAAATTTTGACAAGACATCTCAACTATATTTAAATGGGACAACAGTTCTTTCAATGTAGTGCTTGCGCTAGGGAGGTTAACATCCAACTATTTCAACCTTGCAAGTGAGGATGAATAGAAGCATAGAATCAAAGAATCAAAGAGTTGGAAGAGACCACAGGGGCCATCCAGTCCAGCCCCCTGCCATGCAGGAATACACAATCAAATCATTCCCAACAGATGGCCATCTAGCCTCTGTTTAAAAACCTCCAAAGAAGGAGACTCCACCACACTACCAGGCAGCGTATTGCACTGCCGAAGGACAAAAGAGTGTGTGCAAACATGAATCAGGGAACATGAGAGACACTGCAGACTGGGCCAGCCAGAAAAATCAGCAGTATCAAAACAGGTTATAAACCAACCTGTTATTTAAAAACAGAAATTCTGGACCAGGCCAACAACTATCATGTCAGAATGCACAGAGAGGCTATTGAAATCCAAAAACACCTGGACAACTTCAGCAGGAAAGAAGAAACCCTTAAAGTACACAAAGTTTGGCTTCCAGTCCTGAAAAACACCAAAATTAAAACTCAACACATGCAAATTAACTTCATCCACGGACAGGGGGATTTCCAGCAGACAATGGACCATTAGGCAAACAGACACTAATCCTCCTTGCATCTCCCCCCCCCCCAGGAACTAGCCATTCAATTACACAAATTTACATAACCTCTCCAACAGGGGTTCACAGTATATAACCCCCCACACACACACACTCCTTCCCAACTACTCTCTGAAATGCCAGCCACAGATGCAGGCGAAATGTCAGGAATAAACTCTTCCAGAACACGGCCTCACAGTCTGCAAAAAAACCCACAAAAAACCTTTAGGTGGAATATATTTTCCTGTAATTTGAGTCCATTGCTCTGTGTCCTAGGAGATTTTCATATGGGGAAAGTAATCCCCGGGGAGATCGGGAGAGAAACAGGGCTGTTCCGGTAGCAGAGCTCCGTTTCACATGCCCCCTTCCTTCTCCTGATCTCCTGTCATCCTGCCTCCATGCTGCTTCCATTTCCCTCCTGCTATGTTCTGCAATTTTTTACTAACGAAGAACTTTCGTTAGTAAAACGTAGCAGGAGGGAAATGGAGGTAGGACGACAGGAGATCGGGAGAAGGAAGGGGGCATGCGAAATGGAGCTCTGCTACAGGAATAGCCCTGTTTCTCTCCCGATCTCCCCGGGGATTACTTTCCCTGTATGAAAATCTCCCTAGTTTCTGGAGCAGCAAAAAAACAAGCTTGCTCCATTCTCAGTATGACATCTGTGGATAATTTCCACAGTTTTAACAGAAGTTTATATGTGTGTTTTTTTTGTTTTGCATGAGAACTGTGAGGTTTTGAACATACAAAAAATGCTCCTCTCAGACAGTCCAATGCATTTTTCATGCAAGAATGCTGTTTTCTATGCAAAAATATCAATTTTTCCACAACAAAAAACTTGCACAACTAAAATATTGTTTTGCAGAAAAGAGCAATGTTGTCCAAGAAGACCATGTGGCTATTCTCTGCATGCAAGATCACTGGGGGTTTCTGTAGAAAACAGCAATCACAAAAACACATATGGCTGTCTGGAAACAGGTTTTTCCCTTCCACCTTTGTCATGCCAAAGAAATGTATATTTCTGTACAGAATAATTTCCAAAACAGTTTGGGATGTGTGAAAACTCTTGCTATTGTATTATTTTTCCGCTTTGATTTTGCCAGTGTCAGGAAACCTACTGGATATTCTTTGGACCTGGAAATGAATAATAATGTATATTCTTTCCATCACTAGCTTGTGCCATGAAATTCACTAAAGAGCACAAAACCTATCCAGGGCAACTTACAAGTAAAACACTGAAACAATTGGCTGGATCCACACTGCAGAGATATTGCAGTTTGGCACCGCTTTAACTGCCATGGCTCAGTGCTATGGAATTCTGGGATCTGTAGTTTTGTGAGATATTTAGCATTCTCTGTCAGAGAGCTCTGGTGCCACAACAAACGACAAATCTCAGGACTCCATAGGGTGGATCCATGATAGTTATAGCAGTGTCAAACTGCATTATTTCTGCAGTGTGGCAGCAGCCTTAGTCAGGTTTATAGTAGATCCTCTAAATCAATGTAGCTTCAATTGAGTGGCTACAAATGTGTGAGATAGACTTACATATTAATAAATGTTCGGTATCCATGTTTATGATTATGACATTATGGTCATGATTGCCATGTTTAAATATTTGAAAGGCTGTTATATTGAAGAAGCAGCAAGCTTATTTTCTGCAGCTCCACAGACTAGGACAGTGATTTTTAACCTGTGGTCCACAGACCCCCAGGGGTCCGCAATGTCCTCACAAGGGGTCTGCAAAGGCTTGAAGGCTGCTCAGCCTACTACCTCCCTGCAGTGGAGTGGACACATGACAGGAGCGAAGGCAAAGGGTGGCTGGCTTATAGGATCATGGAGTTGGAAGAGACCACAAGGGCCATCTTGTCCAACCTCCTGCCATGCAGGAATACTCAGTCAAAGCATTCCCAACAGACAGAATTCAATCCACTCCAGCCACAAAATGGAGGGGAGAAGCAGGAGAAAAGTCTTCCCTCCAGTGCCTATGAGGGAAGGTTTAATGGATGGTATATTCGAAAGATATTTAAAAGGGATCCCTGGTAAAGGAAAGGTTAAGAGCCACTGTGTTACCAGTGCTGACAGTCCCCAACCCCTTTTCATATAATAATTGGCAACATATAATAATTTGGCTAACTGTGGCCTTCCACCAAGTAACCCAGGAACTTCCGAAAGCCAGGAATCCCAAAGACTAGCACAGAGACCAAGTCATGTACACATGAAGGAGGGGCCATGCCAAATTCCAAAGAAAGGCAACGTCTTGCCTGAACATCTGGCTAATCCAATCAAGCATAGCTGAGATACTCAAGGTTTGTAAAGAGTTGTTTCCCCTCTCCTCTCCACCGCAACCAAAGAGGGCTGCTTGCTTCATTCAATTTCAAAATGATAACACATTAAGGGTCGTTAACATTTCTGGAGTGTCCTTTGTGTTAGCCTGGGAGACTCTGAGAACCACTGTATTCGACTCAAAGCTCCTATCCCTTCAGGGGAACTATTCCATATAAATATCACCCCGCAAATGCCACAAAATTGTCTACAGCTCCTCCTCCTACCGTCACACTGCCAGTTTGCTGCTAGACCCTAAGAACTTTGCTGATTTCAATAAACTCAGGGAAATACTGGGGAGGATCCCATGGTCAAGAATACTAAAAGAGAAGGGACCTCAAGACGGATGGGACTTTCTCAAAAGGGAGATACTGAAGGCACAATTTCAAACAGTACCATTGAAGAAGAAAAATGGGAGGTGTCTCAAGAAACCAGGATGGATGACTAAAGAACTTTCAATGGAGCTAAGTTTTAAACGGAACATGTATAGGAAATGGAAAGGGGGGGAAATCACCAAAGAAGAATTCAAACAGATAGCGAACATGTGTAGGAGTAAAGTCAGAAAAGCTAAAGTGCAGAATGAGCTCAGGCTTGCTAGGGAGGTTAAGAACAATAAAAAGGGTTTTTTTGGGTATGTCCGCAGCAAAAGGAGGAAGAAGGAAATGATAGGGCCGCTACGTGGAGAAGATGGCAAAATGCTAACAGGGGACAGAGAAAAGGCAGAATTACTCAACACCTTCTTTGCCTCAGTGTTTTCAGAAAAGGAAAAGGAGGACCAACCTGAGGAGAATGGAACAGAGGACACAATAGGGGAAATCCAGCTCAAAATAAGTAAAGAGGTAGTACAGGAATACCTTCTTAATCTAAATGAATTTAAATCTCCAGGACCAGATGAACTACATCCAAGAGTATTAAAAGAGCTGACAAATATAATCTCAGAGCCATTGGCAATAATATTTGAGAACTCCTGGAGAACAGGAGAAGTCCCAGCAGACTGGAGGAGGGCAAACGTTGTTCCCATCTTCAAAAAGGGGAAAAAAGAGGATCCCAACAACTATCGTCCAGTTAGTCTGACATCAATACCAGGGAAGATTCTAGAACAGATCATTAAACAGAGAGTCTGTGAACATTTAGAAGGCAATGCCATAATCACAAAAAGTCAGCATGGGTTTCAGAGAAACAAGTCATGCCAGACTAATCTGATCTCTTTTTTTGATAAAGTTACCAGCTTGGTAGATGAAGGGAATGCTGTGGACATTGCATACCTTGATTTCAGTAAGGCCTTTGACAAGGTTCCCCATGACATTCTTGCAAACAAGCTTGTAGAATGTGGGCTAGACAAGTTAACTGTTCAATGGATTTGTAATTGGTTGACCGGCCGAACCCAAAGGGTGCTCAGCAGTGGCTCCTCTTCGTCTTGGAAAGATGTGACCAGTGGGGTGCCACAGGGTTCTGTCCTGGGCCCAGTGCTATTCAACATCTTTATCAATGACTTAGATGAGGGAATTAGGGGCATACTTATCAAATTTGCAGATGACACCAAATTGGGAGGAGTAGCTAATACCCTAGAGGACAGGATCAAAATTCAGAATGACCTGGATAGACTGGAGAGCTGGGCCAAAGCTAACAAAATGAAATTCAATACGGAGAAATGTAAAGTACTGCATTTAGGGCGGAAAAATGAAATGCATAAATATAGGATGGGAGAGACCTGGCTGAATGAGACTACGTGCGAAAGGGATCTAGGAGTCCTAGTAGACCACAAGTTGAACATGAGCCAACAGTGTGATGCGGCAGCTAAAAAGGCCAATGCAATTTTGGGCTGTATCAATAGAAGTATAGTGTCTAGATCAAGGGAAGTAATAGTGCCACTCTATTCTGCCTTGGTCAGACCTCACTTAGAATACTGTGTCCAGTTCTGGGCACCACAATTCAGAAAGGATATTGACAAATTGGAGCGTGTCCAGAGAAGGGCAACTAAAATGGTGAAAGGTCTGGAAACAATGCCTTATGAGGAGAGACTTAGGGAGCTGGGTATGTTTAGCCTGGAAAAAAGACGGTTTAGAGGCGACATGATAGCCCTGTTTAAGTATTTGAAGGGATGTCACGCTGAGGATGGAGCAGGCTTGTTTTCTGCTGCTCCAGAGACTGGAACACGGAGCAATGGGTGCAAGCTCCAGGAACAGAGATTCCACCTCAACATTAGGAGGAACTTTTTGACAGTAAGAGCTGTTCGGCAGTGGAACGCACTCCCTCGGAGCGTGGTGGGGTCTCCTTCCTTGGAGGTCTTTAAACAGAGGCTGGATGGCCATCTGTCGGGGATGCTTTGATTGTGATTTCCTGCGTGGCAGGGGGGTTGGACTGGATGGCCCTCGTGGTCTCTTCCAACTCTGCAATTCTATGATTCTATGAACTCAACTCTGAGCGTCCTCTGCAAGAATCTCTGCTCTACAGGACAGGTGTCGTATCACCCCAAACCCTCTCCACCCTATTCCACTATCCAAATACTTCCTACTTACTTTGCTAGCCTTGCATGAACACTTGAAGTCTGAATGTGTGTGTGAATGGTGTTACTATTATTTCCTGAATAAAGAGTCATTAATCGTACTGTTGAGCTTAATGTCTCCTCCTTAGTTCCGGTATACATGGGTCTACAAGATCCTGCTTCTTGCCCTCCTCCTGTATTGCCAAGTTGAGTATATTAATTCCCCAAATTAATATTGATACTTTAGAGGGTCCCAACGGACCCAAACATTTCGGGTAAAAATTGGACTAGACATGGAGCAATGGACTCAAAACTCCAGGAAAAGTGATTCCATCTAAACACTAGGAAGAACTTCCCGCCAATAAGAGCTGTTCAGAAGTGGAATCCACTGCTGCCTGGGAGTGTGGTAGAGTTTCCTTCTTTGGGGGGTTTTTAAACAGGGGCTGGACGGCCATCAGTCGGGAATGCTTTGATTGGCTATTCCTGCAAGGCATGGATGAACTGGATGGCCCTTGTGTTCTCTTCCAACTCTATGATTCTATGAATGCAAATGCCCCCCCAATATCCCTTAACAACTATTAGCAAATATGATTGACAATTCCTGCATCATGTTTAATGATATCACAAGGCACCATCCTTCAGTCTCAGGTTTGGATCCTAAAAACTCAAGTCCTGAGATGCTCCTGTCTAGGGAGCCCCCCTCTCTAATAAAGGTGTTCCACCCCATGAGCTGGAAATAGGTATGGTTGTAGGGAGGTGTCCTGAGGAGAATTTGTTAAGGAAAAAGGGGTTTGCAACCATGATTAAGGAAAAACAAAATGCCAATTCTAAATGGCTAGTTGATTCAGGAGCCTCATCTTCGATGTGTAATGATATAAATTTAATAAGTAATAGAAAATCAGCTAATGTAAATGCTGTAGTTTTGGCTGACGGGAAAGAGCTAAGTACTGTAAATCAAATGGGTACTGTGTACATTCCAGGGCTAAAAGAGGATTTTAATGATGTCTTACATGTAAAGGAGTTAGAAAATAATTTGTTATCAGTAAGCAGATTAACAGAAAGAGACTACACAGTCATCTTTGAAAAGAACATGTGTAAGATAAAACTGAATGGGGAATTGCGTGGCATAGGTTTGAAAAAGGACAAACTTTATTATTTGGAGGACAATATTGATAGCTACAGGGTTGAAGAAGCTAATAACATAGAAAATATTCCAATCCACAAAGACTGCATACACGAGCTTCACAGAAAATTCGGCCATGCGAGCTTCAAATGTTTAAAGAATTTAATCAGTATGTGTCCAGATTTAAAAGTTACTGAATGCAAAAACCACTTAGATTGCACGGTATGTCAACAGGTAAGGTCAGAGCTTTTCCAGTAGGTAAGAAAACAAAAAGAATTGCTCAAAGACCGAAGAGCCTGAAAGTTTTGAAGAATTGGAAAGTTATTCTAGTGAAGAACAGGAAAGATGGTTTGATGCACTGGATAATGAGTTTGGTTGCCTGGTAAATAAAGATGTTTTTGAAATTGTTGACAGACCCAAAGACAAGAAAGTAATTGGGTATACAAAAGGAAAGAAATGCCAGATGGAAGTATCAAATATAAAGCTAGGTTAGTGGCTAAGGGTTTTGCACAACAGCAGTATGAGAACTATGATAAGACATATTCTCCAACTGCAAAGCCAGAAAGTCTGAGAATGGTTCTAGCTGTAGCAGTAAAAAGGAATTTAGTTGTAGAACATTTTGATTTTGAGACAGCTTACTTGAATGCGGTTTTGGATGAAGAAATATTTATGGAACAGCCACAAGGTTTCGAAGAAAATGGTAGTCAGAGGGTATATAAATTAAAGAAAGCGTTGTATGGTTTGAAACAAAGTGCCAGAGCGTGGAATCTGTGCATCAATGATGAGCTAGTTAAGCTAGGTTACAAGAGGAGCATTGCAGATGCTTGTGTTTATACAAAAGGAGACATAGTATTAGTGATTTATGTAGATGATTTGTGCGTAGCAGCAAAGTCAAAACAGAAAATTGAGTCAGTAAAAAGAGAATTGTCTGAGAAGTTTGTTTTGAAGGACTTAGGTGTATTGAAGTCTTATTTAGGTATTTGCGTTGAATGGACAGAAGAAGGACATTGTTTATTAAGTCAGAGAAATAAAATTGAAAGACTGATTGAAAAGTGTGGATTACAGAATGCAAAAATAGTAAGAGCTCCAATGACAACTGGTTTTGTGTCTGAGGAAACAACTAGAGCGTTTGAGGACAAGATTCTCTTCAGAAGTATAATAGGATCTTTACAATTCATATCTTGCCACACCAGACCAGACATTTCTTATGCTGTAAATGTATTGTCTAGAAGGGTTAATGATCCAAAAATTGAAGACTGGACAGCGGTAAAACATTTATTGAGATATTTGAAAGGAACCTTAGATAGGAAATTGATTATAAGAAGTAGTAGTTCAGATCTAGATTGTTATGTAGACAGTTCATTTGCATCAGAATTAGGAGACAAGAAGTCAGTTACAGGAATGATAATTAAATATAGTGAAAGTCCAATAGTTTGGAGAAGTAGAAAACAAACTAATGTAGCGATAAGCACAACGGAAGCAGAATTCGCTGCTTTGAATGAGATAGTAAATGAGGTACAGTGGATTAAGCAATTGCTAAATGATTTAAATGAAAGTTACAAGATACCAGTGGAAATTCTGGAAGATTCACAGTTATGCATAGCGATGGCTAAAACTGAAAGTTTGAAGAACAGAACAAAATATGTTGGTGTAAGATATCAAAATGTGCGAGACATGGTTCAGAAGGGTGAAATGGAATTGAGATATATAGAAACACGATACAACATAGCAGATTTGTTCACAAAAGCATTGACAGTAGAAAAACATGAAAGGCTGACACAAATGGTTGGAATGACATTGTAAGACACATACAATATTTTATTTCGGAGGGGATTGTTAAGGAAAATGCAACATGGGACATACAGTGAAAGAAATAAAATATGTATGTGAAAGTCACAATGACTAAGCAAGAGCAATTATGGGGCTACACAGGTGAAACTACTAATGTAATCTAGAAGGCCTGAGAGCCAAGGACAGAGGTACTGAATGCAGATTGGAAACACCTGAGAATCATTAAGTGTACAAGGTGAAATGTTGAAATACATGGGTTGGTCTTAAGCATGGGTGGAACTATGTGGACCAATCAGAATGGAAGTACACACCCACTGGGTGGAAACTAACTAGTGGGTGGTGATAAACAATGGCTATAAAATTGCAATGTTTGCCAATGTATTTTTGTGTTGAGTAGAGGTGGAGTAGTTTGGAGATATTGTGGAGTAGTGTGTAGAGATTGTGATTTGTTGACCATATAGTATATTTATATAGAAGAATAAAGTAGGTTTTATATATAACTACTGAGTTGCCTGAGTGAATCCTGGAGACGTTTTGGAGACACCTGGAGAAGAGTGAGAAGGCTTGGAGAGTTTGTCAGGATCTTCAGCCTATTCTCTGAAACTCTGCTGCTTTGAAGGAAAGCATTAACCACTGATCTAAGCTGGTCGGCTCTGCTGCATAACAAGGTGGTGAGTTTGAGCCAGAGGTGAAGAGCTACAACTCCCATCATCCCTGACAGAATTTACTGCAAGGGGTATTTCCATGAGGGTCATGGAGGAGCAAGAACAAGATGTGTGGAAGGAGGAAAGTTTTGTAGCATGGAAAAGAGACATCTCTATCACAATTTTTCAAGAAGACCATCTGGAAACGCTTGACTATAACGGGTGACTGTGTCATTAATATTTGACATTTCAGAAACATGGAAAGTCAACAGCACTAAAAAAAAAAAACAATTAAGAGCTCAGCTATTTGGGCAATTTAAATGCCAAATATCAAGCAGATGCAAAACTGAGCAATTTCTGCCTGGAGGTGCTCACCTGGTAGTTTTAGTTCCATACTGATATATGAGACACTTAAAACAAGCAGTTAACCCAATTTATTCACATCTACAGAATGGGAAATGAAGGAGTGCTAACAGCATCAATAGGAGTATAGTTTCTAGGCTGAGGGAAGTAATAGTGCCACTGTATCCCGCTTTAGTCAGACCTTACCTGGAATACTGTGTCCAGTTCTGGGCACCACAATTCAAGAAGGATGTTGAGAAGCTTGAACGTGTCCAGAGAAGGGCGACCAGTAAGATGGGAGGTCTGGAAGCCATGATGCCCTATGAGGAGCGGCTTAGGGAGCTGGGCATATTTAGTATGGGGAAGGTAAGGTTAAGAAGGGACATGATAGCCATGTTTAAATATTTGAAGGGATGTCATGCTGAGGATGTAGCAAGCTTGTTTTCTGTGTCCCTAAAGACTAGGACACAGAACAATAGATTCAAAGTACAGGAAAAGAGATTCCATCTAAACATTAGGAAGAATTTCCTGATGGCAAGAGCTGTTTGGCAGTGGAAAGCACTGCCTGGAAGAGTGATGGAGTCTCCTTCTTTGGAGGTTTTTTAAACAGAGGCTGGAAGGCCATCTGTAGGGAGTGGTTTGGTTGTGTAGTCCTGCATGGCAGAGAGGGTTGGACTAGATGGCCCTTGTGGTCTCTTCCAACTCTGATTCTATGAGCTTGGGTGGTTTTCAAGGGGGACAGGACAGATTTGTATAGTCTTGTTGGTGTGAATCTGATCAATCTTGCAAGCCTCCTGGGCAGAAGAATGTTCCCTGTGCAATGATCAACCTTCCTCCCATCCTATACCTGCTTTCCATAATTTGGGGTGGGGGAGGAAGAAGGGAGGCAAGAAAGGAAGCAAAAAGAGAATATGCAGCTTTTGCAAATATCTTTGCAATTAGGGGCTCCTTAAACATATCACAGGGCCAGCAAACTCTTGGCAAATGCTCAGGAGGCGTTAACTGGGAAAAGGCATCAAATTATCACTTTGGTTCCAAGAGGTATCACAGCAATAATGAGAGAACAAGGTTTGGGTATGCATGTAATTGTTCTCTCTCTCTCTCTCTCTCTCTCTCTCTCTCTCTCTCTCTCTCTCTCTCATCCTCCCCTCCCCCTAGGGATGAACTTTACAAATTTTGTTCTCACAGGCAAGAGTGAACAATTTTACCTTGCTACGAGAAAATAATTGAAAATTGTGCATTTTTTTTTGGAAGACTTTGCAATTCAGGACCTATTCTGTGAAGAAAAAAACCAAGCAAAAGCATCCTTTGAGCAGAAAATGGTGTTTTGGTGGATTCCCTCCCCCCACCCACCACTGTATTTGGGTGGGGAAATGAAAAAGGAGTTTGAGGATTTGCCAGAAGTACTCTTGTATCTTTTGAAGTTACCCTGTGCAAACTAGGTATTTGTCCGTTTGTGGAGCAAAGCACACACAGAGAATAAGGAATTTCCACTGGTGTCACTTGTCAGGCAAGCAGGTAACAAAGAACCCCTGCTGAAATTTCCCTTTCTGCATAACCATTAAAGCTACAAGAGCCCTCTCCTGTTTTCACTTGGCAACTCTACACAGAGGAAGCAGAGTGTGGCAGGCGAATGAATCAAAAAGACACACAAACATTCTTCAAATGCTTTTGATTTGTTAAGGTCCACTGTTGCCATTTGTTTTTTTAATGTTAAAGCATCTCAAAGCGAACACTTTATCCAATAACCACAATGCTTTTGCTTAGTATACAAGGGTGCTTGGGAGTTGATGTGTCAACAACTTTGTCCTTTGAAGAAGGCCACTGCGATCACGTCAGCCTTTGCACCCTGAACCAAGTTCTGTCCTCTGCTCCAGGGTCCTGCTAACTGCACAAAATGGAGGTTTCATGCTTTCTCATAGACTCTAGTTGAGATAGCATCATATATATATATATATATATATATATATATATATATATATATATATCATGCTTAGGTATGTTGCCGTTTCCAGTGTGCTGATTGGCCGCTTAGGAAACTGACCAACCAATCAAAGCTCTGTTGGGCAGCCAATCAGCACACTGGGGGCAGGACCATGCGGAAGTTTCACTCCTTTCTAAACATGGCGGAGGCAAAGGGGGTGTGAATAGCATGAGGAGATGTGGCATGGTGTGTGTGCCTGTGGCCTGTACGGGCTGCGGGGAGGGCAGAGCAATTGTGGGGAGGGTGGCACAGGGTGCAAGGAAGGTAGCATGGGCTGCGGGGAGGGAAGCGCGAGCACAGGGAAGGTGGCATGGGGTGCGGGAAGGCTGGTGTGAGCACAGGGAGTGTGGCACAGGGCACTGGGGGGCAGCACGGGGTGCGGGGAGGGTGGCATGAGATGCGGGAAGGGTGACGTGAGCATGAGGTGGGTGGCACAGGGCACAGAGAGGGCAGCACAGGGTGTGGGGAGGGAGGAGCGAGCGCGGGGAGGGTGGCACGGGGTGGCACGGGGCATGGGAGGGAGGCGCGGGGAGGGCGGCACGGAGGAGTGGCATGTATACCATGGGAGGGCGTAGCGCATGGGGGGGAACAGTGTGTGTTACACCGGGTATAGCTAGTTGTTCATATTCATTCCATAGCCATCTTTCCATCAACTATTTTCCTTTTTATTGTGATATCTTTGCCTTCCCATTTCTGCAAAGTTAATAAATGTGCCATCCTGTAATGTCACAACACTCTTTATTTTCCTGTCATCTGCTCTGTTTTCATCAAATTCTTCCCCTAGTTTGAAAGATACCTCTGTGTTCTTGAAACTGCTCTCTGTTCTGATGGTGATGACATCCCCATTGCAACTGATGAGGACACTGGGTTTGGCAACATCAGCAATCTTCCTTGTGCCAAAGCCCACACCAAGTTCTTTCATGTAGTCATCACATTTCTCACTGGAAGCCAACTTCCAAGTTCCCAAAAAACTGTTCACACATTGTCAGATTGGCTCTCTGAAAGAAGTTCCTAAAAATTTCACAAAGCAAACACCCACTGTTGCCATTTTCTTTAATTGGCACCATTTATGCAACCCAAATTAAAACTGTTCTTGCAAATGCAAGAAATCTCACCAACCAACAAAACAAATCTTGATGTCTTGCTGGCAAGAAGAAGAGAAAAAAATGTGGTACCCTGTCCTGACACTTATAAGAATGAGACAAGAAAGAGTCTCCTTCCCTAACAGAGATCTACTATCTTTCCCATGCATCATCTCTTTGCCAAAAGGAATTCCTTAAGAAGAGGTTCCCCCATCCCAAAAATCTAAGAAGTTCTTCAAACTGGACTTTCCTTCCAGAAGGAGTACCAGCTTTGGACAATTGGAAAACCAAATGTCTCTTCCTTCAGAAAAATAGAAGGCTTTACTGTACTATCAATAGAAGTATAGTGTCCAGATCAAGGGAAGTAATAGTTCCGCTCTATTCTGCCTTGGTCAGGCCTCACCTAGAATATTGTGTCCAGTTCTGGGCACCACAATTCAAAAAGGATATTGACAAATTGGAGTGTGTCCAGAGAAGGGCAACTAAAATGGTGAAAGGTCTGGAAACGATGCCTTATGAGGAGAGACTTAGGGAGCTGGGTATGTTTAGCCTGGAAAAAAGACGGTTAAGAGGCGATATGATAGCCCTGTTTAAGTATTTGAAGGGATATCACGCTGGGGATGGAGCAGGCTTGTTTTCTGCTGCTCCAGAGACTGAAACACGGAGCAACGGATGCAAGCTCCAGGAACAGAGATTCCACCTCAACACGAGGAGGAACTTTTTGACAGTAAGAGCTGTTCGGCTGTGGAATGCACTCCCTCGGAGCGTGATGGGGTCTCCTTCCTTGGAGGTCTTTCAACAGAGGCTGGATGGCCATCTGTCAGGGATGCTTTGATCGTGATTTCCTGCGTGGCAGGGGTTTGGACTGGATGGCCCTCGTGGTCTCTTCCAACTCTGCAATTCTATGATTCTATGATAAGTGGTACAGAAATTTAAGTGCTATTGCTATTGCTATGGCCCATATTTGCAAAAATTCAGGGTATTTTACTACATGTGCAGTTTGTGGGATTCAGGATTTTCTGCGGACCTTTGTCCACAGCCACCACTACCACCATTGTCACCACCACTGCCGACACTTACTGTGACCAAAATGTTATGGCTCTGGAGGCATTTCCCAGCGGAGGGGAGAGTTTTCCTCCCTTCCCCATTGCCCGTCACTTCCTTTTCTTTTTTTAAAGCAATGGCAGCCCAAAAACAAGAGAGTGGTAGAGGAGGCAGTGCTGCTGAGCTGGGAAAGGGAGGAAAACTCTCCCTTCAGCTGGGGAATGCCTCCAAAGCCTAAAATTGGTCACAGTCAGTGGCAGTGGTGTTTGCTGAAACTCCACAGTGACAGTGAAGACATGTCCCTGAGGAGTATAATGATGCACAAGGCATTGGGTGCAATGCAAAAGAACGTAGGGGCATGCGTTCGGAGTTTTTGCCCCATATGTAGACAGGCCCAAAATGTGAGTCTGAAATATGCGTGCTTATTCATTAAAAATTTATGAATGAAATAACCCACTAACTAATGGAAAGAAAGACGGCTAATTAAAAACCTTCAATTGGCTTATATAGACCTAGTTATCATGGCATTTAAGGGTGTTAGGAGAAAGGCAATTAATTTGTTAATCAATGGACATGTTAATACGATTTGATGCTCATCTGGGCCCTCTTCCCACAGTCCTCAGACGTTTGCAAGGGGGGCACCTGACTATAAGAATTTCTGGCAATTTTTGCTCCCAAACCATGCAGACACCCCCCCCAATGCATATCAAAACATATGAAAATACCACCACCCTACAAGTACCTCTGGAACCCCATACTCCCCCCCCCGATATCTCTATCTTCCTCTGCAGTCCCTCTCAGAATGTCACCGTTTTGAAAGGGACTGTGGAAGAAAACACCACAGAAGGTATTTGGGTTTGGCAGGTTGGAGGGGGATTGGTCCCTGACCCCAACACAGTTGCCCACCCCACCATAGGGAAAACTAGGCACACGTCAGACACCAAGAGGACTCCAGGCCTCACACTGGCTTCTCTTCTTTGACCAGCCCCATTTCTCAGGAAAATGGATCTTATGAGCCCAGAGAGGCATGTTAGCGAATCGTCTCCCAAATGGCTGCCATTTTGTGTCAATCACCGAGGAACCCCATCCCATTGTCTCAGACTGAAATGTGTGCTTGCTGTAGGACAGCAGAGGTAAGCCGGCTCCCTGTCATGGCTATGCCAACTCTTTCAAAAGCTGCTTATCGTTAGGAGTGCTCTTTGATAAAGCCGTGTAAGCTCTACCCCGGGGGGGACCTTTTCAAACAGAAGCCCTGGTTAGCGTTCATAACACATCTCACCATATTGCCTTTCTGTCATAGAACTCAATTCACCAGTGCCACTTCTGAGGCTGGAGTGATTAACAAGGAAGAATATCAAAGGTCCTCGCGCAGCTTCTTAGATACTTAATGATGCATCGGGTGTCCCAGCCCAACTCTGCCAGGTAGACTCCCAGGGCAGCCTTCTCTTTCCTTCAACTTCTGAGCGGGAACAAGCAGAAAACCAAGTGAATTCGTGCTGAACAAGGCTGCTCAGTTTGCAGTGCTGTCAAAAGGCTGATTCCAAGGCAGCACAACATTTGTTCACTTTGCTTTGGGTTTTGTCCTGCATGCAGACAGAACATAAGGCAGGAGGGGAAGGCAGAGTTCGAGGCCCAAAGGACTCCCAGAGACCAGTACGCTTCAGGAAGAACTTTGGATCCTGACCTTGGTGCACAACGAGTGAGGTCGAGAGGATGCAGAATCAGGGGTGCAGAAAATAAGGTCACTGTTCCCCAAATAAGAGAGCCAATGTGGTGCAGTGGCTTTAGGACAGTATCAGACGTGCCAAAAATCACAGGCTTACAACACCGCAGTAGAGCAAATGGGTCCCACTTTTGCATGACGTTGTCATTTTCGCATTGTTACAGCATGCTCCAGCCATGAAAAGGCCATTTCTTCAAATTCATGAGACAAGCCATGAACAGACCTTCAATATTGCTTTTTTCATGGTATTAATGGTGTATGAAACCACGTCCCATTGTAATCGCAAGATTACAGTGTGAATCCTCTCCATTGACGCCCCCTTGTCGTGGGAGAGAGGCTTGCGTACCCTAATGATGTTTTGAGCTATGCTGGCGGTGGCATAATAGCCACTGGTAGGGTCTCCCATGCCAGGCAGGTCAAAACCGAGGGGTCTGACAAAGAGCGTCAAAGGGCAGGATGGGCTCTCTAGCCTTGTGGCAACCGTCCTAGGAGAAGGAAAACTCCAATCCCAAACCCGGGCAGATGGTGCTCGTCCAACCCTGTAAGGTCAACCATCTAAGAGAAGGAAACTCTAATCAAACCTACGGCCCGAGGACCTCGCTGCCACGTCCATGCTTGCAAGGCCACGGCAGATGAATCTCTGGTTTAAAGGGTGAGGCCAGTTCTGTGCACGCTGCGCTCCACCAGAAAAATCCATTGCACAGGCTCGAAGGACAAATCCATTTCCAAAAAAGCCCTGTAGCGACTGGCGAGGGACGAAACCGGCAGGTGTAAAGATGCACTGGAAGCCGCAGCCCCAACCCTGCATGCAGGCGGTTCAGGACATTGGTCGCTCGAGGCTGACCCGGGAGATGACAGTCTTGTTCGGCAGCATCCTGAACGACCAAGCAGCCTTTTTTAAGGAGAGCACTGCTTGCTCCATATGGAGAGGGGCCTAGAAAAGGTGGCCTAACGAAAGCTCATCCCCAACTACCTGGTTGGCTAGCCGCGGCCAACAGGAATCTTCTGATGCGGTCAAACCAAGGCAAAGAAACAAAGGCACACACCGGCCTCCAAAGGTGTAAATAAACTGACACTTGCATGCTGGAACATCAGAACCATGCAAGACTCTAAAGATAGTGGATGGCCTGAGCGTCGTTCTGCCCTAATAGCCCTTGAACTATCCCGGCTTAATATTGACATCGCTGCTCTTAGTGAAGTTCGCTTCCATGAGGAAGGCAGCCTTAAAGAACATGGCGCCGGCTACACACTTTACTGGTCTGGCAAACCCAAAACCGAAAAACATCTTTCAGGAGTAGGCTTCATGATTAAAAACTCCATTGCCTCCAAACTCGAAACTTTGCCAACAGGACACTCTGATCGCATTATTTCCTTACACCTCCCACATGTTGTTCTCTTTAGTATATATGCCCCAACTATGCAAGCCGACCCTGTAGAGAAAGACAAATTCTACACAGACCTATGCCAACTCATACAAAAAGTCCCTGTAGAAGATAAAATTATTATACTTGGTGACTTCAATGCCAGAGTAGGAAAGAACTCCGAAGCCTGGAAAGGTGTCTTAGGCAAGCATGGTGTTGGAAATTGCAATGATAACGGACGCCTCCTGCTAGAGTTCTGTGCAGAACAACAGCTGACTATTACAAACACAATCTTTCAGCAAAAAGATAGCTTGAAGACAACCTGGATGCATCCCCGATCCAAACATTGGCACCTCATTGACTATGTTCTAGTCCGTCAGAGAGACATTCGTGTTGTCCGTCATACCCGAGTGATGCCCAGTGCAGAATGCCAAACAGATCATCGCCTCGTCAGATGTAAACTAAATCTTCATCTTAAGTTCAAACCTAAGAGGGGTGGCATCTTAAAGAAGAGGCTCCAAGTCAACAATCTTCAACAAGCTACCATGAGAGACAACTTCCAGGCAAACCTACAAACGAAACTTGAAGACCATCCTACAGATCCTTCTCCTACAGTGCTTTGGCAACATATCAAAAACAGTATCCTCCAGTCTGCAGAAGAATCCCTCGGTTTCTCCCACAAGAAAAATCAAGACTGGTTTGATGAAAACTACCAAGAGATCCAGGAGCTGCTGGCAAGGAAGAGAGCTGCTCACCAGGCATACCTCGCCCAGCCAACCTGTCATGTAAGAAAAGCAGCTTTCCGCCTCACATGTAGCAAACTACAACAAAAACTCCGAGACATGCAGAACAAGTGGTGGATCAATTTAGCAGAAAAGACACAACGCTGTGCAGATCAGGGTGATCATAGAGGATTTTATGAAGCTCTTAAAGCAGTGTTTGGACCTACTTATCAGGTCCAAAGCTCCTTATACAGTACAGATGGTCAAACATTAATTACTGATAAAGCCTCCATCTTGAATCGTTGGGCTGAACATTTTCAAAGTCTCTTTAGCACCAACCGAGTAGTCCAAGGCTCAGCTATCCAACATATGATACAAAAACCAATGAGAAATGAATTGGACATAGCTCCCACTTTGGAAGAGACCCCTATGGCCATACAGCAGATGAAAAACGGCAAGGCAGCTGGGATTGATGGAATCCCACCTGAAGTTTGGAAACACGGAGGTCATGCACTCCACGAAAAATTCCACGAATTCCTTGTGAATTGCTGGGAAAAAGGGGAACTGCCATCAGACCTCCGAGATGCAGTCATCATCACCCTGTACAAGAAAAAAGGAGCAAAATCCGACTGCTCAAACTATCGAGGCATAACACTGCTCTCTATTGCTGGAAAAATCCTTGCAAGGATACTCCTGAACAGATTAGTTCCTGCTATTGCAGAAGAACTTCTCCCTGAAAGCCAATGTGGCTTCAGAGCCAATAGGAGTACTACAGACATGGTATTTGCCCTTAGGCAACTGCAAGAAAAATGTAGGGAGCAGAACAAGGGTCTCTATGTAACATTTGTCGACCTCACCAAAGCCTTTGACACTGTAAGTAGAAAAGGTCTGTGGCAGATCCTGGAAAAACTAGGATGTCCCCCCAAATTCCTTAAAATGATTATCTTGCTACACGAGGGCCAGCGTGGTCAAGTCAGATATGGCGATGCTCTTTCAGAGCCCTTTCTAATAACTAATGGAGTGAAGCAAGGTTGTGTTCTTGCACCAACTTTATTTACAATCTTCTTTAGCACGATGCTCCAAAGGGCTATGGCAGAGCTTGAAGAAGATGACGGCATCTATATACGCTACCGTACTGATGGTAGCTTGTTTAACTTAAGCCGTCTGAGGGCTCACACTAAGACTCTAAACTCTCTAGTCCGTGAGCTGCTCTTCGCTGATGATGCTGCCCTTGTTGCCCACACAGAAGCAGCTCTGCAGCGCCTAACATCCTGCTTTGCAACAGCTGCAGAGCTGTTTGGGCTGGAAGTCAACCTGAAGAAAACAGATGTTCTTTACCAGCCTGCACCACAGGACGAACACCACCATCCCCACATTGCCGTCGGCAAATCAGTGCTCAAGTCCGTTCAGCAGTTCACCTACCTGGGAAGCATCATTTCCTCAGATGCCAAGATTGACAAAGAGATCGATCACAGATTAGCAAAGGCATATAGTGCATTTGGAAGACTTCACAAAAGAGTCTGGAGCAATAAACACCTGAGGCAAAGCACAAAAATCAGTGTGTATAGAGCCATCGTACTGTCTATCCTCCTTTATGGATCTGAAACATGGGTCACCTATCGCCACCACCTACGACTCCTCGAGCGCTTTCATCAGCGCTGTCTACGCACAATCCTAAATATACACTGGACTGACTATGTGACGAATGTTGCTGTCCTTGAACAAGCAGGGATCACCAGCATTGAGGCCATGATATTGAGAACACAGCTGCGCTGGGCAGGGCACGTTTCTAGGATGGAGGACCATCGCCTCCCAAAAATACTACTCTACGGTGAACTCGCCACGGGTCAGCGTAAGAGGGGCGCTCCAAAAAAGCGATACAAAGACTCCCTGAAACAACATCTCAGGCTTGGCCAAATTGATCACCAACAGTGGTCCGCCCTGGCCTCACATCGGGAGGCATGGAGACGCAATATCCACAATGCTGCAGCCTTATTTGAGAACTCACGACGAACAAGTCTTGAACAGAAACGACAACGCAGAAAGAATCACAACCCAAAAACATCACCCAAGGGTTCCTTCTGCTGCGCTTTTTGCAACCGGACTTGTTTATCTCGGATTGGCCTTTTTAGTCATCAGCGCGCTTGCAGAAGGCGCGGGATGAGTCCTTCCTGAATCTTCGTTTGCGAAGAAAAGCCAGAGAGAGAAGAGAACAGTGTGAATGGGCAGTCTGCAGTGAGAAAACCTCGGAGCGTGGTGGGGTCTCCTTCCTTGGAGGTCTTTAAGCAGAGGCTGGATGGCCATCTGTCGGGGATGTTTTGATCAAGTTTTCCTGCATGGCAGGGGGTTGGACTGGATGGCCCTCGTGGTCTCTTCCAACTCTGCAATTCTATGATTCTATGATTCTATGAAACCTCTGGGTGAGAACGTTAAAACTAAGCCCAGGCCATTCTTTTTATGAACTGTCCCATTAAGTTGGCACATTTTTAGGTTTGTTTCAGTGCTTGTGTGTTTGTTTACTTTGTTAATTAAGGTGTTTCTGGAGTTTTAAGCACGCTTGTGTCTTCTCACAAGAACTGCAAAAATCTTGCCCATGCCAAGTCACAGAAGTAAACTCGCATTCTTAAAGCACTAGTGGTCATCGAGTGATAATTCTATGGTGGTTCTTTCCCACAATTACAGCAATGTGCACTAGTAAGTGAAATAATGCCATGATGTTTCCGCTATCCTCATTCATGGAATTACAGCGTTATTAGACTCTTGTCTGATAATGTCCTGAGTGCTGGACTACAACTCTAGAGACCACGATTCAAATCCCCACTCGGCCATGAAGACTCACTGGGTGGCTTTGGGCAGGTCATATTCTCTCAGCCACAGAGGAAGACAAAGTTAAGCCCCTGCAGAATAAATCTTGCCAAGAAAACCCAGGGATAGGCTCACCTTAGGGTTGCCACAAGTCAGAAATGACTGGAATGCACACAACAACAACTTCCAAATAACAATTCAGCCCCCATGGTGAAAGTCCACTGGCCTTTGCCACAACTCTAGAATGGATTATGGAACCTGGAGGGGTTTCCATGATTTCTCCCAAGCCAGCAACCAAGACACTTGACTTCCTGAACCAGAGAGACCCCTGGGTATCCTTGGGGGAGGAATACACCCACGCTGAAGCAAAGCTCTTTGCCTCTCTCTTCAAGAATTGTTGGTGACAAGGGTGTTCATTGTTGCTGCTGCTGCTGCTGTTTGCCTTCTGTTTATCACCCTCACAGCCTAGAATCATAGAGTTGGAAGAGACCCCAAGGGCCATCCAGTCCAACTCCAACCTGCCCTGCAGGAAGACACAATCAAACCATTCCCGACAGAGGCCATCCAGCCTCTGTTTAAACCTCCTGCACCCCCCATCTTCCGTGTCGTTTTCCGGTGTCTTCTTTTGCAAGAAAGAGATTCTAGCTCATTGGATTAGAGGTAAGTATTCCCAGGGTGTTAGCTCCTTCCTGTCGGGACGTTCTTCCTAATGTTTAGCTGGGGGCCGTTTACACGGCAAAATAAATCCTCTAAGAATTCGCAAAGAGTCCTATTAGTTCCCACATCTTTTGGATCAAAGTCGCCATATTCAGAAGGAAGGGGGCAAAAAAAAACCCCATAAGCCCCGCAGTATCAGCTTTCGCTATTTTCCCCATCTTTTTTGAAAAGTAGCACAAGTTAGCGCACTATCGATTGTGTGAACTACCATTTTGCATACGGCCATGGAAACCATCAGCAGTCTTCGCAAAACAGCCAGAGCAGAGCTGAGCCATGATTGGTTGGACAAGGATGGGATGGACTTGCAAGGGATGAACCTCAAATGAAAAGATCCAGCCTGCCGGCTTGTTTTCCACTTAGCAATAATTACAGTTCGTGTGTGTGTGTGTGAGAGAGAGAGAGAGAGAGAGAAGCAGTGTGCTCAGCTGACAGGGAGAAGTGAATTAGCCTGCTTTCCTTGCCTCCTTTGTCATTATTCCTCTCCGCCCTCCCGGGTCTCCCTTCTTTTTTGGTTGCTTTATCTCATTTTCTCGCTCAGACGAAGCTACGGTCTTTCCCCCTCACACTGCCCCCTCCTTGCTTCCTCCCCACCTCCTGCCTGGCTTTAATGACAGTGATCTGGAGGCCATGCCCCCCCTCCTTTGTCTGTGCAAACTGGAAAAACAAAAACACACCAGGCCAACCAGTTTAGCAATAAATCATGTGAACTATGCAACGGTAAGCCGGAATTTCACGGAATTTATTCTGCCGTGTAACTGACCTCCTGGAATCTCTTTTAGAATCATAGAATCACACAGTTGGAAGAGACCACAAAGGTTATCCAGTGCAACCCCCCTGCCTTGCAGGAAAACACAGGATTAGCTTCAATAAAGTAAGACAAATCGGCAGTATGGAAATTACTGAAATAAAACCTTTACTAAGTAGATTTTCCTTGGGCTTTTTTGGGCTGTGAGGCTGTGTTCTGGAAGAGTTTATTCCTGACGTTTCACCTGCATCTTCCAGAACATGGCTTCACAGCCCAAAAAAAAGCCCAAGGAAAATCTATAGATGCCAGCTGTGAAAGCCTTCAACTTCACATCTTTACTAAGTACATTGAAAGGTACATTAAGAGCATATAGACAAAGATTGCCTAAGCTCAAGCTAACAAAAGGAAAGTTTCAAGTAAAGGAGGAGCTCAGCAGAGCTGGCAATGAGGAGAGAGGCGGAAGAATGAAAGAGGAAGGGAGGGAGAAGACCATTATGTGGCCACAGGCACACCAGGAAGGCTTTCGGGTCACATGGTCTGGTTGCTTAGACTCATGGACACATTGATGCCCATGTATTATAATTGGTGAATGAGCAAATGGGAAACGGTTTAGGACTTTATCAGACCACCCTCTTGAAACGTTCTTTTACTAGCATATTATGTGACATTTTTATGTCAGCAAAAGAACCCCCTTTACCAGACCTCCCTATAGTAGTGTTAAGAAAGGCAGCCCCAGCAGTAACGGAGCAGGAAGGGAGCTCCATTTACTTCAGGGTTCCAAATCTCACCAATAAAAGACACGAGCAAGGCAAATTAAAAACTAAAGCAAGACAAAGACAGAAAAAATACACACAGGCAAAGAAACACATGTTAAAACTCCCAAGTAAACCAGAGGAGGGGATTAATAAAAAGAGCATCCCCTACTTGGCTGTCACAATCTCACCTGGGAGTGTTGTGCCACTAACGCTGCATTCCCGTGAGAACAATGGCACGAAGTTTCAAACGCCAGCAATGCCAGCAACAAAGCACCATGGGAGATCAATTGACAGCTTGACCCATCAATAAAAAAGAACAGGTTTTGGATATGACATGATCGTGAAATGACGATGGAATTTACGTGCCCTTTCAGATTCATTAGGCATCATCGAATCATAGAATTGTAGAGTTGGAAGAGACCCCAAGGGCCATCCAGTCCAACCCCATTCTGCCATGCAAGAAAAAATAATCAAAACCCTCCTGACGGATGGCCATCCAGCCTCTGTTTAAAGACCTCCAAGGAAGGAGACCCCACCACGCTCCGAGGGAGTGCGTTCCACTGCCGAACAGCTCTTACTGTCAAAAAGTTCCTCCTAATGTTGAGGTGGGATCTCTGTTCCTGGAGCTTTCATCCATTGCTCTGTGTTCCAGTCTCTGGAGCAGCAGAAAACAAGCTTGCTCCATCCTCAGCATGACACCCCTTCAAATACTTAAACAGGGCTATCATATTGTCCCTTAACCACCTTTTCCCCAGGCTAAACATACCCAGCTCCCTAAGTCTCTCCTCATAAGGTATCGTTTCCAGATCTTTCACCATTTTAGTTGTCCTCCTCTAGACATGCTCCAATTTGTCAATATCCTTTTTGAATTGTGGTGCCCAGAACTGGACACAGTATTCTAAGTGAGGTCTGACCAAGGCAGAATAGAGCGGCACTATTACTTCCCTTGATCTGGACACAATACTTCTATTGATGCAGCCCAAAATCGCATTGGCCTTTTTAGCTGCCGCATCACACTGTTGACTCATGTTCAACTTGTGGTCTACTAGGACTCCTAGATCCCTTTCGCACATAGTCTCGTTCAGCCAGGTCTCCCCCTTCCTATATCTATGCATTTCGTTTTCCCGCCCCAAGTGCAGTACCTTATATTTCTCCATATTGAATTTCACTTTGTTAGCTTTGGCCCAGCTCTCCAGTATATCTAGGTCATTTTGAATTTTGATCCTGTCCTCTGGGGTATTAGCTACTCCTCCTAATTTGGTGTCATCTGCAAATCTGATAAGTATGCCCCTAATTCCCTCATCCAAGTCATTGATAAAGATGTTGAATAGCACTGGGCCCAGGACAGAACCCTGTGGCACCCCACTGGTCACATCTTTCCAAGACGAAGAGGAGCCACTGCTGAGCACACTTTGGGTTCAGCCGGTCAACCAATTACAAATCCATTGAACAGTTAACTTAGCCCACATTTTACAAGCTTGTTTGCAAGAATGTCATGGGGAACCTTGTCAAAGGCCTTACTGAAATCGTTATGACTGCATCTTTATGACATCATATTTGCCTGGTTTGATAAAGTCCCTAGAGACAGTATGCATAGGATAGAGGCATGCAAGAAACAGTTACAGGTCCCCCCCTCATACGTATGGGATTGGTGCCTGCAGTTTCAATTATCTGTCATCAAAAACATATGAGCTCTTCAGGCATTTCCTAGTTCCCCAGCACAATTCTAGGTAACCTCTGCTGGAAGTTACCATAGAGTTGTGCTGGAGCTGCCTAGAGAGGTGGCCTCTCTAGGCATTTCCTAGGTCCTCCACCACAATTATATGGGGCTTGGTATTACCCATGCTTTTAAGTATTCACAGTAATCTAGCAAAGTATTCCCTGTAAAGACAGCAAGCAACCTGTATATTGCCTAAAGCTCTCCTATGCCATAATAGTAAATGGGAGAAGGGAGTGTAAAGCGAATGCCTGCTTCAGAAGTATTTTCCAAAACAAATAAACTTTAGGAAGAACTCTCTGATGGCAAGGACTGTTAACAGTGGAATGGATTGCCTTTGCTAGTGGTGGTATCTCTTTCATGGGAGGTTTTTAAACAGAATTTGGAAGATTCTTGGCCTGGCAGGGGGTGGACTAGACGGTCTTTGGGTCCCTTCCAACTCTTTGATCCTTCATAGACATGGTACCAGTGACCCTTTCCCTCCTGCTACCACAACCAATGGTTGCATAGTTACACTTGTGCAGAGCACCAACAGCTACTGGCTAACAACCACAACCACAGTCACAATCACTACCACAATAACAGGAAGGCATCAAAGCCTGCGAAAGAATTGAAGGAGCAGATGGTCTAGAAGAATATCTGTTGAGCTTGAACTATCTCAGATACAAATCTTTCTTGAAGGGCTCTTAGGCATGGCTAACTTAAATCTCCAGCTCTGTTTAAAACACACACAGATGCTCATTGGCTGAGATCCCACATTGAGAAATTGGAAGCATGACTTCATGCTCACAGAGTTGTGTGCAAGTTGCACGCCACCTTGTTAGTGAATTGCAACTGAGTGCACAACTAGATATATTTGCACATCTGCCTGCACCATGTGCCTAATGTGAAATGCGCACCCATGCACAACAGAGATGTGCATCCACACACATCTGTTTACAGCACAAATGTGGATCCATGGATGATGGAGCACCACATGAGCAATCCCGTTTCTGCAGCCTTGAACTGAAGTCAGACGTTCAGCATCAAACTAATATGTCCAACCATCCCCACAGGGGAACACATGCATGTGTAAGACACCAACAGGATTATGATCTTTCACTTCGAAATGTGCAGTACTCTACAATCAGATGTCGATTTTGCTGTAGCCTTCCTCCCCTTGCTTCCCTCTCCCCTTTTATATTTGCAACCGATGGAAAAACTGAGACTCATGGGACGACTCATACCAACATTACATATGTACATCTTAATTGCTGACCCTCTTTTATTGCCTGGACAAAGAAAGCATCTTTCAAACACCACTCTATTCCTCTGCATCCTAGGAAGGTGCAAATTTGTTTCACAGATGTGTGCAGGCAGAAGAAAACCAACTGCTCAACAGCAGAGAGAAAGCACAAATGTCTAATTCACACATAAACATGCACACATAAAAGCACAGTAAAAAATGATCAAACACAGCGGTAGATTGGATCAGGAAGGGATGGGTGGAAGGAACCTGAACGCCTCACCTGGCGGATGCCCAGATGGTACGTGAGAATGCGGTCGACAGCGTCCGGGTTCATCTGGGTCCATTCCAGGCTGTAGGCATAGACCCGGGCTCTGTTCTGCCACAACGGATTGTAGGTGTCGTAGTAGAATTCTGGAGCATATGCTTTGCCTGCAGGAAAGAAATCGGATGTAGAAGTGTGAGCGAAGAGGGAACTAAAAAAGAAAAGGAAATGAGAAACAACTTTTGCACATTCTGTTTCCTACTGCTACTGTTCTCTCCCACTGCTCTCCTTTTCATTTCTTCCTGCTTTGAACAGGGATAGATCTGACTATTTTCACCAGGCACAGAAGCAAAAATAATCTCCGTACATTTCTTCCCACTTTTCTCTGCAGTATTGCCCCCGTGAGAGCTAGCATGGTATAGTGCTGTTAGCATTGGACTACAACTCTTGAAACCAGGGTTCTGATCCCCATTTGGCCATGGAAACCCACTGGGAGACCTTGAGCAGGTCACACTCTCTCAGCCTCAGAAGAGGGCAAAGGCAAACCCCCATACACCAAAAACATACTCCCTATATTCAATCATCTAGAGCAGTCCACATGTGTCTCCATTGGCATCTTCTTCCCACCCCAGGTCAACTTTTTTTCCAAAATAAATACTCCAAAATGCCCCCAAATTGCCACATTTTGGGGGCACTCCTAGGACATTTTAGGCCCAGGAGAGGGTCTAAATTTATTAAGACTGGAAGTGAATAGGAAGTAAGGTCCCAGGCACTTTCTGTTGTAAAAGTAGGGCCTTCAAATGGCTTGGAGAGGGCAAAACCATTGCAAAAATACTCCGGTACCTCCTAGAGGGCATTTAGGGGTATATGGGCGGTAAAGACTGAATTAATTTTGTCAGGATTTTTCCTGGGTGTGTGTGCATCCCTCCAAGATCTCAGGGTGGGGGGACTAATATGCCTGCCCACCCTCTGAATCTTGCCCACCCCTGGTCTAAATGTAATTTCCCCAGAATTGCATCTGTTTTTTTTTTTTTTCTGTACAAAACATGGTTTCTGCATGGAAAATGTGTTCTCTGCAGAGGGAAAGGACGTGTACAGTGGGCTCTCAGTATCCACTGGGGTTTGGTTCCAGGACTGGCCCGCGCCACCCGTGGATACCAAAATCCATGAACACTCAGGGCTCATTATATGCAATGGTGTAGTAAAATGGCATCCCTTATATTGAATGGCAAAATTAAGGTTTGCTTTTTGAAATCATTTTTTTAAAATATTTTCAAACGTTGGTTGGTTGATTCCGTGGATGCTGAACCCGAGTATACGGAGGGCCAATTGTATTTTCACAGAATAATCTCTGACCACACTTTAGGATGTCACAATACTGGGGGAATCCTCTCCATTGACGAAACAACATCTCAGGCTCGGCCAAATTGATCACCAACAGTGGTCCGCCCTGGCCTCACATCGGGAGGCATGGAGACGCACTATCCACCATGCCGCAGCCTTATTTGAGAACTCACGCCGAACAAGTCTTGAAGAAAAACGGCAACGCAGAAAGAATCACAATCTGGAAACATCACCCAAGGAGACCTTCTGCTGTGCTTTCTGCAACCGGACTTGTCTATCTCGGATTGGCCTTTTTAGTCATCAGCATGCTTGCAGAAAGCGTGGGATGAGTCCTTCCTGAATCTTCATTTGCGAAGAAAAGCCAGAGAGAGACTGGGGGAATATTGTGTAAAATCTCACTGCTTTCTTATTCTTCTCAGTGGAGGTGGAGTTTCCCAAGGACTAGGAAACCACCTTTTGACCAGGAAATTAATAAAGGAGAATATTCTTTCTACTTCTAATCCAGCACAATATTGACATGTATCACTTGAAGCAGGACACTAAAGTAGGAATGTAAAAATTATGTTCTCATCCCTAGTAAGAAAGGGAATCATGACCACCACCACGACCACCATCACTTTGATTGTCACCTACCCTGATAGCCCCCATCTTGGTATATCAAGGGACCCTGGTGGCGCAGTTTGATCCTGCAGGGCTCCAGGTTGACTCAGCCTTTCATCCTTCCATAGGTCAGTAAAATGAGTACCCGGCTTGTTGGGGGCAATTGGCTAACATGTTGCAAACCGCTTAGGGAGTGCTCTAGCACTGATAAGCAGTATAGAAATAGACGTGCTATTGCTATATTGCTATTGCTGTATCACATAATTGGCAATATCTAATAATTTTGCTTACTGTGACCTTCCATGTGGTTAGCAAGTAAACCAGGGATGCCCAGATACCAAGGTTGGAGTCACGTATGAGCAAAGGAGGAGTCTTGTGGAAATTCTCCAAACAAATACTCAGGTCAGAGTTAACACCTGGAGCCCCCCCCCCCTCTCTCGCTGGCTTTTCTTCACAAACAAAGATTCAGGAAGGACACATCCCGCGCTTTCTGCAAGTGCGCTGACTAAAAAGTCCAATCCGAGATAGACAAGTCCGGTTGCAGAAAGCACAGCAGAAGGTCTCCTTGGGGGATGTTTCCGGGTTGTGATTTTTTCTGCGTTGTCATTTCTCTTCAAGACTTGTTCGGCGTGAGTTCTCAAATAAGGCTGCAGCATTGTGGATAGTGCGTCTCCATGCCTCCTGATGTGAGGCCAGGGAGGACCACTGTTGGTGATCAATTTGGCCGAGCCTGAGATGTTGTTTCAGGGAGTCCTTCTATCGCTTTTTTGGAGCACCCATCTTATGCTGACCAGTGGCGAGTTCACAGTAGAGTACTGTTTTGGGGAGGCGATGGACACCTCGAGGTAAGTCACTCACTAATCCACTCAATGATAGCAGAGTGCTTGATACTTGCAAAGCAGGTTTTTCCTCTTCCCTTCCCCTCTAATAATAGACCTTGCCTACTCCTATTCAGTTCTAAATACATCACCCATTAATGATTGTTAACTCTTTTGGAGCACCCTGTGTCTAGTCCTGGGAACATCTGAGAAACATTGTATTCCACTCAAGATCCCATCCCTTCAGGGGAATTATCACACCTAAATATCACCGTAAACACCACAAAGTGGGCACAGTTCCACTTCCTCTCAACCTCATATCAGAGTGTGTAGCCATCCCATCTTCCGGACCTCCCTTGTTGTTGGATCACTTCATGATCTCAGCTCTGCAGAATTGGTACAGTACAACCCCACAAACACCTTACTCTATTTCTCTATAAGTTCTTCCTAATGTTTAGATGGAATCTTTTTTCCTCTAGTTTGAACCCATTGCTCTGTGTCCTAGTCTCTGGAGCAGCAGAAAATAAGCTTGCCCCTTCCTCAGGATGACATCCCTTCAAATATTTAAACATGGCTTTCATTTCTCCTCTCAACCTTCTCTTCTCCATACTAAAGATGTCGAGCCCCCTAAGCCACTCCTCATAGGGCATAATGGTGTCCAGACCTCCCACCATCCTGGCTGCCCTCCTCTGGACACATTCCAGCTTGTCCATATCCTTCCTGAATTGCAGTGCCCAGAAGTGGACACAGGATTCCAGGTGAGGTCTGAACAAGGCAGAATAGAGTGGCAGTATTACTTCCCTTGATCTAGACACTATACTCCTACTAATGCAGCCTAGAATCGCATTGGCTTTTTTAACTGCTGCATCACACTGCTGACTCATGTTCAACTTGTGGTCTACTAAGATTCCTAGATCCCTTTCGCATGTACTGCCATCAAGCCAGGTGTCAATATCTGTGCTTTTCATTTTTACTGCCCAAGTGTAGTATCCTACATTTCTCCCCGTTGAAATTAATTTTGTTAGTTTTGACCCAGCTTTCTAATATGTTTAGGTCATTTTAAATTCTGATCCTGTCCTCTGGGGTATTTGCTACCCCTCCTAATTTGGTGTCATCTGCAAACTTGATAAGCATACCTTCTATTACCTCATCCAACTCATTGGTAAAGATGTTGAATAGCACTGGGCCCAAGACAGATCCCTGTGGCACCCCACTGGTCACTTCTCTCCATGGACAATATATCACAGAATCATAGATTTGGAAGAGACCATGAAGGCCATCCAGTCCAACCCCATTCTGCCATGCAGGGATACACCAGCAATCATTCCTGACAGATGACCATCCAGCTTCTGTTTAAAAACCTCTGAAGAAGGAGACTCCAACACATTCCCAGGCTGCAGAGAATTCCACTGTCAGGAAGTTCTTCCTAACAATGTTTAGGTGGAATCTCTTTTCCTGTAGTTTGAACCCATTGCTCCATGTCCTAGTCTCTGGAGCAGCAGAAAACAAGCTTGCTCTGTCCTCAGTATGACATCCCTCCCACTATTTAAACATGGTTATCATGTCCCCTCTCAACCTTCTCTTCTCCAGGCTAAACATGCCCAGCTCCCTAAGGTGCCCCTCATAGGGCATAATGGCTTCCAGACCACCCACCATTTTGGTCACCTATTCAGTAGCACTTCAACTGCTAGGACTAGACTAGGAGAAAGTGGTTTGCCTGCAATCACCAAGTGAGTCTCTCACAGAGAAAATGAGACTGAAGCAGCTTTGAGCTCCATCCTGCCAATATCCTGATTCACCAGCTCTTACAAGGAACTAATTGTTACGCAGCTCATTTGCCACCATTTAAGCGCATAACTGTAAACCTCTTCTCTACAGACTGGAAATTTTAACACACACACACACACACACACACATCTCCAGGCATTCCCAATATTTAATAGATATTTTGTGTGTTTGTTTAACACTCTCTGCATGTGCAATAAATAGAAAAGGAGAAGGAGAGAGCAAGAGAGCGCAATTACCCTGACAGGGTGCAATGGAAGAAATGAACTGAGTACGACAGTCTAGCAGATGGTGGGAAACTATTACCTTCCCCTGATGGAGAAGGAGCTTCGAGTCTCTAAGCCTCGTTTGTTCCCATAATTACCAATTTGGAGAAGAAATTCAAGGCGGAGAAATAAGACTCAACTATTTACATTTTTTGATTCTTAAAAGATGCAAGGAAAAAACAAGATTTGCATAAAGACAGGCGAAGGCAGATACGCTTGACAGAAAATATTCCATGTTGATTTGCAGGGGCTTTTTGTTCTGTAGTGCATACTGCTGAATCCTCAGGCAGAAAAGATTGTTGGGAACATTCTTGGGTGCATAGTATACCCATGTGCATCTTCACCGAAACTATTGGTTCTCCTATTGCAGAATCATAGAGCTGGAAGGGACTCCAAGAGTCATCTAGTCTAACCCCTTATCATTCAGAAATACACAGCTAAAACATTCTCACAAGATGCCCATCCAACCCATGTGTCATGCCCCATGAGCCTGATGAGGCCATAGAGTCAGAGGATGAGGAGGACATAGCAGGAAACGGCCCTAAGGACCTTGCCACAGGTTTATCTACACCTGTGCCAACAGGGAGCCCTGCCAACCTAGAGACTCGAGCAGAGGAAGAGCCGGTCCGAGTGGGTAGGCATCACTCCAAGCAGAGAGTCCTGCCAATTCAGATAAGACTGAAGAAGAAGAGAGGGACTTATCTCCGCCATCATATACCCAGCAGCGAGCCCAAAAGGAAGCTCAAAGGAAGTCTCTGAGACTTTATGAGAAGAACTTGCTCATTAAGAAACACCTGGCAAAGCCTTAAGTGCTTTATATATGCTAGGAGAGGCAATGGAGGCTTTGTCAGAGATCAACTGATCTTCCTGGAGGAAGCTTCCTGCCTAGATTCTGGTTATCTTGACTTCTGTTACCTGGACTTGTGCTTAGATCTTGGACTGTCTCTGACTACTCTGCTGCCTCCTCCTGTTGACCCACGGACTGCTTTGGACAACACTGCCTGAATATTGTAAGCCTGTGACCCTTTGAACTGTGTTACTGGACTAAACCCTTGACTGTGTTTGCATTCCTGTAAGTTAATTAACAGTTGGCTCCCTTCCCAGACTAGTGCTGTTTATACTTTGCTGGCATCTAGTTGCTTTCTGGACAAAGGAGAGTCTACCACCCTCCAAGGAAGCCTATTCCACTTTCAAATGGCTCTGTCAGTCAAGAAGTCCTTCCTAATGTTCAGGCGGAATCTCTTTTCCTGTAATTTGAACCCCCTGGTTTGCGTTCTAGTTTTTGGAAAGCAAGATCACGCCACCTTCTCTATGACATCCCTTCAGGTATTTAAAGGCAGCCGCATCATGTAACCTCTCAGTCTTTTCTTCTCCAAGCTAAACATGCTCCTTGAAGCATTGCTCATAGGACTCGGTTTCCAGACCTTTTACTGCCTTGATCTCCCTAGTCTGGACACATTCTAGATTGTTGATATCCTCCTGAAAGATGGAGTGTTCAACACTGGACACAAAATTGTTCCAAGTGAGGTCTGACCAAAGAAGAATGAAGAATGAAGCTTCACTGGATCAGGATACTACAGTTACGTTGCTGCAGCCTGTCCATCACTTCACCTGTACAGAAGAACTCTCTCAGGGCTGGATCTTGCAGCCTCCATATCAGTGGGATGGTGTATCTACTGTGGGATTTACTACTAATTAATAGTCAGCAACTGTAAGGGGCTTATCACACAAGAGAAGGAAGCAGCAGTGCACCCCAATAATAGCACTTGCCTTGCCTTATCAGCAAGATCAGTGTGTTTCAGTTGCTAAGCCATTCAAGTGAGGATGGTAAATGTGAGTCTTTTTGCTGGAAAAACCCATTAGCAAAAAGACCCACCCACCTTTACCACCGTTTCCCATGGGACTGGAATGAGAGAACAGCTGAACATGCCCACATTGTGTGATAAGGCAAGATGGGACGTTTTACTCTTGGGCTTCATTTCTGCTTCCCTTCCTTCATGCAACAAGCCCCTAAAACTGTGAGGTCTTAGACAGCAATGCTATCTGCCTCAACACCCCCACCCAAAATAACTCATCAATTGGCTATATTTCATAAATTGGCTTATTTATTGGCCTTCTATGTGGTTGGTAGTAGACCAAGACCTCCCAAATACAAGGTCTCAAGGTGTGTTCAGGAAACCTAATGAAGAGGTCTTTCCAAATTCCCAAAAGACAGAACTGAGTAGTAATTATATGGACCCCCCTCTTGGATAGTGAGTTAGGGTGGAAATGTGCTAATTTTCCTAGATATACCTCGAAGTGAGTCATTCACTGATTCAATCAAGTGGCCAGAAAAGTCATTACTCTGCAAATTGGTTTTCCTTCGCACCTCTTGCCTCAACAATCAAAGGTTGCCTAACACCCATCAGTCTTAATGTCTCAGCCATTAGCGATTGTTAACACAGCCGGAGCTTCCATTGTCTAACTGTGTAAAACTCCATCTAACATTGTATTCCACTCAGAACAAACCCTCAGGAGGAATATAGTATATAAATATCACCCACAAAATACCACCAAAGTGTACTCAGCTTCTCAGATGCTGTCTTTCTATTGGTTTGCAGTGCTACTCAGCGAACATAGCCGTACTTCTCTGCATGAATCTCTGCTCTTTGAACAGGTATAATATACCCCATCATCCCAAACTCTATTCCTCTATCCCAATACCTCCTCCTATTCTTCGCTATCCTTGTGCAACTAGTTGAAGCTTGAGTGGATATGTATGCATGTGTTCCTCTTCTTATTTTTCAATAAAGCCTATTTTTATCTTATTTCCTGGCTGTGAGTCTTGTCAGTTAGTACCAGTACACATACGTCAAAAGATCCTGTAGTTACCAGGCCTTTCACTGCCACATTGAGCTAATTAAAATTCCCCATATTAATATCTGATGTGAGTGGGGTTCCCACGAGCCCCCAGTAATTTGGGTAACAGAAGTCCAGGAAGATACAGGCTGGAATCTTGTTAGTGACATATGCACATCTAACTCCAGGTTAGGAATGTGTACGTCTGTTTTCCAATGTTGCACAAAGAGTCATTCACCAGCTCCTTAGGCAGCATCCAAAACCCCCAACAGCTGTCAAGCCCAGAGGATCCTGCCTATGGCCAACTACTGGTTGTGGGGAGGAAGAGAGGAGGCTGGTCTGTACAGGAGGCCCCTGCCTTTTGACAACTCATTTTTTCAGTGCTTGTCGACTATTCATTTGACAAGGAATCCATTCTTTTGGCAGTTCGTGCCTATGGAGGCTTGCTTGGGACTGACCATGCATGCACTCATCTGCTCCTTGTAAAGCTGAGAGCAGGGTGAAGTCACCAAGCCAACTGAGAGCACACATGTGGGCGGGTGCAGGCAGACCCAATTGAGCAACTGTAATGCCTTCATGTTCCCTAAATGTGTTCTGCTTTCTGACCAATTCCAGTTTCTGACAGTACTGCAAGTCCCTAACCTGCTTAGATAAACGGGGCCTTCCTAGACCTGACTAAGCTGTATTTCTGCAGCTGGGGGAAAGATCTGAGGTTGATCTCCAAAACCTCCCGAAAGTTGAAAGTAGCCAGTGGCTCACCCATTCAAATATTTCCCCCCATAAAAGTGACAAGATTGTGTGCATTGTGTCTAAACTTTCAAGGTTATGAATGTATATGACTATTCTCCAACACTGCACAAGAAGCTATTCGCTAGCTTCTTACACAACATTCTCATCTTCCAACAACTGTCAATCTTGTCAAAGAGCTATTCGCTAGCTTCTTACACAGTATCCAAAGCTTCCAATCATTGTGAAGCCCAGAGGATGTTGTCTTGGGGTGGGGAGGGAAGGGGCTGGGCTGAAATTGGCCCAGCTGCATTTCTGCAGTCAGGGGAAGAGATTTAGGTTGTTTTCCCAAATCTCCAGCAAGTTGCAAGTTGCCAGCGGCTCGGCCATTCTAATACAATTTTTCTAAAAGTTACCCAAGTTTCACAGTGCATGCAAAAAGGATCTAGGAATCTTAAGTGGACCACAAGCTGAACATGAGTAAGCAGTGTGATGCGGCAGCCAGAAAAGCCAATGTGATTCTAAGCTGCATCAATAGGAGTATAGTGTTTAGATCAAGGGAAGTCATAGTCCCACTCTAGTCTGCTTTGGTCAGACCTCACCTGGAATACTGTGTCCAGTTCTGGGCACCACAATTCAGGAAGGATATGGACAAGCTGGAGCGTGTCCAGAGGAGGGCGACCAGGATGGTGGGAGGTGTGGAAGCCAAGCCCTATGAGGAGTGGATTAGGGAGCTGGGTAGGTTTAGCCTGGAGAAGAGAAGGTGAAGAGGGGACATGATAGCCATGTTTAAGTATTTGAAGGGATGTCATACTGAGGATGGGGCAAGCTTGTTTTCTGCAACTCGAGAGACAAGGATACGGAGCAATGGACTCAAACTCCAGGAAAAGAGATTCCACCTAAACATTGGGAAGAACTTCCTGACAGTAAGAGCTATTTAACAGTGTGATCTGCTGCTGCCTGGGAGTGTGGTAGAGTCTCCTTCTTTGGAGGTTTTTAAACAGAGGCTGGATGGCCATCTGTTGGGAAGGCTTTGATTGGGTATTCCTGAATGGCATAATGTGGTTGGACTGGATGGCCCTTGTGGTGTCTTCCAACTCTATGATATATTGGACTTTTTCGGACAGGGTTTTGCAACACTAGCAGCCTTGTCTCCGTTGCGAGGCTGCTGCGCTGCAGGGTGTCCCTTTCGGATGACGCTCTCCCCTGCCGATACTGTTGCATAACTGCTGGGATGCTACAGCGTTATATTTGGCAGTTTTCTAATCATGAAAGTTGATCGTGATTAGAAAAGCGCGAAATATGGTGCTGTTACATGGTTACGCAACAGTATCGGCAGGGGAGGGCATCATCCGAAAGGGACGCCCTGCAGCGCAGCAGCCTCCCAACGGGGACGAGGCTGCTAGCGTTGCAAAACCCCGTCCGAAAAAGTCCATTGTGTATGTGTCAGGGTAAACTTTCCACTCAGCTGAACCTCCAAGACCAGTATGCAGCTTATTTCTAAACTAAGAATCAGTAACAAGTTCCCTTCCATGGCTCAGCCTAAACCCAATTCTTCTTTATCAGGAAACCAACAGGCGGTGTTGTGAAAGGCCCTGGTGGGCAACCAAATTCCTTTGTTCTTGTAGCATTTACTTATTCACTGCAACTTATCTCACGGCCTGTCTGAACTCAAGTGCAGCCCTGTCCAACCCCCCCCCCCGCCAAATCCAGGAGAGTGACCTCATTTCTCTCCTCCTCGGCTGCAGAACAACAGCCAGATGTTTCTGGGTTCCCTACCCCTCCCTCTCCCTGAGCTGGCAAAGGGCTGTTAAAGCCACCCTGGGGCTTGTTAGCAGCTGGGGTCAGGAGAGAGAAGCACACCACACTGTGTATGCAGCACAAGGCTCCTCCCATATTGATCTAGGATCTCAGCCACAGCATCACACTTTGGAAAGACAGTCATACCCTCCAGGTAGTCTTCCAAACAGCATCCATGGTGGCAAAAACATGCTTAAACATGGCCTGGTTCTAAGGAAGGGTATGCCAGGAGAAAAGGCTTTTTCTTTCGTGTGATTGCAGCGCTACAGACATGGAGAAATTCACGGCTGCCCCTCCCTTGCTAATTTCTCTTCCCCTTTTTATGAGGCATGTAGTTTATAAATCCTAAACACAACAGTATCTTTAGCCTGTGAGTTACTACCTGATACAGCCAGTACGAAAGATGCAGTGTATTATCCTGCTGCCCTTTAGTATGCAATATATATTTTATGAAGAGTTTATCATAAATAGAGGAGGTGCCGCTGCGCCTTTGCCTGGGTGCTGAAACAGAAAGACAGGCACATCGTTCTATATGACATATGGAAAGGGTAAGAGCCATATCTTCAAACAACCATGCCAGGTTGAAAGAGAGATGTTTTCCATACCAATGCTATTGGTTTTCTGTGGGGTTTTTTTGGGGGGGATGTGATGCCGGCTGTGAAAGCCTTTGACTTCACAATGCTATTGGGTTTGTGTGTGTGTGTGTGATGCTGCTTTAATTAATTCTCCCATTCCTGGATTGAAATGCATGCCTTTGAGACAGAGGCAATTGCAAGAAACACACCATTTTTTAAGAAGTCTCCTCCTTTTCACCTCTCTCTGCCCTATTCCTCTTTCTTTAGTGATCAATAAACCTGTGGCACCGAGCTCTTGGGATGGAACAGCCAAGGCCAAAGCTGAGCAAATCTGACCCCTGCTGGCTGATCAGGAGAAGAACGTGAATCGCTCTCCTCTTTCCCAAAAGATGCATTAGTATATCCAGGGACAGCTGTGTTGGCTTTGTAGCAAAAAATAGCAAACCCCAACCCCCAACACACATGCACACACACATTGCAGTGATACCTTTATTGAGGCACAAAAGCCTGAGATGTCTCCGTCCTGACTCACCTGGAAACAAATTATCCTAAAACAAATTTAAGGTAAATCTACCAAGGGTAAAATGTGCCAATGATAGCCAATTTCAGACTGTTTTACCTCTGCTGGAAGTGAGAACCTCAGAGAATGAGTCCCACCTAAAACTGGTGTCCAGATGTGCTTTTCAAGGGACTCCCTGTAGCATTCTGCTTACAAAGGGGCTTGGAGCCTCACACAGGACAGACACAGGCTAGATTTCAAAGGAACTGCCTTTGTTTCTAGGAATGAAGAAAAAAGTTTACTGCCTTGCCTTGCCTTTGTGTCCCCAACACCTCATGGCCAGCAAGGGTGTGCGTGTGGCTTTTTGTTCCGTCTTTCTTCCCTCTGCTGCCATCCTAAACTCAGTTTTAACATCTCAAGAAAGATACAGCTCTGTGAGCCCTCCACCCTCAGGTTTCTTGCCCTAAAAGGACTTTCAACATCCATGCCTGATGAAAAAGCCTGTGAGCTTTTTGAAAGCTTGCATAAAGTATTTTACACCTTTTGGGTGGCCAAATAAAGAAAACACAGCAATATGTGTGTGTGTGGCTGTGTTGTAGTCACGTTTGCTATATTCTGTCTTTCTTTGCATTGATCCTTTCAACAGGATCCTTGTAATGCAACTGTGGGGATATCCAAACTAGAGAAATAATCCAGGTCAGAACTGGATTACAGTTGTCCCTCCATATCCATGGATTTAAGTATTCATTAAAATATTGTTGAAAATATGCTTTAAAAAATAATCTAAAAAGCAAACCTTGATTTTGCCATCTTATATAAGGGACACCATTTTTCTATGCCATTGCATATAATGGGACTTGAGTATTCACGGATTTGGGTATCCACTGGGAGCCTGGAACCAAACTCCAGTGAATATGAAGGGACAACTGTATTTGCATTTCTCCTTCCCATAGAATCCTGGGATTTGTAGTTTGTTGAGATGCCAGCATGCTTTGGCAGAGAAGCCTAAAGATCTTGTACAACTACAAATCCCAGGATACCATAGGAAGGAGCCATGCAAAAAATCCAGTTTCTAACCGAATTGTTTGTGTAGTGTGGATTCCCCCTGTGTATTGTCAGATCGAGAGTTGCCTCCCATCCAACTTGGGGAGTTTCTACAGACATCTCATCCTTGGACGATGGACAGCATATTTGTAACTCTGCACTGGGCCTAGCACTGCATTTTATGTTATTATATTTATTTAAGGCATTTATATGAGTCTTCTCAGGCTCCCCAAGGCAATGCACATCAGATAAGAATAATATATTTAAAATGTTAAATGTAAAAATGTTAAATAAAATGTAAAATAAATGTTAAATAAACTTTTTAAAAGAAACTAAAACAAGCCTTAAAAACATTTCAGATGAGGCAAATTTCAAATGAGACACCAGCCACTTTTCTCTGGATTTAAACATTTGTATGTAAAAAAGGGCATGTGTGCATGGGTGTAGATAGAATAACAGCATTAGAAGGACCACAAAGGTCATCCAGTCTTACCCCATGCCATGTAGCAATAAACAACTAAAGCTCTCCTGAAAGATGCCCATCCAACCTCTGATAGAAAAAAAAAAAGAGAGAGAGAAGATAGATAGAGATAGATAGAGAAATAGAGAGATAGAGAGATAAACTGTCAGTGCGTGCTCTCCCATGGTCCCTCTCAGCTGGGTTCTTCAGACTGTACCCTCCTTGCAATTTGCAAGGTGCCAAAGAATAAGTCTGAGCCTCAAAGCTCTATTTACAGAACTTTACTTACAGAGCATACAGAAACAATACGGGGAAACGTAAAGTACTGCACTTAGGGCAGAAAAACAAAATGCACAGATACATGATGGGGGAGACCTGGCTGAATGAGTGCAAAAGGGATCTAGGAGTCCTAGTAGACTACAAGTTGAACATGAGTCAACAGTGTGATGCGGCAGCTCAAAAGGCCAATGCAATTTTGGGCTGTATCAATAGAAGTATAGTGTCTAGATCAAGGAAAGTGATAGTGCCGCTCTATAATCGGCCTTGGTCAGGCTTCACCTGGAATACTGTGTCCAGTTCTGGGCACCACAATTCAAAAAAGATATTGACAAATTGGAGTGTGTCCAGAGAAGGGTGACTAAAATGGTGAAAGTTCTGGAAACCATGCCTTATGAGGAGAGACTTAGGGAGCTGGGTATTAACCTAGGGAGGTTAAGAACAATAAAAAGGGTTTTTTTGGGGTATGTCCGCAGCAAAAGGAGGAAGAAGGAAATGATAGGGCCGCTACGTGGAGAAGATGGCAAAATGCTAACAGGGGACAGAGAAAAGGCAGAATTACTCAACACCTTCTTTGCCTCAGTGTTTTCAGTAAAGGAAAAGGAGGACCAACCTGAGGATAAAGGAACAGAGGACACAATAGGGGAAATCCAGCTCAAAATAAGTAAAGAGGTAGTAATACCTTCTTAATCTAAATGAATTTAAATCTCCAGGACCAGATGAACTACATCCAAGGGTATTAAAAGAGCTGGCAAATATAATCTCAGAGCCATTGGCAATAATCTTTGAGAACTCCTGGAGAACAGGAGAAGTCCCAGCAGACTGGAAGAGGGAAAACATTGTCCCCATCTTCAAAAAGGGGAAAAAAGAGGATCCCAACAATTATTGTCCAGTTAGTCTGACATCAATACCAGGGAAGATTCTAGAGCAGATCATTAAACAGAGAGTCTGTGAACAGTTAGAAGGCAATGCCATAATCACAAAAAGTCAACATGGGTTTCAGAGAAACAAGTCATGCCACACTAATCTGATCTCTTTTTTTGATAAAGTTACCAGCTTGGTAGATGAAGGGAATGCTGTGGACATTGCATACCTTGATTTCAGTAAGGCCTTTGACAAGGTTCCCCATGACATTCTTGCAAACAAGCTTGTAAAATGTGGGCTAGACAAGTTAACTGTTCAATGGATTTGTAATTGGTTGACCGGCCGAACCCAAAGGGTGCTCAGCAGTGGCTCCTCTTCGTCTTGGAAAGATGTGACCAGTGGGGTGCCACAGGGTTCTGTCCTGGGCCCAGTGCTATTCAACATCTTTATCAATGACTTGGATGAGGGATTTAGGGGCATACTTATCAAATTTGCAGATGACACCAAATTAGGAGGAGTAGCTAATACCCTAGAGGACAGGATCAAAATTCAGAATGACCTGGATAGACTGGAGAGCTGGGCCAAAGCTAACAAAATGAAATTCAATACGGAGAAATCTAAAGTACTGCATTTAGGGCGGAAAAATGAAATACATAAATATAGGATGGGAGAGACCTGGCTGAATGAGACTACGTGTGAAAGGGATCTAGGAGTCCTAGTAGACCACAAATTAAACATGAGCCAACAGTGCGATGCGGCAGCTAAAAAGGCCAATGTGATTTTGGGCTGTATCAATAGAAGTATAGTGTCTAGATCAAGGGAAGTAATAGTGACACTCTATTCTGCCTTGGTCAGACCTCACTTAGAATACTGTGTCCAGTTCTGGGCACCACAATTCAAAAAGGATTTTGACAAATTGGAGCGTGTCCAGAGAAGGGCAACTAAAATGGTGAAAGGTCTGGAAATGATGCCTTATGAGGAGAGACTTAGGGAGCTGGGTATCTTTAGCCTGGAAAAAAGACGGTTAAGAGGCGATATGATATCCCTGTTTAAGTATTTGAAGGGATGTCACGCTGAGGATGGAGCAGGCTTGTTTTCTGCTTCTCCAGAGATCGGAACACGGAGCAATGGATGCAAGCTCCAGGAGCAGAGATTCCGCCTTAACATTAGGAGGAACTTTTTGACAGTAAGGGCTGTTCGGCAGTGGAACACACTCCCTCGGAGCGTGGTGGGGTCTCCTTCCTTGGAGGTCTTTAAACAGAGGCTGGATTGCCATCTGTCGTGGATGCTTTGATCGTGATTTCCTGCATGGCAGGGGGTTGGACTGGATGGCCCTCGTGATCTCTTCAACTCTGCAATTCTATGATTCTATGATTCTATGTTTAGCCTGGAAAACAGACAGTTAAAGTGTGATATGATGGCCCTGTTTAAGTATTTGAAGGGGTATCACATTGAGGTGATACAAGGACTCCCTGAAACAACATCTCAGGCTTAGCCAAATTGATCACCAACAATGGTCCGCCCTGGCCTCACATCAGGAGGCACGGAGACGCACTATCCACAATGCTGCAGCCTTATTTGAGAACTCACGCCGAACAAGTCTTGAAGAGAAACAACAATGCAGAAAGAATCACAACCCGGAAACATCACCCAAGGAGACCTTCTGCTGTGCTTTCTGCAACCGGACTTGTTTATCTCAGATTGGCCTTTTTAGTCATCAGTGCGCTTGCAGAAAGTGCAGGATGAGTCCTTCCTGAATCTTCGTTTTCAAAGAAAAGCCAGAGAGGAGAGAGAGAGAGACACTGAGGATGGAGCAGGCTTGTTTTCCGCTGCTCCAGAGACTGGAACACGGAGCAATAGATGCAAGCTCCAGGAACAGAGATCCCACCTCAACATTCGGAGGAACTTTCTGACAGTAAGAGCTGTTTGGCAGTGGAACGCACTCCCTCGGAGCGTGGTGGGGTCTCCTTCCTTGGAGGTCTTTAAACAGAGGCTGGATGGCCATCTGTCAGGGTTGCTTTGATCGTGATTCCTGTGTGGCAGAATGGGGTTGGACCGGATGGCCCTGTGGTCTCTTCCAACTCTACAATTCTATGATTCTAGTAGCATTCTATCTACAGAATGATCTGACAGCACCTTCGGCCACAACTCCACCAATAACTCCCCACAAAGAACATAGGCTATGCCCACTTATATACATTGTCCATGATATGCTTGTGTCAGCTGTGCTATGTCATCCTGGACATGTCCTGTGTGACGTAGTGATGACAGTCTTTGTCTATCACAATGCGGCAACTTTTGCCTCATGTTGCATCATACAGCTTTTCAATAACTGTCCCAGACCTGTTCTGTCCTGTGAAACTCTGCCAGGTCTTGGCCCATGCACTGACATGAACAAAGTAACTGGATAGCACTTTTCCCAGGTAGAGCTGTTACCTACCCTGATAGCCCCCATCTTGGAATATCAACTAATTGGCAAATTTAATAATTTGGCTTAATGTGGCCTTCTACATGGTTAACAGGTAAACCAGGGAACCCGCCCCCCCCCCCATACCATGGCTAGAGTGATATGTAACCAAAAGAGGGGCTTTTGGAAATTCCCCAAACAAATACTCAGGTCAGAGATTAACACCTGGAGGTGAGTCATTCACTAATCCACTCAAAGGTAGCAGAGAACATAATGCTTGTAAAAGAGGTCTTTCCTTCCCTCTCCCCCTTCCAACAAAAGACCTCACTTGCTCCTATTCAATTAGAAATGCAGCACCCATCAACGGCCATTAACTCTCCCAGAGCACCCATTGTCTAGTGCTGGGAACTTCTGAGAAACACCGTATCCCACTCAAAATCCCATCCCTTCAGGGAAATTGTTCCATATAAATATCACCCTAAAACACCACCCAAGTGTGCATGAATCCCCTGCTTTCCAACTTCACATCAGTTCATGCCACCACTCTATCTTCCAGACCTCTTTGCAGTCAGTGTACTTTGCAATCTCAGCTCTGCAGGATCGGTACAGTATAGGTACAGTATAACCAGCAGTCCCGGTACTCTATCTCTCTGTCCAAATACTTCCTACTATCTTCGATAGCCTTGTGTGAGTGTCTGAAGCCTGTGTGTGTGTGTGTGAATGCTGTTAATATTAATTTCCAATAAAGATAATTTAATTGTACATTCTGGCTCAAATCTCCTCCATTACTACCAATATACATAGGTTAAAAGATCCCACTGTTACCCAACATCTCGTTGTAATAATTGAGCTAATTAATATTCCCTATATTAATTCCCTTGCGGACCCCACGCAATTTGGGTAACAGAGCCTGGATCCAAGAAGGATATTGTACAACTAAGATTTCATAAAATTATTGAAAACAGGTATTTGAACATGTTTAAATATTTGAAGGGATGTCATACTGAGGATGTAGCAAACTTATTTTCTGCTTCTCCAGAGACTAGGGAGATTTTCAGACAGGCAAAAATCTCCCCTTGCCGCGCGAGCAGCCTCCCGAAACTGCTGCGCGGCAAGGGTCTTTTTCGGACCGCGCTGTGCCTGTGGCGAAACCGTCCGTGTCACTTCCGTGAAGCTTGGGACGGCTCCGCGCCATATTTCAATCACGGAGGCTGCCCGTGCTTGAAATATGACGCGGAGCCGTCCCAAGCTTCACGGAAGTGACACGGACGGTTTCGCCACAGGCACAGCGCGGTCCGAAAAAGACCCTTGCCGCGCAGCAGTTTCGGGAGGCTGCTCGCGCGGCAAGGGGAGATTTTTGCCTGTCTGAAAATCTCCTAGGACACGGAGCAATGGGTTCAAACTACAGGAAAAGAGATCCCACCTAAACATTAGGAAGAACTTCCTGACAGCAAGAGCTGTTCAGAAGTGGAATGCCTGGGAGTGTGGTGGAGTCTCCTTCTTCGGAGGGTTTTAAGCAGAGGCTGGATGGCCTTCTGTTGGGAATGATTTGATTGTATCTTCCTGCAGAGTAGGGGGTTGGACTGGATGGCCCTTGTGGTTTCTTCCAACTCTATGATTCTATGATTCTATTCTATGATTCCATTTGTAAGGACACAGCATCTGCGTTTTCTGCTTCTGCCTTCCCCAGTGATGTTGGTAGGAATGGGAGTGATAATCTATGTCCAAGGCAGTTGTAGAACTCCCAGGATTTAAGCATGAAAGCTTGGGACTTTCACCTAAATGAAGGCTGTATGGTGTCAGAATAGATTGTCAACGCTCTCTTTCTTCCAGTGAAAAAAGAGAAGTCACTCGCTTTGACAAGGTCACAGTGTCCCTGAAGGGGATGAAACTCTCCACAGTGATGGTGTTACAACTTGTAAGTTGTCCTGTCCATCAACACATTGCAAAGGTCCAGTGAGGTGCGGCCGCCTATTTCCAGGATGAAAATGGTTACTTTACTAAAAAGTATGGGGCTAAAGTGACAGACCATTGTGGCTAAAAACAGGCTGCATGGGCAGGATGAGGAGAATTATTTTCAATTTGCATTTTGAGAAAAACCCACCTGGGCCAAAACCTTGCTTACTGATTGCATGAGGTAAAATTATTCCACTGCAGATAGGCTTGGAGGTTCTAAATGCCCTAAAGGCACCAGATCTGATAAAGTCCTAAGACAAGATGCATAAGGAAAAGGGAATCTCAGGGAGGGAGAGTGTTAAGGCCCTGGTGACGCAGTGGTTAAGTGCCATCACTGCAGCCACAACATTGCAACTTCAATCCCACGGGCTCCAAGGTTTGCTCAGCCTTCCATCCTTCCATAGATCGGTAAAATGAGTACCTGGCTTGTTGGGGGTAATTCACTAACATACATTGGAAACCATTTAGAGAGTTCCTAGTGCACTATAAATTGTCATAGATATCTAAGTGCTATTGCTTAACAATTTGTTAGCTGCTCTGAAAGCCTTTGTGGCTGAAGAGTGGGGTATAAATACTCTAAGAAATAAGATAAAATGAATGAATAAAATCCTGTCTGATTTTGGAAGCTAAGCAGCGTCAGCCATGCTTAGTACTTGGATGGGGGACCAGCAAGAATGCCATGTTCTGTACGCTATATTTCAGAAGAAGGAACTGGAAGAAAAACACCTCTGAGTCCTCCTTGCCTAAGAAAACTCTACAAGATTCATGGGGTCACCATAAGTTGACAGGCACCCACCGTATTTCGTTTGTATGCACCCAGCCTAAAATCCTCTAAAGACACTGCATATAAAATTTTAAAAGAAATGATCCCGACAACCAAGCATTAGGAAGAACTTTCTGAGGGTAAGAGTTGTTTGACAGGCTGTGGAAGTTGTTTGTTGTAAGCTTTTAAAGTAACAAGTTGGGTGCTCTCAGGTGTGTTTTAGCAGTGGATTCTTGCCCTGGCGGAAGAGGATGGGGCTAGATGGCCGTTGGGATCTCTTCCAGACCACTGGCTCTATGATTTCTATGACTTAGAATCATAGAATCATAGAGCTGGATGAGACCACAAAGGCCATCCAGTCCAACCCCCTGCCATGCAGGAATACACAATCAAATAGTCTCCTTCTTTGGAGGTTTTTAAACAAAGGCTGGATGGCCATCTGTCGGGAATGATTTGATTGTGTATTCCTCCACAGCAGAATAGGGTTGGACTAGATGGTCCATGTGGTCTCTTCCAACTCTATGATTCTATGATCCAGCCTCTGCTTAAAAAACTCCAAACAAGGAGACTTCAAACTACAGTGAGTTCAAACTACAGGAAAAGAGATTCCAACTAAACATTAGGAAGATTTCAGTAAGGCCTTTGACAAGGTTACCCATGACATTCTTGCAAACAAGCTTGTAAAATGTGGGCTAGACAAGTTAACTGTTCAATGGATTTGTAATTGGTTGACCGGCCGAACCCAAAGGGTGCTCAGCAGTGGCTCCTCTTCGTCTTGGAAAGATGTGACCAGTGGGGTGCCACAGGGTTCTGTCCTGGGCCCAGTGCTATTCAGCATGTTTATCAATGACTTAGATGAGGGAATTAGGGGCATACTTACCAAATTTGCAGACGACACCAAATTAGGAGGAGTAGCTAATACCCTGGAGGACAGGATCAAAATTCAAAATGAACTGGATAGACTGGAGAGCTGGTCCAAAGCTAACAAAATGGAATTTAATACGGAGAAATGTAAGGTACTGCACTTAGGGCGGAAAAACGAAATGCATAGATATAGGATGGGGGAGACCTTGATGAACAAGACTACATGCAAAAGTGATCTAGGAGTCCTAGTAGACCACCAGTAGAACATGAGTCAACAGTGTGATGCAGCAGCTAAAAAGGCCAATGCAATTTTGGGCTGCATCCATAGAAGTAAAGTCTCTAGATCAAGGGAAGTAATAGTGTCACTCTATTCTGCCTTGGTCCGGCTTCACCTAGAATACTGTGTCCAGTTCTGGGCACCACAATTCAAAAAGGATATTGACAAATTGGAGCGTGTCCAGAGGAGGGCGATTAAAATGGTGAAAGGTCTGGAAACCTGCCTTATGTGGAAAGACTTAGGGAGCTGGGTATGTTTCGCCTGGAAAAAAGACGGTTAAGGAGCAATATGATAGCCCTGTTTAAGTATTTGAAGGGGTGTCACATTGAGGATGGAGCAAGCTTGTTTTCAGCTGCTCCAGAGACTGGAACACGGAGCAATGGATGCAAGCTCTAGGAACAGAGATTCCACCTCAACATTAGGAGGAACTTCGCAAACGAAGATTCAGGAAGGACTCATCCCGTGCTTTCTGCAAACGCACTGATGACTACAAAGGCCAATTCAAGATAAACAAGTCAGGTTGCAGAAAGCACAGCAGAAGGTCTCCTTGGGTGATGTTTCTGGGTTGTGATTCTTTCTGCGTTGTCGTTTCTCTTCAAGATTTGTTCAGCATGAGTTCTCAAATAACGCTGCAGCATTGTGGATAGTGCGTCTCCGTGCCTCCCAATGTGAAGCCAGGGCAGGCCATTGTTGGTGATCAATTTGGCCGAGCCTGAGATGTTGTTTCAGGGAGTCCTTGTATCGCATTTTTGGAGTGCCCCTCTTACGCTGACCCGTGGTGAGTTCACCGTAGAGTAGTATTTTTGGGAGGCGATGGTCCTCCATCCTAGAAATGTGCCCTGCCCAGCGCAGCTGTGTTCTCAATATCATGGCCTCAATGCTGGTGATCCCTTCTTGCTCAAGGACAGCAACATTCATCACATAGTCAGTCCAGTGTATATTTAGGATTGTGCGTAGACAGCGCTGATGAAAGCACTCGAGGAGTCGTAGGTGGTGGCGATAGGTGACCCATGTTTCAGATCCATAAAGGAGGATAGACAGTACGATGGCTCTATACACACTGATTTTTGTGCTTTGCCTCAGGTGTTTATTGCTCCAGACTCTTTTGTGAAGTCTTCCAAATGCACTATATGCCTTTGCTGATCTGTGATCGATCTCTTTGTCAATCTTGGCATCTGAGATGATGCTTCCCAGGTAGGTGAACTGCTGAACGGACTTGAGCACAGATTTGCCGACGGCAATGTGGGGATGGTGGTGTTCGTCCTGTGGTGCAGGCTGGTAAAGAACTTCTGTTTACTTCAGGTTGACTTCTAGCCCAAACAGCTCTGCAGCTGTTGCAAAGCAGGACGTTATGCGCTGCAGAGCTGCTTCTGTGTGGGCAACAAGGGCAGCATCATCAACAAAGAGCAGCTCACGGATAGATAGTTTAGAGTCTTGGTGCGAGCCCTCAGACGGCTTAAATTAAACAAGCTACCATCAGTACAGTAACGTATATAGATGCCGTCGTCTTCTTCAAGCTCTGACGTAGCCCTTTGTGTGTTAACAAAATATATTTGTGTGTTAACAATATATATATTTTAATAAAATGTGAAGGTCGATGGCACTGTTTTGGGAGACTAGACCAGGGTTGTCTTCAGCTCAGCTCTTCCTACCTCTCAAGGCTGGTAATGCACAGATACAGTTTTGTCATGTACAGTTGTCTCTTCATATTTGCTGGGGTTTGGTTCCAGGACCCCCTGTGGATGCCAAAATCGTTGAATACTCAAGTCCCATTACATGCAATGGCATAGCAAACTGGTGTCCCTGATATAAGATGGCAAAATCAAGTTTTGCTTTTTGGATTCTTAATTTTTAAAGAATATTTTCAAGCTGTGAATACTTAAATCCATGGATACCAAATCCATTGATACAGAGGGACAACTGTAGTTGGCTTCTGAAATGGAACAAATCTCCTGCTCAGGTTCATATCAGGGGATGGGGTGGGTGGGGATGTGTTTTTGATAGTCAGCCACTGTGTTTTTGGCCTTGGTGGCCTGTTTCAAAGAATGCCAAAATTAATTCCCAGCAGGGCTCTCTTGTGCTCCACTCCCCTGCCGTGCTCCTTCCTTGTCGGGGTCACCCTGCTGACTTAACGTGCCCAGACATGAAACCCTATCATCTGTGTTTTGGCTGCATGTGTCTAAGCAGATAGAAGAGAGCATCATAGTTCAAAAGGATGGGAGCTCTAATTTAGCAGAAGCCATAATGACTTCAAGCAAGAGATCTGAAGGCAGGAGAAGACCGAAGGGTGAGGATTAAGACTGCCCTAACATTTTGCAATGGCATCAGGGTCAGCCAAAATATGGAAGGAAAAGGAATGAAAACGGACTCATTTCTGTTTAAACTGGGAGCTCATAGTGGCGACCGAGGTCATTAGTGGATCAAATGCTTTATTAACTGATTAAAAAAAGGAAACCGGTGGTATTACAGGCCACAGCTGAATGCACAGGCTTTGCTTGGCCCTCCAGGCCGGGGTCTGTGGTTTGCTAAGCTAAATCTTGTCAGTTGCAATAATTGGACCTTTCCTTTGCTACCTCGTGGTTTTTTCTCCTTCCAACCAAACTCAGCCTGACACTTGGTTACCGCTTGTGCTCCGTATATCCTGATGGATTTTTATATTGTGAATTTTAAATTGTTTTATTAGTTTTATATGTTCTTTTAAACTGAGATTTTGTGTTTTAATGTGCTTTTGTATTTTTAACTGATATCTATTTGAATTGAAATAGTTGTGTGTGTGACAATAACCCGTGCAAAGAGGCAGGAAATAAATAAATAAATAAATAAATAAATAATACCAGGTGTGTGGCCCCATGGAACACCACTTTGGGGGAGCACCGGTCCCCCCCAACTAACTGAACCTCCAGTTTAAAAAAATATGATGATTTGGGGTGGAAATCACCCCCAAATTACAGCAAAAGCCCTCCCAATGCATGCAAACATGAAACCCCTTTTCTCAACCCCGGTCCTCTGGGAGGAATTTGCTTCAGCCACAAAAATCTAGGCTGTCTGCAACCTCCCAGAGGGCCTTTTCGGTAATCGCCCCCAAATTGTGGAATGGCCTGCTGAACGAGATCCGTCAGATAACAACCCTGAGTAGCTTTAAAAAAGCACTAAAGACGGATCTCTTTCGGCAGGCCTTTCCTAATTAGATCCCGGTCTCAGGGGATCCTGGCTTCTTTTAGGACACTGGCCATTTATAGTATTTTATAGTATTTATTGTTTTTAATTGTGATTTTATATCAGTTGGTTTTAATTTATAATTGTTTAATATTTTTTTATGGGGGAGGGTGGGTGAGGGGTATTTGGAGATTTTATCTGTATTGTATTTTAATTTTTGTAAGCCGCCCCGATTGTTTTAACAGAGGGGCGGGGTATAAATAATAATAATAATAATAATAATAATTAAAACACACTCAAAAACCCCCATTCCATTTTAAATACCTTATTTTCCTTCCATTTTTCTTTCAAAATGGCAATGTCAGTTCCAGTTGCCATTTTGAAGAAGAAATGGAAAGAAAACAGGGCATTTGGGTGCTCTCGACTCCAAAGTATGATAGCCTCAGTTTGGTCATCTTGGCTTCTAAGGAGAGTTCAGTCTTGATTTGATCAAGGTCTGGAAGCCATGATGCCCTATGAGGAGCGGCTTAGGGAGCTGGGTATGTTTAGCTTGGGGAAGAGAAGGTTAAGAGGGGACATGAGAGCCATCTTTAAATATTTGAAACATACTGAGGATGGAGCAAACTTGTTCTCTGCTGCTGTAGAGACTAGGAGATGGAGCAATGGACTCAAACTACAGGAAAAGAGATTCCAGCTAAACATGAGGAAGAACTTCCTGACAGTAAGAGCTGTTCAGCAGTGGAATCTGCTGCTGCTGCCTGGCAGTGTGATGGAGTCTCCTTCTTTGGAGATAGATAGATAGATAGATAGATAGATAGATAGATAAACATTTAATACAAAGATTACCAAAGTGTTTAACATTAATCATGGCATAGTGTTACATAATCCATTCAAACCAGTATATATATATATATTTATCACATGTTCCCACCTGGTCTATTATCCTCAAAATCTAGTCTGAGTTTGGCTGCTTTCACTGCGAATCTGGCAGTATTAAATATGACAGACTTGGCTGTATTGGATTGCAAATATTTTATTTTCTCCAGATCATTTTGGTTAGCTACTAATTCTAGACTTCTCTTCAGAAACTTATCTCTTGGGGTCTTATATATCCTACAATGCAGCATATAAGGTATGGTGTCTTCAATGTTCCCACTTCCACACTGCTCCCTGGGGATCTTTTTATACTTCCCTTCAATAAAATTGGTTTCATTGTCTGAAATTGTAGGGGTATAACAGCCCTGCGAAGGAGTGGTTGTGTAATTTCTGTGGTATCTGTACTACTGTCCTCCAGTATTGCATGGCTTGTTGGAAAAGATGCTAATGCTTACTAAAGCGGGAGGCAATAGGAAAAGAGGAAGACCACATGGCTGGTGGATGGACTCCACCAAAGAAGCCCTGGATGCCCTGAGCTTGCAAAACCTGAGCAGGGTTGTTGATGGCCAGGGCTCTTGGAAGTTTCTCATTCATAGGGGCTGCCATAAATTGAAGCTGATCTGATGAGACCCAACAGCAATTAACAAGAAGAAGAAGAAGAAGCCGCAGCGGCTAGCTATGGCCTCAGACTCCCGAGATGCCTGGAACATGTCCAAGATGAATCAGCACATCCCAAAAGGTCAAGTCAGGAGAGCGTTGACATGTTAAAATGGAAAATGGCTGAGTGAGTTCACCTTTGCTCCCAAGCATCTCAAAGGTGAGCTTCAAAAAACTCCACATGTTAGAGTAAAGGCAATGGTCTGAAGTGAGGGGCCAAAGCCATGTCTTCAGGTACTGTGTAGAGTCTGAGGCTGCCACACTTGAGAGCCCGGAGAACAGGAGGAGGTAGTGGGGATGGAAGTGCTCTTTCCGGGCAGGGAGGGACGGAGGGAGGAGAGAGACATCACTGCCATGATCTTTAAGGCACTGGTACACATTTATAACTTAATTACCAATAGCTTGCCAAATTGAATTTAAATTTAACAATGCAAACTAATAACTTGTAGAGCAGATTATAATCAATTCCCCCTTTATAGGGATGCCTTAAGAGGCACAAAGGATTTGCAGGGGCCTATCCTACTGGTAGTTCCAACCAGGGTTGGAGAAAAATAAACAAACAAAAAACCCTGTGTTTGTTTGTTTGTTTGTTTAAACCATATGGGGGGGTTGGTTGAAGTCATGGGTTGTAACAAAATGGGACTAAGAAAATTAAATAGCAAAATCCAGTTCAGATGTTATAGCCACTAGCTTATATAAAAACTGTTCTTAAAAAGAGTGTTCTTTTAAAGCAATTTGTTTTGGTTGAACGTATATTAATTTAAGGATTTGTTTCCAAATGGCATTTCTTGCACTATAAAATAAAGTGATTAAAAAGAAGCAACTGACACTGGAAACTCATCTAACAATGGACAACTGCCAATAAGCTGTTAAAAGTTAAAATTTTAAATTCAGTCATTGTTGTTCCAGTCAGAGAGAAGGAACAGAGTAATAATAACCAGACTTTGTTTTTGTTTTTATTTTAAGAAAACGAGTAATAGTTTTTTTTAAAGGAGGATTTTTTTAAAGTTATTTGGCTTAAACCAAGCTTTTTTATTTTTTATTTTTTAATTTTTTTTAGGGTTTTTAGGGTAAATAAAAAAAAGGAGTTTTTTTAAAAGTTATTTGGCTTAAACCAAGGTTTAAACCATGGCTTAAACCAGCCTACCCTGGTTCCAAGAAGAAAAACCTCATTCAGTCAACAGGATTTATGAAAGTGTTGGCTCTTTACTCAACAATGGATTGAGTGGGTCAAAGATTTGGAAGATGGGACATAAGTCAAGCTTATCAAATTTCTAGATGACACCAACTTGGGAGGGGTAGCTAATACCCCCAAGGACAGATTGGCGAGCTGGGCCAAAACTAACAAAATGAATTTCAACAGGGATAAATATAAGGTACTACATCTGGGCAAGAAAAATGAAATACACAGATAAAAGATGCATGACACCTGGCTTGATAAACTCAATGATTCTATGATTCTACGGATATTGACAAGCTGGAGCATGTCCAGAGGAGGGCCTTAGTAGACAAACAGACATGAGTCAGGAGTGTGATGCAGTGGCCAAAAAACCCCAGTGTAATTCTAGGCTACATCAACAGGAGTCTAGTGTCCAGAAATAGGTTTTAGTTAGACCTCACCAGGAATACTGTGTCCAGTTCTGGTCACCTCAGTTCAAGAAGGGGTATTCTTGCATGGTAGGTAGGTTGGACTAGATGTCCCTTGTGGTCTCTTCCAACTCTATGATTCTATCTAGATTTTGCAGACAACACTCTTATAGTGTTAGTATTCCACTTTATTTGCTATGGCTGCCTTCTGTGGAATCCTGGGGTTTGCAGTTTAGGGAGGGGCATTTACAACTCTCAGCCAGAGAGCTCTTAGGTTTCACTAACCTACAAACCCCAGAATTCCACAGGAGGAAGCCAGAGCAATTAAAGTGGAATAGTAACACTATAACTGTGTAGTCTGAAAATCTCCTATGATTCTAAGGGTATTGACAAGCTGGTGCATATCCTGACAATGGGACCAAAATGGTGAAAGGTTTGGAAGCCATGCCATATATGCTGGAGTTTGGATACTTTATCTTGGATGAAAAAAAGATGTGAGTATAAACATAACAAGACTCAAATGGATATATCATAAAAGATATTGAGAACCTGAATCAAGTACTGTCAAAGGCTAAGTCCATATATTTTGCCATTATCTCTGTTACTGGACATGACTCTGGTAATTTAAAGGATCAGTTTAAGCTATGGGAGAACAAAATTGAATATATAGTTGGAAGGGACCACAAGGGCCATCTAATCCATCCCTGTGTCAACACAGCTAAAACACTCCTGAGAGATGCTCACCCATCCTCTGTTTGAAGACCTTCAGTGAAGAGATCTACCATCCTCTGAGGCAGTCCATGTCTACTGTCAAATAGCTCTTTGTTGTTGTTCTTATTTGCCATCAAGCCAACTGCAACTAATGGTGACCCTATAAATGAGAGCCCTGGTCATCAGCTGCCCTGCTTAGGTCTTGAAAACTCAGGGCTGTGGCTTCCTTGACTGAGCCTATCCACTTGTAATGCAGTGATCCTCTTTTCCTCCTGCCTTCTACTTTACCAGGCATCATTGTCTTTTCTAGTGAGTCCTGTCTTCTCATGATATGACTAAAGTACGACAGTCTGGTTGGGGATCCTGGAACTTGTAGTAAAAAAGGATCTTTCCCAGGCTCTAGACAAGGTGGAGGTACTTTACTTTGATTCCACAGACCAGTTCTTAGGAATACTCTCAGTCTACCTACGACCAAAATTGGCCTTCCAGTTTGGAAAAGAAAGCATGGTCTAAACACCAGCTCAGTGCAGTCTGTGTGCTATCTCCTGAGCCCTCTCTGCACACAACAATTGCTTGCCAAGGGGTGCAATCACACACACACACACACACACACACACACACACACAATTGTTCTACTTGTCCAATATCTCATAATGCCCCAGACCCACAATGGTTTTCAATATCCCTTTTTTTTCATTTTTGCAGTGCAATAAAATCACTGAGGTGTTCAAATTGGCAGCAGAGGTCTATGCAGATGGAAATGGGAAATGAAAGAGAAGACAAACTACTTTCAATATTGTGTGGGCTTGTGTAATTCTCTCCCTCCCTCCAGCACACACACATACAGAGAGACAGAGAGACAGAGAGTTTTTAGATGCCTTCATTCATACTATCCCTTGATGCAACATGCACCCTCCAAGTAGAACAAAACATAGTAAGGGACCAAAAAGTGATCCCAATCCCAAGTTTCTGTTCAAACGCTAATGGTTTGGGTCAGTTGCATGGGCAGGTGGGAGAGGATTCCATTGATGGATTCAGCCCTAAAACCTGCTCAGACCCTTCCTAATTAATCTGTTTCATTGTAGCTAGGCTCCAAAATCAAATAAAATAATAAAACCATAGAGGTAGAATGGACCTCAAATGTCATTTAGTCTACATTCCTGGTCCGTAAGCCAGCTACGAATCCACCCAAGAGCAGCACTGTCTAGCCCCCATTAAACCACTTTGCCTGCAAGAATATCAGGGAGGACATGGTGAAAAGCCTTACTGAAGTCAAGATCTACTCCATCCACAGCACTGCCTCATCACCCAAGCTTATACCTCCATCAAGTGACCAAGAGAGAGAGGAGTTTGGCATGGCATGTTTTTGAGAAACCCATGTTGCCTCTTCAGGTCTTATTGCACAGGGCAGGTAATTCCTTTGCAGCAGCATTATAGTGCCTTTGGTTGGAGCTCACCGGATGACATCATCCCTCTTCAGTTGTCCTCCCATGAGAGACTTTTAAACGTGCTTCTTTTTATTAACACACACACACAATCTGTTAAAGACCTCCTTCCCCACTTCTGTGGTGCTAAAATTCCCTCTGCAAAAGTTCAGTTGAACTGTTGTGCCAAATTGGGGTGGTCAGTGGGTGGGCTACAACACAATAGTACCATGGTGTGCTAACACTCTCCTTCCCTGGATATGTAAGAGGAAAAGGCAAAAGAGACTTACAGTCTATTTCATTAACCCTCTGCCTCTTCCTTCAGACATTGCCACATGAAAGCCAGGGGTAAGCCCTACCATATGAAAGCCAGGGATAGATCAGACAGATAGTTCAAGAGTTGCTGACTTTCCTGTGCAAGCAAATGGTTTAGTCTGGCAAGTCTGTTCTATCCCAATAAGACAGCCCCCTCCTCCCCCCAGGAAAAAAGGTTTTTTTAAAGGTAAGAATGTTTTCATTTATTTTATTTCATTTTCATTTATATTCATATTTATATGGGTGGGGGTCATATCTCTATGTGTACCAAACAATGAAAAAGGGTGGGGATAATGTCTTGGAGGAGGGCAGTCTCAAATGCTGTGTGCAATAATTGTAGCACAAATAGATGCTAAAGTCCCAGAATGGTCCCAAAGATACAAGTCCTGATCAAATAGCACTGCTGTAAACAGTGCTGTTTCAATGGCAGAAGAAGCTCATACGATAAGGCTCTTAGCGGTCACAGTATTCATAGATTTTCCTTGGATTTTTTCCGGGCTGTGAGGTCGTGTTCTGGAATAGTTTCTGATGTTTCACCTGCATCTGTGGCTGACATCTTCAGAGAATGGTTGGGTAGGAGTGTGTGTGGAGTTTATATCCTGTGAACCTCTGTTGGGAAGTATATGTAAATTTGTGTAATTGAATGGTTAGTTTCTGGGTATAGAAATGCAAGGCTCGTTAGTATGTTTGGCTAATGGTTGGTTGACAGGCCATTATCTGCTGGGAATCCCCCTGTCCCTGGGTAGAATCAAAACTCAACACTTACAAAGGAATTCCACCCAGGGACATGGGATTTCCAGCAGATAAGGGGCCATCAACCAACCGTTAGCCAAACAGACACAAATCAGCCTTGCATATCTCTACCCAGAAACTAACTATTCAATTACACAAATTTACGTATACTCCCCAACAGGGGTTCACAGCATATAAACTCCACACACACCCCTACCCAACCATTCTCTGAAGATGCCAGCCACAGATGCAGGCGAAACGTCAAAAGCAAACTCTTCCAGAATACGGCCTCACAGCCCGGAAAAAAACCAAGGAAAACTATAGATGCCGGCCATGAAAGCCTTTAACTTCACAGATCACAGTATTGCTTTGTAAGTACTCATAGACTAGCTATTTATCGATCGATTCTAGAACTTTTCCTGGTATGAATGTCAAGCTGCTGGCTGATAGTTGATTGGGTCCTCCTTCCTCCCTTTCTTAAAGCTGGGGATAAAATTTGTCCAGATGCAAACATAAGTCCAGAAGGCAGGACAAACAGGGAGAAGCTATACTAGAAGTTGAACCAGACCAAGTATAATCCAAAAAGCTGCATTATTTTCTGAGCCAACATCACACCTTTCTGGCACATGGTCCAAATTCTTCTCTCTGTGTCAACCTTGTTGCAGTCTGCTTGTTGTCTTGAACATGTTTAGAAAGAATAACTTGAATTGTGATTTATTGGGTTGGCTTGTTGGAGCTCTGAGGCCCTTGGTTGCATCAGACTCTTACTTCTTTCCTCCTGCCCATGTTTCCAGTCTCAGGCAGAGCAGAGTGAAAAGGAAGGATGATTAAGTGCCCAATACATACTTCAGGGAACAGAGGGAGAGAAAGTCAAAACTCACTTGTAATGGGCACCAAATAGTTGGCCGGTGAGTCCAGAAGCTATTAAATGAAGACTCAGCCGATAGTAGAGGAGACCATTAGGGGTCCCAGAAGTGACTCTTTCTGAGAGCAATTTGGGCTTCAAACTACACAATGGAGTTAGACACAAAATGTGACAGAGGAATAGTGTTTTGAAGAAGATGGAGAAAAACTCAGAGAAGGTCTTAGGGAAAGGAGCTCAGCAAACGAGCATGTTTTTCGCAACATGTTCAAACCGAACCTTGAACCACAAGCCGGTGGGTTTCTCTATGTTTAGCATACCTTCTTCTTCAAGACAAATCCTAAAGTTTTTGTTTTGCTTAAAATCAAGCTAGATCTAAATTAAATGATTAAATGCCTATACTGAAGCCACAACGTTACAAGTTCTATCCCATAGGCTCCAGGTTGACCCAGCCTTCCATAGGTCTGTAAAATGAGTACCCAGCTTGTTGGGAGCAATTAGCTAACATGTTGTAAACCACATAGTGAGTGCTTTGCACTGAGAAGCAGTATAGAAATAGAAATGCTATTCTTTTTGTAGCTCTGGACCAAATTTCACACCAAAATCTTTCCTTTTAAGAAAGCAGATCTTCTTGTTGAACACCGTTACCTGAATTGCATGGGGGTTCATGAGGATCCAACTAGTGTCCTAGTATTAACTTGGGGAATTTTAATTAGCTCAAGATGGCAGCAAGAGACTGGGTAACAGCAAGATCTTTTGAGCTATGCATACCGGTAGTAACTCAAGAGATTCCAAGCCAGAATGTAAATTAAATGTTTTTTTTAAAATTGAAAATTAATTTTAACAGCATTCTTGCTTCTACTCAGACTTCAAGCAATCACACAAGGCTATCGAAGAAAGTAGGAAGTATTCAGATAGAGGAATAGAGTAAGACTGTGGTTTATACTATACCAATCAGAGGAGCAGAGATTTGTGTAGCAGAGGATTCTCAGAGTATTGCTGTGAAGCGAACCGGCAGCATGGAGCTATGAAGAGGAACTGTGGACACTTTGGTGGTGTTTTAGGGTGATATTTATATTCAATATTTTCTTTGAAGGGATGGGATTTAGAGTGGAATACAATGTCTCTCAGAGATTCCCAGGACCGGACAAAGGGTTCTTCATATGTGTTAATGATCATTGATGGGCTAGCTATTTGGGATTGAATGGGCACAGGCAACCTTCTATTGTGATCTAAGAAAAGGAGAAAAAAAACATTTTGCAGGTACTGAGTGCTCAGCTATCCTTGATTGGATTAGCAGATTACTCATTGCCAGGCATACCTTGACCTAGGTATGCCTGTTTAGGGAATTTGAAAGGCCCCTCCCTAGATTGTATATGACTCCAGCCTTAGTATCTGAGGAGTCGCTGGTTTATTTGCCAACCATGTGGTGGGCCATAGCCAGCAAAATTATTAAATATTGCCAAGTATGCATTATTGAAAGGTGGGGGCTGCCAGGGCAGGTAACAGCACATTCAAACAGTCATGATCGAGGAGACCAATAGCCTCTCTTCTCCAGCACTCTGTTCACATGAGCGTCATGTTTAAGGGCATCAAGTGCCCCAGGTGAGAGTGTCTATTGTACAAGAAGGGGGCCTAAATACCCTAAAGGTATCAGATCCTGTCTGATTATAGAAGCTAAGCAGGGCTACTCTTGGTTAGTACTTGGATGGGAGACTGCCAATGAATCCGATGTGCTGGAGACTACATTTCAGAGGAGGAACTGGCAAAACCACCTCTGAGTATTCCAAAGTCCAATGCCAGTCAGAGAGTAACCAAAGAGAATAAGAGCAAGCTGAAGTCCAGGAAGCTATAGAACAAGGGATGTCCAACAGTTGTTTGTAAGAAAAGGAATGGTTTTGACTCTGCTAATTTCTAAAGCAAAAGTAAAATATGTGCTTTCAGGTCACCAGTTGACTTATAGTGTTCCCCATGAATTCTCTAGGGTTTTCTTAGGCAAGGGCTACTCAGAAATGGTTTGCAAATGCCTTCCTCTGAATACAACCTGAAGCACCTGGTATTCCCTGACAGTATCCCTTCCAAGTACTAGCCAGGGCTGTCCCTGCTTAGTTTCTGCGATCAGACAGGATCTGGTGGTGCCTTCAATATATTTAGGCAGTTGTTTTAGCTGTAAATCAATGCAGCTGGCTAATTCTATCAGCTTGTTCTTTTTAAGGCTGGCAAAGGCTTTTCCTGCGCTTTTGCAGCTGCTTTCAGTCTACAGTGCCCAGAGGGATGAGGCGGTTCAGCTTCAGGCTCTTGGTCTTCAGGACCTACATGGGACAGTTGAGGCTCTGCTTCCACTAGTTCAAGGGCAGGGCTGCCAGCTCTGTAATCTTAGTTGTCCCCTTCCTGGTGTGAAAAGGCCACGACGAATCCTACAAGCAGGACGTGGGTTCTGCTTCTTGGGGGACGAGCATAGAAGCTATTAAATAGATATAGACCTCCCTGTATCTATGGAACCAAAGCCTACAGCTGAAAAAACAGCGGCACATGCCATAGAGTTGCCCTGAAAAATGACTAGAGAGGTGTCCCCTCTAGGAATCTCTAGGTCATCCAATGCAACTCTATGGTATGTTTGTACCAGGAGTCCTTTATTCTAATTTCATTTCATTTATAAAAGGTAAATCCAGGAATGCATCCCCTGCAGATACAGGTGGGTGGGAGTGACCTGTATTCATTCAGTTGTAGGAGACATCATTAGTGATCTTGGAGGCTACTCTTTGGGGTGGCAATCTGGGCTTCAAAACTCATACTATGAGTGATACACAGCCATCCTGACTAGAAGCCACTGATGACCCAACTTCCATGAATTCAGTCAATGCCCATCTAAAACTTCCCAAGTCAGCAGCCATCACAACATCCTGTGGCAGTGAATTCAGTCTCCAAATTTCTAGCTTTGAAGTAACTTAGGGCCAGTCTACACACGGGAATAAAATGTGGATTGGTGCACAGTAACACTGAGTCACAGCAGCTTTCATTGGTCTCCATGGTTTTTAGGCAAGATCGCTGGTGTGTGAAGCAATCTGTGTTTGATGTTCACATGGAGGCATGCCAGCAAATAAAAATGGTGGGCACAAGTGAATTATTCCCAGTTTTATTCTCCCCAATTTGCCCCTGCCATACAGTATTTTTAAAAGACACCCTCAGGACTTTTTCAAATGGGGTAAAAAAAAAACCCGAGGAGGTCGGGAGAAGAACGGGGCTGTCACGCTTACAGAGCCTCATTTCAGACGCCACCGTCTTCCTCCCAACCTTCCCCCGTGCTTCCTCCATGCTGCAGGCGCCACTTTTTATTGATGGAGGTTTTCTGTGCATGGCAAGGAAACATGCAAACTAAACTGGACAGTTCATAAAAAGAGCATCCTGTGCTTCGTTTTCACATTCTCAACCAGACATTTCTCACTGAGGACCACCATTCATGCTGTAATCTTGCAATTACAATGGGACGTGGTTTTGCACACCCTCAATACTGTGAAAAAAGCTATATTGACTACCTATTGGTGGCTTGTCCTATCAATTAGAAGCAATGCCTGATTTTCGGCTGGGGCATGGAGTAACCACGCAAAGACAACAACATTGTGCAGTAGCCACATCTGTTCATGCTACCATGACATCGTAATCCCATGACTTTTGCCGTGTCTGATAAAGTCCTTGGTGACTACCAACTCTGGATGACTGTATAGGTTCTCCATGCCATGTGCCACAATCAATACTCCATCCTAACACAATCAATACTCCTACCTGTCACAAGAAAGCTGCACCTCCCGGCCCCAGCCTCATTGATGATGTTGCAGTTGTAAATCCCATAACTATCCCTGGAGAGGCTCCTGATAATGTACTCCGTGGAGTCCTGGGCATCAAATTGTCCCGTCCGAAGCAGTTTGTTGCCCAGGCGCCATTCAAAGGTCAAGACTCGGGTCGGGTAGGCTCTCAGCACACGACAGCTCATGGTGACACTTCTCCCTTGGCCTTGCCGAATCTCCAGGAAAGCCGGTTCAACAGCGGGCGGATCTGCAAGAAACAAGAAGGCAGAGGAGATGAGGCCACGGTCAAGAAGTGTCCATTCTGCACTGTTGCCGTAAGGTTAGGATGAGTATTAGGCTTAGCTTTACTTTCCTCACAACCAGCCATCTTTCTCCTGAAATGCTTAGATCACAGTTGGACAGACTTTGGCCTGTGGGACATATCTGCTCCCTGAGGGGATTTTTTGTGGCTTCTACCCCACCACCACCAGCCAGGCTGTCTGAACCCTTCAAGCCCCAATACTCTCAATTTTTGGAGGGCAAAATTTACCCCACATTGGTCAAAGCCCAGTCAAATGTGTTGAAAGCATTTCCACAAAACAAAGTGGGGGGGAGATCACTGAAAATGGCTGAAAATGGAAACCAGAAGTAACTTGGGATTTCATTTTTGGTCCCTGGTGACAGGTTTTCAGGGGTCCCCAGTCAGGTGAGAGTCTCAGGGAGGAAAATTGGTCCCATGCACCTTCAGCAGTCGCCCACCCCTGGTGTAGATAGCAACGTTTCAGACTGACCAGTCAGCCTGAATATTAGTACAGTCTAGATGGTTGGGATGGGACTGTCGGCAACAAAATACTGCTCTGAAATCAGCCATGGAAGCCCTTGGTTGACCTTGGGAAAGTCAAACTTCAGGGGAAGGGAATGGCAAACCTCCTCTGAACCAATCTTGCCAAGAAAAACCCAGAATAGGATTTTCAGAACTTAGAGTTGACTTGAAGGCATGTAGCAACACATTGCACATGTGTGTGTGTGTGAGAGAGAGCCAGCATGATGTAGTGGTTTGTATGTTGAACTAGGACTCCAGGAGACCTGGGTTTGAACCCCCCACTCAGTCACTGAAACCCACCAGATGATGTTGAGCAAGCCATACTTCTCAGCCTTAGAGGAAGGCGATGGGAAACATCCTCTGAATAAATCTTAATAGCCAGCATGGACTAAGGCCAAATCCACGCTATGCAAATAATCCTGTTTGAAAGTGGATTATTTGCCAGGGTTCCTTCTTATGGAACCCTGGGATTTGTAGTTTTACAAGGTCTTTAGCCTTCTCTGCCAAAGCGTGCTGGTGCCTCACCAAATGACAAATCCCAGGATTCCATAGGAAAAAGCCATGGCAAATAATCCAGTTTCAAACTGGATCATTTGTGTAGTGTGGATTTGGCCTAGGACTCCAAGATTCAAATCTCCCCTCAGCCATGTAAACCTACTGGGTGATTTTGGGCAAGTCACAATCTCAGCCTCAGAGGAAGGCAATGGTGGGAAAGCTTGCCAAGAAAATAAGTTGGGCTCAATATGAAGATACATAACAACAACAACATCTTAGTGGAATACTGCATTTCTCTGCACAAACTCTACCATAGGAGTTTGCCTTTAACATATCCAACTCTCACCTTTTCCCACAAAGTATATTACTCCAGGAAGCTATTCCATAATTAATAGAAGAGACTGGCTACAGAAGTGGGAAGAGAGGTCCCCACGTTCAACACCAAACTACAAGATGGCTCAACTGGGCTTCAGTCCTCCACTCAGCAAACCTATTCCTGACTTCCATTAGAAGGTAGGAACAGAATCAACCCAACCCAACAGCATTACCTGAAGCAATGTCATGTAGAAGATGGAGTGAGCTTGTTTCCTGTGGCTCCAGAGACTAGAATGAGACCCAATGGATAAAAATTGCAAGAAAAGAGATCCCATCTAACCACTAGGAAGAACTTTTTTATTCTAAGAACTGCTCAACAGTGAAACAGACTACCTCAGAAGCAGTCTCCTTCTTTGGAGGTCTTTAATGGAGAGAGATCGGATGGCTATATTCCAGCAGTGTTTTAGTTCTGTGTTCCTCATGGTCCCTTCCAACACTACAATTCTATGAATCTATGAGTCCTGTCTTTTACTTCTCCTGCTTCCTCCCCTGATTCCTGCTGACAAAGAAGGCCAGAGAGCACCCACTTAAGAAAACACAGTGGTCCCTTCCTGTTTCCGCCAAAAACCAAACTCACCAAGGCCCCCTCCCTTTGCATCTGCAGTCATTAGCCAGTCTGTGCAGTTGGTCCGGCTCCGCACACGGCCAGCCTCCCTGCTGAGAACTTGTCCTCCCGTGCCATTTCTCCTCCAGCATTCTGGCTAGTAATGGGCCAGAACATCCATGCCTGTGGAGAAGCAAAGACCTTTTGAGGCTGCTTTTCAAAGAGCTGCTCTGAATGGCAGGAGGGGCTTTGACAATTTCCACAGCACTGAGAGCTACAGGTCACACAGAACCCTCAAAGGTGGCTGATTAAAGCTCTCTCTCATGCTTTCCCTTTCTTGCTTTTCTTCTCTCACCTTCATAACAAAAATCTCTCTTGAAGTAATTCCCTAGGCAGATATATTTTTTCCCTGACAAAGCCTCAAGACTCAGTGCAGATAAGGCTCTGAACACAGCTTAACCAAAGTTTGCAAACTAAAGAGTTTGCAGTCTCTGTGGTTTTCCCTCTCTCCTTCCTGTACCTCCAGCTCCCATGGAGAAAGTAGAACAGAGCTTGTAAAAGTTACCTTCTTGGACTAGAGTTCCCAGAGTCCTCAGCCAATCTGCAAGCTCTGATCACGTAGCTGACAACAAAAATGTTGAGTGATATTGCTGTATTCTACGTAAATACAGTAACAATGCACAGCAAAAAATTGCACAAGATCAGCAATGTTGCACAATTGGACATTTCCATTTGTCTATGTTATTAAATTGCTCCTGGAGAAGGCCATTGAAATATATATATAGGCTGAAACACCTTGGGTTTGTTCCAAAATAAAAATAAATAAATAAATAAATAAATACAACATCCACTGAACACTTGGAGATGTATCTCCCCGCTTTTAAAACATTTGGCTGGCACAGCTTTCAAACTGGTAAAGGCTGCAGACACAATGTCGAACTCTTCACCACATTGTCCATTTTCCCTAAGCATATAGCAAAAAACAACATAAGTGAGTAAGGGGATTTTTTATTTTCATAAAGCTGTGCAGTTTTCTGTGTACAAGTTGACGCCCGGTATCCATGGGATATACATTCCAATACGCACACACACACACACGGATGCCTGAAACCGTGGATAATATGTAACCCTGTTATGTGCAATGAGACTTAGGAGATTTTCAGACTACACTGTTATAGTGTTACTATTCCACTTTAACTGCTCTGACTTCCTCCTGTGGAATTCTGGAGTTTGTAGTTTAGTGAGGCCTAAGATCTCTCTGGCTGAGAGATGTAAATGCCCCTCCCTAAACTGCAAATCCCAGGATTCAACAGGAGGCAGCCAGAGCAAATAAAGTGGAATAGTAACACCATAATAGTGTTGTCTGAAAATCTCCTTATGCTGAAAGTTGACCACAGAATCACACTGGAGGACCTAGAAATGCCTAGAAAGAATGTATATTTTTCCATGTGAATAAGTGAAACTGTGGATACCGAATCCATGGACATGGAGGTTGGCCTGTATAATTTTTTTAAAAAGACTACTAGTGGAAGGTTTGACAACAAAGCTGTACAATTTCTCAAACTTTTACATAGTTCTCAAAAACTGCACAGTTTCTGTTGTACTGGAAAAACACCATAAAAAGTTCCTTCAATTTGTGGGAACTTCTGATGTGGTGTTTCCCCTCGCCCCTGCATAAATTTCTCGAGGGGTCAGGAACTCCAAATTCAATACTTGCCAAGAAATGGATGAATTTCCATCCCATCTTCAGCACACAGACATCATGCTTCAACACACACACACACACGTGACAAAGGACCTCACTGCTTCTCATGCAAATCAGGCTGCTCCTGCATTTTGACTATATTGTACATCTGTTTATTGAAGACCATTTAATTAACAGCTCCTCAGTGGTATAAGGAAGGTTGAGCCAACAGTGCGATGCGGCAGCTAAAAAGGCCAATGCGATTTTGGGCTGTATCAATAGAAGTATAGTGTCTAGATGAAGGGAAGTAATAGTGCCACTCTATTCTGCCTTGGTCAGACCTCACTTAGAATACTGTGTCCAGTTCTGGGCACCACAATTCAAAAAGGATATTGACAAATTGGAGTGTGTCCAGAGAAGGGCAACTAAAATGGTGAAAGGTCTGGAAATGATGCCTTATGAGGAGAGACTTAGGGAGCTGGGTATGTTTAGCCTGGAAAAAAGACGGTTAAGAGGCGATATGATAGCCCTGTTTAAGTATTTGAAGGGATGTCACCCTGAGGATGGAGCAGGCTTATTTTCCAGAGACTGGAACACGGAGCAATGGATGCAAGCTCTAGGAACAGAGATTCCACCTCAACATTAGGAGGAATTTTTTGACACTAAGAGCTGTTCGGCAGTGGAACGCACTCCCTCGGAGTGTGGTGGGGTCTCCTTCCTTGGAGGTCTTTAAACAGAGGCTGGATGGCCATCTGTCGGGGATGCTTTGATCAAGATTTCCTGCGTGGCAGGGGGGTTGGACTGGATGGCCCTCGTGGTCTCTTCCAACTCTGCAATTCTATGATTCTATGATCTTGTGTTCCGTAGGCTTCTCTCAGTTGCTAATGTTTTAACCAGGCAGTTCATGGCTATGGACATGGTGAGGAACAGACTAGGGAATAAACCTTCCTGCCAGCAATTTGCCTGCAATGTTCTCATAGCTGTTAGGATTGGAGATAGAATCATAGAACCAAAGAGTTGGAAGAGACCATGAGGGCCGTTCATTCCAACCCCATTCTGCCATGCAGAAATATAAAATCAAAGCACTCCTGACAGATGGCTATCCAGTCTCTGTTTAAAAACTTCCAGCGAAGAAGACTCCGCCACACTCCCAGGCAGTGGATTCCACTGTTGAACATGTGTCCTCCTATATAATTCAGTTTCATAGAATCATAAAGTTGAAAGGTACTGCATGGTCCATTAGGTCCAAGCCCCTGCTCAATGCAGGATCTCTAACTAACGCATCCCTAGCAGCAGGGAGCTGCCAAGCCTCTTTTTGAAGACATCCAGAGAAGGAGACCCCACCATCTCTCTAGGCAACTGGTTCCATTTCCAAACCACTCTTACCATCAAGAAGTTCCTTTTAATGTTCAATTGAAATCTACTCCCCTGTAACTTCAAACCATTGGACCTAGTCCTACCCTCTGTGCACCAGAAAACAAGTCTCCCTCTTTTCTTGAGGTATTTAAAGAGTGCAATCATGTCACCTCTCAATCTTCTCTTCGCCAAACTGAACATGCCCAGCTCCTTCAACCTCTCCTCATATGTTCTGTTCTCTGTACTTCTTAGCATCCCTATTGCCCTTCTCTGAACTCTCCTTAACTTATCTGTGATGTACGCAGAACACAAACTCAGGGTTCTTCAATAAATCTCTTTATTAGAAGAGAAGCTTGCATAAGGAACAGTTCCAAAGCTGCTACTGAAGTAAATGTAAACTATCCAGAGATAATAAGGCATCAAGCGTGAGAACAGACACGGGGGAGCAAGAGTAGCTGGGGAGCGTGGCCTTGAGTTCCTGGTAGGACTTGCGTTACCATGCCAACCAGGAGGCCTGGCTCATTTCTCAGGCATTCCAAAATCCTGAGAAAATACTAGCTACATGTCAGGGCCTCCATGAATTCCACTCCAATGCCCAGAATTCAGGGATGAGCCTGACATACTGCCCCCCTGAAGATCAACCCTCCCCCTTTCTCAGCCCGGCTTATCGGGAAAGCGGGCATGAAACTTTCGCAATAAGCGTTTGGCATTGACATGCTCAGAAGCAACCCATTCCGCATGGCCCAAAGGCAGGTGTTTCCACTTTACCAAATACTGTAACCCTCCCCGGTGAAGTCTAGAGTCCAGAATCTCAGAAATTTCAAAATGTTGTTCCTGATCCACCAGGATCGGCTGAGGAGCAGGTTCTGGAACCGGATGGTGTTTGTCCGGAGGGTTCACGGGCTTGAGCAGGCTGGAATGAAACACAGGATGTACATGACGGTATAACTTAGGCAAAGACAGTTCAAAAGCTACAGGATTTACCATCCTAACAACACGAAAAGGCCCAATGTATTTGGCTCCCAACTTCTTAGAGGGTTGGGGACACTTAAGGAATTTGGTGGACAAATAAACCATATCTCCCACTGCATATTTGGGGGAAGGATCCCGTTTCTGATCAGCATAATGTTTGTAGCGTGCTTTGGCAAAGTCCAAGGCCGAGATTACATGAGGCCATGCATCCTTGACCTTTTGACTCCACTGGGAGACCGAAACGGGGTCAGAGTTGGGGGACCCCGCCAACAAGGGGAGGGGACCGAAATCATGCCCAGACACAACCTTGAACGGCGAGAGCCCAGTGCTCTGGTGAGTGGCATTATTGTAGGCCACTTCAGCAAAAGGTAGAAGATCAACCCAATCAGATTGTTGGAAATTCACATAGCATCTTAGGTATCGTTCCAGAGTCTGATTCGTTCGTTCCGATTGTCCATCCGATTGGGGATGATGGGAGCTGCTGAGACCGAGCTCCACCCCCAGAAGGTTTGTGAAAGCCTTCCAAAACTGCGAGGTAAATTGTGCCCCCCGATCCGACACAATCTTGGCCGGAATGCCATGAATCCGATAAATATGCTGAATGAACAATTTGGCTAATTGGGAGGCCGTGGGGAGTTTCTTACAGGCTACAAAATGCGCTTGCTTTGAGAACAAATCAGTCACCACCCAAATAACCGTCTTTTTCCTACTCTCTGGTAATTCCACAATAAAATCCATGCTAATGACCTCCCAGGGCTTGTTTGGGGTAGGTAGAGGGTGGAGCAAACCTTTGGGCTTCCCTGACCCCCCTTTTGACACTGCACAAGTGGTACACCCCTTCACATATTCCTCCACCTCTTTCCTCATACGGGGCCACCAAAACTGTCTCCGGGCCAAATGTAAAGTTTTGAGATACCCAAAATGTCCCGCACTCTTGACATCATGGCACTGTTTGAGAATACCCGCTCTCAAGACTTCAGGAACATACAGGCGATCCCCTTTCCAGGCCACCCCATCCTTCACAGTCACCTCATTGGGGTGAGCCAGGAACCACTGGTCCAGGGGCAGTTCCGAGGCCAATTGAGAATGCCACCCTCCTTTCTCCTCTTGAGAAACAGTGGGCGTGGCAGAGCCATCCGCCGTAGGGGACACTGCCCGGGTCCCCGGATCGGGGGAAGGTGGTTCGGGGTTCAAGGGCTGGGGCACCGGTCCAGGTGCCAAGGGGGAATCACCGTCAATTTCTGTAGGACCCGGCACCTGAGCAGGGCTAGCAGTGGATTTCTGTTCCTTGGCTTTGCTCCGAGTGAGGACAGCTAGCCCCAAGTGGGAAGGAGAAAAAACGGTATCAATGACCTCCTTGCGCTTACTCTCATGCTGTGGTAGCCTGGACAAAGCGTCAGCCAGAAAATTCCTCTTCCCCGGGATAAATTTCAAGGTGAAATTAAATCGGTAAAAGAAACTGGCCCACCTGACCTGCTTGGGGCTCAAACGCCTAGGGGTAGCCAATACTTCCAAATTTTTATGATCAGTCCAAACTTCGAATGGTTTGGGTGAGCCCTCCAGTAGGTGGCGCCACGTCTCTAGTGCCAACTTGATGGCACCTGCTTCTTTCTCCCACACCGGCCAATTTCGTTCCGTGTCATTGAACTTTCTGGATAAATAGGCACATGGCCTCAAATCCCCTTCCTCCCCCTTTTGCAACAGAACACCACCCATAGCCACATCAGATGCGTCCACTTGGACCACAAAGGGTTGGGAGGGGTCGGGGTGTTTGAGAATAGGCTCAGAAGTGAAAAGGGATTTCAATTTGTCAAATGCTTGTTGGCACTGTGGTGACCACACAATTTTTTGGGGAGGTTTGTTCCCTTTACCATGCTTGGAACCTTTGTCTTTCCCTTCTTTGGTTTTTAACAAATCAGTCAGGGGAAGGGCTACCGATGCAAAGTCAGGGATGAAGGACCGATAAAAATTAGCAAACCCCAGGAAGCTCTGCAACTGTTTCCTGGTTCTAGGGGCTTCCCATGCCAAGACCCCCTTAACCTTTTCTGGGTCCATTTCAATCCCTTTGTTTGAGATGCGGTACCCTAAATAATCCAGACGGCTTTGGTGGAACTCACACTTGGACATTTTCGCATACAGATGATTTTCCCCCAACCTGGCAAGCACCTTTTTCACCAGTTTCACATGGGACGTGTAGTCCTCAGAATAAATCAACACATCATCAAGGTATACCAACACCCCTTTGTACAGAAATTCACGTAAAACATCATTAATTAAGTTCTGAAAAATGCCAGGGGCCCCTTTGAGGCCGAAAGGCATGACGAGGAACTCAAAAGCCCCTAGGGGGCAATTAAATGCAGTCTTCCACTCATCCCCCTCCCGAATCCGTACTCTGTAGTAGGCCTCTCGCAGATCCAGCTTCGTGAAAATCTTCCCTTTGGAGAGATGGGCTAATATGTCCTTCATCAAGGGCAGGGGGTACTGGTTGGAGACACTAATCGCGTTTAGCCCTCTGTAATCCTGAATCAAACGAAGCCCGCCATCAGCCTTGCGCCTAAACATCACCGGAGCCCCCACAGGCGAGGTTGAGGGCCTAATGAACCCTCGGGCTAAGTTTTTATCTATGAACTCTCGGAGCGCCTCCATTTCAGCTGGTGTCATGGAATAAATGCGAGGTTTGGGTAGGCTGGACTCCGAGAGTATCTCAATGGCACAGTCAAAAGCCCGGTGGGGTGGCAAAATGTCACATTCCCTCTCCTCAAACACATATTGCCACGCCTTGTACTCCACTGGCAGCCCTTTCAGCTCCCCTTTCACTAAGGCAGTTGTGAAATTCTGCGGCTCATCCACCAGGGGGCCCCCCTCCCCTGGGGATCCACCCCCCGCCCCGTGCTCCTTGATACACAATGGGTCTGTAAAAGTCAGTGTTTCTTTTATCCAGTCTATGGTAGGGTTGTGGTACTTTAGCCAGTTCAGACCCACAACTGCCGCGGGGACTAAACCTGGAGCAATCACAAACTGCAGTTCCTCCTGGTGGTTGCCCATCCTCATGTGCATGGGGCCAGTTATGCGCCGGGCGGGGCCCCCCTTCATCATCCCCCCATCCATCTGAGACAGCCACACAGGCTTGTCCAGCTTGACAGTATCAACGTTCAGTTCACGGACTAAGGAGGGATGCATAAGTACTTGGGTACAACCAGAGTCAATCATTAACATAACTTTGCGGGTGGGGCCCTCCCCTCCAACCCCCACTCGCGCTTTGATAAAGAACGGGCCCTTCACTCCACTCACCACGGCATCCGGGCGCCCTTCCGGATTAGCCCGCCCTCGGGCGCTCAGTAGGGCGGGCTGGGCCCGTTTCCCGCCGGCTCAGCGTCGGAAGAGTAGGACCCACTATCCTCGGGATCATCTGAGGACTCCCCTGCCGCCTGGCCCGCTGCCAGGGCCCTGGCCGTCGCCTTGGTCTTGGGTTTGGAGGGAGTCTTGGCGGACCCGGATCTCCCCTCGCTCCGCGCTGGCTTGGCGGCGGCGGGTTGCTCCCTTGGGCTCCTCTCTGGGCACTCCGCTATGCGGTGTCCGCTCCTCCCACAATGCAGGCACAGCCCCTTTCTCATCCTTCGCTCGCGTTCGGATTCCCCGGTGGTGCCTCCCCCAGAGCGAGCCGACTTGGTCTTCTTCCCGGGACCCCCAGCGGACTTCCCCTCCGTCCCGGCCTGGCGGCGCAACATCTTGATGCTGGCCTTCACCGACTCCACTTCTCCAGCTAGCCGTATCCACCCCATGAGGGTTTCGGGGTCTCCCTGGAACTTGGCCCACTCTAGAATGTCAGGGTTCAGACCCTCCTGGAAAAACTGCACCTTGACCTCCTCTGGCCACTCCGGCACTTGGCTGGCTAGGCGGCGGAACTCAGCTGCGTACTCGGCCACTGGCATCGTGCCTTGCTTCAGGCTCCTAAGCTTGCTTCGAGCCCGCTTCCCTCTTAAGGGATCGTCAAACTGGGCCCTGAGAGCCATCAGGAACTCTTGGTAATTACCCAGTTCAGGGGCTCCCATATCATACAGACCCACCAACCACTGAGCCGCCTCTCCCTCCAGTTGGTTGGACACATACTGCACTTTCTCAGCCTCAGACTGGAACTCCCCTTCCCACTGGGTCATGTAACTCACCACTTGAGTCATGAAGTAGGGTAGTTTTGCTGGATCCCCATCGAACTTCGCCTTCAGGTGCCGGTGTTTCCAGCCCCGGGGTCGCTCCTGCGGCTCAACCGGGCCAGCCCCCACCGGGGGAGCCGGTCCAGGAGCCGGCAGGCCAGGTACAGCAGGGGGCTGAGCGGGGACTCCATCCCCGGGTGCCTGGGCCGCCGCAGGTGGCGCTGGGGGAGGCTGGGCCCCTCCAGGGGCTGGTGGAGCTGGAGGGGTTCTGTGCAGGAGTTCTAGGAGCACCTCCCGTATCTCACCCATTTGCTGTTTCAGTTGAAGAACCTCGGTTCCAACTTCTGCCAGGGAAAACTTCGCTTCTGGCTCTCTAGGCCCCTCACCCTGGGGTCTGTCCCACCGGGACCTGCGGTCTTCTCGGCGTCCGGCCCCTGCCCATGGCCAGGCAGGGCCCAAAACCTCTCGCACCGGAGTGCCGAAGCTTGGCAGGCTGCCCCTCCCTGGAGCCAGCTCCATCCCCAGCTCCCAGGGCTCAGTGGAGGGTCGAAATACTGCAGCCCTCCGGCGGTCTCGGCTGGCTCCTCCAGCTGCGGCAGCTACAGCACCCCCCTCTGCCCCAGCCTCCTGCTTCGAGGCCTCGGCTTCTCTGGCGCTGGCTGCAATCAGATCTTGGTCCGTCTGTGTGCCAGTCTCTGCGTCGTCAGACATTGCAGGCAAAGGCTCCACAGTTTCAGGACAGAGAAAAAAATAAAAGTAAAGAGTAGCAGCTTTCTGTGATGTACGCAGAACACAAACTCAGGGTTCTTCAATAAATCTCTTTATTAGAAGAGAAGCTTGCATAAGGAACAGTTCCAAAGCTGCTACTGAAGTAAATGTAAACTATCCAGAGATAATAAGGCATCAAGCGTGAGAACAGACACGGGGGAGCAAGAGTAGCTGGGGAGCGTGGCCTTGAGTTCCTGGTAGGACTTGCGTTACCATGCCAACCAGGAGGCCTGGCTCATTTCTCAGGCATTCCAAAATCCTGAGAAAATACTAGCTACATGTCAGGGCCTCCATGAATTCCACTCCAATGCCCAGAATTCAGGGATGCTTTGATCAAGATTTCCTGCGTGGCAGGGGGGTTGGACTGGATGGCCCTCGTGGTCTCTTCCAACTCTGCAATTCTATGATTCTATGATCTTGTGTTCCGTAGGCTTCTCTCAGTTGCTAATGTTTTAACCAGGCAGTTCATGGCTATGGACATGGTGAGGAACAGACTAGGGAATAAACCTTCCTGCCAGCAATTTGCCTGCAATGTTCTCATAGCTGTTAGGATTGGAGATAGAATCATAGAACCAAAGAGTTGGAAGAGACCATGAGGGCCGTTCATTCCAACCCCATTCTGCCATGCAGAAATATAAAATCAAAGCACTCCTGACAGATGGCTATCCAGTCTCTGTTTAAAAACTTCCAGCGAAGAAGACTCCGCCACACTCCCAGGCAGTGGATTCCACTGTTGAACATGTGTCCTCCTATATAATTCAGTTTCATAGAATCATAAAGTTGAAAGGTACTGCATGGTCCATTAGGTCCAAGCCCCTGCTCAATGCAGGATCTCTAACTAACGCATCCCTAGCAGCAGGGAGCTGCCAAGCCTCTTTTTGAAGACATCCAGAGAAGGAGACCCCACCATCTCTCTAGGCAACTGGTTCCATTTCCAAACCACTCTTACCATCAAGAAGTTCCTTTTAATGTTCAATTGAAATCTACTCCCCTGTAACTTCAAACCATTGGACCTAGTCCTACCCTCTGTGCACCAGAAAACAAGTCTCCCTCTTTTCTTGAGGTATTTAAAGAGTGCAATCATGTCACCTCTCAATCTTCTCTTCGCCAAACTGAACATGCCCAGCTCCTTCAACCTCTCCTCATATGTTCTGTTCTCTGTACTTCTTAGCATCCCTATTGCCCTTCTCTGAACTCTCCTTAACTTATCTATATCCTTTGTAAAATGAGGCACTCAGAACTGAACACAGTGCTCCAGATGAAGCCTGACCAGTTTCCTTAGCTTGGTTCCACTCCATGCAACCTCTGTGTTTAATAGCTCCTGTTTTTGTCCAACAATTCTAGAATATAGAGTCAGCTGGTAACAAATCAGAGGAATGAGCCTTCCTATTAGCAGCTTGCTTGTACTCTTTTCATAGGGGTCTGTGCTAAAGGGCTGCTCCCATTATCTGAGCAACACAGCCAAGGGGGTAAACAAAGGATTAATGAGGTGTTGAGATTAAAGTTTCATGTTTTATGGGTGGTCCGTGTCAAGGGAACATCAGAGACCATGAGAGATATGTGACTAGGGAGGATGACTAGCTGGAGGAAGCGCGGAGATGCTTCTGTGAAGAGGTTATAAGTAGTGCCTTGGAGCATTGCTTATGTCCCAGCTAAGGGGATGTTTGGTAGAGACTGGGCCGACTTTGCCCAAGCTCCCAGCCGCATGAACATCCAGAGACTCAGAACACCAACTGTAGTCATGAGTAAAAAATAGGCTCTGTTTGTTTAGTTGTGATTAGGGAATTTACATTTGGTTTTTAATCTTAGCTGGAATGACTTAGATCAGTGGTTCTTAACCTGTGGTCTGTGGACACCCAGGGGTCTGTGATGTCCTCACAGTGGTCATAGAATCATAGAATCGTAGAATTGCAGAGTTGGAAGAGACCACGAGGGCCATCCAGTCCAACCCCCTGCCATGCAGGAAATCTTGATCAAAACATCCCCGACAGATGGCCATCCAGCCTCTGTTTAAAGACCTCTGCGGACGCTTGAAGGCTGCTTAGCCCACATGATGGGAGCCAAGGCAAGGTCTGGCTGGCTTGGCCTACACATTGCTCTTCAGTGTACTCCAGCTACAAATTTGTAGGAAGAAGCAGGAGAAAAGTCTTCCTTCCCGTCCAGAGCCTCTGAGGGAAGGGTTAGGGGATGGTGTCATTGTATTATTATTGTTGTTGTTAGGGTTTTAAGTCTTGAGTAAGTCTTGGGCGTCCGTGGCAAAAAATATATATTGAAAGGGGGTCCTTGGTAAAGAAAAGGATAAGAGCCACTGACTTAGACTATCTGTAACATGTAACATCCTAATCAATGCCTGAAAGGAGGTGCCTTTCATGTACAGCTATACCTTTTGCTGTGCTGGTTCCTTACTTAGAATAAAACTTCCTTTAAAGTTCTCCTGTTTTCCACACTCTTTCATGTGCTTTGCTTAGTTTCATTCTCCACTAGCGGGGGGGGGTAAGGAAATCTCTGCAGTGACAGAGTGCAAGATAAAGTGACCCTCCCATTGGGTTACTGTGCTGGGGTTTAAAATCAACGGGTGGGGGAAGCTAGTATAAATGGTCTCTAGGGGTACCAACAGACTCAGGCAGAAGCAGGAGGCAACCCAAGAAACCATTTCAGGGTCACACCTATGCAGTTCACCCATAGCTATACCCCTGTACACACATCTTCTGGCGATGGTTCCCCACATGGGTTGCTACAGACATGTGACTACAACTTGGTATCCTGCTTTGCAAAAGTTTGAGGCTGAGCCTGAGGGTGGAGAAGAAGAGCAGTACAAGCTTTAGTACAAGCTCATTAGTCAGATTTTGGTGATTTACAAGAAAGCCAAAGCAAAACCACCTCAAGGGGAGTCACTTCAGGTAATATTTGGCTAAGAAGTGTTGAGTCAGGCAGATAGGAAGTGTTGGGGGCTGTCTAAATGGCAAAAATACTCCTCACGGAATGAGAGGAGAATCCTACTTGTCTCACTGGGATCCCACATTGTTACACTGCATTCAGAAGGAGGGGGGTCAAAAATGTCAAAAATGCCAAAGGAAAAGCCTTTGTGGATTTTTCTGGAGTTTTTAAAAAACCAGCAAGGGGAATGTGCATTCTTGCTCATTGGGACAAGCGATTCACTTTGAATCGCTTTCCTATATGAGTGGAAGTGCAAAGCTGATTGGCTGGATGAGCTCGGGGGCCGGGCTTGCAAACAAGGCAAGCATCCAGATCCGCCATGTTGGATTTTCACCTTGGCAAGCAAGCACTAAAGTGATAAAATAGAGTGGTTTTTTTTTTCTTTTTAGTAAAGGCGAAGTATTGCTCTATCATACATAGGAATTTTTTAAAAATGTTCAGCAGTGGCAAATTCAGGTAAGTTAAAACGCAAGTAATTCACTTGTGGTTGTCATCTTGACTGGTGGGCATGCGAAGCTTTGGGCCCCCCGAAAAAAAACATTTAGACAAACTGCAGCTGCTGTGCTTTGCCATTACAATTTTTTGCCTCCTGTAGATGGGTCCTCAGATATCTTGAGATCCTGTGAAAGCTCCTAGAGAAGGGCTATCAAGATGAATAAAGGTCTAGAAACCAAGACGTATGAGGAATGACTTAGGGAGCTGGGTATGTGTAGCTTGGAGAAGAGAAGGTTGAGAGATGGTATGATAGAATCCTCTTTAAATACCTGAAGGGATATAGACAATGGAGCAAGTTTGATTTCTGCTGCTCTAGAGATGAGAACACAAACCGATGGATCCAAATTACAAGAATAGAGATTCCACCTAAACATTAGGAAGAGCTTCTGAAATGTAAGAACTGTTTGACTGTGGAACAGACTGCCTCGAGGTGTGGGTGGGCTCTCTTTCTTTGGAGGTCTTCAAACAGAGGCTGGGTGGGCATCTTTTAGGTGTGCTGCAACTGTGTATCCTTGCATGGCAGTGGGTTGGACTAGATGGTCCTTACAATCTCTTCCAGTTCTAAGATTCTATGATTCTATTCTACATCTCTGATTTTGAGGCATGGTGGTCAACAGCCACGAGTCTGGGCTCAATTTCCTGCTCTTTGGCCCTTCTGCCCCCTGCCCCACTTTTTAGTAGACATGGCAAGAACTTCATTTCTGATTTTCAAAAAACAATGGGAGGGGGGTAAACAGAAAGAGGGTACCCAAACAAACAAATAAACAAGGTGGGTTTTTAAAAAAGAATTACAAAACACCATAATGTCAGAAAACCAGGAAAATGAGGATTCCCTTTTGAACTGTTTGACTATTGGACTTTAGAGACTGGAGCTATATGGTCTGTAGAAGCGGCATGCTTCTTATATTGTAGGCACTTGAATGTTTGTGCTTTCAAATGGTAACTGCTCAACTTCAGATATGCATGTTTCGTTGCCTTGATGCTTGTTTTGTAGGGAGTTTTCCATATCCTGGAATGTAAGCTCATTAACATTTCTGATTTTTTGTATGTAGAGGCCTTGCATTCATATAGGTCTCTGAAGAAGACTGTCTGCTTCTTGAAATAGACAGATACCAGAAGTCCGTAATTTGTATCTTTAATATCAGTACAGTTGAGCCCCCATATCCATGGGGGTTCAGTTCCTGGACTTACTATGGATACTGGGAACTGCGGGTAACAGAGAACCATATTAAAATATAGAATCATAGAATCATAGAATTGTAGAGTTGGAAGAAACCACAAGGGACATCCAGTCCAACCCCCTGCCACCAAAATGAAAGAGTCCAGAATAAAATCCAAAGGTCAAGGCTTACAGAAGGCAGCATTGTCCAGAAGTTGGTCCCAGGTCAGCAGGATCAGGCAACAGGGTGGTCAGGAACAGTCCAAGGTCAAGGCACGAGTCAAGGTAGCAAGGATTCAGGCACTGAAGTCAGCAGGAAGCTTTCTCCAAGGTGATCAGCTGATCTCTGACAAAGCCTCCATTCCCTCTCCAGCCTATATAAAGCAATTAAGGCTTTGCCAGGTCTTTCTTAATGAGCAAGTTCTTCTCATAAATTCTCAGAGACCTCCTTTGAGCTTCCTTTTGGGCTCACTGCTGGTATACGATGGTGGAGGTAAGTCCCTCTCCTCTTCTTCGTCCTTATCTGAGTGGGCAGGACTCTCTGCCGGGACTGATGCCAACCCACTCGGACCAGGCCCTTCCTCTACTTGAGGCTCTAGGTTGGCAGGGTTCCCTGCTGGCACAGGTGTAGATAAAGCTGTGCCAGGGTCCCTAGGGCTGTTCCCTGCCATGTCTTCCTCCTCCTCTGACTCTATAGCCTCATCAGGCTCACGGGGCATGACATCAATGGCACATTTCCTTATTTTGTGTCCCGCAGATAACTGAAAGCATGGACATTGGTTCCATGGATATTTGGGTCTGACTATATTTATATCGCTACTAGTAGTTTTATACATGCTGTTCATAGTATATTATAATGTTGTCCCTTATGTGATCTATTCTCTTTGTGTTTTTTTGGATATGGGATGGGGCATTTGTAACTTTGAGCCTGAACAGACTGAGAAGCAGGATGATGTACCATAAATATCTGTCTTCCCTTCCCTTTCAACTTCAGACTTTCAGCTGCAGCTGTTTGCTCCCAACGCAGCTCTTGCCTCCCTAGTGGAGAGGGTGTTAGCAGGAAGTAACAAGATGGTGCAGAGGTGCTGGTGAAAAGAACACACTTGGGGCTTCTCTGCTCCCCTCATCCTGCTTTCCACAGGGGAAGCAAGAATTGTGATGGGAGTGAATGGCTGTGGTTGAAAGTTTGAGGCTGAAAGGGAAGGGAAGGCAGGTACCTTCACCCTGGTTCACAGGGGTTTATGATATCTCAACCTGCTTCTCAATCTTTGGGGCTTAAAATTACAAATGGCCCAGCCTGTATCAAAACTGGCAACCCTTCTAACCATCCATGTTTAAATTTGAAGGGATATCATACTGATGATGGAGCAAGCTTGTTTTCTGCTCCTCCAGAGACCAGGACATGGAGCAATGGGTTCAAACTACAAGAAAAGAGATTCCATCAAAACATTAGGAAGAATTTCCTGACAGTAAGAGCTGTTTGGAAGTGGAATACACTGCCTCAGAGTGTGGTGGAGTCTCTTTCTTTGGAGGTTTTTAAGCAGAGGCTGGATGGCCATCTGTTGGGAATGATTTGATTGCGTATTCCTGCATGGCAGGGGGTTGGACTGGATGGCCCTTGCAGTCTCTTCCAGTTCTATGATTCTATGATCCATGCTCAGTCATCGTATATATGCAGTAGCATATCACTCCAGGCTTCCTTTCAAACTCCCCTGTGAAACTCCCATATAAAACCACTGTTTTCCTCTTCTGTTAACCAAGCTCCAGAGACCGAGGAAACAGTTATAAAGTGCTAGTAGATGGTAGCTCCAGCCCCAACCAAGTCAGTGACTCAGAGAAGCCTAGTCCCCTTAGATGATGTGCTCAGGGAGAGCACATGGCCACATCCATACATCTCTGAAAGGTGTAGCCAAACAATTAGCCTTAATCCCAGAAACAAATGTTCAACAAATTGGGGGTGAAAAACACACAGAGAAAAGAAAAAATGGCAGCTCAGTCTTATACCAGAGGTGGGAACTCTCTAAGGAGCTGCAGAATAGTTGAGCTGTTGTCTCATCAGGCTGAGATGGCCAGTCTCAAATATAATCTCAACAATGGTGAGATTCCTTCACATTCCTATGGTCACAAAGTCCTGTTTTGCCAGGCCTACACATAAAAGTGGAGGTAAAAACCTCAGGGTTATGTAGCTAAATCTCTGCATGTAAGATCTACATTAATAATGCTCAATGTGCAAAATATGTGCATCCATGTGCACCCACACACACTCTGAAATTATGGAATATGCAACAATTGACACTGCACAACGACATGTGTCATGATGGAGTGACTTCATGCCCAACTCTGCTTCTCCAGAATGAACAAAACATGGCTGTTCCACACCAGCCAAAAAATGTCCAACTGTTTCTATAGTAGAACTTGCTAGGTGCACAAGATGTCAAAAGAATTATGGCTTACATTTAAAATGTGCATTGAAATATAGACTGCTCTACAGGTTTTGTTTTTCACATTGGAGACAGGATGGAAGAGATTTGGGAGAGAACACAAACATCAGTGTGAGACTGATTTGCCCATCTGTAACCTCAGACCCAGACCATAGAAGGGAAGAATTTGTCTTGAATTGAGACCAAGAGCAAAACTAAAACCGCAGTTCTCCATGGTTTACTTCCGTGATTAGAAAATGGCCAAATATGGCACTACAGCCTCCCAGCTCTTCCGGAACAGTATCGGCAGGGGGACAGCGTCATCTGAAATGGCCCCCCTGCCACGCAGCAGCCTCGCAACAGGGACGAGCCTGCTTGCATTACAAATCGCCGTCCGAAAAACTCCTGGGTTTCTCTCAAGTCTATAATTCTATGATTCTATGGGTTTTTCTATATGATGAAAATAATCCTTATAGAATATGCAGATAAATACCTTTTGTCCCAATTAGATCAGACCAAGATTTGCAGTTTTCCAAAGGAGGGAGGCCCCAAATTCCTTCACCGCAGTTTTTCCCATGGTTTTTAAATAATGCATTGAAATGTGCATTACCACTCATTTGGTCATCCGATTTGCATCACAATGCATTCTCAGCATGGGCAGAAGTGGAAAGCTAATTGGTTGAACATGCCAGCAATGAAGTCACCAGAAGCACCATTTTGGATTTTAGCGTTATCAATCAAGCACTTTTTTGCTGTGCTGAGGTGACCAAACAGCTTTTTAAAGCAGAAGGTCACACTTGTGCTTCTTTGATTTGCGGTTAAAAAAAAAACACTACACAGTGGCAATAACTTGTGGAGAATAATAACATGAAGCATACACTCTCAGCCACCATCTTGATTTGCAGGCATGGCTGTGTGTGCACTTCAAACACAGACAGCTTCACATACCAGTGATTTTGCCAAAGGAGTGTGGAGACAAATTAATGCTGCTGCGAATTTGCATCAATGTGCAGCAATCCACATTACATCTTCTTGTCTAGACAAGCCCTACAACTTGGAGGTAATGTGAGCAAGAGCCTTCTCTTACTTTCAAAACTAAAGGGAGGTATTCTTTTTTTAAGGAAGACAAAGCTACCCAAGGGATCTTGTTTGTAACATGTGTGCTACTGAGTACCCGGAGCTGCATTGTCAAAGATGAGATGTAACACTTTGAGAACTGAAAGAGAGGTACAAAGGAAAAAACAGAGGCTGCCTAATAATATTGCTCCCAGTCTCATGTTTTGCAAGGTGATACTACCGATCACAGCTTCTGGTATCCTCGCTACATGTACACCAAACACGGTCGCGCTGTCTTGGAAAAAAGCTTCATCTCCCAAGCCTGTTGTTCCCTCCACCCCACCCCTAGTCACCTTGACAAAGAGATTACGACAATTGTGGCTTCACTGCTGTCTATTCTTCCTGCAACAGAAAGAATTCACAACCTGCTTCAATCAGAGATTGCAAACAGCAGCCATTTAACTCGGTGTCAGCTTTGCTAAGGGGTTTAAAGGACAAGTTCACCGTGTCTCCACCAAGCTCCTGATAGCCTCATAGCTGGTGGCAGCGGGAGAACCAATTCAACAACCTTTTGGCCATTTTAAAGCCTGTCATTGACCTAAATCATATTATTGGTCCTCGCTAGCATAAACACATGGAATCCGTGGGTTTTGTCTACATGTCGAGTCACCATTCAACAATTGATACAGTAGGACTCAATTTGGGACTAAATAGCTGGACTGTAGCCCTTGTGCACCCCTAGATGTGTGGATTATTCTCAGCTGTTGTTCCCACGCTGTAAAATAGAAATGAAAGCAACATACCTACCTCACAGGGTGGTTGTGAAGAAGGACACAAGAAAGAAGACTATAATGAACATTAAAGAAAGAGGGCTGCCAAAAATCAGGTTTGAAGTACAGGTTGATCCCCATATCTACAGATTCAGTATCCACAGTTTCACTTACCCAGGTCTGAAAAAAATAGTATGTTCTTGCTAGGCATTTCTAAGTCCTCCAATATGATTCTATGGTCAACTTCCAGTATTCCTCTCATTGAAAATAATGGGGTTCCCTATTGTCCACAGTTTTAGGTATCCACAGGGTGTACGTGTGTCTTGGAATGTAATCCCCTGCAGAAATACGGGTCAACCTGTATTAATCACACGAGAGGGCCTTCTCCGTGGATGCTCCCATACGGTGGAATTCTTTCCCAAAAGAGGATGTGCTGGCCCTTTTCTGCTTCCATAGACCATTTTTCTAGCCTACGTTTACTGCAGAAAGACCATTTAATGGAGGGGAGAATGTGCTGCAATGATTCTTATAGTTATGTTTTAAATACATTTTTAACTGTTTTAAATTAGTACTATATTAATGGGATAGAATCACAGAACCAAAGAATTGGGAGGGACCCCAGGGGACATCCCATGCAAGAATACACAGTTAAAACACTCCCAACAAAGGGTTACCAGATCAAAAACTGGAGAGGGTTCATTTACCTTTAATGGATATTTAAAGAGGGAATTTCAGCAGGTGTTGCTTGTCACAAAGCCAGCTAATAAGCAATACCTGCCGAAATGCTCTCTGCTAAGCAACCATGAAAGGTCTCTCTCTCTCTCTGGCTTTTCTTCGCAAACGAAGATTCAGGAAGGACTCATTCTGTGCTTTCTGCAAGCGTGCTGATGACTAAAAAGGCCAATCCGAGATAAACAAGTCCGGTTGCAAAAAGAACAGCAGAAGGTCTCACTGGGTGACGTTTTCTGGTTGTGATTCTTTCTGCGTTGTCGTTTCTCTTCAAGACTTGTTCGGTGTGAGTTCTCAAATAAGGCTGCAGCATTGTGGATAGTGCGTCTCCATGCCTCCCGATGTGAGACCAGGGCGGACCATTGTTGGTGATCAATTTGGCCGAGCCTGAGATGTTGTTTCAGGGAGTCCTTGTATCGCTTTGTTTTGGAGCACTCCTCTTACACGGGCAAGTTCACCGTAGAGTACTGTTTTGGGGAGGCGATGGTCCTCCATCCTAGAAACGTGCCCTGCCCAGAGCATGTGTGTTCTCAATATCATGGCCTCAATGCTGGTGATCCCTGCTTGCTCAAGGACAGCAACATTTGTCACATAGTCAGTCCAGTGTATATTTAGGATTGTGCGTATACAGCACTGATGAAAGCATTCGAGGAGTTGTAAGTGTTGGCGATAGGTGACCCATGTTTCAGACCCATAAAGGAGAATTGACAGTACAATGGCTCTATACACACTGATTTTTGTGCTTTGCCTCATGAAAGGTAGAGGTACTGATAACCCTCAAATAGTTATTTAGCAGAAGGAAATTCAGCAGGTGTTGTTTGTTAGCTGGTTTTGTGACAAGCTACACCTGCTGAATTTCCTTCTTTTACCCAGGTACAGGTACTGATAACCCTCCCACCAATGGTACTCCCTTTCTGTGGTGGTGGGATTGTATGCTCCTGTGAGGCAAGAGGCTATGCTGATGGCAGCAGTGCTATTAGTAGGGTCTCTCTTATCAGACAGGCTTTTGCTGAGGAGCCAAAGTAAATGTTATGATTGTCCAGGGCTGTCCAGGCAATCTTATCTCCCATTACTATGTATGGGTGTGAGAGCTGGATGGTAAGGAAAGCTGATAGGAAGAAAATCAACTAATTTGAGACATGGTGCTGGAGGAGAGTTCTACGAATACCGTGGAAGGCTAAAAAGACAAAGCAATGGGTCCTAGAGCAAATCCAGCCTGAGCTTTCCCTAGAAGCCAAGATGACTAAACTGAGTGTTATACTTTGGCCATATCATGAGAAATCATGACTGACTAGAAAAGGTAATCATGCTTGGTAAGGTAGAATGCAACAGGAAAAGAAGAAGACCACATTCCAGATGGATTGTCACAACACTTTGTCTTCTTCCTACCTCTCTCTGGGTGGTGAAGGGGAGTAACCCAAGTGTAATGGATTCATTCTCTCACCAACCCAGAGAAGGATGGACTCCATCAAAGAAGCCACAATGGCTGCTCTGAGTCTGCAAGACCTGAGCAGGGCTGTTGAGGAGAGGGTGGCTTGGTGGTCTCTCATTCATGGGTCGCCTTAAGTCCAGGTCAACTTGAAGGCAGTTAACACAACAACATTTATTTACAATTAAAAAAAAAAGTTTTTCAGTATTGCTCAAGGAGCTGTTCACTATCTACTTATACAACACCCAAAGCCCTGAACAGGCCATCTGCTGGTTGTGGGGAGGAAGCGAGGGGGCCGGGTGGCACTTGACTCAGCTGTATTTCTTCATCAGGTTGCAAGTTGCAAATGGCTAAGCCATTCTAATAGAGTTTTCCCCAAAAGTTACCAAGGCACATGCATTGTGCATCTGTCAGGCTAACTTTCCACTGCTCCTTTCCCTTATTCAGCCTGCACCTAGAGCTCCTTTATCAGGAAGCCAACAGGCAGGATGTCCACCAGTCTTGCAAAATGGACTCACTAGAAAAGCCAGTGATGCTTGGCAAGGTAGAAGGCAGTAGGAAAAGAGAAAGACCACATTACAGATTGACAGACTCAATCAAGGAAGCCATGATTTTCCTGAGTCTGCAAGACCTGAGCAGGGCCGTTGATGACAGGGTGACTTGGAGGTTTCTCATTCATACAGCTGCCATAAGATGAAGTCAACTTGACAGCAGTTAAGAACAAACAACACTTGGTAACCCTAGTCCTGAGAGAGGGCCATTCCATTGTTGAGCAAGTCCTGCCATCCATCCGTTCAGGCAGTCTCAGATAGGAAGATAATGGTCCTTCAAATAGCCAGGACCTGAAACAAATACAGGTGAATTCACACATTGCAAACACCAGCAAGATGTATGTAGAGAAGCAACTGCCTGATGCTGAATTGGCTCATCCAGCTCAGTATCACCTTCTCAGACTGCAAGTGACTATGCCCTAGCTCTGCTACCTTTGAGTTCAGTGCTGCCATTTTAGTGCAACTTTTCCAGTGTGGTGTGGTTCTGCTTGTGTATCAACTGATAATTGATAATTTTGTCAAGAAAATGCCATCAAAACCATTTCTGTTTGATGAAGATTGTCTTACAAAACCATTTGGGTAAGGTTTAGGGTTAAGGTAAGGGTTGGGGTTAGGATTATAATCGATTATCAATTGATACTAATGATAATAGCCCTAACCCTAACCCTAACTGTGCCACACTGAAATGGCCTCATTGAATTGGCCATGCTAAACCAGCCATGCTGATATCTCACATTCCACTGGAGCCTAAGACCTTCTGTATGGAAGGCATAGATTCTGCCATGAAGCTAAATCCCCTTCCCACCAAAGATATGCTCAACAGGAGCCAAATGTGGCACTCTGAAAGGGCAATTTGCATCTGATGAAGTGGACTGGAGTTCATGAAATCTTATACTAGAAATTTCTTGCCACGGTCTCAGAGATGCTTCATTATTCCTTATGTCTTTCTGATGGTAATACAGACTAACACGGCACTCTCTTTTAGTACTATTTTCATAGTATAGTTCATCTTTACTTTACAGAACAATTTTAGATGTCTACTCAAAGTGTCCATGAGAACTCTTGAGGTTGTAGTATCAGTGGGTTAGTGAATCTGCTCTGGGTTTTAGTCCATTAGGAACCATTAAAAGTGCTGAACCCTACTGCCAAAAATAGATCCAGCACCTCAAATAGTTCCTTTAGCATTAAAAGTAAAACCCAGAGTGGACTCACTGCTCCATTTCACTGATATCGGCGCCACCACTGGTAAAGAGATCCAGAAAAGGAGACTGAAGGAATCCACCCAGTGCCCAAATGTATACCCCAATCATGGGAGGAGAGAGAAGGAAGGCTGAGGTCAATGCCACCCTCTGAGGGCCATGCTTATGGCAATGATGCACGAGTAGAGACAGAGAGTAAAGAATTTTCTAGCAAAAATTCTCCCATGCTTCACTTTGGCCTTATAGCTGTGGAACTTCTGCTGCTCTAGAACATGGTGGCCTGACTGTTGAGTGAGGTCAGTTAGAGTGATTGCTGGTGGCTCCAACATTAGTTGATCTGTCTCTAGAAAGTGAACATTTCTACCAGATCAGAACCAGGGTGAAGGAGATCTGTGGAGAAATGCACAACCCTGAGGCAGTGGGCCCTTGTCTACCCTCTGTTGCTCCTCTGTGTCTTCCAGAGTAAGCTGTCTGTCACTATAGCAGTTGCAAAGAACAAAATATATCAAGCCTGTTTTGAGTGAATTTGAAACTTTTATTTGCTGAAATAGTCACAAATCACAAGGAAGGGGGATTACATTGCCTGCTCTCAAGGGAGCACAATTTGCCACAGTGACAAACTTCTTTAAAGTTCCATGAAGCTTGCATAATTTATGGCTCTTCAAAATAACCTACTCCAGGGCCAATGTTTTATGCATTATTGCTCCATACGTCATATTTGGGATAAGGTGGTTTGCATAGCCAGAGATGTACTGCTCAAAAATAGCAATGCATCACTTGATGCTGTTTTTTTTTAAATCAGCTTGCTTTGCATTCCCTGCCAGGGCCAGCAGGGAGAGAAACAAAAGGGTGTGTGTGGGAATGCTTTTGTGTGATTAAGAAAACCCAAGGACTCCACCATGCAGTTAAACCAGAAGATGTGGATCTATGCCACCACAGAACAGAAGCTGAAGCAGGGTGAGGGGATGGGGGAACAAAAGATGAAAGGCCCGGGCCAGTGGGGGATGAGAGAGAAAATGTGTCCATAGTTTCCAAACATTGTAAATGGAGGAAATCCTAAAATATTGATTCCTGTACTCCAGGGCTGTGAAAATCTGTCAGCTTCATTTCTGTTGGGTTTCTCAGAGTCCCATCATGATTTCCATCCCTTCCCATTTCTGTGCAAGGCTCCGAGTTCTTTCTCTCTGCACAGAAGTGGAGGTGCATTTCGGTACTCACTTTTCCTAACATACACACAGAGTCATATAATCATGGAATCAGAGCATCATGGAGCTGGAAGGGCCGGCAAGGACCATCTAATTTAACCCTCTGCTATGCAGGAATGCACAACTAAAGGGCACCTGAAAGATGGATATCTAACCTCTGTTTGAAGACCTCCAAAGAAAGAGAGTCCACCATCCCCCGAGGCAGTCTATTCATTGAGTGTAGACTCATGGATTCTTAAAACTGAGAGGTATCTCCAAGGGCCATCCAGCCCAACCCCATTCTGCCATGCAAGAATACACAACGAAATCACCCCGGAAAGATGTCCATCCTACCTCTGTTTAAAGACCTCCAAGGAAAGAGCATCCACCCTCCTCTGTGGAATTCTATTCCTCCATCAAACAGCTCTTACACATTTTTTTAGCTTTTTTTTTTTTTTGGCCCACTCACCAAAGCAGTAGTGGGCAGCTCTCAGCAGTTAGGGGCCACATTGGCCCACCAGGAGAGTATGAACTACCCACCACATCCTCTGCCCCCCAAAATTAAATAAATCGTTTTTTGGTTGTTGCTCCCAAATGCAATCTAGAGTGTGAGGGAAGACAAGTTTGGCCTATTTCCCCCTGCCTTTCCCCTGGGCCATTTCAGGCCTTTCTTCAAGACAGGAAGGTACCTGGAAGAAATAACCATGGGGCGCTACGTAGGGCCCACAGGCTGTACTTTCTCCACCCATGGACAATCGTCAACCAACTCTGTGGGTGGAGATTTACACTCCATCTCTTCCATGCAGGACCTTATCCCTTGATTCTATTCCAGTGTGCGCCTCTCCATCCAAGGACAGCCAGCCCCCTTTTCTCTATTTTGTATGATAATTTTTTTATTAGTTATTTATACCCCACTCTTCAGCCACAAGGCTATCAGGGTGGCTTACAAATTGTTTTAAGCAATCATAGAATTGCAGAGTTGGAAGAGACCATGAGGGCCATCCAGTCCAACCCCCTGCCATGCAGGATATCATGATCAAAGCATCCCTGACAGATGGCCATCCAGCCTCTGTTTAAAGACCTCCAAGGAAGGAGACTCCACCACGCTCCGAGGGAGTGCATTCCACTGCCAAACAGCTCTTACTGTCAAAAAGTTCCTCCTAACGTTGAGGTGGAATCTCTGTTCTTGGAGCTTGCATCCATGGCTCCATGTTCCAGTCTCTGGAATAGCAATTTACACATCTACACTGCATTAAGCAGTTTCCAGTGTATGTTAGCTAATTGACCCCACAAGCCGGGTTCTCATTTTCCTGACCTACGAAAGGATGAAAGGCTGAGTGAACCTTGGAGCCCGCTGGAGTCGAACTTGCAATGTGGTAACTTGCAGTACTGGCATTTAACCACTGTGCCACCAGGGCTCCCTGAACCATTTGTTTTTGTTCTTTTTTTAAATATCATTCATTAATCCCCTGAAAGGGAAAGCACAGTCCTCACAGACCCCTTCCTTCCCATTTCCACAGGCACTACAAAGGACACCTCCAGTGCTTTGCAGGCAACCATAATGGCTCTTGGTGTAGGAAATAAAACACACAGCAAGCAAAGTGGAGTGGACACAGCTCTTAATGCCCCTCAAAATACCACTGGCGTGCTTTCCAGATGGCCTCCAGAATGGCAGCTCATTCTTCCCAGCCTCAGAACTTTTATGAGCTCATAATAGGAACTGCAGTTGCACAACAGCAGGGACTAACACAGCACTGGATACACAAAACAATACTGTGTAATGAATGATAACTGAAAACTCATCCATGCAAAATACCACCACGCGTACTATAGCATATTAACTGTGCAGTCAAGTGAGCACACAGAGGGGTCAGGGCAGAACTTGCCACCATGATCCTGCCAGAGTTTCAAACAATTACTTTTTTCAGGAACGCAACTCTCTGAATTCTCTCCCAGCCAGCAGAAGCAACAGCAGATTCTAGGAGCTGTAGTAAAAAACAAGAACAAAAACAAAAAACTTTACCAGGGTCCAGATTCTGCCTTATGCAGTCATAGAATCATAGAGCTGCAAGAGACCACAAGAGCCATCCAGTCCAACCCCATTCTGCCATGCAGGAAGACACAATCAAATCATTCCCGACAGATGGCCATCCAGCCTCTGTTTAAAGACCTCCAAAGGAGACTCCACCACACTCCCAGGCAGCAACTTATTCCACTTCTGAACACCTCTTACTGTCAGGAAGTTCTTCCTAATGTTTAGGTGGAATCTCTTTTCCTTTCGTTGGAGTCCATTGCCCCATGTCCTAGTTTCTGGAACAGCAGGAAACAAGCTTGCTCCATCCTCAGACTGGCATCCTTTCAGATATTTAAACATGGCTCTCATGTCCCCTCTTCACCTTCTCTCCTCTAAGCTAAACATAGCCAGCTCCCTAACCCACTCCTCAGGGCATCTGGCTATGCCCCCAGTTGATCTCAGCGGAAGATGCCATTGGCCTGCACTTGGCTATGGCAGATGATTCTTTGATTCATGCCCCACTCTCCACCAGCCAAGGAATGGGCTACAGCAGCAAAACCATGAGTCCTGGGGGTGCTGAGCAGAGGGTTGTAGCAGATTTCCCCCTGTGCAATCAAATGAAGACTACAGCAATTTCAGGAGATAAATATGCAACTCTTACACTATGCTGGCAATGTAGGATCTCAGCCAGTAGCTGGGAGGGATGGAATGGAAGGGATGGAAATATAACATTCCCAAATAAAAAGTGGGAGAGTCTCTTCTAGAATGTACTGTACCAATGAATCCTGGCTATTGGTGGGAAGGACTCCTGGTCTTGCAGCAATCTTTCTCCCACCCACTGATTCCCATTTTCCAGTCTGCATGGCCTCTTCAACAGATATTGGAGCAAGTGTGCTCATCTTTGTATTTGACAGACAGATACCCCTCTGTACAGGATGCATAGATGAGAAATCACAAAGCCACAGCTGTCTGGAAATGTCTGGAGGGAAAAGAACAAGTTTCTGTACAATACTTTGGCCAAGTTCCTATGTTGGGGTTGTGTTGTGTAAATTTCCACATATAGTATCATGCGCTGATTGTGCCATGCAACCCTTGTGTTGAAGGACAACATTTATTTATATATTTGAAGATATTTCTGTATCACCTCCTAGTCCACAAAGGTTTGAGCAACCAAACGCACAACCAAAGGAGGACTACACCAATGTCAGTGAGGGCAGATGCCAAGAATGTGCATCCCCATGAGTTATGGTGTCAAATATGCAACTTAGGTTTTGTGACCATGACCTGTAGGATGCTGTATAGGGGACAAAATGTCCAACTACTTCCACAGTAGAATGTACACATGAATAAGACAACAAAGAAAAAGTGTGGTATATTGATTTGATTGTTGGACTAGGACTTTGGGGGACCAGGGTTTGAAACTCTGCTCAGCCATGGAAACCCGTGGCCGTGGGGTGGGTCATACTCTCTCCACCTAAAAAAGAAGGCAATGGCAAACCTGCTGAATATGCAACTCTGAAGAACCAGCATGGTAGAGTGGTCCAAGTGTGGGACTGGGACTGTGGGAGACTAGAGTTCAAATCCCTGCTCAGCCATGGAAACCCATTGGGTAACCATGGGCAAGTCACACTCTCTCAGCCTTAGAGGAAGGCAAGGGCAAACCTGATCTAAAGAAATATTGTCAAGAAACCCCTAGGAGAGGGTCAACATTGGACAGAGATGGCTTGAAGGCACATAACAACCTCAAAAGACACCAACAGGATTCTGTCCATTAAGTCTGTATTGTAACAAACCCATTCAAACCAAAATAATTGTTAGCATTATGTTGGTTTAAATAAATCCCTGTGAAAAATCCCAACAGTCCCTTTGAGACAGCTTTTTTCCACATTCTGCCTTCCCAGCCTACTGCTGAAATTACTTCCTTGGTAGCAACAGTAGTCTGACCTTTTAACCACAAGCAAACATCAGCATCAATATATTTAACCTGCTTTATCTAGGTCACTCGACTGCAGAGGCACATATACACACACCTATAAAAACATTTCCTACTCCACATTTTCATGCCTCTGCTTCAGGAGCTAAGGACGTTTCACCTGTTTCAAATCGGATCTCTGGCTCTAAAAGGAGAAGAACAAACCCATCCCCCTTGCACTTCAAATGATGCTTCTTTGGAAATGCCCTCTCCGGAGATTTATTAAAAATAGATAGAGAGTGGAGGGGGTTTGTTTTGTTGTGGACACAAAAAGCTATCAGATTGTTCACTCTGTTCTAAAATCTATGGATGTTAGTTTCTCCATTTTTTTCATCCTCACATGCACAGGTGAATAGTTTAAAAGGTTTTGTCCCTGCTGCAGGAGAAAACCAAGATCAATGCACAAGTCTGGAAAGGTATTTGGCACTTTGCAAAGCCTCTCAAGGAATTGTGCCACACAGAAAGACACCTTGCAATGCCCCCCCCCCCCGGAACATTTCTTGCACAGGAAATGGCATTTTCTGTGCAAACAAACCCATGTACATTTCTCATGCAGAATAACTCCCAAACTGAAAAGATCCTCACCCATTTAGGATTCTTCTCATCAGCAAACCCACTATCCAGCCAGTTTTCAAATATTTCTAAAGTTCTTTCCATCTCTGTCCCCACCTTCTTTCCCCTTGCTTGAGCTAAAGTTATCACACAACACCCTCCCTAACAGGGAAGCACATCTTTGTTTTGTTCTTGCATTCAAAGACAAAGAGCTGCAGACATTTTCTCTCCGCTGGTCAGAAATCTTGGCTTTCTCCAGCGGCAGAGAGCAAACCAAGGAGACTTCATCCTTGCATGTGAAACCCTATGAAGTCTCTTGGGAAATTACGCTGCACAGAAATACCTGTGTGTTTTTTTCCCTGAGCAAACCCCCACATTGTTATGCAAAAAATATATTTCATAACCAGATGATGATGATGATGTGCAAAAAACACAGAGGCCAGAATCCTGTAGGTATCTTGTTCTGATATTTGCTCCCCGGCAGAAGCACTTGGACAATTTTGCTTATTTATTAAAATAGACTTTGGTCATACCATGAGAAGACACGACTCACTAGAAAATACACCAATGCTTGCCAAGGCAGAAGGCAGTTGGAAAAGAAGACACCATTACAGGTAGAAAGACTCAACTGAAGAACCCATAGCCCTGAATTCGCTAGACCCAAGCTGGACTGTTGATAACAGGGTGACTTAGATGTCTCTTACTCATAGGGTCACCATCAGTTGAAGTTGTCACCATGGCAATTAACATTAACCACAATCTGAGGGTTCCATAACATAACCAATGGCTGCAATCCAGCATCCCCTTGGGATAGCATAAATATCCACATATGGAGATATGCTATGCCACACTCTTCACACAGAACGGCAACACTGTGCAACCCATGTCAATGGCTGGGTGCTGTTGTGCCATGTGCAAAGTGCAATACACTGTAACGCTGCCGTATACCCCCTCCCTCCCTCTCTCTGGCTTTTCTTCGCAAACAAAGATTCAGGAAGGACTCATCTCGCGTTTTCTGCAAGTGCGCTGATGACTAAAAAGGCCAATCCGAGATAAACAAGTCCAGTTGCAAAAAGCACAGCAGAAGGTCTCCTTGGGGGATGTTTCTGGGTTGTGATACTTTCTGCGTTGTCGTTTCTCTTCAAGACTTTTTCGGCGTGAGTTCTCAAATAAGGCTGCAGCATTGTGGATATTGCGTCTCCATGCCTCCCGATTTGAGGCCAGGGCAGACCATTGTTGCTGATCAATTTGGCCGAGCCTGAGATGTTGTTTCAGGGCGTCCTTGTATCACTTTTTTGGAGCGCCCCTCTTACGCTGACCCGTGGTGAGTTCACCGTAGAGTAGTATTTTTGGGAGGCGATGGTCCTCCATCCTAGAAACGTGCCCTGCCCAGCGCAGCTGTGTTCTCAATATCATGGCCTCAATGCTGGTGGTCCCTGCTTGCTCAAGGACAGCAACATTCGTCACATAGTCAGTCCAGTGTATATTTAGGATTGTGCGTAGACAGCGCTGATGAAAGCGTTCGAGGAGTCGTAGGTGGCGGCGATAGGTGAGCCATGTTTCAGATCCATAAAGGAGGATAGACAGTACAATGGCTCTATACACACTGATTTTTGTCTTTCGCCTCAGATGTTTATTACTCCAGACTCTTTTGTAAAGTCTTCCAAATGCGCTATGTGCCTTTGCTAATCTGTGATCGATCTCTTTGTCAATCTTGGCATCTGAGGAGATGATGCTTCCTAGGTAGGTGAACTGCTGAATGGACTTAAGCACAGAATTGCCGACGGCAATGTGGGGATGGTGGTGTTCGTCCTGTGGTGCAGGCTGGTAAAGAACTTCTGTTTTCTTCAGGTTGACTTCCAGCCCAAACAGCTCTGCAGCTGTTGCAAAGCAGGACGTTAGGCGCTGCAGAGCTGCTTCTGTGTGGGCAACAAGGGTAGCATCATTAGTGAAGAGCAGCTCACGGATAGATAGTTTAGAGTCTTAGTGTGAGCCCTCAGACGGCTTAAGTTAAACAAGCTACCATCAGTACGGTAATGTATATAGATGACGTCGTCCTCTTCGAGCTCTGCCGTAGCCCTTTGGAGCATAGAATCATAGAATCATAGAATCATAGAATTGCAGAGTTGGAAGAGACCACGAGGGCCATCCAGTCCAACCCCCCTGCCACGCAGGAAATCACAATCAAAGCATCCCCGACAGATGGCCATCCAGCCTCTGTTTAAAGACCTCCAAGGAAGGAGACCCCACCACGCTCCGAGGGAGTGTGTTCCACTGCCGAACAGCTCTTACTGTCAAAAAGTTCCTCCTCATGTTGAGGTGGAATCTCTGTTCCTGGAGCTTGCACCCATTGCTCCGTGTTCCAGTCTCTGGAGCAGCAGAAAACAAGCCCGCTCCATCCTCAGCGTGACATCCCTTCAAATACTTAAACAGGGCTATCATATCGCCTCTAAACCGTCTTTTTTCCAGGCTAAACATACCCAGCTCCCTAAGTCTCTCCTCATAAGGCATTGTTTCCAGACCTTTCACCATTTTAGTTGCCCTTCTCTGGACACGCTCCAATTTGTCAATATCCTTTCTGAATTGTGGTGCCCAGAACTGGACACAGTATTCTAAGTGAGGTCTGACCAAGGCAGAATAGAGTGGCACTATTACTTCCCTTGATCTAGACACTATACTTCTATTGATACAGCCCAAAATTGCATTGGCCTTTTTAGCTGCCGCATCACACTGTTGGCTCATGTTCAACTTGTGGTCTACTAGGACTCCTAGATCCCTTTCGCACGTAGTCTCATTCAGCCAGGTCTTTCCCATCCTATATTTATGCATTTCATTTTTCCGCCCTAAGTGCAGTACTTTACATTTCTCCGTATTGAATTTCATTTTGTTAGCTTTGGCCCAGCTCTCCAGTCTGTCCAGGTCATTCTGAATTTTGATCCTGTCCTCTAGGGTATTAGCTACTCCTCCCAATTTGGTGTCATCTGCAAAGAAGATTGCTGAAGAAGATTGTAAATAATGTTGGCGCGAGAACACAACCTGGCTTCACTCCATTAGTTATTAGAAAGGGCTCTGAAAGAGCATCGCCATATCTGACTTGACGCGCTGGCCCTCGTGTATCAAGATAATCATTTTAAGGAATTTGGGGGGACATCCTAGTCTTTCCAGGATCTGCCACAGACCTTTCCTACTCACGGTGTCGAAGGCTTTGGTGAGGTCAACAAATGTTACATAGAGACCCTTGTTCTGCTCCCTACATTTCTCTTGCAGTTGTGTAAGGGCAAATACCATATCTGTAGTACTCCTATTGTCTGTGAAGCCACATTGGCTTTCAATAATGCATAATTGGGCAATATTGGGTGTTTTACCTAAGACCAGGGCAGACCAAAAATGGGTTCACATGAAAGTCACCCAGGATTTAACGTGGATGTTGTGGACATTTCCAACAAACATGCCTAAGATGGAATTAAGTGAAGCCCTTTTCTGGACGCTCTCTGCAGTGAATCATAATTGCAAACAAGCAGTGATTGGAACAGTCATTATCATCGCAAATATCTTCCCCCATACCTTTCCTTTCCCACAATGAAGGGGCTGCCATAAACCCACCAATCTTGATATCTCAGCCATTAGCAGTATTTCAGGTTGGAGGTTCCTTTCATCAACTGTGGGAAACCCACCCAAGCATTGTTTGGATGGGTTTCCCACTCAAACACCCCTTTTAGGATACAAAATTAGGTATATATATTACCCCCAAACAATAGTCATGTGTGCACAGTTCTTCATAAACGGTCACTCTCTTGGTCTGCTGTGACACCCTCAGCTTCTTCTCTGAGTCCTCTTTGTTACCCCGAACGTCTGCTCTTTGGACTGGAAATTATAGCCTATATTTTCCTGAATCTAGTCCTCTATCCAAATCTTCCTACCTTAATTCTTTTATAATCTTGTGTGGCTGTCTTGTGAACATGAGCACATATGTGAATGCGTCCATGTTTATTTTCCAATAAAACCATGTTATTTCTCATTATAGAGGCAGGTAAACTTACTCTCTTGCTTACGAAAGAAAGACTGGAAAAGTCTGAAATGGATTGGGGAAATTGATTTTATATTTCAGACAAATTTGGGGAGAGGAAGGTGTACAAGGGATAATTAAAATATACATAGATAATGAGAGATAACTATGTGATTTTGATTAAAGACTGGAGAGGATATATATATATATATATATATATATATATATAATTTTTAGGTATTTATACCCCATTCTTCAGCCATGAAGGCTCTCAGAGTGGCATACAGATTGTTAAAGCAATAGCACTTACACATCTATCTGCTTTTATAGTGCAGTAGGCAATCTCCAAGCAGTTTCCAATGTGTGTTAGCTAATATAACTATATAGTCGAGTTTACCAATATAAAATAAAAAGGAGTGACTGAAGAAGTATAATAATGTTGAAGAAACAATAAGAAATACTATTATTGTGTTTGGATTGTTTGTTGAATACATAGTTAATATGAAGATTTGAATATGTCTCTTATGCTGATATTTATAAAGACTGAAGAGTAACAGTTGTTTTATGTAGTACAGTTGTCCCTTCATATTTATTTATTTATTTATTTATTTATTTATTTTTATTCTTTATATTTTCTGGGGTTTGGTTCCAAGACCCCCCGTGGATACCAAAATCTGTGAATACTCAAGTCCCATTATATGCATTCTCTCTCTCTCTCTTTGATATGCAATGGCATAGCAAAATGATGTCCCTTATATAAAATGGCAAAATCAAAATTTGCTTTTTGGATTATTATTTTTTAAAGAATATTTTCAAGCTGTGAACACTGAAATCCGTGGATACCAAATCCGTGGATAGGGAGGGACAACTGTATACCAATTTGATAATATTAATTCAGTTATATAAAAGACTTATATATAATGAGGATATAATCAAGTTAAGGAAGGAAGGAAGGAATTTTAAATGTTTTTGTTTGTTTGTGATTATGATGTGTGTTTTAAGTATTTGTTTAAATGTAATAGGACAAGGTTCCTAATTGTTTTAATAAAAAAGTTATTTCTTTTAAACACAAGGTCTCTGCAGTGAGTACTGATATACACAGGTTCAAATTTCCCACAAGTTGCCCAATCTCTTACAGCCATACATTTGAGTTAATTATAATCTGCCCATTAATATCATAATTTCAGTGTCACAAGTGGGTTCCTCATGCACCCCCAGCAATTCAGGTAACAAACACATCTGAAATGTGTACAGTAATTGCAATGTGAAACATGCACAATGTTGCTGTGTGTGCAACTCCCCTTCCACTGCTGCCAGCTGCACCATGGCAAATAATTCCGCCTTCATAGAATCATAGAATCATAGAATTGAATCATAGAATTGTAGAGTTGGAAGAGACCACGAGGGCCATCCAGTCCAACCCCCCTGCCACGCAGGAAATCACAATAAAAGCATCCCCGACAGATGGCAATCCAGCCTCTGTTTAAAGTCCTCCAAGGAAGGAGACCCCACCACGCTCCGAGGGAGTGTGTTCCACTGCCGAACAGCTCTTACTGTCAAAAAGTTCCTCCTAATGTTGAGGTGGAATCTCTGTTCCTGGAGCTTGCACCCATTGCTCCGTGTTCCAGTCTCTGGAGCAGCAGAAAACAAGCCTGCTCCATCCTCAGTGTGACACCCCTTCAAATACTTAAACAGGGCTATCATATCGCCTCTTAACCGTCTTTTTTCCAGGCTAAACATACCTAGTTTCCTTCTAGATACTGTTTTCAAACCCAAAATACACAGGACACCTTAATTGTTTAATTTAATATTATCAACTTTGACAGTGACATCATTATATAATCTGAAGGCATTATTAAGGAATGATTCCCAATTAGGGATACCAGAGTAGGTCCTGGAAGTCTTTGCCTGCACACTGTGTAAGGCTTCTTCAGCCCCCTAATTACTCCTGCCCAGCCTCTATTTAGAAATACATTAATTAGCACTCCTAAAGTCAACAACATTCAACATATGAGAATGCAATTGAGCAGAACACACTTACCTGCAGTTTACGGCAGTTTTCACAATTTACTTCAGGGTGTTCCTTACACAATTTAGAATTAAAACCTGTTTCCCCAAAGTAGGCTAGCAGCTGTATTCTCCGGCACTCTATGACATTTTCACAGAAATGGACCATGCTGCAGAGGTTGTTGTAATGAGTCTGCCGCGTATGGCTATTGCCATCTTTTCCCATCAGAATGAGCCGCCAAACATAGCACAATTTAGGCAAACACCACTAAAAATGTGCCAGCCATTAAGTTATTCTGCATGCAGATATTTAAGTCATGCTACCTGGATGTAGGATCTGGGATACTGTTTTTTGTGGAGGAAACACCAGAATGCATTCTGCACAAAATAATCCCATGAGACTTCACAAAGTGTTACAAATCTTGTCACCACACCAATCTTTTTTGGTAGACTAGAATCACAGAATTGCAGAGTTGGAAGAGACCACGAGGGCCATCCAGTCCAACCCCCCTGCCACGCAGACTAATTCAATAAATAAACTATTAGCTACCTAATTTTTTTGGTGGGGATTTTCCAAGCATGGAGAAATCCATTATTCTGCCAGAAATGAACATTCTTTCCATCGCTTCTATGTTATGCTTCCCACCTAGGTATATGAACCTTTATAAATTTCATTTGCACAGGAAAAAATGAATATTTTTTTCAATTTTTCTCCTCAATGTGAGAAAGTCCTTGAAAGTTACAGTTTTCAAACACTCTTTGAAGTTCAGAACTTATTCCCTGACACCCCAGCCCCACCCCCAGCATTATTTTTGCACAGAAAATGCCATTTTCTAAGCAGAAATATTATTTTCAAAACAGAAAAAAAATCTGTTTTCTATGTAGGAAACAGCATTTCTGTGCAGAAACCAGTTTCCTGCACAGAAAATGGCATTTTCTGTGCAGGTAACTTATTTTATTCTAAATAGTATTATTGTTGTTGTTGTGGTTGCTATTTGATATAAAATCATTGGATTATGGGATGTTATTGCTATTATTTAATTAAAATTTATTTTATTTTATTGTTAGTTTAACTACATTTTAAACTTTTGTCTGACATGAATTTTTAGCTATGCTTCCTTTAACTGTTGTGATCCACCTTGAGCCCTGAACTGGGATAAAGGCAGGAGGTAAACAACAACAACAACAACAACAACAACAACACAGTCCCACACACTGAGGACCTTGCAGTCAGTGGCAGTTCATGACTTCCATGTTGGAGTGGGGGGTGTTCAATCCATCTTGGGTTTTAGTCTGATCTGAGCTCTCCAAGGCGCTGAGTATGGGGCTGAGTTTCAGCACCTTGGACAGCTTCTTCAATGCTCAGACTAAACACTGGACTGGAGGCCCAGCCCCACTGACTTGGAAGCACCATCTGACGTGGTGTCATGAATAATAATAATAATGATTATTATTTCTATTTCTGAATATGAACCCCTGGCTGAGGACTCAGAGGAAGAGGAGAAGGAAGCAGAGAATGCAGATGAGGCAGGGAGAGGGGGAAAGTATAACTGAGTCTGAAGAAGCAGAAAGAGGCAGCCTGCCTCTGCCTGAAGATACAGCCGAGGCAGATAAAGAAAAACAGCTGCGGGATTCACCTCGCGGCTCGTTTGCGCTGGGGGAGCCCGCCGCAGCACCGCGTGGGGCGGCATGGGCACCGCCATCTTCCCTCTGAGCCTTCTCCCAGCCAGCTTCGGCTGGATGGAAGAAGGATCGCACAACAGCCAATCAGGAAGAGGCTGCCCCTTCCTGATTGGCTGTTTAAGAACACCTCCGGCCAATCAGAGAGTGGGAATTTCCGGCTCTCTGATTGGCTGGGAGGCAGAGACTGCTGCTAGCAGTCTTCGCTCTGGTCCGGCAACTGGGGATAAATTCCCCAGCGCGAGCCGGGCCAGAGCAGTTGGCTCCGTGGAGCCGAAGACCCAACCCACCCACCCTAGATAGATTATCTTTGTATTAGCTAGAGCTTGCATGTTTTGTGTATTTCTTGTCACAACTTACAGGGCGGCGGTGAGCATGGGGGGGACCATTTTGCGGGAGGGGTCTTGGGGGGAGCTGTTCCCCCCCACCTTTACGGTGGGGGGAGGGCTGGCTCCCCCCTTCCCCTCCAGGGTAGTCCAGTGACCTGGTCACGTGTTTCCGGTCACGTGTTTCCGGTCACGTGTCTTCTGGTCACGTGCCTTCTGGTCACGTGCTTTCCGGTCACTGGTTCCCGCTGGTCACGTGTTTCCGGTCACATGTTTCTGGTCACATGACCCATTTGCTGACCAGGTTTTTTGCTTGTCCACCTCCATGCTCATGCGCCAACCAGGCAACTGCCATCCACAAGTTGTGGCCTTTTCTGCCACCTATTTCTCACCTGTACCAATACACTTTGTGAATCTTATGTTGTTGTAGTGTCGTTATTTCTGGGTCAATGGGGAAGGGAGGGCTGCGGACGGAACTGTCTCACTCCGGCATGCAACACACAACTCATTCAGAATGAACATCCAGTTAGCCAGTGATGGGTGATCTAGATGCCATGCCACCTCCCTTCTCTGACATAGGATGAAGAAGCACCACACCCTACGCTGCTGTTTAAATCCAAAACGCTGGCCTGCCCCCTCATTAATTAGTTGCATCTGGCCCTGAAACTCTAGCTATAAATTCAGCTGCAGCTTTCCTTGAATTTCAGGGCTGACACCTGCTTACCTTGAGCTGTTGCACTCCTCCTGGATTTTTGCTTACCTTGACTTTGAACAGACTTCTGGACTGCTGCTTTAACCCTTTACTGACCACAGACTTTTGACTACTCTTGCAAACTGTGTGGATTATTGGTGTCTGACTTTTGGACTGGCTTTGGACTTTTCTTGTTTCTGTTGTGGACAATTGGCAGCAGGCTAGAACTGCACCTCTTACCCTGTTGTTCCTGCTTTCATCCCCTGTTGCTCCTCAGGCATTTGCCAGTGTGATTTTAGGACACATGGCTTGGGGTCATCCATCAGACACAGATGAGCTCTCCTTCTCCATGAACTTCTCCAAGTCCCTTTTAAAAACATCTGACCCAATGGCCATCTCAACACCTTGTGTAGATGAATTCCACACATTGGGGTGGGCAGTGGAAAAGTGGATGTGTTGGTCACTGGTTCAGTAAGGCAGAGCATGACAAATGTTCCTTGCTACTGATTAAATTAAAAGGTAGAAAATAAAAGCAGTGAAGGTTTATTCTAACAGAGAAAACATAGAATCATAGAATCATAGAATTGCAGAGTTGGAAGAGACCACGAGGGCCATCCAGTCCAACCCCCCTGCCACGCAGGAAATCACAATCAAAGCATCCCCGACAGATGGCCATCCAGCCTCTGTTTAAAGACATCCAAGGAAGGAGACCCCACCACGCTCCGAGGGAGTGTGTTCCACTGCCGAACAGCTCTTACTGTCAAAAAGTTCCTCCTCATGTTGAGGTGGAATCTCTGTTCCTGGAGCTTGCACCCATTGCTCCGAGTTCCAGTCTCTGGAGCAGCAGAAAACAAGCCTGCTCCATCCTCAGCGTGACATCCCTTCAAATACTTAAACAGGGCTAGCATATCGCCTCTAAACCATCTTTTTTCCAGGCTAAACATACCCAGCTCCCTAAGTCTCTCCTCATAAGGCATTGTTTCCAGACATTTCACCATTTTAGTTGCCCTTCTCTGGACACGCTCCAATTTGTCAAGATCCTTTCTGAATTGTGGTGCCCAGAACTGGACACAGTATTCTAAGTGAGGTCTGACCAAGGCAGAATAGAGTGGCATTATTATTTCCCTTGATCTAGACACTATACTTCTATTGATACAGCCCAAAATTGCATTGGCCTTTTTAGCTGCCGCATCACACTGTTGGCTCATGTTCAACTTGTGGTCTACTAGGACTCCTAGATCCCTTTCGCACGTAGTCTCATTCAGCCAGGTCTCTCCCATCCTATATTTATGCATTTCATTTTTCCGCCCTAAATGCAGTACTTTACATTTCTCCGTATTGAATTTCATTTTGTTAGCTTTGGCCCAGCTCTCCAGTCTATCCAGGTCATTCTGAATTTTGATCCTGTCCTCTAGGGTATTAGCTACTCCTCCCAATTTGGTGTCATCTGCAAATTTGATAAGTATGCCCCTAATTCCCTCATCTAAGTCATTGATAAAGATGTTGAATAGCACTGGGCCCAGGACAGAACCCTGTGGCACCCCACTGGTCACATCTTTCCAAGACGAAGAGGAGCCACTGCTGAGCACCCTTTGGGTTCGGCCGGTCAACCAATTACAAATCCATTGAACAGTTAACTTGTCTAGCCCACATTCTACAAGCTTCTTTGCAAGAATGTCATGGGGAACCTTGTCAAAGGCCTTACTGAAATCAAGGTATGCAATGTCCACAGCATTCCCTTCATCTACCAAGCTGGTAACTGTATCAAAAAAAGAGATCAGATTAGTCTGGCATGACTTGTTTCTCTGAAACCCATGCTGACTTTTTGTGATTATGGCATTGCCTTCTAAATGTTCACAGACTCTCTGTTTAATGATCTGTTCTAGAATCTTCCCTGGTATTGATGTCAGACTAACTGGACGATAGTTGTTGGGATCCTCTTTTTTCCCCTTTTTGAAGATGGGAACAACGTTTGCCCTCCTCCAGTCTGCTGGGAATTCTCCTGTTCTCCAGGAGTTCTCAAATATTATTGCCAATGGCTCTGAGATTATATTTGCCAGCTCTTTTAATACTCTTGGATGTAGTTCATCTGGTCCTGGAGATTTAAATTCATTTAGATTAAGAAGGTATTCCTGTACTACCTCTTTACTTATTTTGAGGTGGATTTCCCCTATTGTGTCCTCTGTTCCATTCTCCTCAGGTTGGTCCTCCTTTTCCTTTTCTGAAAACACTGAGGCAAAGAAGGTGTTGAGTAATTCTGCCTTTTCTCTGTCCCCTGTTAGCATTTTGCCATCTTCTCCACGTAGCGGCCCTATCATTTCCTTCTTCCTCCTTTTGCTGCGGACATACCCCAAAAAACCCTTTTTTATTGTTCTTAACCTCCCTAGCAAGCCTGAGCTCATTCTGCGCTTTAGCTTTTCTGACTTTACTCCTACACGTGTTCGCTATCTGTTTGAATTCTTCTTTGGTGATTTCCCCCCTTTTCCATTTCCTATACATGTTCCGTTTAAAACTTAGCTCCATTGAAAGTTCTTTAGTCATCCATCCTGGTTTCTTGAGACACCTCCCATTTTTCTTCCTCAATGGTACTGTTTGAAATTGTGCCTTCAGTATCTCCCTTTTGAGAAAGTCCCATCCGTCTTGAGGTCCCTTCTCTTTTAGTATTCTTGACCATGGGATCATCCCCAGTATTTCCCTGAGTTTATTGAAATCAGCTCTCCTAAAGTCAAGAATGCGTGTCTGACTATGCCTGGCTTCTCCTTTCCATTGTATAACAAACTCCAGGAGAACATGATCACTCTCACCTAAGGATCCCACCACTTGCACCCCATTAACCAGGTCGTCTCTATTGGTTAGGATCAGATCTAAAATAGCTGACCCCCTTGTTGCCTCTTCCACCTTTTGGACCATGAAATTGTCTTCCAGGCATGTAAGGAATTTGCTAGACCTTGTAGTTTTGGCTGAGTTAGATTGCCAGCAAATATCAGGATAGTTGAAGTCACCCATCACTACTACATCTCTCCTTTCTGCATGTGTGGTCATCTCTTCTAGAAAGGCAACATCCAATTCCTCCGTCTGATTTGGGGGTCTGTAGTAGAGTCCCACAATAACATCCCTGTTGTTTCCCTCCCCTTTAATTTTTATCCAGATGCTCTCCACCTGGCTTCCAGTATTGATGTCGTGGATCACTTCACTGGTGTAAATATCCCTGACATATAATGCTATTCCTCCTCCTTTCCTGTTTGGCCTGTTTCTTTTATAAAAGTTATACCCCTCTATTCCTACATTCCAATCATGAGACTCGTCCCCCCAGGTTTCAGTAACGCCTATTATATCATATTTGTTTTGTAGTGCAAGGAGTTCAAGTTCATCTTGCTTATTTCCCATGCTCTGTGCATTAGTGTAGAGACATCTGAGACCATGTGTTCCCTTTACTTGCTCCCTGTGCAAGTTTTTTTGCCTCCCACTCTTGGGTCCTTGCGCTGTTTGCCTTGTTCCCTCTATGACAGTTTGACTATTTTCTCCAGCCCTTTTGCCTTCCAGAATACTGTCTCCCTCCCCCATTTGACTCAGTTTAAAGCCCTCCTGATCAAATTCTTGAGACTGTTGGCAAAAATGTTTCTTCCAACTGTTGTAAGATGCACCCCATCTCTTGCCAGAAGTCCCCCCGCATGGAAGCGCAGTCCATGATCCAAGAATCCAATTTGTTCTCGGCGACACCATCTACGGAGCCAGTTGTTTATGTCGGCTATTTTCCTCTCCCTTCTTGGACCATGCCCTTCAACTGGCAGAAGAGACAAGATGACCACCTGTGCGTCCATTTCTTTCAGCTTCCTCCCCAGGGCCTCATAATCTCTTCTGATCTTGGGAAAGCTGTGCCTTGCAGTATCGTTGGTTCCCACATGGACCAAAAGGAAGGGGTAATGATCCGTAGGCTTGACAAGTCTTGTCAGCCTCTCCATCACATCACAGATCTTTGCCCCAGGGAGACAACACACCTCCCGAGTCATCTTGTCAGGCCCACATACCACTGCTTCTGTTCCCCGCAGCAAGGAGTCCCCCACCACCACCACACGCCTCCACCGAGGCTTCGCAGCTGCTGTTCCTTGCGGTGGTCCTCTCAAGGTCCCCTGCTCTACCCCTGAAGTCTGTCCATGCTGTTCTTCCTCGTTGTCCTTGATAAGGGAAAGGGCTTCGAATCGATTCTGTAGCTGCAAGCTGCTGGAAGAATCCCTGGATTTTCTTGTTCTGTGTGTGACATTCCTCCAGCTGTCTACTTCCCATGTCCGTGAAGTGACCCTCTCCTCCACAGCCACTTCCTCTGTGCGGTCCCCATCCAAGACTGTTCGTTCTGTTCTGTCCAGAAAAACCTCTTGCTCACGAACAAACAAACATCTAGCATGGTGCTGATTCCACACAAAGTGCACAGTAACATCTCAGTTTCACACAAAAGCAACATTTGTCCCTGATCTCTCTCCACATTCTCAGCTCCACAAAATCACATTCTGATCTCCATTCCCCTCCTCCCAGCTGGCCCCTATATCCCACTCTGTTTCTAACTGGCCGTATTGTCAGGATCCTGGCTTGGGCTTCTTGACCTTGGCCTCTCCTAGCATGACTCCAGCCAGTCTCCAGTCACGCGCTGAAGGGCTGCGAATCATTTAGAAATGGGAGGGGGCCTGGAGTGTGAGTACCTTACATTTCCCAAGCCTGGAGAACCTGGTATCTCCTCTCCAAGGTCGCAACTGCCGGAAAGCTTGGGAAAGAAGGGGAGGGGGGATGGGTGAAGCCACATTTTAAAACCTACACTTTCTGTGAACTAGTTCTGCCAATAATCCTGGACCTCTTCACTTCTTTACCTCTGCAATAAAACACTTCCACTAGCGACTGTTGTCTGAGTGAATTGAAGTCTGATGGGATTCTTATACCTATCTCATTTTCTACCTAGCACTATATATTGCTACTGGTCCCATTTAAGTCTGCATCTGATTACACAAGATGTTTCCACACTGCAGAAATAATGCAGTTTGACACCACTTTAACTATCATGTCTCCATCCTATGGAATCCCAGGTTTTGCAGTCTATTGTGGCACCAGAGCTTTCTGACAGAGAAGACTAAATATCTCACAAAATGACAAATTTCAGAATTCCATAGCACTGAGTTATAACAGTAAAAGCGGTGTCAAACTGCATTATTTCTGGAGTGTGGAAGCAGCCATAGACTAAGTCTATGAAAGCTTATACTACCAGCTCCCTTCTCTCAGTTAGTCTCAAAAGTACTTTGCAAACTGGCCACATCTAACTGTTCTACAGACCAGCCTCTGGGTTTTATCCCTTTCCCCCATACCTGTCACCCCCACAGCTTTCCATGAGTTGAAAGTGGCTGGCTCTATCCAAGCTAACCCTGCTTCTTGCTTCACATAAGGGTATAAGGCAGTGGAAAAGTTAAAACAAACACAATGCAGTTACAACATCCAAATAAGTACCCTGCTTGTGGGGGTAATTAGCTAACACACATTGGAAACCACTTGGAGAGTGCCTGGCACTCTGTAAAAGCGATGTAGATGTGTAGGCGCCATTGCTTAACAATTTATAAGCCACTCTGAGAGCCTTTGTGGCTGAAGAGCAGGATCTAAATAGGTAAAATAAAATAAAAAATAAATAAATCCTCAAAATTAAAACTGAGTTGCAGGCCAAGCCTACAGACACAGGCATGGTTTACAACAGGAGGTCTCCAGTCCTTATTCCCTGATTGTGGTGTTAACATGCCTTACTACCCCTCCACGTGAGATTCCATAACTGGACATATTGGACACTCTTTGGAGTCATGTTGGCTTATGCAGACTGGAAGTTAGTTGAAGGTCATGATGACCTGTGATGTGTCTAGAAATATAATGGTGGGAAAGCCCAAGTTAGGATCATGCAGAAAGCCCCCATAGTAATGCTAACGACACAGTCATTAAAGGATATATGCTAATCCTTTCTCCTAGCCCTGGGCATTTCAAGCAATAATTCAATCATGCAAACAAGTAACCTTTCTTCAATCCATACCCTACCAAAATCTCTCCTCATATCCCCTCCTGTCCAACCGTAGGAAGTTGTTGCAAGCCAAACAATGTTCTATCTCTCTGCAATTAAGGCAATCAGTTGAGTTTCAGGGTTTTTTTTTTTTTTGTCTATTCTGTGGGAAAGTCACCCGGGCTTTGTTATAACTGAGAGGGTCTGTACTGATTTCCCAAAAGTTTGTTATATTGAGTCTGTAGAGCAAAACACAGTTTGGCAGGAATAATCCCCCTGTGTCATTGCTAGCAATAAAGAGTCATCTGAGTTGAAAACCTGGACTTTTGAGCTTCATTGTTTGTTACCCAGATAGACCTTAACATAACCAGCACACACCTCTAAGGCATGGAATAGAGTATAAATATCATACCCCAACCATAGCAATGTGTACCACAATGTACGGACCCAACCACTCTCTTTCTTGGCACACCACGTATCAGAACCTCCAGTGCCACCTTCAGGCACTTGTCTCAATTTCTTCACTGCACATAACTATCTACTTACACAGAGCAAAGGACTCAAATTACAGGAAAAGAGATTCCACCTAAATATTAGGAAGAACTTCCTGAGGGTAAGGGCTGTTTGGCAGTGGAATCTGCTGCTGCCTGGGAGTGTGGTGGAGTCTCCTTCTTCGGGGTTTTTTAAACAGAGGCTGGATTGTCATCTGTCAAGAATGCTTTGATTGTGTATTCTTGCAGGACAGGGGTTGGCTTGGATGACCCTTGGGGGGGGGTCTCTTCTAACTCTATCATTCTGTGATTTTCCTCAAGACTGGTAACTATTGCCCTATCTTACCGGTCCTCTCTCTATCCAACCTCACTGTGGCTATAGCCTTGTATGGTCCGTAAGAATGTATTTTGTTTATGCTAGTTTACTTTCTGTATTAATCCAATAAAATACTTTGTTGTACTTTAACTGGAGCCTCCTCTACAGTTAGTACTGGTAGGTATAGGTGGAAAGATCCCCAAAGTTACCCTCCTCTCGCAGGCCTTCTATCTGAGCTAATAATTCCCCCAAATACTAAAGGAGATTGTGTCATCTTGGATTAGACTCTAACATATCCCCCACCTCTTAGGGTAAAAGTGGTCTTCAGGGAATCCTCTAGCTGTTCAGGGTTGGAAACAGGATACTGGAATAAAAAACTCAGTAGGGTTCATCTTATGTTTTTGTGGCTGGAACTACTATACCACAACAGCTATGAAAAGCAGAGGTGGAGCTGTTTCATGCAGAATGCAGAGAATGTTACTTTTTGGACTACAGCTCCCATACTCTTCCAGATGTGGCTGGGGATATGGGGAGGTGCAGTTCAACAAATCACATTTTCAAACTCTGGAGTGTATTTGCACTTTACTAGTCCTTTGGTACCACTATAACTGAGACCCAGTGTGGTGTAGTGTCCTGAGTGTTTAACTTGGACATTGGAGGACCAGGGTTTGAATCCCTGCTTGGCCAAGGACACCCATTGAGTGACACTGGCCAAGTCACACTCTCTCAGCCTCAAAGGAAGGTAATGACAAATATTCTCTGAATAAATCTGGCTAAGAAAACACAAGGATAGGGTCACCATAAGTCTGAGAGCCAGCATGGCATGGTGGTTTGAGTGTTGGACTAGGACTCTCCAATCTTGCCAAGAAAGACTTGTAACTTGTAAGCTGGAAACAACATGAAAGTGTGGAGCAATTGCAAACCATTTTAACTGCTATGGTTCCATCCTACGGAATCTTGGCACTTGTATCTTGGGAAGGAGTACTTTGAACTCTCTGCCAGAAGGCTCTAGGGCTGTAGTTCAAGGGATTCCATGTTTCTCCCTAAGCTACAGATCCCAGGATTCCATAGGGCATAGCCATGGCACTTACTGTGGTATCAAACTGCTGTAACTTGTACAGTGTGCACACCATCCAGTTTCTTGACTCCAGAGGAAACCCAGGCAAACCACAATACCCAAAAAGGCAGCAGAACCAACAAAGCTAGTGATAACCATGAAATGGACCCAGTTGCAACTGTTGAGCAAGTCAAGAGTGTAGGCTGAACCCTCTCCTTTCATGCAACTGCACACACACACAGATACACACACACAATAACTCCATGCAAGGAGCAAGGAGGCATTTGTGCCCACATGTCCTTTGTAATGAAAGCTAACAGAACAATTTGCAAGTAATTTAGATAATGTACAAGTGAGAGACAACCACTTACATCTAATTCTTACCAAATTAGAATTGTCCAGGCTTTGTAAATTTTACCTGCAACTGATTCTTCCTAATGTGGCTCATCTATGCAAGGTTTTATAAGAGATGATGGCCATTTGTAAGTTCATCATCACCGCTGACTGACAATCAGATTCCCTCTTGCAAGGCTGCTCTTGTTTGCCCTTCTGCTTATCAGCTCTTCACCAGGAGTAGGGCTTTGATGAGGGAGACATTTCCCCATGAGAGGATCCAGGAAATCTGGAATACCAAGCCCATGGGGATAAGAAACTGCAGTGGATTATAGGCATGGCTTTACCTGGGTTCCAATACAGGCTGTGCTATTGTTAAGTGCCGTCAGGCTTGGCCAAATTGATCACCAACAATGGTCTGCCCTGGCCTCACATCGGGAGGCATGGAGACTCAATATCCACAATGCTGCAGCCTTATTTGAGAGCTTACGCCGAACAAATCTTGAAAAGAAACAACAATGCAGAAAGAATCACAACCCGGAAACATCACCCAAGGAGACCTTCTGCTGTGCTTTCTGAAACTGGACTTGTTTATCTCGGATTGGCCTTTTTAGTCATCAGCGCGCTTGCAGAAAGCACAGGATGAGTCCTTCCTGAATCTTCGTTTGCGAAGAAAAGCCAGAGAGAGAAGTCAACTTTAACTGATGGTTAACCCTATGGTTAACCCTTTAACCCTATGAATGAGAGCCCTCCAAGGGCCTGTTTACACTACAGAAATACATCAGTTTGACACCACTTTATTCACCATAGCTCTAGCCAATGGAAACCTGGTATTTATAGTTTGGTGAGGCACCAGAATTCTCTGACAGAAAAGGCTATGTACTTCACCAAACTACAAATACCAGGATTCCATAGGATAGAACTATAGTGGGAAAAGTGGTGTCAAACTGCTGTATTTCTGCAGTGTAGACAGGCCATCCTATCCTCAGACTCAGGTCTTGCAAACTCAGGGCTCTGGCTTTCTTGATGTAGTCTATCCATCTGTATGACAGTCTTCCTCTTTTCCTACTGCTTTCCACCTTACTAAGCACTATTGTCTTTTCTTTTTAAAAAAGCACATCTTTTTATTAAATAGTTATTTTTCTAATCTAAAAACAACATGCCAGGAAAAACATAATACATAGCACATTAACAAACAGACCCCTCTTAATCTAACTCTCATCCCTCCAGACTATCCTAAACAAAACAATACGTACATAAAGGAACAAACAAATGAACACAAACAAGGGACCAGCTATTGCCTTTTCTAAGAGTCACGTCTTCTCACAATATCTCTAAAGGCCATGCTGTATGCCTTAACTAAGAAGCTGTAAGAACAATGCAATTTGGTTGCCTGGCACATTTTGCAAAATGGGTGGACATCCTGCCTGTTGGCTTCCTGATAAAGGAGCGCAAGGTACAGGCTGAGCAGGGAAAGGACCCTTGACTTGCTTGATGCTGACTTTAAAGATAAACAGTCTAGAGACCATGAAGGATTAGCTGAGCAGAAAGTTACCCTGATGTATGCACACTACATGTGCCTTGGTAACTTTTTAGGAAAAATTGTATTAGAACGGCTGAGCCGCTGGTAACATGGAACCTGCTGGAGAAGGTGCCACCCAGCCACCTCACTAGCACTAGCACTTCCATTTCTATACTGCTTATCAGTGCAAAGCACTCTCTAAGCAGTTTTATAATGTATTAGCCAATTGCCCCCCCACACCAACAAGCTGGGTATTCATTCTACTGACCTATGGAAGGATGGAAGGCTGAGTCAACCTGGAGCCCTGCAGGATCGAACTCACAACATTGTGACTGCAATGCTGGCATTTAACCAGAGCACCATCAGGGCTCCTTTGCACAACTCCACAACCAGCAGATGGCCATGGGCAGCATCTTGCAGGCTTGACAACTATTGGAGCTTTGGATGTTGTATAAAGAGCTAGTGAACAGCTCCTTGGGCAACACTGAAAAATAGTCTTTTTAAAAAATTTATTGTAAATGAATGTTCTTGTGTCTTCACGTTGACCTCGACTTATGGCGTCCGTACGAATGAGAGACCACCAAGCCACCCTCTCCTCAACAGCCCTGCTCAGGTCTTGCAGACTCAGGGCAGCCATTGTGGCTTCTTTGATGGAGTCCATCCTTCTCTGGTTGGGGAGAGAATGAATCCATTACACTTGGATACTCCCCTTCACCACCCAGAGAGAGGCAAGAAGAATGCAAAGTGTCATGACAATCCATCTGGAATGTGATCTTCCTCTTTTCCTACTGTCTTCTACCTTACCAAGCATGATTGTCTTTTCTAGTCAGTCATGATTTCTCAAGATATGGCCAAAGTATGACAGCCTCAATTCAGTCATTTTGGCTTCTAGGGAGAGCTCAGGCTGGATTTGCTCTAGGCCTCATTGCTTTGTCATAGAATCATAGAATTGCAGAGTTGGAAGAGACCACGAGGGCCATCCAGTCCAACCCCCTGCCACGCAGGAAATCACGATCAAAGCATCCCCGACAGGTGGCCATCCAGCCTCTGTTTAAAGACTTCCAAGGAAGGAGACCCCACCACAATCCGAGGGAGTGTGTTCCACTGCCGAACAGATCTTACTGTCTGAAAGTTCCTCCTAAGGTTGAGGTGGAATCTCTGTTCCTGGAGCTTGCATCCATTGCTCCGTGTTCCAATCTCTTTTTAGCCTTCCACGGTATCTGTAGAATTCTTCTCCAGGACCATTCCTGAAAGGTGCACACTCAAAATCTCGAAAGCTTAGCTTAGTTCAAAGTTGCCCTGACATAGGTGTAATAATAATAATAATGATAATAATAATAATATAATATTTATTTATACCCCGCCCCTCTGTCAAAACAATCGGGGCGGCTTACAAAAATTAAAATACAATACAGATAAAATCCCCAAACACCCCCCACCCCCACCCTCCCCCATAAAAAATATTAAACAATTATAAATTAAAACCAACTGATCTAAAATCACATTTAAAAACAATAAATACAATAAAATACAATAAATGGCCAGCGGACTAAAAGATGCCAGGATCCCCTGAGGCTGGGATCTAATTAGGAAAGGCCTGCCGAAATGCACATGACTTTGTCACATTTAAGTGAGGGAAAAAAACCTATATTAGAATGGGTGAGCTAAGATTTTGGGAGTCAGCAAACTGTCTCTCAAGGCACAGGAGAGAAATGCATTTCTTTTGACCATTAAATAACAGGACTGTGTTTCTGCCTTTCAGACAAATCAGAGAGAACTGATTGTGAATGCTTGAGTGGTGACCTTGAACATGTCTGACCTGCATAGCAAACATCAACACTCTTGGCCATTCCATTAATTGTCAGTTGTCATTTAAAGCAGCTGTATTGTCTGTTGTGTGCTGAAAAAATGCTAAGTTTAAAAGTTGAGCAATGTGACATTCTGCAGCTATTTGAGTCAGACCCAACCCTTTTTCAAATAATCATCACTTGTGATGAAACCTGGATCTTCCAGTATGATCCTGAGACAAAACGACTGTCAATGCACTGGAAAACACCATCATCACCAAGAATGAAAGAAGCACGCCAAAGCAAGTCCACATTCAAAGCCATGCTCATTTTTTTTGTTTTGTTGACATCAAGGGTGTAATTTTGGCAGAATGGGTTCAGAAGGCAGAACAGTGAACCAGCATTATTAGAAGGAAGTTTTGACAAAGCTGAGAGAAAGAGTCAGGAAAAAAAAGGCCAGAACTGTGGGGAAATGGTTTCATTCTTTATCAAGACAATGTGCCTGCTCACATAGCACTTTCTGTGAAGCAGTTTTTGGCCAATAAATGCATTATTACACTTGAACATCCTCCATATCCATCAGATTTAGCACCATGCAACTTTTTTCTTTTCCCTAAAGTGAAATTGGTGCTTAAAGGAACACATTTTGAGTCAATTGATGCAGTAACCTCCAAAGATGGAGACTCCACCAGACTGATTGGCCAGATGAGCATGGAGGACGGGGCTTGTTAACAGAGCAAGCACCCTCAGCTGCCATTTTGTTTCTGCCGGGGATCAGGTAAGGGAGGAGGGCTGTCTTGTCCTCTTCTCCCATCCCCACCCACTCACCCCCATGCTGCTGTCACCACTGCCAGGAGCAGGAAGGGAGAAGAAGGTGAGACAGCCCTCATCCCTTACCTGGTCCCCCCTCACGCCACTGTCCTCATTGCCGTTGCGCAGGGACTGGGAAGGGAGGAGGGAGAAGAGGCCGAGAGAGCCATCCTCTCTTACCCGTCCCCCCCTTGCCACTGCCATCGTTGTTGCTGCTGGGACCAGGCAGGACCGGTTTAAGGAATTTTGGGGCTCCCTGCAACGCTTTATTTTGGGGGTCCCATATGTTTATCTCAGGTCAGTGTAACCTAACTCAATCTAAGCTGTTCACAGTACAGGATATTCAGATTATTACCAATAATGTTTTTGCAGGAGGAAGGTTACTATGGGGCCCCCCACAATGATGGGGCCGCATGCAGATGCTGATGCCTCCAGTGCCTTAAACTGGCCCTGGGACCAGGTAAGGGAGGAATGCTCCCCGCCCAAGCAATTGCTAAGAGGGAATTCAAGGTTTATGGAGACTGTAAAACCATTAAGACAAGTTGCAGCTACTGCAACTTGTCTTTTGGTTTTTTGGACTCTATAGACAAGCCCATTAAGCCATGCACAGGTGTGAGGTGGACTTACACTGGCATATGTCTCTGATGGGATGCTAGCCATTTGGGGCATAGCAGCTTTGGTTGTATCCTTGGTTGCATCCACAGCCCATTACACACACACACACACACACACACCAGCCGATTGCTGATCCAGGCCTAAACTCTGGCATTTTGCCCTAGATCAACTAGACAATGGGATGCAGGGATCAACTTGAAAAGAGGAGGTCTAATGTAATTTGTTCTCAGGAGAGAAATTGATTCCTTTGTTTTATAACTGTCTTCCTATTTTATGATTTCATGAAATTGAATGCTTCTTCCTTTAATGCTTTTTTGCCTTCACCATATAACTGTCTGTTGTTGATAATTGCAGTCAAGTCATATTTGACTTATGGCAACTTGATGAATGCGGGACCTCTAAGTTACCCTGTCATCCACAGCCTTGCTTAGGTTTTGCAAACTCAGGGCAGCCATGGTGGCTTCCTTGATGGAGTCTCTCCACCTGTAAAGCAGTTGTCCTCTTTTCCTACTGCCTTCCATCTTACTTAGGTGAGATACTACTACTACTACTACTACTACTGCTATTCTGCACCAAGACTCTGCTCTGCCACCTCCTTCTCTTTTTTGCCTCTGCTCCTTATAAACTAGCCCCCCCCACCAGAACCCCATCCAGTCCTCTGATTCATTTCTATCGCCACCTTCCCTTTTCCTGACCGCCTAAATTGAATTTCAAGGTTACTGAAGAAAGATTATTTTTTCTCCTCCATTCTCAGTTCCTTTCGATTCGTGTCACACTTTATTCTCTTAACACACAGGTGCGAATCTTGTATTCCCTCCCCAAGGTTGTCAGTGAGAAAAATCAAGAAAACTGTCTGAATGGAGAAAATGCGTAAAGGCCAAGTGATTTCCCTGTCTTCCCCCAACAAGTTTTAGAAATAGGGAACAAATGTCTTCCCCTCCATCCGCCCTCCTTTTCAACTGGCGGCTGTCAACTGACCCATAAAGCACAGCTTTATTCTCCAAAGAAGTGTGACACCCTTGTTTGTGTGTGTGTGTGGGGCGGGTGGGGGGAATGGCCTTATATTCAGGCACATTTTCTCAGCTCAGCGCTCCTGTTGCTCTGACAGCTCTGCTTACTTGGCATTGCACCTGATTACTCTCACCTTGGTGGGCAAGAGAAGGTGATGGTTGAAGGATGGGCCCTAAGATTGACAATTTTTAAGCAACTTTTTTGCTGATGTTCATAGAATCACAGAATTGGAAGAGACCTCAAGGGCCATCCAGTCCAACCCCATTCTGCCCTGCAGGAATACCCAATCAAAGCATTCCTGGTAGATGGCCATCCAGCCGCTGTTTAAAACCTCCAAAGAAGAAGATTCTACCACACTCCCACGCAGCACATTCCACTGCCAAACAGCTCTTACTGCTAGGAAGTTCTTCCTAATGTTTAGATGGAATCGCTTTTCCTATAGTTTGAGTCCATTGCTCCATGTCCTAGGAGATTATCAGATGTGGCTAATGTGGCACCAGCAGAATGCCAGCAGAATGCAAAAGGACGCCTATATCAGATGACATTGTCCTTTTGCGTTCTGCTGGCATTCTGCTGGTGTTTCTTCTTATTGATGTCTGAAGCTGTCAATAGATCCCCCACTCCTGTTTTGGTGCCGGCATTGCTGGTGTGCAAAAACTTGGGCCATTTAACTCTTGTGAATGCAGTGAGAATGGCCGGTCCAGCGTAAACACTTCCAGGTGAGATTGGGTCATCCAGATATGTTTTGTTCTTTTTATCACACTCCCCAGTTTACTTGGGATTTTTAAATTGTGTTTTTGTGCTTGGTGTAACTTTTTCGTGTTTATTTTTGAATTTCCTGCATTTGCGTCTTCTCATGAGAACAGGCGGAATTTCAGTCCAGAAAGTGAATAGAGCTCTCTTAGAGCTCTGTTCATTCCTGGGCTGTGTTTCCATGGGAGAGAAGGTAAGTGCAGTAGGGAGGGTTATTGTGCCGGGACAGGGGGAGGATTGGAGATTGTGAGACAGGAACACTTTTTGCATTCCTGTCTGATAATCTCCCTAGTCTCTGGGGCAGCAGAAAACAAGCTTGCTCCATCCCCAGTGTGACATCCCTTCAAATATTGAAACATGGCTATCATGTCCCCTCTTCATCTTCTCTTCTCCACTGCACTATCTCACTACACTACACACACCTCACCACAACATGGAAAGCAATGATCTCTTCCTTATAAAGAAGCTGGTGAAGGTTTGAAAACTAGAGTGGCCATTTGATTGGCACAATAAAGATGTTATCATAAAACAGATATAGAATCCTTGTTCTGTTGCTGCTATTGTTGTTGTTGTGTATATCTCTCGGTGTGTGCATTTTCAATGGTGTATGTTTTAACTTGATGTTAATATTTTTGACTGTTTAATTGCTTTTAAACTTTTGTATTTTATGAATTTGTAACTATGTGGTTTTTTATTTGTCGTAAGCCACTTTGAGTCCCAAACTGGGGGAAGGTTAGGATAGAAATAAATACAGGTATCTCTCATCCAAAATGCTTGGGACCAGAAGTGTTCCATGATTCAGAATTTTTTTCCAAAATATCTATATATACTTAGCTCTCTCTCTCTGGCTTTTCTTCACAAACGAAGATTCAGGAAGGACTCATCCCGCGCTTTCTGCAAGCGTGCTGATGACTAAAAAGGCCAATCCGAGATTTATATACTTAATAAGATACGTAATAATCTTGGAGATGAGACCCAAGTCTAACCATGAAATTCATTTATGTTTCATGTACACCTTATACACATAGCCTGATGGTAATTTTAAACATAATATTTTAAATAATTTTGCCCATGAAACAAAGTTTGTGTACATTGAACCATCAGAAAGCACAGGAGTCATCACTATCTCAACCACCCATGTGTACAATTTTGGATTTTGGAGTATTTCGGATCCGGAATTCTGGATAAGGGATACTCAACCTATATAATAACAAGAGCAACAATTGTGTTGAATGTAAACATTGTACAACTAAAGCACAACCAGATGTGGACATGAATCAATGTAGAATGTGCATGCATAGCTACATATGCAATGGTACCCCATCCACAACTCTGTTTCCACAGCCTCACACTGAATACAAAAATGCCCACCCTCTCCCATAGGGGAACTGACACATACATAAGATGGCAACAGGGTTCCAACCTCGGGCTCCCAGCTTGAGTTCTTCCATTTGGAAAGTTCCCCCATAGCTCAGCCCTGACACATACTAATTGTTTCTGAAGCCAGGGCATAAACTTCTAAGAAGAAGTAAGAAATAAGAAACAGGCATGCTGCGAGATTCAGCCGGCTTGGTGCACAGTTAAAAAGAGCATTGCTGTCCCCTGTTATCAGCCAAAGCTTCGTTGGAGTGGGAGCCAATTTTAATCAGTGAGGCTCTGAGCGAACAGCATACTCGATTCATCTGTGAGGCTATTTTGGTTCTGCTACCTTACTCTAATGGAAAATGAAGAAGGCAATATCTGGAACGCCCACCAACAATGGTTGCTTTTCTGAGTTCAATAGTATATTCTCCCACTCCTTTCATTATCTCCAAATAAATGCACAGTGAACCAGCCCAGATGGGTTTAAATGATAACCAGCTGGAGAGACACTCCATGCTCTGGATACAAACCTTCACTTATTTCATTACTGCATGCAAGAACAAAGGATTTTAAAAGTTCTTCTCTCCCCTGGGTAAAAATCATGGGAGTATTTTTATTTATTTTTTTTAAATATATTTTATATTTCAGCATATATATTTTCTTGCAGAAAAAAATGTTTGCAGAAAAAACACGACTTTTTTTTCTTTGCCGAAGGCAGGGTCTTTTGTGAAAAAGACGTTTTCTAACATTGCTGAGAGTGAGAACTATGAGGAGCAGGTTAGGGAGCTGGGTAAGTTTAGCCTGGGGAAGAGAAGGCCAAGAGGGGACCTGATAGCCATGTTTAAAAATTCGAAAGGTTGCCATACTGAGAATGGAGCAAGCTTGTTTCTGCTGCTCCGGAGACAAGGACAAGGAGCAATGGGTTCAAACTACAGGAAAAGGGATTCCACCTAAACATTAGGAAGAACTTCCTGATAGCTGTTTGGTTGTGGAATGGGCCACCTAGGAGTGTGCTGGAGTCTCCTTCTTTGGAGGATTTTGAACAGAGGCTGGATGGCCTTCTGTCTGGAGTGCTTTGATTGTGACTTCCTGAATGGCAGAATGGGGTAAGACTAGATGACCCTTGTGGTCTCTTCCAACTCTATGATTCTATGTGACACTGAATTTTTTTGCACCTGTCTCTTTACTTTGGTTGCCTAAACTCTATTTCAAAATGCTCAACTGAACTTTAAAGTTGCTGTAATGCTAGAATATTGGGGATGGAAGAAACATTTTACTGAGGGGGATTCTTATTTGTGGGGACAACACCCTCATTTCATGCACACACAGACACATCCACCATACCTACACCTCTGGTTCTACATGATGTCCCTTTGGCTATTTAAAAATAGGAGATATAAGTACTCTTGGTTTCTATAGTTAGGCAAACAATCAGATGGATAAATAGGGTATAGTGTAAATCTTATTTATTGTTTATTTCACTGTTCAGACGTCATATTAAGGAATAGATGCAAATAGATGTAAATATACGCAAAACCACATGAGAACGTGGTTATGTACTTAATGAGTATATGTGAATTGTTGTCGGCAGGAAAATATGCGCAGCAGGAAAGAAAAAGAGAAAAAAGAAGGCAGGGTAGAACATTAGGAGTAGGGTCAAACAATGGAAATGATAAAATGTTACTATTTTGTGTTATAGGAGGTGAAATATGGAAAATATTACAGAACCAAACAAGACCAAGCGGGAAGTCTTTTAATAATTAGATGTATATGTGATGTATGTTTATTTGCTAAACTGTGCACTGCTATTTTTTTTCTTTTCTTTTCTTTTCTCTTTTTTTTTCTTTTTTTTTCTTCTTTTTCTCTTCTTCTTTTGACCTTTTTTTTTCTTGTCTTTTTTTCTTTTCTTTCCTTTTCTTTTCTTTCTGTCTTTACACAGGATGTACTTGTTAATGTTTGACTTTTGCTGTTAATAATGTTACTACTGCTTAGATTTTGTTGTTATCTCTGTTATTATTTGTTATTCAATAAATTTAAAAAAAAAATAAAAAAATAAAAAAAATAGCTATCGTGTTGCACCTCCTCTTCCAAGGCAATGTTAGACGTAATTGACTGATTATCTAAAACTCTCATCCTGGAGGATAGGGGCCTAACTCACAATAATATGGGAATAAACTCCAACTATAAACAGTCACGCAAATTAAAGCTTATCCCTCCCGGCCCAGTCTATACTATTGCCACATCTGCCTGATGGACAGAACAATTTCATTTCTTTTTCTTTCTTTTCTCTCCCTTCCTCTTGCAACAGTGCAAGCTGCAGCACCATCGGGCTGCTATCCTTGCTGCTTTCTTGACAGGTATTATCGATTGTCTCTGCTTTCGCTGCCTCTTAACATGCCCCGATAACAATTCTCAACATGCCTCAATACATTCCTTAAAAAATAAAATAAAAAGAAACAAGCAAACCAGTTAAGTCATAATATCCACCATGTACACCCATGCATATAATAACATACTCATGGAGGAAGATTATAGGCAATCGCGTGTAATGTACTGGCAAACATAATTTCGCTCCTCCGTAATACCTTTCAACAGACTTCAGAACAAAGACAGGGATATGCAAGGATCACTTTCATTGCCAATACAATAGAAGGTCTCTCATCGAAGCCTGGGGCCCTTTCAGACTATACTGCTACAGCACTATGATTCCACTTTAACTGCTAGGGTAACATCCTATGGAATCCTAGGATTTGAAGTTTAGGGAAGGGCACTGACAATTCTCTAGTGCCTCATCAAACTACAAATCCCAGGATTCCATAGGATATAGCCAAGGGCAGTTACAGTGGCTTGTATAGTGATTTAACTATGTAGCCTGAAAAGGTTTTCAGGCCATGAAGAAAAGCTGGGGGGGGGGAGTCACTGGTGCTCACCAATCCCAGTCCAACCACCAAGACCTCCTCACCAGTCAAAAGCCTTTGCAATGTTGTGGAATGGACTATCTCGGAAGGTGGTGGACCTTCCTTTTTTGGAGGTCTATAAACAGAGTGAAGAGGAAACGTTTTTAAAAAATGACCATAAAGCCCAAACGAAGTAGAGTTATGTTGAAGGAAACAGTTTGGTTAGTGACTGGAAATGATGTACGTTCCTAGTGATTTCAGGGTATGTTTCTAGGATGGAGGACCATCGCCTCCCAAAAATAGTACTCTATGGTGAACTCGCCATGGGTCAGCGTAAGAGGGGCGCTCCAAAAAAGCGATACAAAGACTCCCTGAAACAACATCTCAGGCTTCGCCAAATTGATCACCAACAATAGTCTGCCCTGGCCTCACATCAGGAGGCATGGAGATGCACTATCCACAATGCTGCAGCCTTATTTGAGAACTCACACTGAACAAGTCTTGAAGAGAAACGACAACGCAGAAAGAATCACAACCCAGAAGCATCACCCAAGGAGACCTTCTGCTGTGCTTTCTGCAACCGGACTTGTTTATCTTGGATTGGACTTTTTAGTCATCAGCACGCTTGCAGAAACATGGGATGAGTCCTTCCTGAATCTTTGTTTGCAAAGAAAAGCCAGAGAGAGATAGAGATTCTATCACCCAAGTCATGTCCCAGAAGCCCCAACCCGCTTGTTCAATGGTCAGGAATTTTGGGAGCTGAAGTCCAAAAGACTCACATCGGGAGGCATGGAGACGCACTATCCACAATGCTGCAGCCTTATTTGAGAACTCACGCCGAACAAGTCTTAAAGCGAAACGACAACACAGAAATAATCACAACCCGGAAACATCATCCAAGGAGACCTCTGCTGTGCTTTCTGCAACCGGACTTGTTTATCTCAGATTGGCCTTTTTAGTCATCAGCACGCTTGCAGAAAGTGCAGGATAAGTCCTTCTTGATTCTTCGTTTGCAAAGAAAAGCCAGAGAGAGAGAGAGAGAGAGAGAGAGAGAGAGAGAGAAACATGTACAAAACATTCTGAGCCATGTTTCAAAACACCTTGACATGTTCTGCTAAGAAGGTAACAGCCAGAATACTGGCATAAGCCTTTTGTTGCTCTATGGCTGCCATTGCATGTTTTTGCAAGAACTCTGAATGGTTGGCAATTCCACCTAAACATTAGGAGGAACTTCCTGACAGTAAGAGCTGTTCAGAAGTGGAAGATGCTGCTGCCTGGGAGTGTGGTGAAGTCTCCTCCTTTGGAGGTTTTTAAGCAGAGGCTGGATTGCCATCTGTCATTGGGAGTGCTCGGATTGTGTATTCCTGCAAGAGAGAAAGGCATTGGACTGGATGGCTTTTGGGGTCTCTATGATGCTATGATTCTATGATTTTATTCAGGGTGGAACCCTAGACTACCAATCTAGAGTCTACCTGGGACTGTGTTGTTAAATAAATGGATGAGTTCAGTCTATTCTCAGACTCCGTTCATGAACCTTAAAGGGTATTTAAAAAAAAACAAAAAACCTTTCCAGGGTTTAGTTAGGTACCTCTTGGTGGTACTTTAGCTTGTTGTTTCTGGCCTTAGAGGGGGGTTGGACTAGAGTGCCCTTGGGGGAAACTTCCAATTCTATGATCATTATTTTTTTTTCCTGGACATATCTCCCACCTTCCAGAACATGGCCTCACAGCCCAGAAAAAAACCAATGAAAATCTATATCACCCACCTCTCTGAGGAAGAGAACAGAAATCTGAAGTAGTGGATTCAAATGACAAGAAAGGAGATGAATTAAACTTTAGGAAGAACTCTGTGAAAGCAAGAGCCGTTCAACAGTGGAATAGCCCCCCTTGGTAGGTGGTGGACTCTCCCTCATGGAAGGTCTTTAAACAGAGGATGCCCGCTTTCCAGGGCTGTTTCAAGGCTGGATTCCTTCATGCACAGGGGGTTGGACCAGAAGGCACTGGAGTTACCTTCCAACTTGCTGATTCTAAGATTCAGTGCTGAAGACAATTTATTTGGGGTTGTGTAATCTGTTCTTGAGTGCTGCACATTTGTTGGCCTCACTTCTGCATATTGTAGTCACCTCCAGAAGGGACTCCTGCAACATGTTCAATTTGGGGCTGCTCTTGAAGACATCCTGGAACAATCAAATAGTTCCCAGTGTAGCTTCCAGGGTGGTGATGGAGTAAACATCCATCTGTTCACATTACACCTATGCCCTCCCCAGCTTCATGTAACAGCCCTGAATCCCTACTGAAGCACCCAGCATCCACCAGTTTGGTTCACCTTTTCATTGGCAACAGTGTTTGATATTAATTTGGCCAAACCTGGGCCTTCCATGGGCTGGTGGGAAATCAAAGATACTCTGGGACATCAAGGAGTCAAGCTAATGTTAGCACTATCAAGCCATGGAAAGGAGCCCCATAAATTATCCAACATTCACACCTCAACACAGACAACCATCATCTCCTTTGAAATGGAGAAGGTTCTTCCTGCTTCATGCCTGGGAAGGGCAGACATCCATCTGTACAGTTGGTAAATTCATTGCTTTGCAAATCATGCTGTCAGCCACACATCCACAGAACAAAGGAGCATCACCTGTCAATCTCCAGATACCAGATCACCCCTATTTTTCAGTTCCTGCCTAGTCCACAATTCCTTTGTTTATGCCATGGGAAACCATCTGAAGACAAGTGTTTCTTCTATTTGGGTGGCATCTTCAAAGGTGTATTTTCCCACAAAAATACCCTGGAAAAATCAGTTCTTTTGGTTTAGCTCCCCATTCCTCCCAAATCCATGTCACTCTGTCCTATCTCTATCCCTCCCCTCTCTGAATTTTGCCCCCTTCCCAAATCCCACTAACATCTCCCAGACCCCTGGCCAGCTTCCAAACAGAGACAGGCACTCTCATCTCAGCTTCTTCAACCCTAACCTTCCCTTCCAAGTTCTGCCTGTCCCACTTTTCATTGCAACTGTTTGCTGTTGTTTGGGAGTAATTCCACTCCTCTTCAGGATGATGTGCAGTATCACCCCAAAGCCTTAGCTGAAATCCACTTCTAACTACTTTCTGCCTTACTCTGATAGTCTTGTTTGCTTGATAACAAGTGTATGTGATGTGTGAATAGAAAATACAAAAATAGTACTCTACTATTTTATTGCATTTTATTCTACTATTGTATTGTATTGTATTGTATTCTACATAGAATATAAAAATAGTACTCTACGGTGAACTCGCCACGGGTCAGCGTAAGAGGGGCGCTCCAAAAAAGCGATACAAGGACTCCCTGAAACAACATCTCAGGCTTGGCCAAACTGATCACCAACAATGGTCCGCTGTGGCCTCACATCGGGAGGCATGGAGATGCATTATCCACAATGCTGCAGCCTTATTTGGGAACTAATGCCGAACAAGTCTTGAAGAGAAACGGCAACGCAGAAAGAATCACAAAGCGGAAACATCACCCAAGGAGACTTTCTGCTGTGTTTTCTGCAACCAGACTTGTCTATCTCGGATTAGCCTTTTTAGTCATCAGCGCGCTTCCAGAAAGTGCGGGATGAGTCCTTCCTGAATCTTTGTTTGTGAAGAAAAGCGAGAGAGAGAGAGAGAGAGAGAGAGAGAGGTGTGAATGCCTTTAATTCAGTTTAATAAAGTTTCATCAGTTGTTTTGGACCTTTGACTCTGTGTTCTTCCTGGCTCCACCTATATAAATAGGACACCAGATTCGAAATGTTATGCAGCCTCTCACTTTGCAATTTGAGTTGCTTTATTCCCCAATATAGATCAATATATGTGTGGGCTTTTCCAAAGACATGAGGAGTTTGAGTAACATTCACTTACTTGACAACATGAGGTGTAAAAATTTACACAGCTTGGGGCACAGAATATCTCCTCAATCCCTTCACTCTATGGACTTTATTTATTTTGTATTTATTTCAATAGGTGTTTAAACCACTTTTCAGGCTAAATGATCCTCCAAATGCCAGTTTACAAGATTCAGTAAAATTTAGTCCAATAAAAATTAGCAGCAGATAAAACAACACTAAAACAGCAGTTCCAGATAAGGCAGTTACAACATCATGCATCATTTAAAAGCCAACTGGAATTAGGATGGCTTTGGCCTATCAGGAGCAGACCAAGGCTTTGTCTGCACTTGCTAGAATAATCCATGTCCTGGCTGGAGTATTCCAGCCCTGGGCCCACAGCATTTTCCCCTCTTCACCTGCCCTTCCATTGTGGCAACATGCTGCACCGGTTGCATCTTCCAAGGTCAGGAATGAGGTGCCCAGCTATGCTCACATGGCTGGGTGCCTCACAATGAGTTTAGCAGATGCAATGCATGCGACCCAGCTAGGAAATGGCTGTGCCAGGCACTGCATGGGCCACGTATGCAGACACACACACCCCGTTGCAGTAACAGGACTCACTGTTTTCTCTGGAACATCCATGGCAAACAGTGAGATTTTTTGTACCACATGTCTGCTCCATTTTAAGGGGTATTTGCCCCAGATTCTTAGAATCATAGAATCATAGAGCTGGAAGAGACCACAAGGGCCATCTAGTCTAACCCCATTCTGCCATTCAGGAAGACATGACAGCCATCCAGCCTCTGTTTAAAAACCTCCAAAGAAGGAAACTCCACCACACTCCCAGGAAGCAGCTGATTCCACTGCTTCACAGTTTTGACTGCCAGGAAGTTCTTCCTAATGTTTAGGTGGACTCTCTTTTCCTGTAGTCTGAGTCCATTGCCCCATACCCTAGTCACTGGAGCAGCAGAAAACAAGCTTGCTTCATCCTTAGTATGACATCCCTGCAAATATTTAAACATGGCTATCATGTCACCTCTCAGCCCTCTCTTCTCCAGGCTAAACATACCCAGCTCCCTAAGCTGCTTCTCATAGGGCATGGCTTCCAGACCACCCACCATTTTGGTTGCCCTCCTCTGGACACCTTCCGGGTTGTGTCCAGAGGAGGATGGCCAACAAATTCCAACAAATTCTTGTTGGAACTGCTGGATGTTATCCAGACAGACTAGACTAGAAATCTAGTCTTGTCCGAATAGCTGGGCACAGGAATGGGGGGAAGCTGCTTCATTTGCCCCATGCAGACAAGGCTCAAAGTAATGAAGATGGGGCAATGCCTTATCATAATCATGGTATAAGAAGTGTGTTAGTTTATGGACTTTATCAGACCACCCCACAGAAAAGTTCTTTTGCTGGCATAAATTGTGTTGGCTTTTTTGCTGGCAAAAGAACCCCCACTACCACAATTATCCTGAGAAGTGTCTATGATGCTTCCCTGGCAGTAATGGAGCACAAGCGGAGCTCTGATTACTTCCAGGGTTGAAATCTCCTAGATTCTCATGATAAGATGCTAGCGTGGGAATTAAAACAAAATAAAGACACAAAACATTCAGAAAAGCACCAAAACACATTTAAAAAGTTCCAAGTACATGGGGGGGGCTTTCATAAAAAGAACGTACCCTACCTGGCTGTCACGATCTCACCTGGAAGTGTTTGCCCATTGATGCTGAATTCTCATGAGTACAATGGTAGCAACAAATCACCATGGCAGATCAATTGTCAGCTTGGTCCGTCAAAAAAAAAGTATGGCTTTTTAACAGTATATGATTACAAAAGGGCAACATCATCTGGTATGTGCTCCCTTTTGCGATCATTAGGTGTCTTTTGACACTGTATTTGACTGGTCTGATAAAGTCCTTAAACTCACATGTCCTGCTTGTGGGATTCTCTTTCAGATGGAGGGGACAACAGGCAGTCCATGGGCCATTTCCCTAAGGTTAACCTCTCATGGGGTATTTTTGGCAAGGCGTGTTCAGAGGAGGTTTGCCATTGGCTTCTTCTGAGGGTGAGAGAGTGTGCCTTGCTCAAGATTGCCCAGTGGATTTCCATGGCTGAGCAGGGATTCCAGCCCTGGTCTCCCACAATCCTAGATCAACTCTCATACCATTATACCTTCTGGTCAAGATGTAAAGTTTTGGTTGTTACCTTTAAAGCCCTACATGTTTTGGGTCCCGGTTACCTACGGGATCAGCTTCTCTGGTATAATCCTCCCCATACACTCAGGTCCTCTGGGGGACATTTGCTTCAGCCAGCCAGGACGAGGTTGGCAACTGTCACCCAGAAGACATTTTCTTCAGCTGCCCATAGACTTTGGAATGGCCTGCCGGAAGAGGTACGACAGCTGAACATGCTGTCTGAATTCAAAGTATCATTAAAGACCAGCCTCTTCTGACAGACCTATCCAAATGATTTTAAAGTGTGAATTTTAAATTGTGTGCCGAGTGTTTTAAAATGCCTTGGTTTTACTCGTGCTTTTAAATTGATATGCTTTTAATTGACATGTGCTTTTAACCAATGTTATGTTTATGTGTTAATGTGTTATTCCCCATCTTGATCCATACAGAGGTAGGTAAGATATAATAATAATAATAATAATAATAATAATAATAATAATAGAAGAGCCAGGCCTTGAGATCTGGGAGATCTTGTGATAGCCACCGCTTTGGAAAATTTCTTGAGAACATGAGACTGGCAGCACAGGTTATATGCGGTTTCTGGTCAATCAGAGGCAAACTTTTATGGGACAGCACATAAACTTATTCTGCTGGTGGCAGTACTTGCAAATCCTTCCCAAATTCCTTGCAAAACACAGGTTCAAGTGCTTGTACTGGACCTATCCCATTCCATGGAGGATTCACACCCCCTGCTCTGAAATGTGTCAGAGTGCGCACTACCTGCGGTCTCTCCTAGCTGGGTTCTGCAGTGCCGTACCTTCCTTGCAGGGTGCAAGGTACTGCATAACAACTGAGTCTCCAAGTTCTGTTTAAAGAATTAACTAACAGAGTATTTACAACTATATACAGACTTACAACTGCTAAGCAATCCGACAGCATCTCCAGCTACAACTCCAACAATAACCCCCAAAAATGTCCATAGTCCATGCCCATATTTATATACATTGTCCATGGCATGATCGTTTGCCACGGGTGTTCCTAACAGTCCTGTTGCATCAGCCATTTGCATCATCTCTACTGTATCATCCTGGGTGTATCCTGGGTGGTGTGATGAGGACAGTTCATGTCCATCACCATACTTCAACCTCTTCTTCTTGTTGCATCATCCAGAACATGCTGAAACCATATGTCTGTCCAGAGAAATTCTGTCCAGGCTTTGCATATTCACTGACAAAACGAGACTCCACATCACTACCAGCCACTTCAGCTATCCCAGCAAACTGAATGGTGCATCCGGTATTTTCAGGAATCTTGGAGCCCTTGGGATGGAACTCACAACTTTGTGGCTGCAGTACCCACATTCAACCACTGCACCACCAGGGCTCCATGTGCAATGCGCCATGAACAACCACAGTGAGCAATATTGCTGTGTGGCAAATCTGCTTCCACCACTGTCAGCATAATATAATAATAATAATAAAATAAAATTTTATTTCTATCCCGCCCCTCTGCAACGCAATCGGGGCGGCTTACAATATAAAAACTCCATAGTCCCAGTACCCTAGCCCACCCCCCCTTAAAATAATATTAAACTATAAAAGATTAAAAACATACAATAAATTAGAAAAATATTAAAACATACAATAGTTTTAAAAAATGATTTTAAAAAAATGATTACAGCTCAGGGAGGACAACCGAGTCTTGGGCCGGGATAGTTATTCAGGAAAGGCCTGCCGGAAAAGATCCGTCTTGACAGCTTTTTTAAAGCCGTCTAAGGTGTTAATAAGACGGATCTCATCCGGCAGGCCATTCCATAATCTGGGAGCAACAGCGGAGAAGGCCCTCTGGGAGGTCACCGACAGCCTTGTTTTCATAGGCTGTAACAGATTCCTCCCAGAGGACCGAAGTGCGCGGGGAGGGTCGTACGGAAGGAGGCGGTCCCGGAGATAAGTTGGACCCAAGCCATGCAGGGCTTTAAAGGTTATAACCAACACCTTGTACTGTGCCCGGAAACGAATAGGCAGCCAGTGGAGAGCTTTTAGCACAGGTGTTATATGCTCTCTTCTGGAAACACCAGAAATTAATCTGGCTGCCATGTTCTGAACTAGTTGAAGTTTCCGAGTTAAGCACAAGGGTAGCCCCATGTAGAGCGCATTACAGAAATCCAGACGTGAGGTTACCAGTGCTTGTACCACAGTTTCGAGGTCCCTAGTTTCCAGGCAAGGGCGCAGCTGGCGTATCAGCCGAAGTTGATAACAGGCACTCCTGACCATCGCATTTACCTGATTAGACATCTGGAGCGTTGGGGCCAGGAGCACCCCCAGACTGCGAACACAGTCTTTGGAGGAGAGTGTAGTTCCATCCAGGACTGGAAGTTGTATTCCCAGACCTGGTTTCGGGCCTGTAACTGTTAGTGCCTCCGTTTTGTCTGGATTCAGTCTCAATTTGTTTTTCCTCATCCAGTCCATTACTGCTTTAAGACAATCATTGAGAGGAGAGATGCCATCTGAAGTCGAAGCTGATGACCGAGACATGGAGAAGTATATCTGGGTGTCATCAGCATACTGATGACAACACACTCCATGCCTCCGAATGATCTCTCCCAGCGGCTTCATATAGATGTTAAATAGCATCGGGGACAGGATGGCACCCTGAGGAACGCCACAGTTAAGCTCTATTCTGGTAGAGCAGCTGTCCCCGAGCCTCACCCTCTGAGATCTGCCCGAGAGGAAGGAACGGAACCACTGCAAGGCAGTGCCTCCAATTCCTAACCCCCTCAGGCGATCCAGGAGGATGGAATGATCTATTGTGTCAAAGGCCGCTGAGAGGTCCAAGAGCACCAACAGGGTCACACTACCCCTGTCGATACCCAAGCGGAGGTCATCAGCCAGAGCAACCATGGCAGTCTCCACTCCATATCCCGTCCTAAAGCCAGTTTGAAATGGATCTAGATAATCGGTTTCATCCAAGACAGCTTGGAGTTGGGAAGCGACCGCCCTCTCAATCACCTTGCTTAGAAAAGGCAGCAAGGAGACTGGTCTATAGTTGTTCCTGTCCAAGGGGTCTAGGGAAGGCTTTTTCAGGAGCGGCTTAACCGCCGCTTCCTTCAGACAGGGTGGAACGGACCCCTCCCTGAAGGACGCATTGATAATATCCCTGAGGAGTACTCTCGATGCATCGCCCCCTTGGGTGGCCAGCCAAGATGGACAGGGATCGAGGGGACAGGTCATCTTTCTCACTCTACCAAGGAGTTTGTCCACGTCATCGGTACACACAGATTGAAGCTGATCCAATAAAATTTCATCAACGGAGTTGCTGGACACCTCGTCTATAGATTCTGTCATAACACTGGCATCTAAGTCGGCTCTTATCCGAGAGATTTTATCTGCAAAGTAGATGTTAAACGCATCACAGCAGGCCGTTGTCGGGTTGAGTAAGGGGTTCTGCGCAGGTGGAATCTGCGTCAGCTCCCCCACCACCCTAAACAGTTCTGCTGGACGGGACTCTGCAGACGCAATACGTGCAGAGGAGAAAGACTTCTGCGCTGCACGTATCGCCTCTCGATAAGAATCAAGGAAATTCCTATGACGAGTCTTGTCGGACAAGAGTCGAGTCTTCCGCCAGGTGCGCTCTAGTCGTTGTCCAGCCTGCTTCATCTTCCTAAGCTCCTCTGAATACCAGGGCTTACGGTTAGGAGCAGGCTGGAAAGGACGTTTGGGAGCGATTGTGTCGATAGCCTTGGTGAGGTCGGTGTTCCAAATATTAACCAAAGCTTCAACAGAATCACCGGCGTTACCAACCATTAAACCCTCCAAGGCTTTCTGGAATCCAATTGGTTCCATTAGCCTTCGAGGGCGGACCATTCTAATAGGTCCACCACCCCCGGTGGGGCAGACAGTGGCTCTTAGCTCCATCTTGACCAGGAAATGATCCGTCCATGACAATGCAGAGGTTTTAATAACCTCCGCCCACGGATATTCCTGTTCCGTACTAAAGGCCGCATCGAGGGTATGACCTGCACAGTGAGTAGGCCCGACAACCAATTGGGATAGGCCCATGTTTGTCATGGATTCCATGAACTCCCGAGCTGCGCCAGTTAGATTTAGCAAGCTGGTCTCAAGTGGGATGTAGAAGTCGCCAAGAACTAAAAGTCTGGGCGACTCCAGCAGCAATTCTGAGACCAACTGTGTTAGCTCGGTTAGGGAGTCTGTTAGACAACGGGGTGGCCAGTATACTAACAGAATCCCTAAGCTATCCCTGGACCTCAGGCTTAGGTACATACACTCGATGTGGACTGTGTTCCGGATAGGCTTCCTGGTCAAGGTTAGATTGTTTTTATGAACAAGAGCCACTCCGCCCCCCCCGCCCACTTTTCCTTACCTGCTCACTAACTGAGTACCCGGCCGGGAGTGCCTGCGCCCAAGTCGCAGCACTGGCCTCTCCCAGCCAGGTCTCCGTAAAGCATGCCAGGTCGGCAGCCTCATCCAATAAGAGGTCGTGGATAATATGCGTCTTGTTTTTAACCGACCTGGCATTGCAAAGGAGCAGAGTAAGGGTCTGTGGAATGGTTGGTGCGCTCTCCAATTTATTCTGGGAAACAGAGTGAACTGAAGGCGGGATAGATATTAAACATCGATCCCGCCTTCTTTTGTAACAATTTTTCACTCTGTTGCCGCCATACCTTCCCTTCCCCCACACAACCTCAATTCCCGCTCCCAGATCATTCCCGGCCCCTGGTAGGTGTTCCTGGGGTGGGGTGGTGGAGTGACTTTTAAGGCCAGCCACTCCTGGCCACACCCCAACTCCCTGCTCAGCTGTCTCAGCTGCCTTTACCCCGGTGTAAGGGGAAGGAAGGAAGGCTCCCTCACAGCCCTGCAGAGTCTTCTTCAGGCTGGCTGGCTGGCTGGCTGGCTGGTAGGTATGTCAGCCCTACTGTGACATCAACATTGATGTGGCAAGGGACCAACTATAGTCCTCTGGGCAGGTGGCTCATGGATAAGATTCACCACCCTGCACCGCTCTTTGAAGGTTGGACTAAAACTTGGTATGGACTCCCCATCCCATTGACATAGATGTCCAGAGCAGCTGCTGCACATGGCCTTGCTGGTTACGACGGGGGGGGGGGGTTGGTTGGTTGGTTGTAGCCCTAAATAACTTTTCCAAGCTCTGCTTTTCCCTAACCCATTTCCACAAATTACCACTGTGGCAGAACTGGGTCTCCCCAATCATTATGTCTGCAAATCTTTTTGCAACTGATGCACAAGTTAAGAGTCTTGCTAACTAGATGCAGACTTTGACCTAGAAGGCAAAAGCATCCTCGCCTGACTCCGACCGGGACTGATTATCCATTAGGTAAAGGGCAGTGTGTTCTTTTGAACAAGCGTGCTTGATTGAACAAGGAAATCAAGATGGCCCTTTGGAGTAGCCGTAAGCTGCTAATTACCTCCTTTAATGAAACCAAACTGTCTGAAGGCATTCCACAGGACGCTGCATGAAGGACTCGTCTCCACTTCTTCCCAGTCCCTGGAGACAGAAACTTAGGAGATCAGCTCTTGCAATCAACCTGCATAATATGTCTAAGAGGGGATAAGCTGCTAATTAGCAATTTTCCAAAACAAAGCTGTTTGAGCTTCTATGAAAGAACATGGATGGGGGATTAGCAGTCTGGAGCTGGGCATTTTCTTTGGAGGGTGCAGCTGCTGCAGAGGAAGATACAAAATCTGGAAAGCTATGGTGAAAGCTTTCAGGTCCTATCACACACCTTGATTGGTTCACATAATGCCCTCCAGAAAAGAAAAGACTAAGCCAGCTGAATCCATGTGAACATGGTAACTCAACTCTTATAGAGGTCCTATGGATACAATGGCTTGAATCATTTTTGTTAAGGCCCACTAGAGCAGTCTGACTGGATGAATGGGATTTGCACAAATATTCACTTTCCATTCAACAGTTGGTTCCATGGGTCTCCTTCAGATGGACTAAGCAACATGATTTTGGATAGGTGTGCAAATCAAGGGGTCACAGGGCCACATTAGCACCCCAGGAGTCCTTGAAGGGCCACATCCTCCATTGAACCCCCCAGATTTTTTTTGAAAAAAAGTTTGGTCCCACACCTCCTCTGAGGGAAAATGCTTCACACACACCATACCTTCTGGGGGTGTGGGAAGCATTTTCAGCATTTTTAAACCTGCCTCCCCGTCACTATTTTTGGCTATTTTTAAGAATAGGAGGTCAGCCTAGGATGGCCTGGGAGGCCCAAAAATGTTGAGAAAATGCCCTATAATCTCCTCAAGGGCATTTGGGGTATTTTTATACCCCTGTGGGCCCTGAGGGCCACACACACACCCCCCAATTTAGGATGATGAGAATACTCTGGTTAGGTCACAATTAGATTTAGGCCAAGATTGGAAGGGACTGGATGAACAACTTATTCATTTATGAAAGTATTTGTATCCTCTGATCTGCAGGATTCAGACATTTTGATAAAGAAATAAATCTTTTCTATTGAGTCCCTCCCAACTGTAGCCTATCCCGCCTTGGTGCAACTTTTCCATGGTGGTGGGATTGGATGCTCCGGTGAGGTAAGAGGCTATGGTGGTGATAGCATGGCTACAGATAGTGTCTCCCAAATCAGATCGGCTTTTGCAGAGGAGTCAGACTAAACGTGGCAAACAATATTTGTCAGGGATAGTCCTGATTAGTCCTCTATCCTACTTTTTCAGCTGCTTTAAAAATGTCCCAGTTTCTCTCTCCCCTGTCCCACTTTCCCCCTTGGTCCTCAGCTTACTTCAGCTGCTGCAAACTGAATTTCAAGCGTAAAAGGAATTTGACCTCAATTAACTCATCAAAAGGGAGAGCAGATCAAGGGGTGCAACCTTGCCCTTCCCAGTAGGCTCAGGAAAGAGGAAACGGCTGTAGCCTCTCCCAACTTGTCCGTTGCTCCTCAAGAATAACATTTGCAATCTAGACCACACTCTGATGTTGCTTGCCCACAAATGTCCTGCTTTTCATCTGTGAAATGTTGGAGGGTAAGCAAACAGCTACTGAGCAGCAACAGACATGGAGGATGATGAGGATAATAATAATAATAATTATTATTATTATTATTTATACCCCTCCCCTCTGTCAAAACAATCGGGGCAGCTTACAAAAATTAAAATACTATACAGATAACATCCCCAAACACCCCCCACCCCCACCCTCCCCCATAAAAAATATTAAACAAATATAAATTAAAAAGCAATTGATCTAAAATCACACTTAAAAACAATAAATACAATAAATAGCCAGTGGACTAAACGAGGCCAGGATCCCCTGAGGCCGGGATCTAATTAGGAAAGGCCTGCCAAAGAGATCCGTCTTCAGTGCTTTTTTAAAAGCTATTCAGGGTTGTTATCTGATGGATCTCATTCGGATCTCTCTCTCACATATGAAGTTCATCATTCTACTCTAGTGGTTCCCAAATTTTGGTCCTCCAGGTGTTTTGGACTTAGAATCATAGAATCATAGAATTGGAAGAGGCCACAAGGGCCATCCAGTCCAACCCCATTCTGTCTGTGCAGGAAGACAACCAAAAGGGCTCCTGACAGATGACCATCCAGCCCCTGTTTAACAACCTCCAAAGAAAGAGACTCCACCACACAACGAGGCAGTGTATTCCATTGTTGAACTGCTCTTATCATCAGGAAGTTCTTCCTAATATTTAGATGGAATCTCTTTTCCTGTAGTTTGAGTCTATTGTTCCATGTCCTAGTCTTTGGAGTAGAATAAAACAAGCTTGCTCCATCCTCAATATAACATCCCTTTGAACATTTAAACATGGCTATCATGTCACCTCTCAACCTTCTCTTCTCCAGGCTAAACATGCCCAGCTCCCTAAGCTGCTCCTCATAGGGCATCATGGCTTTCAGACCTCCCACCATTTTGGTCACCCTCCTCTGGACATGTTCCAGCTTATCAATGTCTGTCTTGAATTGTCGTGCCCAGAACTGGACACAGGATTCCAGGTGAGGTCTGACCAAAGCAGAATACAGTGGCACTATTACTTCCTTCGATCTAGATTCTATACTCCAATTGATGCGGCCCAGAATCACATTGACTTTTTTAGGTGCCACATCATACTGTTCACTCATGTTCAGCTTGTGGTTCACTAAGACTCCTGGATTCCTTTCACATCTACTATTGTCAAGCCAGGTGTCACCCATTCTATATCTGTGCATTTCATTTTTTCTGCTTAAGTGTAAGACCTAACATTGCTCCCTGTCAAAATTCATTTTGTTAGTTTTGGCTCAGCTCTCCTATCTGTTATGGTCATTTTGAATTCTGATGCTGTCATCTGGGGTATTTGCTACCCCTCCTAATTTGGTATTGTTTGCAAATTTGATAAGCATGACTCATAAACGTGAGTCAACAGTGTGACGCGGTGGCTAAAAAGGCCAATGCGATTTTGGGCTGCATCAATAGAAGTATAGTGTCTAGATCAAGGGAAGTAATTGTGCCACTTTATTCTGCCTTGGTCAGGCCTCACCTAGAATACTATGTCCAGTTCTGGGCACCAGAATTAAAAAAGGATATTGACAAATTGGAGTGTGTCCAGAGGAGGGCGACTAAAATGGTGAAAGGTCTGGAAACCATGCCTTATGAGGAGAGACTTAGGGAGCTGGGTATGTTTAGCCTGGAAAAAAGACAGTTAAGGGGTGATATGATCGCCCTGTTTAAGTATTTGAAGGGGTGTCACATTGAGGATGGAGCAAGCTTGTTTTCTGCTGCTCCAGAGACTAGAACACGGAGCAATGGATGCAAGCTCCAGGAACAGAGATTCGGTCGGCAGTGGAACACACTCCCTCGGAGCGTGGTGGGGTCTCCTTCCTTGGAGATTTTTAAACAGAGGCTGGATGGCCATCTGTCAGGGATGCTTTGATCGTGATTTCCTGCATGGCAGGGGGGTTGGACTGGATGGCCCTCGTGGTCTCTTCCAACTCTACAATTCTTTGATTCTATGATTCTATGCCCTTTATTCTATCACCCAAGTCATCTCCCAGAAGCCCCAACCTGCTTGTTCAATGGTCAGGAATTTTGGGAGCTGAAGTCCAAAAGATATGGAGTTTGGGAACCACTGATCTACTCCCCCTATGGACACTCACTGAAGAACCCACAGATTCTAGCACTGGCTTTGACACTTTAAAGGAAATCTCCTGGGGGGAGCCATCTGTGACCTGGTGGGACACCCTGCTTCCTCTTCCTGCCCCCAACCTGCTTCTCAATGCCTTGATCCATCCCTTCTCTCCCCTCTGGATTCTTTCCAGATTGTCAGCCTGGGAAGCTGTTGACACATCTTCTGGTGGAGATCGTGTGACACGCAGGATGCCAGACAACTGCTGGAGAGAGAAGGATTCCCTGCATTCAATATTTGCTGCTCTGAGGAGTGCTGCCTACACACAGGAGACAATGTGGCAGCCGGTTCTCGCTTTGTTTGCACGTTTCTGTTTGTTTGTTTCCTCAGCCAACAGAACTCATCTGTTCCACCAGAGTCCCCCCACCCAAGGTGGGCAGATCAAATATTTTGAGAGCCAAGTTTGACTTTGCAGTGAAGTTGTGCATTTAGAGTGAGTGGGTGGGTGTGGATTCTAGAGCCTAGATAGAGCTTGAATCCTAGATGCTGCCTCCCCCATACTTTGTTTTGAAGGAAAACAAATATTGGCTGCATAAATTTAATACTAATTCTCTACTTTCCTGCAATGAGGAAAGTCTCAAACTCTAACTGGAGACAGTCCAAGATACATTCTCTACCATCTCCTCTTAGGGCGGGAAAGGACCCAACTTCCAGGAGGGAAGATGGAGATGCAATATGATACCACCATTCAATATCTGAAGGGCTGTCATGCAGAAGATGGAGCAAGCTTGTTTAAATGCTGCTCCAGAGACACCAAAGGATTCAAATTATGAGAAAAGAGATTTCTGTTAGACATTAGGAAGAATGTTTTGATGTTAAGAACTGTTCAACAGTGGACCAGAGTGCCTCAGAAGGCGGTGGACTCTCCCTCTTTGGAGGTCTTTAAACATCAGTCAGATGATAATCTCTTGGAAGTGCTTTAGGAGAGTTTCAGATGGGGACAAAAATAGCATCCCTGTCTCGCTATCTCCTCTCCCGCTACCCTCCCGACCCTGTCCCGGCACAGTAACAAAGAGTTTCAGACCTACCTTTAATCATGTGCCTTCCCTCCCCCTGGGCAGCCACGGAGTGAATGCAGCTCACACAGAGCTGCATTTACTTCCTCGTTGAAATCCCAGACCTTTCTCGTGAAATAAAAATAGAAATAAAAATAAAGGTTTAAAAATGACAGCAAGCACAAAAACACACTTTAAAAAATACCAAGTAACCTGGGGAGGGTATGAAAAAGTGTGTCACTTACCTCGATGTCCCGATCGCACCCGGAAGTGCTCTGGCACAGACCTCCCACCGCGGCTGGCATCACGCTATGTAAACAGGGCACCTTTTCACTCGCCCGTCATTCCGTCACAGAAAGTCTTCCATTCAAAGACTTTCTCACAAGCAAGAAGAATATTGCTAAAATTACCCATTGCTTCATTTCACAGGGAAAAACTTGCACAGGGAGCAAGTAAAGGGAACACATGGTCTCAGATGTCTCTACACTAATGCACAGAGCATGGGAAATAAGCAAGATGAACTTGAACTCCTTGCACTACAAAACAAATACGATATAATAGGCATTACTGAAACCTGGTGGGACGAGTCTCATGATTGGAATGTAGGAATAGAGGGGTATAACCTTTATAGGAGAAACAGGCCAAACAGGAAAGGAGGAGGAATAGCATTATATGTCAGGGATATTTACACCAGTGAAGTGATCCACGACATCAATACTGGAAGCCAGGTGGAGAGCATCTGGATAAAAATTAAAGGGGAGGGAAACAACAGGGATGTTATTGTGGGACTCTACTACAGACCCCCAAACCAGACGGAGGAATTGGATGATGCCTTTCTAGAACAGATGAACATACATGCAGAAAGGAGAGATGTAGTAGTGATGGGGGACTTCAACTATCCTGATATTTGCTGGCAATCTAACTCAGCCAAAACTTCAAGGTCTAGCAAATTCCTTACATGCCTGGAAGACAATTTCATGGTCCAAAAGGTGGAAGAGGCAACAATGGGGTCAGCTATTTTAGATCTAATCCTAACCAACAGAGACGACCTTGTTAATGGGGTGCAAGTGGTGGGATCCTTAGGTGAGAGTGATCATGTTCTCCTGGAGTTTGTTATACAATGGAAAGGAGAAGCCAGGCATAGTCAGACACGCATTCTTGACTTTAGGAGAGCTGATTTCAATAAACTCAGGGAAATACTGGGGATGATCCCATGGTCAGGAATACTAAAAGAGAAGAGACCTCAAGACGGATGGGACTTTCTCAAAAGGGAGATACTGAAGGCACAATTTCAAACAGTACCATTGAGGAAGAAAAATGGGAGGTGTCTCAAGAAACCAGGATGGATGACTAAAGAACTTTCAATGGAGCTAAGTTTTAAACGGAACATGTATAGGAAATGGAAAAGGGGGAAATCACCAAAGAAGAATTCAAACAGATAGCGAACACGTGTAGGAGTAAAGTCAGAAAAGCTAAAGCGCAGAATGAGCTCAGGCTTGCTAGGGAGGTTAAGAACAATAAAAAGGGTTTTTTGGGGTATGTCCGCAGCAAAAGGAGGAAGAAGGAAATGATAGGGCCGCTACGTGGAGAAGATGGCAAAATGCTAACAGGGGACAGAGAAAAGGCAGAATTACTCAACACCTTCTTTGCCTCAGTGTTTTCAGAAAAGGAAAAGGAGGACCAACCTGAGGATAATGGAACAGAGGACACAATAGGGGAAATCCAGCTCAAAATAAGTAAAGAGGTAGTACAGGAATACCTTCTTAATCTAAATGAATTTAAATCTCCAGGACCAGATGAACTACATCCAAGAGTATTAAAACAGCTGGCAAATATAATCTCAGAGCCATTGGCAATAATATTTGAGAACTCCTGGAGAACAGGAGAAGTCCCAGCAGACTGGAGGAGGGCAAACGTTGTCCCCATCTTCAAAAAGGGGAAAAAAGAGGATCCCAACAACTATCGTCCAGTTAGTCTGACATCAATACCAGGGAAGATTCTAGAACAGATCATTAAACAGAGAGTCTGTGAACATTTAGAAGGCAATGCCATAATCACAAAAAGTCAACATGGGTTTCAGAGAAACAAGTCATGCCAGACTAATTTGATCTCTTTTTTTGATAAAGTTACCAGCTTGGTAGATGAAGGGAATGCTGTGGACATCGCATACCTTGATTTCAGTAAGGCCTTTGACAAGGTTCCCCATGACATTCTTGCAAACAAGCTTGTAGAATGTGGGCTAGACAAGTTAACTGTTCAATGGATTTGTAATTGGTTGACTGGCCGAACCCAAAGGGTGCTCAGCAGTGGCTCCTCTTCGTCTTGGAAAGATGTGACCAGTGGGGTGCCACAGGGTTCTGTCCTGGGCCCAGTGCTATTCAACATCTTCATCAATGACTTAGATGAGGGAATTAGGGGCATACTTATCAAATTTGCAGATGACACCAAATTGGGAGGAGTAGCTAATACCCTAGAGGACAGGATCAAAATTCAGAATGACCTGGATAGACTGGAGAGCTGGGCCAAAGCTAACAAAATGAAATTTAATACGGAGAAATGTAAAGTACTGCATTTAGGGCGGAAAAATGAAATGCATAAATATAGGATGGGAGAGACCTGGCTGAATGAGACTAAGTGCGAAAGGGATCTAGGAGTCCTAGTAGACCACAAGTTGAACATGAGCCAACAGTGTGATGCGGCAGCTAAAAAGGCCAATGCGATTTTGGGCTGTATCAATAGAAGTATAGTGTCTAGATCAAGGGAAGTAATAGTGCCACTCTATTCTGCCCTGGTCAGACCTCACTTAGAATACTGTGTCCAGTTCTGGGCACCACAATTCAGAAAGGATATTGACAAATTGGAGCATGTCCAGAGGAGGGCGACAAAAATGGTGAAAGGTCTGGAAACGATGCCTTATGAGGAGAGACTTAGGGAGCTGGGTATGTTTAGCCTGGAAAAAAGACGGTTAAGAGGCGATATGATAGCCCTGTTTAAGTATTTGAAGGGATGTCACGCTGAGGATGGAGCAGGCTTGTTTTCTGCTGCTCCAGAGACTGGAACACGGAGCAATGGGTGCAAGCTCCAGGAACAGAGATTCCACCTCAACATTAGGAGGAACTTTTTGACAGTAAGAGCTGTTCGGCAGTGGAACGCACTCCCTCGGAGCGTGGTGGGGTCTCCTTCCTTGGAGGTCTTTAAACAGAGGCTGGATGGCCATCTGTCGGGGATGCTTTGATCAAGATTTCCTGCGTGGCAGGGGGGTTGGACTGGATGGCCCTCGTGGTCTCTTCCAACTCTGCAATTCTATGATTCTATGATTCTATGATTCTATGATTCAGGAAAAAAAAATTTATGAAGATTTACATCCCTAACCATGGACCAGCCACGTTTTCCAAAACTACATTCTCTGGCTTTTCTTTACAAATTTAGATTCAGGAAGGACTCATCCCATACTTTCTGCAAGCGTGCTGATGACTAAAAAGGCCAATCCGAGATAAACAAGTCCGGTTGCAAAAAGCACAGCAGAAGGTCTCCTTGGGTGATGTTTCCGGGTTGTGATTCTTTCTGTGTTGTCATTTCTCTTCAAGACTTGTTCGGCGTGAGTTCTCAGATAAGGCTGCAGCATTCATTCCCAAAAGCTGGAATTCCAAGCGCATTATTCGAGATGGAATGGAGTGATGGCTTCTACACATGCTCTATACCGTACATTCGGGTCTAATAAAAATAATTTTCCTGAGACATCCAAACTAGTGCCTCTCCTCAGACTGTGAGTGACTCTCCTATCATTCCCAGTCCACACAGCCATTAACCATGTTGGCTGGGAGCCATGAGACACAGTCAATACTGGCCTAGCTGAGCGGGATGATAGGACACATAGTGTCACACATATGTAAAGCACCCAGATAGGTGCAGCCTGTGAGTAATGGGGTAAATCAAAAGTCACAGAATCATAGAACCATAGAGTTAGAAGAGACCCCAAGGGCCATCTAGTCCAACCACATTTTGCCATGCAGGAATACCCAATCTAAGCACTTCCGGAGGATGGCCATCCAGCCTCTGTTTAAAGTCCTCCAATGAAGGAGACTCCACCACACTATGAGGCAGTCCAAGAGTTCAGGAATCCAGTGAGCAGTAAGGACAGACAGTCTTGGGGTCAAAGAATCCAAGCAGACAACAAAGCCGGGGGTCCAAGGCATAGAGCACAAAGGTAAGGGCTGACAAAACACACAAGTTGTTTCTGGTGTCAGACTGCCACCCTCTGCCTTCCTTAAAAATGCTGGAGCCAGTTGGCTCTCATTTGTGCTTTCCATCTTCATGGTGGGATGAGCTCCTGGTGTGATTGCATTTGCTGGTCCTACTTTGAGGCTGCTGTTCACCTGGAGAGGCTGACTCCACAACAATACCCTTGCTAAGGTAAGATTGCTCACGTAGAAGGACAGTTTTCCTTAAAAGGGCTCCTCCTTTCCACTTTCTCTCCATGTACCTTTGCTTGGTGGGTGCATGTATGTGTGTACACAATTCCCACAACCCATGGGAGGGGGAGAGAAAGATTCTGCAAATCCAGGGGTGGTGAAAGAGGCATGTTAAGCCTCTCTGGGAACAAATCTCAGTGTGAAATCATTAGTGGGTCGTGGCAGCTGATAGATTTGGGGGGGGGGATTGTGAGGCTTCGGCCCTTTTATCCCATTACTTTCCCCACCCCTAGTTTTAGTGAGGTTCTGCCTAAAACTCCACTACCACCAAAGGTGAGGACTAGAGATGTGAGGGCCTGGGAAAAAAAACAGGAAAAATTCAGAAAAAAAACTTTTTTCCCCATTTCCCCCATGAATTTCCCAAAAAATTGAAAAAAGGGAGAAAATCGATTATGGAAAGTTTTATTTTCGCATGATGAATAAAATCTTTAAGACAAGGTGTTCATATATTCTCCAAATAATTTCTAAGAACTATGTATCATATCAGATTATTCTAATTTCTATGTCCAGAGGAAAAGCAAGTCCTAAATTACAAACTGAACTCTCCATTGCAAGAAGAGCAAAGATGCATTTCTTCCTTTAGGGGGCACTGCTATTCTCACAAGAGAAGAAAAAGGTTTAATTTTCGTTTTTGCTTGTGGGTCTGTTTGGTTCTGTTCTGAGGTTCCATACAGTTCAGGAGATTGTTGCTCCATTTGTTACCAATAATTTAAAAACAACAACAACAACAAGTAAATTCAATTTGTAATAATTATTCGAATATACTGTACAGTATTTTAATATATCAATTGTGATAATTTTATGCCAAATCAAATTGTACATAGTCATGTTTTATGTTCCTGAAGTAACAGAGTGACTTTCAATCTGTAAAAAGTGCTAATGTTGCATTTTTTTTTCAATTTTTCTGAAAATTTCCATTTAAAAAAGAAGAAGAAAAAAACAGTTTTTTTCCATGGCTTCAAAATTTCTGGAAATGTTACATCTCTAGTGAGGACTACCACAAACCTCACTGCAATCACCAAGAGCGAGGGCTTTCCCTTCTCCCACCTCTGCCACCAATGTGAGGTCTTCCTCCTGTTCAATTGCTGTGGCCACCGACCGCAGGGACCTCCTGGATGTTCTCAAGCTTCCTGTGTGAGAAATTATCCAATTTCTATCTCTATGGGATGCCACCCCTCTTTATTTACCCGCTGCCACCATAGACACCTTGTCTGAACCCAGTCTTTATATATCTAGGATTCCCAGAGGGTGAAAGTGTATAAATACAAAAATAATACAGGTCACACACATACCCACACACCCTGTATCTGCAGAACCAATATCCATGGTTTTGGTGATCCACGGCTGAAAAAACAGGGACACATACCATAGCGTCACGTTGGAAAATGCCTAATGAGGTGTCCTCTCTAGGAATCACTTGGTCCTCCAATGCAATGGCTTGAGTCCAGACTATTTGAAAGACCAGATCTCCTCATACGAAATTGCCAGAGCCTTAAGGTCGTCAGGAGGAAGCTTTCTCTTGGTCCCACCTTCGTCACAAACTCACTTGGTGAGGACTCGAGACAGAGCCTTCTCAGGGGCTGCTCCCATCTTCTGGAACGCCCTTCCATGAGAGGCTAGCCTAACCCCCCCACACCCTTATTTCTTTTTTGCTGGCAGGCTTTTCCCACTTTATTTTTTTTCCAGACAACAAACAAACAAACAAATATTCTCTTATATTCACAATTTTGCTTTTTTACATCCATATTTCCAACATAATTTCTCTTCCTTTTTCTTCCATACATTCCTTCATTCAATTTCGATCCATTTTACTTTATACTTACTTTATACTCTATACCTCAGCTATTCTTCTATACATCCTCATTCTTTGACTTCCTTACATACAATCCTAAGTAAGCAAGTTTTTTCCCCTTTACCTCTTATAGACTTCTTATATACCTCTGTCATTACCTCTTCTTACACCTTTCTTATTCCCTCTCAGTTCAAATTCTCACCTATCCATCTTATTCTCTTTCATCTTAACTGTTCCTCTCTTATCTTCAAGACTCCATGCTTTTAATTATAACTCTTTACGATCATTCCTATCAATTTCCAATTCCTGTCGTCTCCTCTTTTTTTCATTATAATATTATGCTAATTATAATAGCAACATATTTTTACCCCTCCCATTTCTCCATTGTCCTTCCAATATTTCATCATCGGTAACCATTTTTCCATTGATTTCTTTTTAGGTGTGTCCCTTAACCTATTTGTTAAGCTATCCAACTCTATCATATCTATCAATTTACTTAACCAATCTGTTATCTCTGGAGTATCCGACTTCTTCCATTTTTGTGCGATTAATAATCTAGCCGCTGTTATCCTATATAGCATCACTTTCCAAAACTGTCTTTAATCTTTTTTCTCTAAAACACTTGTCATATTTAACTCAGGTCTTAATTCATATTCAATTTGCTGGCAGACTTTTCAAGCAGGCTTTTAATGTATAAGCAGCAGGGCTTGTTTTAGCAACAGCATAGCATAGCAATAGCATTTATATTTCTATACTGCTTATCAGTGCAAAGCACTCCTTAAGCGGTTTACAATTTTGTTAGCTAATTGTCCCCAACAAGCTGGGTACTCATTTTGCCCACCTACGGAAGGATGGAACGATGAGTTAATCAAGAGCCCTGTAGGATCAAACTCACAACATGGCATTTGACCACTCTGCCACTAATGGTTTTAGATTTTATGTGTTTTAGATTTTGTTTTAGATTGTATATGCTTTAATCTGATTTTGTAACATTTTAATTATATATATTATATTTTAAATCTGCTGTTTTATGGGAACCAGCTTGTGTCCTACTTTGGGAGGAAGGCAGAATGCAAATGAAATAAATAAAACTAATAATAAAAAATAAAACTCTATGACATGTTTGTACAGGAACGCTAGGAATGTGCCCCCCATGGATACAAAGGGGGAAGCTGTTTATTAACAGAAGTTGAGCATAACAAAACAGATTAATTGTTAATAGATCTAAAACTCTTCTCAACACACTCTCTCACACTCTTCTCCTAGCTAGCTCAGACACTTTGACACCACTCATTAATTCTTAAAATGACTAACGGACTCTCTTTATCCTATTCCTCTACAGTAGGACTCCCCCTATCCACTGATTCATTATCCACTGATTCAGTTATCCATGGGACACAAAATAGTACCAATACCATAGAGTCTTTCTAGAAAACTTGTCCTCTCTAGCCATTTTCTAGGTCCTCCAAGGCAACTCTATGGTATTTTAAACCGGCAGTCCCATTATTTTCAATGGTGTTAGCTATTATCCATGATTTCACCATCCATGCCCCCCCTGAACCAATCCCCAGAAGATATGGGGGTCCTACTGTATTCACTCCCTCCTCCACCCTCTGTCTAAGTGCTTAACTTTACCACCTGTCATTCACTGGCTGTCATTCACAAACCTTATTCAAATCCCCACGGAAATTTCACCAATCACCACTCACTTCCAACATTCCATTCACTAAGCCCTGCCACCAGCTCCTTTCCTAATTACCATAACACAGGATGGGTATCCAAAATGCTTGGGACCAAAAAAGTGTTCCATATTTTGGAATATATATATATATATATATGTGTGTGTGTGTGTGTGTGTGTGTGGCAGATCCTGGAAAGACTAGGCTGTCCCCCCAAATTCCTTAAAATGATTATCTTGCTACACGAGGGACAGCGTGGTCAAGTCAGATATAGTGATGCTCTTTCAGAGCCCTTTCTAATAACTAATGGAGTGAAGCAAGGTTGTGTTCTTGCACCAACATTATTTACAATCTTCTTCAGCATGATGCTCCAAAGGGCTATGGCAGAGCTTGAAGAAGACGACGGCATCTATATACGCTACCATCCTGATGGTAGCTTGTTTAACTTAAGCCGTCTGAGGGCTCACACTAAGACTCTAAACTCTCTAGTCCGTGAGCTGCTCTTCGCCGATGATGCTGCCCTTGTTGCCCACACAGAAGCAGCTCTGCAGCGCCTAACATCCTGCTTTGCAACAGCTGCAGAGCTGTTTGGGCTAGAAGTCAACCTGAAGAAAACAGAAGTTCTTTACCAGCCTGCACCAAAGGACGAACACCACCATCCCCACATTGCCGTCGGCAAATCTATGCTCAAGTCCATTCAGCATTTCACCTACCTGGGAAGCATCATCTCCTCAGATGCCAAGATTGACAAAGAGATCGAGCACAGATTAGCAAAGGCATATAGTGCATTTGGAAGACTTCACAGAAGAGTCTGGAGCAATAAACACCTGAGGCAAAGCACAAAAATCAGTGTGTATAGAGCCATCGTACTGTCTATCCTCCTTTATGGATCTGAAACATGGGTCACCTATCACCACCACCTACGACTCCTCGAGCGCTTTCATCAGCGCTGTCTACGCACAATCCTAAATATACACTGGACTGACTACGTGACGAATGTTGCTGTCCTTGAGCAAGCAGGGATCACCAGCATTGAGGCCATGATATTGAGAACGCAGCTGCACTGGGCAGGGCACGTTTCTAGGATGGAGGACCATCGCCTCCCAAAAATACTACTCTACGGTGAACTCGCCACGGGTCAGCGTAAGAGGGGCGCTCCAAAAAAGCGATACAAAGACTCCCTGAAACAACATCTCAGGCTCGGCCAAATTGATCACCAACAGTGGTCCGCCCTGGCCTCACATCGGGAGGCATGGAGACACACTATCCACAATGCTGCAGCCTTATTTGAGAACTCACGACGAACAAGTCTTGAAGAGAAACGACAACGCAGAAAGAATCACAACCCAAAAACATCACCCAAGGAGACCTTCTGCTGTGCTTTTTGCAACCGGACTTGTTTATCTCGGATTGGCCTTTTTAGTCATCAGCGCGCTTGCAGAAAGCGCAGGATGAGTCCTTTCTGAATCTTCGTTCGCGAAGAAAAGCCAGAGAGATATATATGATTTTGGAATACTTCCATATACATAATGAGATATCTTGGAGATGGCAAGTCTAAACATGAAATTCATTTATGTTTCATATACACCTTATAAACATAGCCTGAAGGTTATTTTAGGCACAATATTTTTAATAATTTTGTGCATGAAACAAAGTTTGTGTACATTGAACCATCAGAAAGCAAAGGCATGTCACTATCTCAGCCACCCATGTGGGCCATTTTGGATTTTGGAGTATTTTAGAATTTGGAATTCCAGATAAGGGTTGTACAACCTGTAGTGGTAATGTTGGAAAGGCAAAGCAAATGTCTAATTAATTGTCTAATTAATTTTGGCCAGAATCCTGGTGTCTTGTGCCTGCGAAACTTCTCTTATGGAAGCAGACCATTTTGAATTTTGGAATATTTTGGATTTTGGAATTCTGGATAAGGGAGACTCAACCTGTATCATAAAATGATATTTTCCATAAAAGTTCATGACATCACAGGGATTCCTCCTCCTACCCAAGATGGAAAGGCCCATAACAGGTAGGGAAGGGAAAGTATATTTAGAAATATTTGAATTACAGATGGGAAAAAATGGGCTTCCTGAGTGTCACAAAAGCCTGATAAAGAGAATCTTCCACAGCTGGGAATATCTCCAACTCAGGACTTATTATGTGTGAAAAATATGTGTGGGGTTTTGGCACAGAAAACATCATTTACTACACAGAAAACATTGCTCTATTGTTAAACCAATCTGTCCTCTTTTAAGTGTTGAACAGTTTTACATGCTTTTAGCATTTAAATTATTGGTATTCTTTTAAATGTTTTTAAATTGTTCAAATTGATTTTATTGTATGCCATCCAGAGATTCTTGAGCATACAGTGGGCTAACAATCAATCAATCAATCAATTTGCTGCAAAGAAAACATGGTTTTCCACACAGAAAAGAAAACTTCTGTGCAGAAAATGCTGTTTTCTGGACAAAAAAGCACACATGCTGTTTGCTTGGAGTAAGTCCCAAACTGCAAATAGTGTTGAAAACTGCAAAGAAGTGAAGGCTCCCCTTACAGAAGGGAGAAAAATGGCAAAATCATTCATTTGCACCAATGAGAATGAAATCTCTCTCTCTGTGTGTGTGTGTATTTACCTAATTTTTATCCCACCTTTTCCCCATATGGGACCCAAGGCAGCTCACACTGCATTAAAACAAAGTAGCTAAAGCAATCTGAATATGACTTTTTTTTTAAAAAAAAGCAAGAATCAACAATCCACTTAATAATGTTTAGAACAATTAAAAGTACACTAAAAACTCTCACATGGTCAAAACCAGCACAATCCATTGCACTTCCATAACCAGATAAAAGCTGGAGGCAGATAACAAAGCCTTTGCCTGCTGGAAAAAAGTATTGACTCTCTCTATATATATTATTTAATCAATTTATATCCAGCCTTTCTTCCATTACAGGACCCGCTACATTATGTAGTTGTGAATGTTTCCCAGCGTTGTTAGTTAATTTGTAAACTTTGTTTGTTTCATAAATATAAGCTTTTTGTTTTCTTAAAAAAGAGAGAGAGAGCTGGGAGAGGACCAACCAAGTCTCCCTTGGCCGAGAGCTCCACCGACTTGGAGTCACCCCTAAGAAGGCTCTCCCCCATCTCCTCACCAGAAAGGCCTGTGATGGGAGAGGATGGAGAGACAATCCTCTCCTGAGAATCTTAAAATACTGGCAGGTTCACATAGGGAGACCTTGCGATGGACCATTATGCAAGCAGATGGTCCAAGTACATTGCCCAAAAAGCAACCCCAATTGGTCTCTCACCATCCTTACTCCTTAACCTGGGTTATGCCACAGCCTTTAAAACTGTTAAACAAAGACTTCAGGACATTGCTTTTTGCAATTTGCGGGCTAAACCCTTCCTGTCATGTTCACCTAGTGCATTGCATATACAACACTTAGGATTGTTTTCTCTGGCTGATTACATAAAGAACTTGACTATGCCAATCTATCGCATATTATTTACGTTGGTCAGATGGAATGTTTTTCCTTCGGCAATGTTGTATGGTAGATATACCAGGCTGCCTTTTGCATCAAGGTTCTGTCCATGTGGGTTTCAGGAGGTGGAAACCATGTCTCATATTCTACTATCCTATGTTCTTCATTCTCAGAGTTGTAAACAACTGATTTTTCCTTTGTTAAGCCATCTACCCAGCCATTTGGAGACATTGTATGTAAAAAAAAACAAACCCTAGAGGATAGATATTCTAATCTAACTTTGTCAGTTGCTAAATTCTTATCTGTGGTCATTAAGACCAGTGAGAGGGAAGTTAAAAGGCGAAAAGCTGGCCTGAGCTCAAACACGTCTACCAGTAAGTATCCTAATTTTATTAATTTTTGTGTATATGGATGCCAACCTGGTTTTATGTAATAATGTATAACTGTTTGATGGGTCTCTAGACTGGATGAATAAACTTGTTGTATAGGGAGACACGGCCTTTCAAAACATCTGGGCCCAAGCCATGGGGGGCTTTCTGGGTTTTAACCAGCACTTTGAATTCTGCACAGAAACAGACTGGTAGCCAGTGAAGCTGCTCCCTATAGCCAGACTACTTGCAGTGTTTTGGACCTGCTGAAGTTTCCAAACAGTTTCCAAAGGCAGCTCCATGTAGAGTGCATGACAGTAATCCAAGCAAGAAGTAAGCAAGGCATGTGTTACTGTGGACAGATCTGACATCTCAAGGAACAGGTATAGCTGGTGCACTAGTTTTAATTGTGCAAATGCACTCCTGGCCACCAACAAAACTCAGTCTTCCAGGCTCAGGGTTGGGTCCGTTAAGTAAGCCCAAGCTACAAACCTGAGATTCAAGGGGAGTGTAATCCCATCCTGCACAAGCTGAATCTCTATGAAGATTTACATTCCTAGTATAAGGCAGCTGCCAATGTTCCTATGTTAACTTTTAGAGCTCATCTACATGGTCAGAATATGCCGGGCCTCCACCGGTGTATACTGAATGTGGATCTTTCCCATTACTCCCCTTTTACCTGCATGGAAAGGATGGAGTCCAGACTGGCACGTCGGCCAGCCTCTGCAGCTGCCACCCACGTCCCACTCTCCAAAGCCAGGAAGCCAGTCTGTGGCATGTGAGCAAGGCGCCCTGCACATGATCAGCCTTGGCCATGTGCTGCAGGACTCGTTCCTAGTTACACAAGGCAGACAGCAGCTGCAGCAACAGGCTGGTGGGCTAGAATGGCTCCTGAGGTCATGTGGGGCCCAATCCCTTTTTTGCTGTCTGGAGTGGATGTTACCAGGTATTTTTTTTTAAAAAAAAGTTATAATGGTCCTTACTCCCATCTCCCCCCCAACATCTTGTCCTCATCTTTACCCTGGGAGTTATGAGGAATGCCTGGGGGCAAAACAGGGCAGAAGCCCTGCATCGTCTGGACTGTAGAGCAGTAAGATGGTGTTACCTGCCCTGACACTCCATGTTCCACATCTGTAATAATTGGCAGTATTTAAAACTCTGGTCAACTGTGGCCTTCCAAGAAGTGTGTCCAGTAAACTGGGGACTCCCAAAAAACAGTAATCCTGAAAGACTAGCACTGAGACTCAGCCAGGTAGGCACTAAGGAGGGACCAACCCAAATTCCAACAAAAGGTAACCACAAGGCAACTGCTTGCCTGAACATCTGGCTAATCCCATCAGCCTTATTGTGAGATGCTCTCTGTCTGGGAAAGCAGCCAACCAAATGGCTGATAAGAAGGATACTTGCACAATGCAAGGCTTTGCAGCAACATGAAAATAATTCTGAAGCACAGTACCAGTCCAAATAGCAAACCAGGGGGCAAGCCAAAGATCCAGGAGTCCAGAGAGCAAGTCAGTGAGTCCAGTCCAGGGTCAAGAGTTCCAGAAAGCAGGTCAGCGAGTCCAGTCCAAGGTCAAGAGTTCCAGATCAATCCAAGGTCTAGGAGGCAAGGTTTCAGGCAACAAGGGAGTCCGAGTCAGATACTTTCACCAGGGAATGCAGACAGACTCTGACGAGGAAGCTTGGCATCTCACAGCTGTTTATATTGGCCCAGCTCCTAATCACAGCCTTTTGGTGATTACTGAGCATTTCTCATATAATCTCCGGGATCGTCGGAGGCACACCCTTTCTGTCCTTCTCTGGCTGAAGGTAGGTACCTCCTCGTCCTGCTCCTCTATGGCTCCCAGGCTTGGAACCTCTGCTGGGGGGGGGGAGGCTAGGCTGCTGAGTCATGGGCTCTGATGCAGTTGGCATAGCAGAGCTAGGTTCTGGCTCAGCCAGCTCTACTGGAGCTGGCAGAGCAAAACTAGGGCCTGGCTCAGCCTCCTCATCCTCTGAGTCCTCTTTAGCCTGGCTGGCCATGACACTCACATTTGTAAAAAGTTCTCTTACCTCTAGTTTCCCCCAAACAAAGAGAGTTGCTTCCTCTATTCAGTTCTAAAATATCCACCAATTAAGGGTTATTGGGATATCTGGAGTGTCTAAGGAGTCCTGGTGGTGCGGTGGTTAAATGCTTATACTGCAGCCACAATGTTGCAAGTTCGATCCTGCAGGGCTCCAGGTTGACTCAGCCTTCCATCCTTCCATAGGTCAATAAAATGAGTACCCAACTTGTTGGGGGCAATTGGCTAACACATTGTAAACCACTTAGGGAGTGCTTTGCCCTGATAAGTGGTATAGAAATAGAACTGCTATTGCTATTGCTACAGTGCTATTGCTACTATCTTGAAAACCTCTGAGAAGCATTATCTTTCACTCTAAATCCCATCCCTTGAAGGAAATTATTGGCTATAAAAACCCATTCAAATCAACGCCAAATTGTCTACAGCTCCTCCCCCTACATCCACGCTGCCGGTTTGCTGATAGACCCTCAGTGCGCAACTCTGAGATTGTTGCTGCAGGAATCTCTGCTCTAAAGGACAGGTGGTGTGTCTCCCCAAAACAACCCCTTCCTCTATTCCTCTATCCTAATCCTTCCTACTTTATTCACTAGCCTTGCATGAATCATTGAATCCTAAGTGTGAGTGTGTGAACATTGTTATTATTGCTTTTTGAAATAAAGATTAATTAATTGTACTATTTAGCTCAATGTCTTCTCATGAGTACCGGGATACAAAGGTCAAAAGACCCTGCTATCTGTTGCTGCCTCTCGTATTGCCAAGCTGAGTATATTAATTCCCCAAATTAATATGGATATTTGGAGGATCCTTAAGATCCCTGAGCATTTAGGGTAACACAGGGGCAAGATGGGATAATCTCCCTGACTAGACAAGACTTTAGTATTAGAGTGAGGGCTGGAGACAGTGGTAACCCAACCACATCAGCAAGGCTATGAGTCAACACACACACACAAACATACACACACATGCTTGGCTGCTCATGCTTTGCAGTTTTCAGCCAGAAGCCAAAAGAGTCTCTTCCTTACCTATTCAAATCCCAGTAGCAAAACTTGAAGGACAGTGCAATTAATCAAAAGAAAGAAAGAAAAGGAAGCAAAAGAAAGACCGCAAAGAAACAACCTCTCTCTGTGGGTCTTCCTCTCTGGCTGTTTAAAGGAGCTGCTGGTTTATTTATCAAAAGAGTACCCTTGTGAAACAAGGTGCCAGGTCAGCAATGGGTTCAAAGATCGCCACGGAGGGGATGAAAAGTGGCCAGTTTAATCTCAAGAAGCAGGATGATAATGATCAAAAGGAAAAGGTGGTGGAGTTGCATGGGGAGAAGCAGGAGGCAAAAGAGCAACCCTGGAAATGTGAAAAGTGCAGGGGAAGGAAGAGCAAAGAAAACTGAGTTAAACTAGATCTCCTGCTGGGAAGAGAAGACAGAGAGGAAGGGGGATGAAAGAAATGGAAATTATGAGTTCATTACTAGGATATTGCTCCAAAAACAGGTGGACAGTAGGATAGCTGAAGGCCCAAACACTTCAATATGAATCTGTCTGGGTTCTAGCAACTCCCAGGGAGTCCCCTCTCAACCTTCTCTTCCCCAGGCTAAACATGCCCAGCTCCCTAAGCCGCTCCTCTTAGGGCATAACGGCTTCCAGACCTCCCACCATTTTGGTTGCCCTCCTCTGGACACGTTTCAGTCTTCAAAACTGCAGTTTTAGAAGAATTCCTCACAGCAGGAAGAAAATGGTTAACATTTCTCATTCATTCCTATAGGACTATAATTGGTGAAGACTTATATCTCTCGACCCAATACACTCTCCATGTTAAATAAAGACAGTGCTGTGAGTTCCTCCAGTCAGCAACTGAGTTCAAAAAGCAAGGCAACAATGATTTCCCTCCACCAAGCGACAAGATGCCTACAGACCTCCTCAGCTCTAAACCTCCAAGCTCTGTGGATCAATCTGAAAGTCATAACCTGTGTCGGCACAATTAATTAAATTGTTATACATCGCTTCGCAAATACCTCCGGGAGGCCGAGCTTTCTCACTGCTGTGCAGAGACCAAGAACTCTCCAAGGTACGGATGTTAATCAATAGTTAGCCTGTTCCCAATATTAACTTTAGATGAGATGCCTTTCTTTGGTGACTTCCTCAGGGACCTTTCCTCCTAGATCCCGATAACCCTTAACAAAACAAAAGCCATTAACTTCACAAGGCATGGCATACCCAGAGAATGGGGTGGCATGAGCAGTACATCTCAGAATCATAGAATCATAGAGTTGGAAGAGACCCCAAGGGCCATCTAGTCCAATCCCATTCTGCCATGGAGGACTATACCATCAAAGCACTGATGACTGATGGCCATCCAGCCTCTCTTTAAAATCCTCCAAAGAATCTTACCACACTCCAAGGTAGCAATGATTCCACTGTCAAACAGTTTTTATCATCAGGAAGTTCTTACTTATGCTTAGGTAGAATCTCTTTTGATACATGATACTGGATGACTGAAATAGCCACGGTATCACAGCATCATAGAATAGATGATGATGATGATGATGATGAAATTTTATCCATTTGTATCCCACTTTTCTCTTGATCATGGGACTCGAGGTGGCTAACCACAAATTTAAAACAATCCAAGTGAAAAACCATACAAAAGACAAAATAAAAGTATAAATATACAGCTTTAAAAAACAATTAAACAATGTACAAGTTAAAACATGAAACATTAAAAATATTATAATGCATTTAAAACTAAATACATATCCTTTAGAAGCCTTAAAAACAGCACCACACATCCTTAAAAGCCTAGCCCTTGTTAATTTGTAAAAGTCTGGTGGCACAAAAATGTCTTAACCTGCCGCCAGGAGAGCAAGTCCCTCCTGGCCTCTCTGGAGAGGGAGTTCCAAAATCTGGGAGAAGCCACTGAGAAGGCCCTCTCCCTTGTTCCCACCAAACAAGCCTGAGAAGGGCCTATCCAGCTGATCTGAGAGCTCTAGTGGGCTTGTAAAGAGAGATACGATCCTTCAAATAACCAAGCCATAGAGAACTTTATAAACACGTAAAGGAATTGGGGGCATAACTCTTCACACTCTGTGTCCCTGTGAACCAGAATGAAGCATTCCTGTAGCATTCTCCCTCCAGTGAGAGACCATGATCTTTTCTTTACCATTTTGACTTTGGCAGGTGTTTCAGTGCTATGGAAATACAAGTAGGGTTTTCTGCACAGAAAACAAAATGACTGGCATTCTGTTAACAACTTCTGTATGTGGGCTTGTCTAGGCGAGGCAAAAAGAACATGGAGTGTCTTGCAGTAATGGCATTTTGCAGCAGCTGCGACTTGTTTTTGTGGTGTTTTTGCTCCCACAAGCTTTGCATGCAAGAGGACGGTGGTGAGTGATTTACTCATGTTTGTATTTACCTCAATTTGCCACTGCTGAACTTTTTTAAAAAATTATGTCCAAGGTATGCTAGAGCGATTTTTGATTGAACAGAAAAGGAAAACAAAACAAAACAAAAACACTACACACATTGTTTTCTCACCTTAGCATTTGCTTGCTAAGGTGAAAATCCAACATGGCAGCAACAGGCACTTGTCTTGTTAGCAAGACCTTCTCCCCACGCTCACTTGGCCAATCAGCTTTGCGCTTCCTCTCCTATGGGAAAGTGTGTCATAGTGAATTACTTTTCCCAACAATGCACACCCCCTCACTGTTAAAAAAAAAAAAAAACGCTGGGAAAAGCCGGAAAGGCTTTTCCCACAGAGTTTTTGATGGTTTCGGTCCCCTCCCTTCCAATTACAGCAAAACAATGCAGAATGCCATTAAGGTAGGTCATATTCTCCTCATACTCTGTGAGCACCCATCGTTTAGACAACCCCTGTGTAAGTTGCACTATTCAGGCAGGACAAATTATTTGCCATAGTACCACAGATGCATTCTGCTGACAGTGGAGGAAGTGGGGTTGTGCCTACAGCAATGCACATCGGTGGCTGCACATTGTGCAATTGTGGTTGCACATTGCTCACTGCAGATTTCACAGTGGCACCCAGTCATTGATATGTGTTGCGCAACGTTTCTATTCTACACATGTATTGTGCAATGCTAGTGTAGTGCATCTCTACATATGGATATTTACGCTATGCTAAGGGGACGTTGGATTGTAGCTATTCCCTGCATAAAAAATGAATTTTCCTGCACACAAAATATGTTTCCTATACAGACAGCAGGATTTTCAGGATAAAATACACTCTTTCCCTGCACAGGGAACCCATTTTCTCCACACACAAAAAATGTGTGCAGGAAAAAAAAATGATGTGTGTTTCTACACAAATGCTTACCAGAGTGGCAAGAATCTCATGGCAGCCTTTGCAGCTGCCTCTATTCTTCCTGGCAAGGTTTCCAGAGTGTCAGGAAACATTCTTCTCCGTGTGAAATGGATAATAATGAATATTCTTTCCCTCCCTGCAAGGGATACATATTGCAATCTACTGGCACAGGCAATCTTCCATTGTTGCCCGTCTGTGCCTCCCGTGGTTTTTATACATTACGCTCCAGAAAGCTGAGAGTGAACCTGGCCCCTTAAACAACCCTCTGAAGCTCAGACCTCCAGTGACAGAGATAAGTAGCATAGTTTAGGCATCACTCCAGGAACAAAACCTAGCTGCCACTGTGAGGCGGCCCAACCAACCTTCCTTTCAAGGAAGGGACCCCAGCAATCTCCTTGGAGGGCAGATGTAACAAACAAGACAGGATACAGCAGAGGGGTTTGTCTTCCCATGGGCAAAGGGACTGTTTCTGCCTGGCTGGCTGTTGCTTGTTTTACCCAATGGCCTTGTTTTCAGCCATAGAGAAATCCCCCGCTCTTACACAGAGGCAGCCAACTGACTACTGAAGGAGCCGGGAAAGTTTTAAAACAGAGACACATAACATTTTCTTCACTAGGGACTCCCTTTAAATATCTTATGTTGCTGTGGACACCCAAGATTTACTCAGGGTTTAAAAGCCTAATAATATGCTAGCCATGTTCAAATATTTTAAGGGATGCCATACTGAGGATGGAGCAAGCTTGTTTGTGGCTCCAGAGACTAGGACACGGAGCAATGGGTTCAAACTGCAGAAAAAGAGATTCCACCTCAACATTAGGAAGAACTTCCTGACATTAAGAGCTGTGCAATGGTGGAATGCGCTGCTGCCTGGGAGTGTGGTGGACTCTCCTTCTTTGGAAGTCTTTAAACAGAGGCTGGATGGCCATCTGAGAGGAATGCTTTGATTCGGTTTTCCTGCAGGACAGGGGGTTGGACTGGATGACCCTGGTGGTCTCTTCCAACTCTATGATTCTGTGATAATAATGATGATGATGATACAGTTACACAATCTATTAAACCTTCCCTGAGAGGCACTGGAGTGGGATGGAAGACTTTTCTTCTGCTTCTTCCTGTATGTTTGTGGCTGGAGCGGATTGAATGGCAATGTGCAGGTCAAGCTAGCCAGCGTTTGCCTTGCCTCCTGTCAAGTGGCCACTCCACTGCAGGGAGGAGGTGGGCGAACAGCCTCCAGGCCTTCACAGACCCCCCTGTGAGGACATTGCAGACACTTGGGGGTCCATGGACCCCAGGTTAAGAACCCCTGTTTTAGAGCATTTTAATGGGTTTTGAGCTCTCTCTTGTCACATGTTCAATTGCTGAATAGGTTTTGGGGCTTTCAAAAAGGTTTTATTTCTTACACTGTTTTATACTGGCCATGTTGATTTTATGTACACCACCCTGAGAACTTTATATAAAGGGCAGGATATAAATCTTTAAATAAATAAACAAACATCTCCTGGAATTGTTTGCAGTACTTTGCTGAAACACAGATCCCGCCTTCCAGTACTTGGACATCTTGTTATTTACTGTCCAGTCAGTTTTGTCTTATGGAAGCCTGATGGATGTGAGACCTCGGAGGAGACCTAGCCATCAGCAGTCTGCTCAGGTCTTGCAAAGGCAGAGCAACCACAGATTCCTTGATGGTGTCGATCCACCCACCATGCAGCCTTCCTCTTTTCCTATTGTCTTCAGGCTTACTGAGCATTACAAAAGAAGGACCCAGCTTGTTTTCTGCTGCTCCAGAGACTAGGGACTTTATCAGACCACTCTCTGTAAAAGTTCCTTTGCCAGCATATTTTGCTGTGTTTTTATGCCAGCAAAAGAACCCCACCACCACCAACCCTACCTTCACCAGCATCAATAAAGCTTCCCTGGCAGAAATGGAGCACAAACAGAGCTCCATTTACTTCCCGGGTTGAGATCTCGCCAATTCTCGTGGGAAGACACAAGCATGGGGAATTTAAAAATTACAGTTGGGCCCCTGTATCTGCTGAGTCATTATCCACTGATTCAATTATCTGCGGTTTCAGTTTCAGCACAGCTACCACAGAGTCTTGACCTGAGCCACCATGGCACAAACCCCACACTGTCCGACCCACTTTGCTGAAAAGAAACCAAAGCTGTCCTGTCCTGTAAGGTGCCCCACTGTAGCAGGAAACTACAAGCAAGAAAGTTCCCTCCCCACAGCAGACTGGGTATCCGAAGAAGGAAGGCCTCACGAAAGCTTCCAGACCAAGCTGTCCTTTGCAGAGCTGTGGATGTTATAAACAACATTTTTTATGGCTTGTCAAAGTGAAATGATGGCATATAAACTCCAGATGGGAGCTCTAGCCATAACTTACCTCCTGTCCTCTTGGATATCATTGCTTGATAAGGTACATGATGTAAACATCTGATTACATTGTGCCGGGTGGCATTTTTACACCCTCGGTGCCCTCCCCAAGGATGGGGAATAGAGGAGAGCGGGAAATTGCTTTTGGACACAGCCTGCCACAAATTTTATTCTTGCAATCTCATTAACATTGATGGGAAAGCGGGGGGGGGTGTGCAGCAGGGAGGAAGAAAGGCCAGGATCCTGTTGTGGTATTACGGTGGTGCAAAGTCCATTTTTGCAACTGGCTGGGCTTTCTCTGAGGCTGCACAAGGATGGGTTCCTGCTCGGGGTTGCACAAGACCTGTGAGCCCAACGTAAGCCACTGCCACCATCTAGGAGATGCTGTACATAGCTTTGCATGCCTGCGATCTTGCCAAAAAAATCATTGAGACAAATGAAAGCTGCTATGAATTGGCATTAGTCTGCATCAATCCACATTCTATTGCCTCGTATGGACAAATCCTTAGTCTCCTGATGATAGTCTCCCTCCCCCTCTGCAAAAAAAGAAAACCCTACCTTTTAATTCACATAGCTTCCTCGTGGTTATTTCCAAATTGCCAGAGGAGGAGGGCTGAGGGAGACCTTGAAGGAATGCTGTACATGTGCTCCTTAGCATTGGGTAGGGTGCTGGCGCAACTCCTGCGCAACAGGAGAGTGCCCGGCCATGCCACCTTGTCATGTGCCCAGTTGAACAAGAGTGTGGTGCAATACTTGTTGTCCCAGGTCAAGGGGGAGTGGACAGCTGTTCTTGGGCATCAGCCAGCCTTTAAACAAGCGAGATGTTCTGTAAAGTGAAGGGGACTGGCTGGCATAAGGACATAATGGATACCTCTTTATGAAACTCTGTAATAATTATAACTCTCATTTACAACAGCTTCAAGCCCTTCCAGTACAGAAGAGTGATTCTTCTACAACTGGGGAAGGAAACCTGGTCCAGATGTTTTTGGACTACATGTCCCATCATCCCTGACCACTGGCTAGGATGGCTGGGCCCATGAAGTATGCTAGAACAGTGGTTTCTCTCTCTCTCTGGCTTTTCTTCACAAACGAAGATTCAGGAAGGACTCATCCTGTGCTTTCTGTAAGCACACTGATGACTAAAAAGGCCAATCCGAGATAAACAATTCTGGTTGCAGAAAGCACAGCAGAAGGTCTCCTTGGGTGATGTTTCTGGTTTGAATAATAATAATAATAATAATAATAATAATACCTGATAATAATAATCATACAATTACACCATCCATGAAACCTTCCCTCAGAGGCACTAGAGGGGGAGGGAAGGCTTTTCTTCTGCTTCTTCCTGAAAGTTTGTGGCTGGAGCAGATTGAATGGCAATGCGCAGGCCAAGCCAGCCAACCTTTGTCTTGGCTCCTGTCATGTGGCCACTCCATTGCAGGGAGGAGGTGGGCCAGAAAGGTTTCAAGTCTTCACGGATCCCCTGTGAGGACATCACAGCCCCTTGGTGGTCCCCAGATCCCAGGTTAAGAACCACTGTGCTAGAAGGTCTTTTCTTTGTCTCCCACCCCCAGCAGCAACATTCTGGGGGAGGATGCAGGAAGAAGGCCTTCTCTGTGGTGGTAGAATGACCTCTCCTTAGAGGCATAAATGACAACAGCACTAGTGTCATTCCAGTGCAAATTAAAAAACATGGCTCCTTCCTAATGCCCCCTAGGACTAGTTGATTTCTGGGCACTTGCATTCTTTTCCATTGTCTAGAATGCATTTTAAACACGTCAACTGTCTTCTTTTCTCTTGCCAAATCATTTAGTGTGCTGACATTTCTTTTTAATGGTGTAAGAAGTTTCTCGGGTCCCTTCCTCCTACTTCTGCCTGAGTAGAATTGGAGCCTTAGAGACCATTTATACTAGCTGGCACCACCCATTGACTTTAATCTCCTTACAGTGTAACTCAGTAGGAAGCTGATCACTCCCTTAGCGCTTGGTACAAACTGGGCAGAAGAGCCCAGGCTCCCAGATCCCATGAACATCCCGAGACTCAGAACTGCATCTCCTCATGAGTAGCTAGGGACCATTTAGTATAGGTGCATCAGGGCTTATGTTATTTTTGTAATCTTGGCTGAATATGATCTAGGCTATTCTGTAACTTGTAACTCCTAAGTGTGCCTGAAGGGAAGGTGCCTTTCATGTCAAGAGATGCCCTTTCGCTATGTAGATTCTGCTTAGAATAAACTCCCTTTAAAGTTCTCCTTCCTTCCACACTCTCTTCACATGCCTTGCTTGGTTCACTCTGCACAGCTGGGGGGGGGGAGGCAAGGGAAAGCTCTGCAGAAACAGATTGTAAAGTACAAGTTGAACCACATAACTCCCCACTGAGTTACAAAGCAATGGGTGGTGCCAACTAGTATAGATGGACTCTAAGGATCCCATTCTACTTAGACAGGAGGAAGGGACCCTAGAACCCCCTTACGAATGGCTGTAAATGTTTTAAGTTGGCTACACTTATCTCATGTCTACAGCTATTCAGAGATTTTAATTTTTGGCACAGTTAGGCTTTTAAGATTTGGGAGACACAAATTTAACACTGTAATCTATCAGTGCCATTCTGAATGTGAGAGGACAGCATGTATGACTTGTCCTGTCTTTTAGATCTCATAACTCTGGAGTAGGAATACTAGGGTTATGCTTTAGAGACTTTCAGAAACCATGTTTTCTATTCTAGGATCTCTCCCCTTAATTCACATATAAATTAACACAGTTGAAACTATTGTTTGTTACCTTCTTGCTAACAGATTTTTCACAGGATCAAGAAAAAGAAACACAGTTTTCTTCTCACTCCCTGTGTTTTCAGGGCTCAGTGTTTCCCTTCTTCCATGGTTTAGTGTTGTAAAGTAGATAATTAAATGAATAACACTACAGCCTGGTCCAAAGCCCACTTAACTCCAATGGTACATACTTTGGACACCTGCTTAAAGTTGTATCATTAATTCCCCTGATGAAATTACAAACAGTGAGCTTTGTTACAAGCTGCAAAGGTTTGACTGAAACAGTCTTAAGAGTCAACGTTCAATATTTTTAATGCAGACAGTTAGTATATCACTCAAAATCAATCGAGTGGCTCCTGCAATTAGCTACTATTGTGGTTCTAATTTAGTACATTTATCTCATTATCAGGCCACCCTGAGATTTTAGATACAGAGTGCAGACTAAATATTTAAAGAAATAAATAGAAGAATTGTCATCCAAAACATCTGTGGAGTCCCCAATGTTTTTAGAACTTAAGAAAAAGCAAAACTCAAGACCTTGCTTAGATGGAAGCTTGAGGTTTACACCTGTGAAATCCAGCACTTTTGCAGAGAGAGAGAGAGAGAGAGAGAGAGAGAAGAGGGAAATTGGGATGTTCCTGCAAGAATGTGGATGAGTCACTTTTCACACATATGCAAAACCTGCCACCAGCCATGTGTAAAATGGCTGTTTGACAACAGTTGAGGCAAAGCAACAGGAACAAATCACATCCCTTCATGCAGGAAGGCCAGATGTTGAAAGGTGGCTTTCCTTTCAATAAAAAGGAAGAACTCTCAAGTCTGAGAGCCTCCTGGCCAAGTGGTGTGTTAAGCAGGGACTCAGCTCAATATGGCATTCCTGTGTGATACTCTCCTTTTTTGACCTGTCAACTGGAGTTCAACTTACTGCAATGTGACAAGTGCAGCCAGGATATGTTACAGGACCAGAATTTCTGGTCCCTGTCATCAGTCTGGACTAGCTGCATTTTCTATTTACAAAGGCAGCTCCACAGATAATCCCTGGCAGTCATGTAACTTAGAGGTTACCAGAGCACAGATGAATGAAGCTACGTTGTCCTTGGTCCGGAGGGGGGTGTAGCTGAGCCACCAGCTAAAGCTGGCGAAAGTTATTCCTTACAACTGAAACAAACGGTGCCTCAAGAGACAATATTGGTTCCATGAGAACCTCTGGCTATGGACCTGATCCTTCAGGGAGTGTGCAGCCCTGTCCAAAACACATCGAACATCACTCACCCAGAAGCAGCTGAGTTCCAGTCCAAGAACAGTGGGTTGAATAGAGGCAATGGTTTCCTTAGCACACTACAAATATTATAACACCAGTTAATACCCCAGACTTATGAGGGCACTCTTGGCCAGTTTATCATATCTCTTTTCTTGTTCCCAACCAGTATCACACCACATTCCAACAATCCCTCCACCATTCACATGGTCATCCATCAACCTTGCCTTAGGCAACATCATTTCTCTTGCCTCGTCTTTCATTGACCATTGTTAAAACTGAACTTGTCACCCATCACCATACCTACAAGTTTTGTATTTCTCTGGCTATTCATAAAACCTGCTTATAAGGTCTGTTCCTAGGCACTAGTTCAATTCATACACCTGAAGAAATAGACTTGAGGCTTGCCCACATCACCTTCTGGCCAGTGTATTCCGGCCACTCCCCCCCCTCCCCCATTACCTAGAAGAAACAGGATGAAGTCTGCACGCACATGCCAGCCCATACCAGGAGGTGCCTCCCCTGTTGTAGTGCATCACGCCCCGCTGAAGCCAGGAAGAAGGCCCTCAGCATGTGATCAAGGCTGGCTACATGCAGGGGGACCTGATCACATGCTGGGACCTTGCTTTCCTGGCTGCAGAGTGACTCCAGCAGCGGTGGTAGCCAGCTCTACAGGCCAGCATGCAGGTACAAACCATGCATTCCCACACTGGCCTGACCCGGGTTTTTCTGCATGAAACAGGTTTTCCCAGGTGGTTTATTAAAATGTTTTAATGGGCTTTAACACAGCTCACCTCCCGCTTTGCCTTGGGCATAATCTGGACTGTCCAGAGGCAAAACAAAGCAAGAACCCTGCATTGTTTGGACTGCAGAGTTTCAAGCCTGGGCCAAGCCAGTGTAAACAGCCCATCTAGACAAGCCCTAAATCTATGAAAGCTTACACTGCAACTTCTTTCTCTCAGTTAGTCCCAAAGGTGCTATAAGATCCCTTTTCATACTGATATTCCAAACTACCAGGGCTATGCCTTTGAACTCTATAACTCACCCCATCCAGGAAAAAACAACAACACTAAGAGAACCTCTGTCTTGCCTGGACTGAGCTTCAATTTGCTGGTCATCATCCAGTACATCTATATGGCTAGGGAGCAATTTATTGCTCAGCCTCAATTATTGATGATCAAAGATGACGTACACAACTGCATGTCATCAGTGAATGGGTGACAACACACACTTCAAAACCCTGCATGATCCCACTCAATGGTTTCATATAGATGTTATATATCATGGGGTGTATGTCCCAAACTCTGGAGAACTCCAAGGTGGAGAGTCTGCAGGATGAAGCAATAGCCCCCAAGCATCTCTTTCTGGAGATGTCCATCCAAATAGGAGCAGAACCAAAGTAAAGCAGAAACTCTGGTACAGGAAGTTACAGGTTGATTTCAAGGAAGCCATGACTGCCCTGAATTTGCAAGACCAAGCAAGCAATTAAGGACTGGGGATGATGGAGATCTCTCATTTATAGAGTCACTGTAGGTTGGAGCCAACTTGACAGCAATGAAAACAATGACAACAGCACTAAGTCAGGACCTCATGGAGTGACAGAATCATGGAATCATAGTGTTGGAAGAGACCACAGGGGCCATCCAGTCCAACCCCCTGCCTTGCAGGAATACCCAATAATAGCATTACCAACAGATGGCCATCCAGCCTCTGTTTAAAAACCTCCAAAGAAGGAGACTCTAACACACTCCAAGGCAGTATGTTCCACTGCTGAACAGCTCTTACCATCAAGATGTGCTTCCTAATATTTAGGTGAAATTTTTTCCCCTGTAGTTTGAGTCCATCGCTCTGTGTCCTAGGCTCTGGAGCAGCAGGAAACAAGCTTGCCCCATGTACGACATCCCTTCAAATATTTAAACATGGCTATCATGTCATCTTTCAACCTTCTCTTCTCCAGGCTAAACATACCAAGCTCCCTAAGCTGCCCCTCATAGGGCATGGCTTCCAGGCCTCCTACCATTTTGGTTGCCCTCCTCTGGACATGTTCCAGATTGTCAATATCCTTCTTGAATTGTGGTGTACTTTAGCCTCTCTAACAATGCACTCCTATGTGTGTCTACTCATACATGAGTCTCATTGAGTTCAGTGGTCCCCACTCTCAGGAAAGAGTGCACAGAATGTCACCCTAAATGACTCCCGTTTACACAACTGGTGCCTGTCCCATTTGCAAAAACCCACCTCCCACTCAAAGACACCCACACACTTTACCCAAAACCAATTACGGAATGCTAAGCTATCAAGTTCTATTTATAGCTTATCACAGAGTCATCGCAGACAGAAATGTTGCATAATTGCTTCCTCAAAAAAGATATGGAGTGACTTAATAAGCTGCTCTGCTCTGGCCTCAGCTGCTTCAAGAAAGAACCCTAAACTTAGCAGTCTGTCAGATAGGAAAACACACCTCCATCCTCAGCATCTTCTTATTTTTAAAATATAAAATAATAATAAAACAGAATATAAGAAGATGAAAAACACCCCTACATTCTGACTGACAATGCCAGCCTGACTATAAGATCCTTACTTCCTCTGATATTTCTGGTGGTCAAGCCTCAATCACAATTGACCAGAATTTTATTTCTGAAGAAAAAGCACAACATGGAATAAAACCCCTAAACATGGGCCTTGTCTAAATGGGCAATTTACCCCAGCTCCCCCCCTGTGTTGGAGCCCTGCAGTCCAAACAGTACAGGGCTTGTACCCCAATTTGCCTCCAGACAGACCTGACAATGTCTGAGGTGAAACTAGGGGGAAGCTGGGGTAAACCATTTTTTAAAAAGCTTTAAAAAAAACACCTAGGAAAACTCAGATGGGTCTGGCACGGGAACATAGGGCTCATATTTGCACACTGGGCTGTATCGCCAGATGCTGCCGCCGCTAGTTTCTCTTTGCAGCTGGGAAGGAGGCCGCCAGCATGTGACTTCTTCCCAACTTCCCAACCAATTTATCCGTCTTTCAACAAACAAGATGGAACAATGAATATACATTCTTCTTAACTCTCTTACACACAGAAAAATAGACAACGATCTGGCATCACTTTTAAAAATGACAACACCTTCTGACATAGTGAGGGACTCTTTGGCTTCATAATCTGACTTTTGAAAAACTTTCCCCAAATGTAAGAGAGTTAAGGACAGTTCAAAAGTTTAAGGTTAATATCAACCCCCTGCTCCAAAATAACCACAACCATCTTTGGTTAACTCAACCTTGACCCAAAGACTATATCACACTGTAAACTGAGTTCCTGGAGAATCACAAAACTCATGAACTGTAGCATCTGAACACTTCTTTCTAGATCCAACCTATGGAATTATGGTGCCTGCACCCTGTCAGAAACATCTCAAAGCTTTGTGCAGATAACAGAAGGTTCCAGATGTGAAATATTGTCCAGAAAAGGGACTCAACTCATTGCTACAAGAAGGGAAAGAGAGAGTCTAGACTTACATTGTACAATGAGCTGGACCAGGGCTTCTCTTGGCTTGACATTAAATCCATTGTACTGGCTGGTCTGACACTTGTAAGTTCCAGTCATCTCCCGGGAGACGTTGACAATCCTCAGGATCCCATCGTAGCTCTCCATCTGCATGGACCCATCTGGCATGGGGACCTCCTTGTCTGCCCTGGACCAGAGGATGATAGGCTTGGGTTTCCCTGTCACCTGGCACTGCAGTTCAACAGTATCTCCTTCCCTGGTGACCAAGGGTGACTTTTCTTGTGGAACAGTCAGATTGGGTGGAACTTCAAATGGGGGCAAAGGGAAAAGGGGAAGAGGGAAGGAAAAAGAAAAGCAAACATGGTATGGTTAATACATTGGAGTCCCGTGGCTGGAGAGCAATTTTAGTACAAAAGGAACATCTTAGTACTCCTTCAGACAATTGGGAGCCACTGGAATGATATTTCCTATTAGTGGACATCTGTCTTTGGGAGTTGTACCACCTTTTGGTGGTATAGAATCAGAATAATAGAATCATAGAGTTGGAAGAGACCACAAGGGCCACCCAGTCCAACACCTTGCCCAGTAGGAATAAACAATCAAAGCATTGCCGACAGATGGCCACACAACCTCTGTTTAAAAACCTCTGTAGGAGGAGACTCCAGAACACTATGAAGCAGCACATTGCACTGTTGAACAGCTCTGACCATTAGGAAGTTCCTCCTAATGTTTAGGTGGAATCTCTTTTCCTGTTGTTTGAACTCATTGCTCTGTGTCCTAGTTTCTGGAGCAGCAGAAAGCAAGCTTGCTCCATCTTCAATCATCCTTTAAAATATTTAAACATGGCTATCATGTCCCCTCTTAACCTTCTCTTCCCCAGGCTAAACATGCCCAACTCCCTAAGCTGCTCCTAATCGGGCATGGTTTCCAGACCTTTCACCATTTTGGTCACCTTCATCAGGATGCACCCCTTCTTGTCAATATTCTTCTGTAATTGTGGTGCCCAGAACTAGACACAGTATTCCAGGTGAGGTCTAACCAAAGCAGAATACAGTGGCACTATTACTTCCCTTGATCTAGACACTATATTCCTATTAATGCAGCCTAGAATTGCCTTCGCTTTTTTAGATGCTGCATCACACTCCTGACTCAGGTTCAGCTTGTGGTCCACTAAGACTTCTAGATCGTTTTCGCATGTACTGCCCTCAAGCCAGGTGTCACCCATCCTATATCTATGCATTTTATTTTTACTGCCCAAGTGTAGTATCCTACATTTCTCCCTGTTGAAACTCATTTTGTTAGTTTGGCCCAGCTTTCTAATCTGTTAAGGTATAATTTTTTGTGTGTTTTGCTGGTATAAAATTCAAAGCTTTTAAAAGCTCTTTCCTTAAAAGGAGGAAGAGGAGGAGATGCTTTTGTTGTTGTTGATATATTTGGGAAAACAAACAAACATAGTGGTCTCAAACCTATTGTTTACTCTCAGTGAGACTTTGTTATTTGCCAGCAAGTCAACTTTGACTTCTGGCACCCCTATGAATTTGAGACCTCCAAGTGTCCCAGCTGTAAGTTCCTTGAGTCCTTCCATTTCCTTCCATTTTACCAAGTATTATCATCTTTCCCAATGAATCAGAGAATCAGAGTTGGAAGAGATCACAAGGGCCATCAAGTCACACTGTCTTATGATATGTCCAAAGTATAGCAGCCTCACTTTTACTCCTCTTTGCTTCTACCGAAAGTTCAGACATGATTTGCTTTAAGACCCATTCATTTGTCTTTTTAGAGCACAATTACTGAATCAACTGTTGAGTGGTGGCACAAGGTATGGGTACTTCCACTTGATTCAACGGATCTACTGTAGTTGGGACTAACATTAGGAATGAGGTCACTGAGACAATGAAACGTGAGTGGTGGGAGAATATCAGAGCCATGCTGGATCACATCTATCTAGGCCAGCATTCTGTTCATCCAGGAGTCAACCACTTCCCAGTGGAAAACATGAGCAGGAAAGAGATCAGCAGCCCCTTCCTGCTCATGTTCCCCAGCACCTGTTACTCAGAGGCCTCTTAACTAGAGGGACTACATAGCCATCCTGAACAGCAGCAATGGGTGTACCCAATCCCCTCTTTAAAAGCCATCCCAATTCATGGCCATCCTACATCTTGCGGTAGCACTCTGTGAATAAGGATCTGTCCTGAACCTTCTACATTCATCTTCAGTGGATGACCCCATTGAGATTTAGTCCAGGTTGACCCCTGTATCCACAGGGGATACGTTCCAAGACACACACACCCCGGACACACGGAACTGTGGATAATAGGGAACCCTAATATTTTCAATGAGAAGAACACCAGAAGTTGACCATAAATTCACATTTGAGGACCTAGAACTGCCTAGAGGAGCCCTGGTGGCACAGTGGTTAAATGATGGTATTGCAACCACAACAGTGTGCATTCAATCCTGCAGGGCTCCAAGGGTCACTAACCTTCCATCCTTCTGTAGGTCAATAAAATGAGTACCTGACTTGTTGGGGGCAATTAGCTAAAAAAAAAAACATTGTAAACTGCTTAGGGAGTGCTTTGGCACCGATAAGCAGTATAGAAATAGAAGTGCTATTGCTATTTCTATTGCTAGACCAAACGTATTTTTTTCAGATGTGGATATGTGAAACCATGGATAGCAAATCCTTGGATACAGGTGTTGACTTGTATTATGTAAGAGACTTATCCATTCTTTCTCCTGCATGATGCACAATTTTACACATTTAGGAGGATCAACTTCTAGCAGCAATTTCTTTCTAAACTTTCCAGGGCCCTGGAGGACTAACAGGGTGCATGTCGACCCCTGACTTAGACAATTGTTCCTTTTATCTGATGCTGACTGCTCTTTGGAAGAGGGAAAAAAGAAACTTCTATCTTCCTTCCTCAGGTTATTCCATGGCCTGAGAGGCAACATTTTATTATGCTGATGACTGTTCACAAACAGGGGTCATTATTCATCAAAGCAAATAAAATAAGATCATATAAAAATATAAAATAAAGCTGCTGCGACAGATGCTGCTGTGATTCATTGGAGTATTCCAAAATGTGACCAGATTAATACCCCTCACTGAAGATTTTTCAGCCTATATAGAGGAAGGATGCTAAAAGAAAACCCGAGATGCATTAAACTATAGAGCTGCTATGGTGGCTCTGTAATAAACCCAGCCATAAAAAGCATATAAACAAAAGAAACATTAACAGCATGGCATTCATCCAAAAATCCAGCAACTGCCCGGCTCCTGACAGGAAAGCTACGAGGAATGTAACTCTGGCCTAATTTCATTCTCAAAGGAAGCAATGAGTACTTTGAGCACTTTTCTCCTCACTCTGAGAAAGTGCATTTTTCAATGAATATTCACAGTTCAGCTGTTATTCTGTACAAAACTCTGTACAAAATTCACCCATGCAAATTTTTGCACAGAAAACAACATTTTCTGCACTGGAAATGATATTTCTCTCCAGGCCTGTCCTTTTCAGGTTTTCCTGACACTGGAGAGACACATTTAAAAAACAAAACAAAACAATTTCAAATATTCCTTCCATCCCTGGCAGGTGGAAGTCAACCATGTGAGGGTGTTTTTTTTGTTTGTTTGTTTTTTGCACAGAATAAGTCCTGAACAGGCTTAGAAAACCATGTTTTTTGAAGACTTTCTTGCAGCAGGAAGAAAATTGTTAAAATTACTATTTACTTCCTTTGAGAAGAAGAATAGCAAAGAATACATCCAACCATGAATGAGACACTGGCACTATGTTTTCTTATCTCTATACCTGAGGGAGTGCTTCTCTGTTTATATGCCAGTACCAAAACTGAGTTCTGTTGGAGAGGCCCTCTGCTGTGTCCCTATGGGTGTGGGTCATCCACTGTGGGGGAATCATAGAATTACAGAATCATAAAGTTGTAAGAAACCACAAGGGCCATACAGTCCAACCCTCTGCCATGCAAGGATACCCAATCAAAACACTCCCAACAGATGGCCATCCAGCCTCTGTTTAAAAATCTCCAAAGATGGAGGGTCCACCACATTCCCAGGCAGTGGATTCTACTGCTGAACAGCTCTTACTGTCAGGAAGTTCTTCCTCATGTTTAGGTGAAATCTCCTTTCCTGTAGTTTGAACCTATTGCTCTGTGTCCCAGTCTCTGGAGCCTCAGAAAATAAGCCTGCTCCATCCTCAGTGTGACATCCCTTCAAATATTTAAACATGGCTCTCATGTCACCTCTCAACCTTCCTTTCTCCAGGCTAAATATACCCATCTCCCTAAGCCGCTCCTCATAGGGCATGATGGCTTCCAGACCTCCCACCATCCTGGTCACCCTCCTCTGGACACATTCCAGCTTGTTCATATCCTTCCTGAATTGTGGTGACCAGAACTGGACATAGTATTCCAAGTGAGGTCTGACCAAAGCAGAATAGAGTGGCACCATGACTTCCCTTGAACATGAGGGTCTTCTTAGTTGTGGCACCCCCGTTGGGGGAGAGTCTCACCCCAGAGGTCCAATCAGCACCAAGGGTGGTATTATTCTGGTGCCGAGCCAAAACATGTTTTTTTTTTTTTTACTAAATCAGTTTAGCCTTTATTCAATTTGCACATGAGCTGTGGTCACCATTATTTTACACGGTTTCAACTGGCTTTAAACTGACTGGGTTTGAGCAATAAATGATTTAATATATTTGCAGTCCTTTAAAATAATAATAATAATAATAATAATAATAATAACAATAATAATAATAGGCTGGAATCCTGTTCATTAGTCCCAACTACAGTAGATTCATTCAACTGAATTGTAAATCAACACATAGGTAAATACTATTGATCTAATTAGTCTACTTTAGGAGTGTTACCTGGCCTTACACCCCCTCCCTCCAATAATTCATAATTCAGCAATATTGGACATTCTCACAAGGTCTAGGTAGACCAGGACAAACCTAAGTTGTGTTCAAGTGGAGGTCACCCAGGGCCTAATAAATACGTCTTTTGGATATTCCCAACAAACACAGCCAAGAAGGAATTCAGTGGATCCCCTTAGGATTAGCATCATCAAGATGAAATGTACTAATCTTCTCTTGAACGCTCCTGGCAGTGAGTCATACTCCAAAACCAAACAGTGACCAGATCACCCATTCTCCCCACACATCCCTGCAAATATCTTTCCTTGCACCTCTCCTCTCCCACAATAAGGATGCTGCCACAAGCCCATAAAACTTAATATCCCAGTCATTAGTGGCAATTAACAAAGCAGGCAGTTCATTTGTTTAACTGTGGGAAACCCATCCAAGTACTGTATTGTCCTACACTCAAAACAACCCTCCAGGATACAAAAGTGGGCATAAATATTAGTCCCAAACAATAGCCATGTGTGCACAGTTCTTTTGCTTTGGTCATTCTACTGGTTTTCTGTGTCACCCCGATGTCATGCCTGAGTCTTCTTTGCTGCATGAACTTCTGTTCTTCAGGACTAGTAAATATTACCCATGCTTCCACGAATCTATTCCTCTATCCAAATCTTTCTGCCTTAATTCTTTATTAGCCTTGTGTGGCCTCTTCTGGGCAAGAGTGCAGATGTCAATGCTTCTGTGTTTATTTTCCAATAAAAAAACATTTTGATTTATTTTAAACTCAGAGTCTCTGCAGTGAGTAGTGGTATACATAAATGTGAAGGTCCCGCTGGTTACACAGCTTCTTGCAGCCAAACCTTTGAGCTAATTAAAATTCCCCAATTTAATATCATAATTTGAGTGTCATGAGTGGGTCACCACAGACCCCACACATTTGAGTAACAGAAGGACTAGCAACAGAATGCAGGGCATTGTTATTTATTGTCCTAAACTAGTATTATTATACACCACCCAGAAATCCTTGGCTATCAGGTGGAATATTTTTTAAAACTAAATAATATAAATAAATAAGATAAGCACCACTAAGATAAATTTTAATTTTAAAACATTTAAAATACATTTTTATTGGATTTTTAAAAGTATGGTTATAAAGATGGGGAGGAAGAAAAAAGAGTAAAGGGAGAAGAGCATAGGATTACAAGTGTGCGCTAGGCATGTACATTGATATAATCTTGACCACATTTATATAAAAAAAAAATCTTTAAGTGGGCATCTATAAAATACACACATTCATGAGCAGCAGAAACAGTAAGATTTTCCAAACATTGAACACATAGATGGTGAATGCTGGTGGTTCCAGCCTTAGAGTACAAATCTTTTAGAACCAGTGATAGTATACAGGAGATGACTAAACCGAGGCTCTTGTACTTTGGACATATCATGAAATGACATCACATCATTGGAAAAGATGATACAAGGATGCAAAGGGATCTCGGAGCACCTTTGAGACTAACTGAGAGAAAAAGGTTGTAGCTTAAGTTTTGCAACTGAGAAACTGTTAACTGAACTTGTCACCTCATCACCATACCCACAAGTTTTGCATTTCTATGGCTATTCATACCACGTGCTACTAAGGTCTGTTCCCAGGCACCAGTTCACTCCATGCATCAGAGGAAGTAGACCAAGTATACAAAAGCTTATTCTATAACTTCTTTCTTTCAGTTAGTCCCACAGGTGCTACAACATCCCTTTGCATACTGAGGGACTGCCTAAATGGAGAAAATAATCCTCTCAGAATTCACTTAGAATCATAGAATCATAGAATTGCAGAGTTGGAAGAGACCACGAGGGCCATCCAGTCCAACCCCCTGCCATGCAGGAATCACGATAAAAGCATCCCCAACAGATGGCCATCCAGCCTCTGTTTAAAGACCTCCAAGGAAGGAGACCCCACCACGCTCCGAGGGAGTGTGTTCCACTGCCGAACAGCTCTTACTGTCAGAAAGTTCCTCCTCATGTTGAGGTGGAATCTCTGTTCCTGGAGCTTGCATCCATTGCTCCGTGTTCCAATCTCTGGAGCAGGAGAAAACAAGCTTGCTCCATCCTCAATGTGACACCCCTTCAAATACTTAAATAGGGCTATCATATCGCCTCTTAACCGTCTTTTTTCCAGGCTAAACATACCCAGCTCCCTAAGTCTCTCCTCATAAGGCATCATTTCCAGACCTTTCACCATTTTAGTTACCCTTCTCCGGACACGCTCCAATTTGTCAATATCCTTTTTGAATTGTGGTGCCCAGAACTGGACACAGTATTCTAGGTGAGGTCTGACCAAGGCAGAATACAGCGGCACTATTACTTCCCTTGATCTGGACACTATATGTCTATTGATGCAGCCCGAAATCGCATTGGCCTTTTTAGCTGCCACATCACACTATTGACTCATGTTCAACTTGTGGTTTACTAGGACTCTTAGATCCCTTTTGCATGCAGTCTCATTCAGCCAGGTCTCTCCCATCCTATATCGATGCATTTCAGTTTTTCGCCCTAAGTGCAGTACCTTACATTTCTCCGTATTGAATTTCATTTTGTTAGCCTTGGCCCAGCTCTCCAGTTTATCCAGGTTATTTTGAATTTTGATCCTGTCCTCCAGGGTATTAGCTACTCCTCCTAATTTGGTGTCATCTGCAAATTTGGTAAGTATGCCCCTAATTTCCTCATCCAAGTCATTGATAAAGATGTTGAATAGCACTGGGCCCAGGACAGAACCCTGTGGCACCCCACTGGTCACATCTTTCCAAGATGAAGAGGAGCCACCACTGAGCACCGTTTGGGTTCGGCCGGTCAACCAATTACAAATCCATTGAACAGTTAACTTGTCCAGCCCACATTTTACAAACTTCTTTGGAAGAATGTCATGGGGAACCTTGTCAAAGGCCTTACTGAAATCAAGGTATGCGATGTCCACAGTGTTCCCTTCATCTACCAAGCATGTAATTTTTTCAAAAAAAGAGATCAAATTAGTCTGGCATGAATCATAGAAACATAGAGTTGGAAGTGACCTCAAGGGCCATCCAGTCCAACCCCCTTCTGCCATGCAGGAAGACACAATCAAATCATTCCTGAGAGATGGCCATCCGGCCTCTGTTTAAAAACCTCCAAAGAAGGAGACTCCACCGCACTACAAGGCAGTGTTTTCCACTTCGAATCAGCTCTTACTGTCAGAAAGTTCTTCCTAATATTTAGGTGGAATCTCTTTTCCTGTAGTTTGAACCTATTGCTCCATGTCCAAGTCTCTGGAGTAGCACAAAACAAGCTTGCTCCATCCTCAGTATGACATCCCTTCAAATATTTAAACATGGCTATCATGTCCCCTCTCAACCTTCTCTTCTCCAGGCTAAACATGCCCAGCTCCCTAAGCCACACCTCAGAGGGTATAATGGCTTCCAGACCTCCCATCATCCTGGTCACCCTCCTCTGGACACGTTCCAGCTTGCCAATATCCTTCCTGAATTGTGGTGCCCAGAACTGGACACAGTATTCCAGGTGAGGTCTGACCACAGCAGAATAGAGTGGCACTATGACTTCCCTTGATCTAGACACTATACGCCTATTGATGCAGCCTAGAATTGCATTGGCTTTTTTAGCTGCTGCATCACACTGCTGACTCATGTTCAGCTTGTGGTCCACTAAGACTCCTACATCCCTTTTACATGTACTACCCTAAAGCCAGGTGTCACCCATCCTATATCTGTACATTTCATTTTTACTGCCCATGTGTAGTATCCCACATTTATCCCTGTGGAAATTCATTTTTTTAATATTGGCCCAACTTTCTAATCTGTTGAGGTTATTTTGGAGTCTGATCCTGTCCTCTGCTGTATTAGCTACTCCTCCTAATTTGGTGTCATCTGCAAACTTGATAAGCATACCCTCTATTCCCTCATCCACATCATTAATAAAGATATTGAATAGCACTGGGGCCAGGACAGAACCCTGTGGCACCCCACTAGCGGTCACTTCTCTCCAGGATGAAGAGCAGCCATTGGAGACCACCCTTTGGGTTCAGTCAGTCAACCCATTACAAATTCTCCTAACAGTTGCATTGTCTAGCCCACAGGTTACTAACTTTTTTGCAAGAATATCATGGGGGACTTTGTCAAAAGCCTTACTGAAATCAAGATACACCACATCCACTGCATTCCCTTCATCTATCAAGTTTGTAACTATCAAAAAAAGAGATGAGATTAATCTGGTATGACTTGTTTTTGAGAAATCCATGTTGACTTCTTGTGATCACAGCATTCCTTTCTAAGGGCTTACAGACTGTCCGTTTAATGATCTGCTCTAGAATCCTTCCTGTGGCTAAAATCCTGGGGCCTGTCTATACAAGGCAATAAAATGTGGATTGATGCGCAGTAATGCCAATTCACAGCAGTTTTCATTTCTCTCCACAGCTTTTTTTCAAGATCACAGGCATTTTATTTATTTAGAGTATTTACACCCTCTTCTTCAGCCACCAAGGATCTCAGAGCAGCTTACAAATTGTTAGCAATAGCACTTACATTTCCATACCACTTTATAGTGCTAAGCACTCTCTAAGCAGTTTACAATCTGTTAGCTAATTGCCCCCAACAAGCTGGGTACTCATTTGACCAGACCTATGGAAGAATGGAGGGCTGAGTCAACCTTGGAGCCCTGCAGGATTGAACCCACAACGTTGTGGCTGCAGAACCGGCATTTAAGCACTGCATCACCAAGGCTCCTTTTAATGGCACTCGAAGAAGCCATATGTGTCTGTTGTCTGGGAATGGATCTGGGGGGGATGTATTCTGGAATATTCTTTTGCTCCCAAGCCAAGCCACACCAGGTCACCTCTCTCTTTCTTTGCAAACCTAACCTTTCTGTCTAGTTCCTAAACTTTCAGCTAGGGCTTGTTCCTGAAGAAGCACTTGCAAACATTGCGACTGTTTACACAAGAGAAGGAAAAGCACTTATAAAAAGCAGTAGCAAGTCCACCATGGGTAAAACAATGAATGAAGAGCTAACTTCTCTGGCATTTCATTTCTATAATAATTAGATGGCCTCTGGCAATAGCACATGAAAGAGAAGAAAGAAAGAAATTATATTTTGCGAAAAACCTGTGTGTTTCATCTCCTTCTGTATCTATTGCTCATAGTACCAAAAGGGGAGAAAAGGAAGTGAGGAAAATACTAATTTACTTACCCATAAGAAAAAAAGGCATTTGTTTTGTAGACAAGGCACAGTAATGGAATAAATGAAGTACTTTCTTTTTTCTTCTCTCTCTTTTAAAAGTTATATAAATGATCACTCCCAAATAATGCTTACAGCTTGGAAATGTCTTGACTGAGCCATTAATTATAGCCTAGAATTTTACTTTTGTCATTATGGCAATAAATGTGACTTTAAAAAAATAAGCCCTTTTGAACTGAAATGAAGGAAGGCTGGCACTGTTGTGCATTGTCAAAGTCACAGGGAGAACACAGCACTCCACCAGGAGTACTATGGCCCGCCGTCTAATAGGAGAGTGACATTTAATTAGCAAGTTTCTTTTGTAGATAAAAGGTCAGCGGGAAGGAGATCAGGCCACCCTGACTGGCCACATCATAGCCCAAAGAGGGGTGATAGAACATGGAGATACCCTTTCAAATTGTGAGTCACACTGTCAAAAAACAAGGAGGAAAAAGATACATCCTCCATCCATTGCTTACAGAAATGATGTACAACCAGAATTGCAAATTGGTGGGTCTTTGCAGCAATCAACATGTGTCACCTGGTCTGAGCTGCTGACTGAAGACTGAAGAACATGTGCAGCTGTCTTAGAATCATAGAATCATAGAGTTAGAAGAGATCACAAGGGCCATCTAGTCCAACCCCATTCTGCCCTGCAGGAATACCCAATCAAAGCATTCCCAAAAGATGGCCATTCAGCTCTTTTTAAAAACCGCCAAAGAAGGAGACTCTATCAGACTCCAAGGCAGACTCTATCAGACTGCCGAAAAGCTCTTACTGTCAGGAAGTTCTTCCTAATAATCTTTAGGTAGAATCTCTTACTTAGAGAGTAACCACAGTACATAATTATATTACTTTCATAGCACTTTAAGTTCCGTGGAACCGTCCCATAGAATCCTGGTAGCTATAGTTTGGGGAGGTACAGAGAATCCCCTGAACTATAGTACTAGAGCTCTCTGGTAAAGAATTCTAAATACTTTGGGAAGCTATAAATTCTGGGATGCCACAGGATGAAGCCATGACACTTCAAACTGGTGTCCAGCTATTATAAAGTTGCAGAATACCTACATCCTTAAACTTAAGTGTGAGTTTTTCATACCATGTGGTTCAAGCAGTTTTATCCCATTATAACTGTCATAGCTGCTTCATATGGTATCCTGGGAGTTGTCATCTGGAAGGATGTCATACTTAGGATGGAACAGGCTTGTTTTCTGCTGCTTCAGAGACTAGGGCATGGAGCAATGGGCTCAAAACAGGAAAAGAGATCCCACCTCAACATTAGGAAGAACTTCCTGACAGTAAGAGCTGTTTGGTAGTTGAAAGTGCTGCTGCCTTGGAGTGTGGTAGAGTCTCCTTCCTTGGAGGTTTTTAAACAGAGACTGGATGGCCAGGTGTCGGGAGTGCTTCAATTGTGTATTCCTGCAGGGCAGGGGGTTGGTCTACATGTCCCTTGTGGTCTCTTCCAACTCTATGATTCTATGAGGCACAATGCCAACTAATTCCACATCCTTCAGAAAACTAAAAATCCCAGGATTCTGTGGGATGGACCACTGACAGCTGAAGTGCTAACAAAGTGTGCTAGAATTGTGTAGTGTGGAAGATGCCAGGTGGATGACTATCTAATGTCAGTTCAAGCACCTCAGGTCAGGAATACCTTTTTGTGGCATGCCCAGTGAATCCACCACCATAGGAGTGGCAAACCCACTTCAGAGTCCACTGTCACTCCTATTGCAGCTGGTGTGAGCTGAATGGGATTTGCTGCAGTTGGCATTTCACCATGAACAAGAAAAGTGTGGTATGAGCTGGGATAGTTAGAGAGATCACTATTTTAGCAGCCTTAAACTACACCAAGTCCCAAATGACCTTTACACTGTTGCACTTCAGAGATGGTCGTTGAGCACCGTGGGTAGCACTGGTGACCAACAGGACACCATGAGAGATTGGTTCCGCCTCAAGACTTTTCCTCTCCCTGTTGTTTTCACTTTTCTTTACGCATGGAGAGGCGCTGAGTCCAAGAGATGGCATAATCTATCACTGACCAAAGAAGTTATGGAAAGCTTCTAGGTCTCGCCACCTGATGGATGCTTTCGATCCACCCAATCACTCTTCCAAATGAATCCATCACAAGTAGCAATAATCCACTGGTGACTTTCTGCCTGAAAAGGAATGCTCCACCAGGCAGAATGGCCTTCACTCTGCTTCAGCCTGGCGAGACGGTCACATCCACTCGGCCCTGACTGACCATCCATCATCCACAAGCCACACAATTGCCTCCCCAACCCCTGTGCTTTACCCTTTGGCTCTTGTTCTGTCTTAACGTCAAGGTGCATTTTGGAAAAACAGGCAATGAGGGAGGAAGCTACTGACAAGCAGCTGTGCCCCCTGAATGCCACCTAAAGAAAAGTTGTCCTCAGGAGCACAACTATTTCTCACAACACCTTTTGGCTTCAAATCCTAAACCAAACTAGAATGTAAGGAGCCTGAGAAAATGTCAAAGTTCAGACTATTTGGAAAGGGTGTGACTCAGTGGGGGAGGTCATGATCTGCATAGAAAAAGTCTCAGGTTCTGCCACTGGCATCTCCAGCTTGGGCTTGCATGAGACCCAGGAGAGCAGCCAGTCTGTGTAGGCAACACTGGCCTAGATGGACCAATGTTCTGAGGCACTATCATGTGGTGTCCTACATTTCTAACAGAGTCCTGCTGAACTTCTCTTTCCACATACAGCTCAGGTCATAGCTCAAGCCCAGGCCATTGGAAGGACTGCATTTTCGCTATATGAACCTGCCTGTGCCTTGACAAGGCCCTTCTCTTCATAGCACTGCCTTCACAGGTACATCAGGAGGGGAGACGGGAGAGGGCCTTCTTGGTGGCAGCTCCCAGGATCGGGAACTCCCTTCCCAGATAGGCTAGACAGGTCCCCCCCCCAAAAAAAACCCCTCTTTCCATAAACAGCAGAGGACTTTCTGTTTCAACAAGCCTTTGAAGAGTGATTGTTTAGGCAGGACAGCCTTGTACAATGTGCTGGATTCTCTACTTGTTATTTTGGTTGGGCTGCTGCGTTTTCTATGGTTTTATTTTATCTGATTTTAATTCATTTTGATAGCTTAATCACTTTTTAACTTTTATATTCTGTGAATGTTTTAACTTTTAACTGTGTTTTTTTCAATCTGTTGTAAGCCATCTTGAGTCCTGAGCTGGGGGGGAAAGGCAGGAGATAAATATAAGGGGTTAGCTTGATGGCAAAAAATATTCCTCATAGAATTAAAGGAGAATACCATCTGTCCCAATGGGATCCTGCATAATTTTGCCATATTTGTAAGGGGGGGACAAATCTCCAAATACTCCACGGGAAAGCCTTCACGGCTTTTCCCAACTTTGTAAAAAAAACTCCGAAGGAAATACACATTCTTGCTCTTTGGGACGACCAATCATTTTGCTGCACTTTCCTGATAAGAGTGGAAGTGGAAAGCTAATTGGTTGGACGCGCGCAGGCGGTGGAGCTTGCCAGCAAGGCAGTGCCCAGAACCACCATGTTGGATTTCCGCCCTAGCAACTGTGCACTGAAGCAACAAAGCAACCTATCTTTTTTTGGTCCTCTTTATTTAAGCGGAAGATCGCACTTCTGCACTTTGGATTTGTTTTTGTTTTGTTCTTTTTAAATGCTGTTTGGCAGTGGCAACTGGTGACAATAAAAATGCAAGAATTTCACTCACACCCACCCTTTTGATTTGCAGGCATGTCCCATTTGAACAATAAATATGTACGGCTTTGCCTGCCTATGATCTTGGGGGAAAAAAACATGGAGGAAAAGGAAAGCTGATGCAAATTGCTGCCTCCTCCCATACAATCCTCCCCGTGCACTCCGGTCCTCTGGGAGGAATTTGCTTCAGCCACAAAAATCTATGCTGTCTGCAACCTCCCAGAGGGCCTTTTCGGTAATCGCCCCCAAATTGTGGAATGGCCTGCCGAACGAGATCCGTCAGATGACGAGCCTGAGTGGCTTTAAAAAAGCACTAAAGACGGATGGATCTCTTTTGGCAGGCCTTTCCTGATTAGATCCCAGCCTCAGGAGCTCCTGGCCCTTTTTAGTCTGCTTGTTATTTATTATTTATTATTTTAATGTGATTTTAGATCAGTTGTTTTAATGTATTTTGGTTTAATGCCTTTTTATGAAGGAGGGTGGGGTGGGTGGTGTTTGGGAATTTTAATCTGTATTGGTATTTTAATTTTTGTAAGCCGCCCTGATTGTTTTTAACAGAGGGGCGGGATAAAAATAAATTTTATTATTATTGTTATTATTGTTGTTATTATTATTGTTATTATTATTATTATTATTAGTTTGCATCAATCCACATTTTATTAATTTTCCTTGGGTTTTTTCCCAGGCTGGAAACTGGACACATTTTATTGCCTTGTATAGATGAGCCCTAAATACATATAACAAGAACAACTCATGTGAAGCAAATACTGAGGCTTCTCTTTGGATCGGTTTCCAGGGGGAGGAAGAACCTTCTTGGCCTCTGCTCGCAGGCTCTGGGACTCCTATTTTTGGGAGACAAGATTGGCACCTTCCTTGATGGCCCTGTCCACTGGCAAGTGAAGACCTTTCTATTCCAACAGGTGGATACTTGGAATTGATAGTTTGTTTTTTAGATGGAAAATGCTGTCCTTAGTGGGTTGTACTATTTGTTTTACTTTTTTTAAAAAAATAATAATAATCTACATGTGTTTTTATTTCTATGTCTTTTTATCTTCTAAGGCACAGCTCTTCCTGTTGTCATTTGGAGAATGACTGCAGAAGAAAATGGAAGCATTTGGAGGAAGTGTGGGAATTCTGGGGTGAGGACATTTTCCAATGTTTTCATGCCTTGGAGGGGGATTTCTGAGTGATTTTAGAGCAAAATCCATCCAAAGATTATGCCATTTTAATGTGGGGGAGGGTTGAGGGCCTTTGGGGGACTGGCAGAGGCCCCACAAAAGTTGGGCCCAGAAGTTGCATGTGGCTCAGGCGTACAGGATTGGGTGTCACAAAAGGGAAACCCCTCCTTTGCTTCTGAAATGGCCTTTCCACTTTCCAAGTCATTTCTTGCCTCCCACCCAAACAGACAAAACATAAGAGCTAGTTAAAGCAGAAACAAAGAAGTTACAGAAACACCCTCACCTGTACTGCTGGAAATGTTGACATCAATGCTTATATCCGATATACCACCACCTTTCAAAGAGGCAACACATGTGTACGTCCCAAAGTCAGTAAATTTCAGGTCAATGATGTCCAGGTTGGTGGTTCCGGGAGAGACATCGGGGTCAGTCTGGGTGATCACCATCCTCTCCGAGCTGCGCAGCGGGCGGCCATTTTTGAACCAACTGAAGGTGAGCTCTTCGGAAGGAACGGCCTCCACTTGGCAAGAGATCTTCACCTCCCGGCCAATCTGGATGTTGTCATCTTTATGATAAGGGTCAGGGGTGATCCAGAATCTTCCTTTCTTCAAGGCTGAAAGAAAGGAGATAACACAACTAACACCAGTGTCATACAACAATGGCAGTAGTGGGGGGGGGATGAGCAAGAGAGAGAGAGAGAGAGAGAGTTTCCTTCACACAGGCGAGATACAAGTCACCCCATCCCCTTATCCATGGAAGCAGTATCTTTGGTTTCAGTTATCCGCAGCTGGAAAAACAGGGACACATACCATAGAGATGCACTTGAAAAAAAATGTCTAGAGAGGTGTCCTCTCTAGGAATCGCTAGGTCCTCCAATGCAACTCTATGGTATGTTTGTACTGGAAGTCCTTTATTTTAATAGGGTTCACTATTATCTAACAATTTTATGGATAAACAGTAAGTCCAGGAACATATCCCCTGTGGATATGGGGTGGAAGGTGACCTGTACATCATGATATATATGAGGGGAGGGAACTTTGGTGGTCCAGCAGTTCTGTGAATCCATTCCTGTGTCAATCACTGAATTCTGCACTGCCTCTCCCTGAAATACTGGCCCCATTTGTCCCAAGCTGGAACTGGGTGAAAAGAGGATAAAGAGGACACTCTTTTTATGAACTGTCCTGTTTTGTTTGCACATTTTAAGGTTTGTTTAAGTGTTTGTGTGTTCATTTACTTTGCAAATTAAGGGTTCTTTGGTGTTTTTAAGTACACTTGTGTCTTCTTGTGAGAATTGCCGAAATCTCGCCCATGCTAAATCATGGAAGTAAAGTCCTATTTCTAAAGTGTTAGTGGTGATCATAAGATAATTCTGTGGTGGTTCTTTCATGCAATTACAGCGATGTGTAATAATGCCAGTATGTTTCCGCTTTCCTCATTTGTGGAATTACAGCATTTTTAGATGCTAGTCTGATAAAGTCCTTTATCCATGAACTTCCAGACTAAAGCCTAAAGTATTAAACAAGGCCTGCTGAATGCAAGGTAATTCTTTTTATGCAACTGGATACTGGGTTGATGTTTGTGATCATTCTGGCAACTTTACCGATTTGACATGGAAAGTCCCAATGGCCTCAGCGTACCTCTGTTGCTGCAAACTGAGTTCATATTTTTTATTTATTTATTAGTTATTTATACCCCGCTCTTCAGCCACAAGGCTATCAGAGCAGCTTACAAATTGTTTTATGGACTCAATTAAAAGGGAGGAGGAGAGGGCAAACTCTTACGCTTACGGTAGGCTCAGTCAAAAGCAGACTGCTGCAGCCTCTCCTAGCTTGTCCCTTCTTCCTCATTAATCACTTTTGTCAGCTTGACCGCACTCTGATATTGCTAGGGCACACATGACCCAGTTTTTACATGTGAAATGTTGGAGGATATGGCAAGGATACTAGAACCCACTTGCCTAGTGGCAGAGGCCACGTCTGCTACAACATGTTAGGTTCGGTGTGTCCAGCAGTGACCTTGACCCTGAATTCTCTTGGGGAACTACACTGGCATAACTGTGCTGGTGGAAGTGGTGGAAACAGGAGGAAAAAGCCCATGCGCCCAGCTGCTGTTAGGAAAGGAAGACTTGGGGGTGGGAGGCTGTTTTGGGGTTTTGTCTGCCTTGCCACCACTACTGTACGATCCTGGGAAAAGTGAAATGATTAGTGTAGTACATGAACAGGATTCTGGACATAGATCCAAAGGCTGAGGAACCGATTAGGCCAAGACAGGAGTTACCAGTTTTATGCTGGTTGGACCATGTATGGTGAGTTGCTCCTGCAGAAAAACTGACTTGTAAAATCCAAATGGCTAAAGGGGAACTGGGAAAAAAAGGCATGCTTGGTAAAATTTGGTCTCCTTTTATTTCATCAATAACTGTGCAAGATTCATGATGTGGTCCAATGATCATTTTGGGTCTCATCTCTTAAGACAATTATGCTGTTAAAGGAATATGGTATAATCACATCTGAACAGAGCCAAATTTAAAATCAATCCTTGTAATGCTGATTGTTCTTTTTTGTTTTTGTCTTTTCTTTTGCTTTGCTTTTCTGGTTGCATTGATTTGTGGTTATAGTTTACTATCATAAATCCTGGAATCCTAGAGTTGGAAGAGACCACTAGGGCCATCCAGTCGCGATGATTCTGCCATGCAGAAATACACCACCAAATCACTCCTGGCAGATTGCCATCCAACCTCTGTTTAAAAACCTCCAAAGAAGGAGACTCCGCCACACTCCCAGGCAGCACATTCTACTGAAGACAGCATTATCTGTAGCTCCCATAAAATTCAATCAACAAGGAATCCTAGAACCCTAGAGTTGGAAGAGAAACTAAAGGCCATCCAGTTCAACCCCATTCTGCCATGCAGGAATACACAATCAAAGCATTCATAGAATCATAGAATTGCAGAGTTGGAAGAGACCACGAGGGCCATCCAGTCCAACCCCCTGCCACGCAGGGAATCACAATCAAAGCATCCCCGACAGATGGCCATCCAGCCTCTGTTTAAAGACCTCCAAGGAAGGAGACCCCACCACGCTCCGAGGGAGTGTGTTCCACTGCCGAACAGCTCTGACTGTCAAAAAGTTCCTCCTCATGTTGAGGTGGAATCTCTGTTCCTGGAGCTTGCACCCATTGCTCCGTGTTCCAGTCTCTGGAGCAGCAGAAAACAAGCCTGCTCCATCCTCAGCGTGACATCCCTTCAAATACTTAAACAGGGCTATCATATCGCCTCTAAACCGTCTTTTTTCCAGGCTAAACATACCCAGCTCCCTAAGTCTCTCCTCATAAGGCATTGTTTCCAGACCTTTCACCATTTTAGTTGCCCTTCTCTGGACACGCTCCAATTTGTCAATATCCTTTCTGAATTGTGGTGCCCAGAACTGGACACAGTATTCTAAGTGAGGTCTGACCAAGGCAGAATAGAGTGGCACTATTACTTCCCTTGATCTAGACACTATACTTCTATTGATACAGCCCAAAATTGCATTGGCCTTTTTAGCTGCCGCATCACACTGTTGGCTCATGTTCAACTTGTGGTCTACTAGGACTCCTAGATCCCTTTCGCACATAGTCTCATTCAGCCAGGTCTCTCCCATCCTATATTTATGCATTTCATTTTTCCGCCCTAAATGCAGTACTTTACATTTCTCCGTATTGAATTTCATTTTGTTAGCTTTGGCCCAGCTCTCCAGTCTATCCAGGTCATTCTGAATTTTGATCCTGTCCTCTAGGGTATTAGCTACTCCTCCCAATTTGGTGTCATCTGCAAATTTGATAAGTATGCCCCTAATTCCCTCATCTAAGTCATTGATAAAGATGTTGAATAGCACTGGGCCCAGGACAGAACCCTGTGGCACCCCACTGGTCACATCTTTCCAAGACGAAGAGGAGCCACTGCTGAGCACCCTTTGGGTTCGGCCGGTCAACCAATTACAAATCCATTGAACAGTTAACTTGTCTAGCCCACATTCTACAAGCTTGTTTGCAAGAATGTCATGGGGAACCTTGTCAAAGGCCTTACTGAAATCAAGGTATGCAATGTCCACAGCATTCCCTTCATCTACCAAGCTGGTAACTTTATCAAAAAAAGAGATCAGATTAGTCTGGCATGACTTGTTTCTCTGAAACCCATGCTGACTTTTTGTGATTATGGCATTGCCTTCTAAATGTTCACAGACTCTCTGTTTAATGATCTGTTCTAGAATCTTCCCTGGTATTGATGTCAGACTAACTGGACGATAGTTGTTGGGATCCTCTTTTTTCCCCTTTTTGAAGATGGGAACAACGTTTGCCCTCCTCCAGTCTGCTGGGACTTCTCCTGTTCTCCAGGAGTTCTCAAATATTATTGCCAATGGCTCTGAGATTATATTTGCCAGCTCTTTTAATACTCTTGGATGTAGTTCATCTGGTCCTGGAGATTTAAATTCATTTAGATTAAGAAGGTATTCCTGTACCACCTCTTTACTTATTTTCAGCTGGATTTCCCCTATTGTGTCCTCTGTTCCATTTTCCTCAGGTTGGTCCTCCTTTTCCTTTTCTGAAAACACTGAGGCAAAGAAGGTGTTGAGTAATTCTGCCTTTTCTCTGTCCCCTGTTAGCATTTTGCCATCTTCTCCACGTAGTGGCCCTATCATTTCCTGCTTCCTCCTTTTGCTGCGGACATACCCAAAAAAACCCTTTTTATTGTTCTTAACCTCCCTAGCAAGCCTGAGCTCATTCTGCACTTTAGCTTTTCTGACTTTACTCCTACACGTGTTCGCTATCTGTTTGAATTCTTCTTTGGTGATTTCCTCCCTTTTCCATTTCCTATACATGTTCCGTTTAAAACTTAGCTCCATTGAAAGTTCTTTAGTCATCCATCCTGGTTTCTTGAGACACCTCCCATTTTTCTTCCTCAATGGTACTGTTTGAAATTGTGCCTTCAGTATCTCCCTTTTGAGAAAGTCAAAACCGTCTTGAGGTCCCTTCTCTTTTAGTATTCTTGACCATGGGATCATCCCCAGTATTTCCCTGAGTTTATTGAAATCAGCTCTCCTAAAGTCAAGAATGCGTGTCTGACTATGCCTGGCTTCTCCTTTCCATTGTATAACAAACTCCAGGAGAACATGATCACTCTCACCTAAGGATCCCACCACTTGCACCCCATTAACAAGGTCGTCTCTGTTGGTTAGGATCAGATCTAAAATAGCTGACCCCCTTGTTGCCTCTTCCACCTTTTGGACCATGAAATTGTCTTCCAGGCATGTAAGGAATTTGCTAGACCTTGTAGTTTTGGCTGAGTTAGATTGCCAGCAAATATCAGGATAGTTGAAGTCACCCATCACTACTACATCTCTCCTTTCTGCATGTATGTTCATCTGTTCTAGAAAGGCAACATCCAATTCCTCCGTCTGATTTGGGGGTCTGTAGTAGAGTCCCACAATAACATCCCTGTTGTTTCCCTCCCCTTTAATTTTTATCCAGATGCTCTCCACCTGGCTTCCAGTATTGATGTCATGGATCACTTCACTGGTGTAAATATCCCTGACATATAATGCTATTCCTCCTCCTTTCCTGTTTGGCCTGTTTCTCCTATAAAGGTTATACCCCTCTATTCCTACATTCCAATCATGAGACTCGTCCCACCAGGTTTCAGTAACGCCTATTATATCATATTTGTTTTGTAGTGCAAGGAGTTCTAGTTCATCTTGCTTATTTCCCATGCTCTGTGCATTAGTGTAGAGACATCTGAGACCATGTGTTCCCTTTACTTGCTCCCTGTGCAAGTTTTTTTGCCTCCCACTGTTGGGTCCTTGCGCTGTTTGCCTTGTTCCCTCTATGACAGTTTGACTATTTTCTCCAGCCCTTTTGCCTTCCAGAATCCTGTCTCCCTCCCCCATTTGACTCAGTTTAAAGCCCTCCTGATCAAATTCTTGAGAGTGTTGGCAAAAATGTTTCTTCCAACTGTTGTAAGATGCACCCCATCTCTTGCCAGAAGTCCCCCTGCATGGAAGCGCAGTCCATGATCCAAGAATCCAATTTGTTCTCGGCGACACCATCTACGGAGCCAGTTGTTTACGTCGGCTATTTTCCTCTCCCTTCTTGGACCATGCCCTTCAACTGGCAGAAGAGACGAGATGACCACCTGTGCGTTCATTTCTTTCAGCTTCCTCCCCAGGGCCTCATAATCTCTTCTGATCTTGGGAAAGCTGTGCCTTGCAGTATCATTGGTTCCCACATGGACCAAAAGGAAGGGGTAATGATCCGTAGGCTTGATGAGTCTTGTCAGCCTCTCGGTCACATCACAGATCTTTGCCCCAGGGAGACAACACACCTCCCGAGTCATCTTGTCAGGCCCACATACCACTGCTTCTGTACCCCTCAGCAAGGAGTCCCCCACCACCACCACACGCCTCCGCTGAGGCTTCGCAGCTGCTGTTCCTTGCGGTGGTCCTCTCAAGGTCCCCTGCTCAACCCCTGAAGTCTGTCCATGCTGTTCTTCCTCATTGTCCTTGATAAGGGAAAGGGCTTCAAATCGATTCTGTAGCTGCAAGCTGCTGGAAGAATCCCTGGATTTTCTTGTTCTGTGTGTGACATTCCTCCAGCTGTCTACTTCCTGTGTCCGTGAAGTGACCCTCTCCTCCACAGCCACTTCCTCTGTGCGGTCCCCATCCAAGAGTGTTCGTTCTGTTCTGTCCAGGAAAACCTCTTGCTCCCGAATCTGTTGAAGTGTAGCTACCCGTGTCTCCAGCTGCTGTACTTTCTCCTCCAAGAGGGCTACCAGCTTGCATTTGGTGCATGTGAAGTTCTCCACGTCTGTAGACAAGAATAGAAACATCGCACAAGTGTTGCAAGTGACTGCTGCAGTCCCCTCAGTGTCCATGATGAGAGCTTTTAGGTAATCTAAGAACTCTTAGTTAACGCTGATAATGCTAAGCTGTACTTTTAGGTCTGCTGTATTTTTGTTTGGTTACTGATATTCGCGCGCCTCTGGCTCTTGAGGGTAAAAGGGGAAGTTCAGAAGTTCAAGCCCCTCAGCAACAAGCAGCCTCTCCCAACAGTTTTTTAAAAAAGTTTTAAAAGTTGCTTCCTTCTTCTCCCTGGCAGGAAACTGGCAGGAAACTTGCTGTCCAGAAGCTGCTCTCCTTCTCTCTGGCAGGAAACTGGCCTGGAAAGCCTCTGCAAGGACTTATATAGAGCTAGGCTCCCAGCTCCACCCCCTAATGACTCACAGGTGTGACTCACAGGTGTGACTCACAGGAAGGCCTCTGGCTCTTGAGGGTAAAAGGGGAAGTTCAGAAGTTCAAGCCCCTCAGCAACAAGCAGCCTCTCCCAACAGTTTTTTAAAAAAGTTTTAAAAGTTGCTTCCTTCTTCTCCCTGGCAGGAAACTGGCAGGAAACTTGCTGTCCAGAAGCTGCTCTCCTTCTCTCTGGCAGGAAACTGGCCTGGAAAGCCTCTGCAAGGACTTATATAGAGCTAGGCTCCCAGCTCCACCCCCTAATGACTCACAGGTGTGACTCACAGGTGTGACTCACAGGAAGGCCTCTGGCTCTTGAGGGTAAAAGGGGAAGTTCAGAAGTTCAAGCCCCTCAGCAACAAGCAGCCTCTCCCAACAGTTTTTTAAAAAAGTTTTAAAAGTTGCTTCCTTCTTCTCCCTGGCAGGAAACTGGCAGGAAACTTGCTGTCCAGAAGCTGCTCTCCTTCTCTCTGGCAGGAAACTGACATTCCCAACAGATGGCCATCCAGCCTCTGTTTAAAAATCTTCAAAGAAGGAGACTCCACCACACTTTGAGTCAGCACATTCCACTGCTGAACAGCTCTTACTATCAGGAAGTTCTTCCTAATGTTTAGGTGGAATCGCTTTTCCTGGAGTTTGAACCTGTTATTCCATGTCCTAGTCTCTGGAGCAGCAGAAAACAAGCTTGCTCCATCTTCAACATGACATCCTTTCAAATATGGCTATCACAGAATCATAGAGTTGGAAAAGACCACAAGGGCCATCTAGTCAAATCCCATTCTGCCATGCAGGAATACACAATCAAAGCATTCACAACAGATATCCATCCAGCCTCTGTTTAAAAACCTCCAAAGAAGGAGACTCCACCACACTCCCAGGCAGCAGCGGATTCTACTTCTCAAAAGCTCTTCTTGTCAGGAAGTTCTTCCTACAGTTTAGGTAGAATCTCTTTTTTTGCAATTTGAACCTATTGGTTTGTCTTCTAGTCTCTGGATCAGCCGATCAGAGTAGACAGGGGAATGCTAAGTTCCAAGCCAAGGGCCTGTCCCATCAAAGCAGGGGTAGAGAACATGGCCCATGAGCCACATATGGCCCTCAGATCTCAACTGGTGGGCCCCAAAGCTCTCCCCCCATCTCTCGTTATTTAAACATTCTTCATAAATCTGGGGGGGGGGCAAAGAGATAAAACAATATAAAAAACGAAATCAATTCTGAATCAATAAAAAAAATTAAAACAGGTTAAAAGAACATTAAAAGGCTAAAAGAATTAGAAGAGTCCCCCAAATTTTCTTAATTATTTTTTATGCCCAAACTGCCTCGAATGAGTAAGAATGTGTACCAATGTGCTTCCCCCCCCCCTCGAAACATCCCTAGAACCCATACAAATATCTCCCTACAAATCCCACCCCCCCGAATGTCCATTCCCTGGCAAAAATAGCAAGTTAAAGTCATGTTGTGCCACTACCAGTCACTAATTTCATCAGAACTTGGCTGAGAAAAGGACATATTTTCACACTCTTTCAGGGCAGTGAGGCCTATGGGGTGGGTCAGAGGGGAATGGGCCCTCCAGCTGCTTCCTCACCACCACTCCATCCCACCCTCGCATTAAATTACCCATTCCTGTTTCAAGGCATCCCACTTGATGGGGGTAGAGTGGAGTTCAGGGAGGCCCCTGTTGAGTCCTGGTCAGAGGAAGATGCTCACTTGGAGCTCTCTCAGGTGTTGAAACTGCTGGCTTGCCTTGCATCCCATGAGCTTCTGCTGATATGCTGAATAGGACACCAAGGGATGCATGCTCTGCTGTGTCAGGCTGCAAGTCTGGGATCAATGAGAAGCAACAATTTGTCATGCCCCGGGAACCTGATGAGGCTGTTGAGGGAGAGGAGGAGGAGGACATGGCAGGGAACGGCCCTAGGGACCCTGGCACAGGTTTCTCTACACCTGTGCCAGCAGGGAAGCCTGCCAACCTGGAGGCTCGAGCAGAGGAAAAGCCTGGTCTGAGTGGGTAGACATCGGTCCCAGCAGAGAGTCCTGCCCACTCAGATAAGGAGGAAGAAGAGGAGAGAGACTTACCTCCACCATCGTATACCCAGCAGCAAACTTAAAAGGAGGCCTCTGAGAATTTATGAGAAGAACTTTCTCATTAAGAAACACCTGGCAAAGCATTCATTTTCCTTGTTTTTTTTCCAGGCTGTGAGGCTGTGTTCTGGAAAATCCAAGGAAAATCTATGGATGCCGGCCGTGAAAGCCTTTGACTTCACAAAGCATTTATTGCTTTATATTGGCTGGGAGAGGCAATGGAGGCTTTGTCAGAGATCAGCTGATCTCCCTGGAGAAAGCTTTCTGCTGATTTTCCTGGGATTTTTTCTAGGCTGTGAGGCCGTGTTCTGGAATAGTTTCTTTCTGGTGTTTCGCCTGCATCTGTGGCTGGCAGCTTCAGAGAATTTCCTGCTTCCTGCTGACTTTGTTGCCTGAATCCTTGCTGCTTTGACTCGTGCCTTGACCTTGGACTGTTCCTGACCACCCTGTTGCCTGATCCTGCTGACCCACGGACTGCCTTCTGGACAACGCTGCCTTCTGTAAGCCTTGACCTTTGGGCTGTATTCTGGACTCTTCTCTGAGTGCCTTTTGCCTGTATTGCTGTCATGCCTAGGAACATAATTTTGCTGCTCTTCTTAATTAATTATCACTGGAGCTTGGCTGCCTTCGCAGCTCTTGTTGAACTTGCTGGTACGTTAGAGTTGCTTTCGGATACAATTATAATAATGCTCTTTGAATAGGGCTAAGTTGTGTGCTTCATCATCCATACTGAGAACATGCTTCATGGTTTCATACTGAAAAGGAGCTACCAGTGTTTTGCAACTGTAGATAATTGGCATGACCTTCAGCAATATTTTAGCACCCCTATCTAGATTATTTATTGATTTGACCTGTATCCCACTTTTCTTCCAAAACTGAGAAACAAGGTGATTGGCAACTATATGGGTATGAACACACACACACATCTAAAAACAGGAAAGCAGTACTAAATGCAATTACAAAAATTATAGTATTAAGACAAACTTGAGCTCATTCAAAGCCATTTTCTTTTTACCAAGGACAGTATACATCAGTTTAATGTCCCCTTGTTATCAACTGGTCAATTGTCAATTGCTAAGGTGAAGCCCAGAATCCTGTTATCAGCTTATACTTAACTAAATACTTCACTAGGTAACAACATATCTTGATTTCAGTAAGGCCTTTGATAACGTTCCTCATGATATTCCTGCAATTAAGCTAGTAAAATGTGGGCTACACAATGTGACTGTAGATTTGTAATTGGTTGACTAACAGAAACCCAAAGGGTGCTCAGCAGTGGCTCCTCTTCGTCTTGGAAAGATGTGACCAGTGGGGTGCCACAGGGTTCTGTCCTGGGCCCAGTGCTATTCAACATCTTTATCAATGACTTGGATGAGGGAATTAGGGGCATACTTACCAAATTTGCAGATGACACCAAATTAGGAGGAGTAGCTAATACCCTGGAGGACAGGATCAAAATTCAAGATGACCTGGATAAACTGGAGAGCTGGGCCAAAGCTAACAAAATGAAATTCTACGGAGAAATGTAAGGTACTGCACTTAGGGCGGAAAAATGAAATGCACAGATATAGGATGGGAGAGACCTGGCTGAACGAGACTACGTGCAAAAGGGATCTAGGAGTCCTAGTAGACCACCAGTTGAACATGAGTCAACAGTGTGATGCGGCAGCTTAAAAAGTCAATTTGATTCTAGGGTGCATCAATAGGAGAATAGTGTCTAGATCGAAGGAAATAATAGTGCCACTCTATTCTGCTTTGGTCAGACTTCACCTGGAATCCTGTGTTCTGTTCTGGGCACCACAATTCAGGAAGGATATCGACAAGATGTCAGGGTGTGGTGAGCACATGGCACAAGGTCAAATGTATCCAGAGGTGACCAAAATGGTGGGAGGTCTGGAAGCCATGATGCCCTATGAGGAGCGGCTTAGGGAGCTGGGTATGTTTAGCCTAGGAAAGAGAAGGTTAAGAGGGGACATGATAGCTATGTTTAAATAGTTGAAAGGATGTCATACTGAGGATGGAGCAAGCTTGTTTTCTGTTTTCTTAGTTAAGTACTTAGTTAAGTATATGCTAATGTTGGTGTGTTACACATGTGTACATACTGTTACAGAAGTAGTTGGACATTTTTGACTGAACTGGAACATAACACGCACATGAGTTGCCCTTGTTCATTCAGCTGCAGATGGGCATGCATTCTCCATGTTGATGTAAATGCAAAACACCTGAACGCACACACTGGGATGCACAATTGGTTGCAGAATGTTGCATGGGTTGTCTAGCACAATCAATGTGTAACTCCATGTGTGGAGATTTATGCTATGCAATCCTGACATAGGATCTCATCCTCTTTCTGTGTGTGTGTGTGTGTGTGTGTGTGTGTGTTTCAGAGAGAAAGAGAGAGAGAGAGAGAGAAAGAGAATGAGAGGGAGGGAGGGAGGGAGAGATGATGAGGACAAAATTCGAATTTAATCAACTTAGGTCTATTGCACCACACTATTTTAGAAGATGTGCTGGACTTGGAAGCTGCATCTGTGCAGAGGTTTTCTACCTATAAATGTCTGTTATATAATCTCTGTATGTGTGTCACTGCTTTGCCTCATACTGGAAAATGCCCACAAGGAGGAAGACACTGGCAAGACATTTTATTAAGTAAATATTGAGGCTAAATGCACACTGCAGAAGACAAATACTGAAATGCAAATTTCATCAGCATTGTCATGGACTCTTCTACCTTACAGCTATTCTGCTGCTGCCTGCATGGCTTATCCCAAGAGGAAAAGGACTGGGTGAAATTAGGACGCTGCTGAACATTAGTTCATCTTGTCCAGGGCCAGTGTGCTGATGTACTCACAGCCAATAATGTGTGACATTAGTGGTACAACACATGGCAAAGGCAATGGATGTGCTTAGCTTATCTGTGTCAGGATGGCCATCTTAAGCTAATAAAATAATAAAATTAGACAAAAGCAAAGCTTATCAGGGCATCCACACTTCACAGCAGTACAAACTCCCTCCTATATTAATAGCATAGAAAGTACAGTGTGTAAATCTTTCATCCTCCATTCAACATCATCTGGTATTCATTCCTTTCAACAGATACAACAGCCCAGGTTTGGGGACAGAAAAGGGAAGAAGCTACCAAGAAAATACCAAGCTAATGGAATGATTGAACTGATCAGTTGCAGAAATCTTTTGACCCATTTAAATGGTGTCTCCCGTTAAATGAAAAGTAGTATTAGACATAGATATACCACGGACTGATAGAAAGACAAATCAATGGGTCCTCAAGCGAATCAAGCCTGAACTCTCCATAGAAGCCAAAATGACTGAACTGAGACTGTCATACTTTGGCAATATCATGGGAAGTCATGATTCACTAGAAAAGACATTAATGCTTGGGAAGGCAGAAGGCAGCAAGAAGAGAGGAGGACCCCATTCCAGGTGAACAGACTCCATCAAGGAAGCCATGGCTGCCCTGAGTCTGCAAGACTTGAGCAGGGCTGTTGGTGACAGGAGGACTTGGAGGTCTCTCATTCATGGGGTCGCTGTTAGTCAAAGCCAACTTGACAGCAGTTAACATCAAAAAGGATACACACACACACACACATATAGGAGGTGGAGAGAGATCAGGTGTGGGCAACTGACCTGGGCTGAGGGCCACATTAGGGATGTAATTCTTCACTAAATTTCTTCTCAAAGGAAGCAACAAATAACATTAGCGATTTTCTTCCTGATCTGAGAAAGGCTTCAAAAGCCACACCGTTTTCAAAGCCAATTTACAATTGTAGACAAGTTCTAGGAGAGGCCTTCAAAAAGGAAGATAACCAGTAGCTGGAGTCCTCAAAAACTACCATGGGGGCTATGTGTGGCCCCTATAATAATGTGGGCCCTCGGTGAGGTTCTCTGCCTGAGGGAATGCCACCGCTGAAAAGGCTCTGTCTTTCACTGCCATCCTTCTGACCTTGTTTGGCAGAAGCGCCTGGAGGAAGAAGGATGATGATGCAGAAGACGAAGAAGAAGAAGAAGTTGTTCCAGATGTTCCTATTGGATGTGCATCTAATTTCTGGGTATTGGAGCCCCAATTTCTTTAGGGCTTTTGAACACAGCATGCTGTTTATAAGAGAAGCCAGCCCACAGCTTATGGAAGCCCACCAGTTGGGCATAGACAATCAGTAGTTGCACAAGAACCTTTATTAAGGAATATGTTATAAAGAACTGTTTGCAATCCTTCTAGGAGCTGCAGAAGCTGAGATTGCCACAATTTGGAAAAATGCCTGAGGATTCTCATTTCATAGATCTCTTAACATAGTATGGTCAGTTGGTTTTGCAAAAAAAAAAAACAAACAAACAAAAAAAAAACACTTGACCACCCATTTTCACATGATGAGAGGAGAAATCAAGGAAGAGAACTTTGCAGCAACTTGATGCCCATTTTTAATGTCTGTCTAAGAACTGAGCAGTGAAGGTGGACCTCCAGCTAATCATCTGGATTTGGGGTGCAGCAGATAGTAATAGATTATAGAAAATGGTTAGTAATTACAGTAATAGCATACATTGCCTATTGGTGAATATATAGATTTGCTATTGTTGTTTAAAATTAACTTCAACGTATGGTGATCCTATTAAAGAGAGACTTCCAAGAGCACCCAGCATTTTGGATTGTCTCACCTTAGGGTTTTCAAGATAAAGTCAGAGTGTGGTGGAGTCTCCTTCTTTAAAGGTTTTTAAACAGAGGGTGGATGGCCATCTGTCGGGAATGCTTTGATTGTGGACTGGATGGCCCTCGTGGTCTCTTCCAACTCTATGAAAGCCATTCAGGTGTAATTTACCATTCCTTTCTTCTATGCAGTGCTAGATCCTTTAGAGAGGAATCTCATCTTGGGAGAAAGGTGGGAGATAAATCCAATAAATAAATAAATAATATAATATAATAATAATATAATATAATAAATATAATTATTTTTATATTATTATATTATATAATAAATAAATAAATAAATAAATAAATAAATTAGCTAACCCACATTGGAAACTGCTTAATACAATGTAGATGTGTACATTGCTATTGCTTAAAACAATTTGTAAGCCGCTCTGATAGCCTTGTGGCTGAAGAGCAGGGTATGAATGAATGAATAAATAAATAAATAAATAAAGAATTAGCTAAAGCGCTACTGGGTGAGAGCCAGCATGGCACAGTAATTTGAGAGGTAGAACACAGGGAGAATCCCCACTGTGCCACAGAAACCCACTGGGCAAGTGTCATAGGGTCCCTGGTGCCATAGGGATATACAGGCAGTGTTCGCTGCTCTATTAGGTAGCTTGTTAACATCGTTGGGCCTGCTAATAATCGCACCAGGGTCTTGTCATGAGCAGAGGGCATTATGGGAGGCTGGGGTGATTGGTATGTGTTGGTGGAAGCCTGCACATCTCGTCAAGGTCGTTTCTCCTGGGAAAGTTTAAGGAGTGGTGCATGGGACTGATAGTACCAATTAGCCAGGTGGTGGGGAAGGGAAATTGAAACCTAAGGAATGTATTAACGATGGGCTTTTGGCACCAAGACCTCAGATCTGTCAATGAACTGTTACTGTACACATCTATATCCTGAGACAATAAAGCATTTACAGTAATGCCTGTTGTTCTGGTGAGTGGATGTTGATGGAGTTCATCACAGCAAGTTATACACCCTCTCAGCCTCAGAGAGAGACAAGGCAAACCTTTTCTGAACCAATCTTGCCAAGAAAATCCCATGATAGGTTTGCCTTAGGGCCACCATATGTTTGAAATGACTTGGAGGCACACAACAACAACGAGTGAGAGACCTCCAACAACCCCTGTCTCTTTGGCTGTCTCACATTAGGGTTTTCAAGATAAAATCAGGCAGGAATGGTATACCATCCTACTCTTCTGTGCAGTAACAAGTGTTAGCTATGCTGCCTCTGGCATTATCACCCTTCACCACTGCTGCTGCCCCGTAGCTGTTCGGCACAGTGAGTCTGGCTCCTCAGCAAAAGCCTGTCTGATATGGGAGAGCCTACCAACAGCACTGCTGCCATCAGCACAGCCTCTTGCCGCACAGGAACACCCAATCCCAACACCAGGAAAAGGTGGGCATTATATAGGTCATGGTGGGGCCTTTATAGAGCAGGTGTGGGCAACTGCCCAGGAAATGGGGTCCATTTGTCCTCTCTGTACCCACCTGATCATCAGCAAAGAGCTGCGTTTCTAGGATGGAGGACCATCGCCTCCCCCAAATAGTACTCTACAGTGAACTTGCCACGGGTCAGCGTAAGAGGGGCGCTCCAAAAAAGCAATACAAGGACTCCCTGAAACAACATCTCAGGCTCGGCCAAATTTACCACCAACAATGGTCCGCCCTGGCCTCACATCGGGAGGCATGGAGACGCACTATCCACAATGCTGCAGCCTTATTTGAGAACTCACGCCGAACAAGTCTTGAAGAGAAACGACAACGCAGAAAGAATCACAACCCAGAAACATCACCCAAGGAGACCTTCTGCTGTGCTTTCTGCAACCGGACTTGTTTATCTCGGATTGGCCTTTTTAGTCATCAGCGCGCTTGCAGAAAGTACAGGATGAGTCCTTCTTGAATCTTGATTTGCGAAGAAAAGCCAGAGAGAGAGAGAGAGAGAGAGAGAGAGAGAGAGAGAGAGATCCACCTGATGGGCTGCACCAGTTCATTTTGGCATACCCAAAATGATGCAATGTCACTTCAGGCCACCATTTTGACCTATGTGGGGGCATTTATTTTCCTTTCTTTGTGTGTTGTTTGGAGGTTTGGGGGACTTTAGGTTAGGGGTAGCATTTTAGGCAGTTTTGGATGATTGTGGCCTGTTTAGGGGCAAAAACCAAACAAAAAACACACCTGACAATCACTTCAAAAATAATTGGGGTGTGAGTGATGGTGGGGGGGGGCTTTGGTAGATCTCCCAGGGTTCCAAGGGCCACTCTTAGGTATTCCAAGGACCACATTTGGCACACAGGGTACACATTGCCTATCCTGATATAGGTATGTAGATACATACATTATTTAAGTGCAATTTAATTGATATTCGACATACACCATTGTTAATATTATAGATTTAATTTTGAAGAAGATGAGATAGATCATAGAATCATAGAATTGCAGAGTTGGAAGAGACCACGAGGGCCATCCAGTCCAACCCCCCTGCCAGATGATAGATAGATAGATAGATAGATAGATAGATAGATAGAGGATAGATAGATAGCAAGGGCATCTTGTAGCACCTTTGAGACTAAATGAGATAAATAAGTTGTAGCATAAGTTTCCATAGACTTGTTCTACTTCCTCAGATGTATGGATACCCATGCATCTATGAAAGCTTATGCTACAACGTCTTTCTCTCAGTTAGTCTCAAAGGTGCTACAACATCCCCTTGCTTATTGAAATTCTAGACTAACATGGCTAGATAGATAGATAGATAGATGATATGACATGGAGGTGAAGATCTACCCCTGATGTTGGTTCCCAAGATTTGGAGGATCTGGGCACCACAGTTTAAGGAGGATATTGACCAGCTTTTGCAAATTTGCTTTTCTGCAAATGCAAATCTTGGGCAACCAAGATGATCGAAGGTTTGGAAACCAAACCTTATGAGGATTGGAATGCACTGCCTGGGAGTGGGGTGGAGTCCTCTTCTTTGGAGTTTTTTAAACAGAGGCTGGATGGCCCATCTGTTGGGAATGCTTTGATTTGGTATTACTGCATGGCAGAAAGGCGTTGGACTAGATGGCCATTGTGGTCACTTCCAATTCTATGATTCTATGGTTCTATGAGAAATGACTGATGGAGCTGGATATTTTTTGTTTGAAAAATAGAAGACTGAGACGTGACAAGATAGCTATCTCTAAATATTGGAAGTGACGTCCCATTGAGCCAGCTTGTTTTCCACCACTCCAAAGCTAGAACACAAATCAATGGATTGAAATTTCAAGAAAAGAGAGTCCACCCAAACATTAGGGAGAACGGTTTTATGGTAATGACTGTTCACCAGTGGATCAGACTGCCTCAGAGGGTGATGGACTCTCCCTCTTTGGACAGAGGTTGGATGGGTATCGTTCATGAGTGTTTTAGTTGTGTATTCCTGCATGGCAAAAGGTTGGACTAGATGACCCTTGAGGTTCCTTCCAACTCTTCTATGATTCTAAGATTATGTGGCACAAAGGACAGTGCAAACCAGAAAACCAAGAACACACACCCCTCAAGACAACTAGGATATTCAGGCCGAACAAGCTCTAGGTCTTGTTTCCAAATGCCTGTCCAAACTTGCATGGCATCTGACAGCACACCACTGCCAGTCCAATTTGCAAAGTCTCCTGGGTCACCTCCTTAATATAGTTGATGTCACAGGCCTTGCATGGTCAAACACATAAACATCTCCAGACAACCCACAAAGCCAAGCATTCTCTCGGGGCCCTTGTGTGAGCTTAGGAGCAGGGGGTGGGGGGGATTTGACATTGGGTAACTGCATGAGCAAAGTCCATCAGTGGCAGGGAGCTGAAAGGCTGCATTTGATGCTATTCATGCCCGGCAAAATGTGTGCTTGTAAGATAGGGACGTTTTGATGGATTAGAGGAGTGTTCGGGGTTGAAAGTGGACTGGGGAGGGCACGTACCTGGAGAATGCAAATCGTTTTTAGCCACAGGGCTTGCAATTTAATGTGCACATTTGAAAAGCAGTTTGTTTTGCAGGGGGAAGGGGGAAAGAAGAATCCATGAAGAGCCACAGATTGATCTTGTGTATGGTTCCCAAATCTCAGAGCCTCAGCTGTTTCCTCTGGTCTTCAGGGAATGGGGAAGAAATTGCAAGGCAAGAACACTGCCTTGAAAATTGCACACCTCTCTGTATTCCTGGCCTCTTGTTTCCGCTGGCTGCGAGTGGCTACTGTAGACTGGTTACAAGTTCAAAGCTGAAAAATCTTTCTTTGGTTGGATTAGTAAGTCCCACATGTCCTGAAAAGAAGTGCTTGGAAAGAGCTGGAAAAAGTGTGTGTGTGTGTGTGTGTGTGTTTCTGTTCAATTAAAAACTTGGAAACCAGAGAAATGCTTTCACATTTGCTAGATTCAGTTTATTAATAATTTGAATGAGGTGCTCTGAGTAGTTGATGCTTAATCTACCAGACTTCATGACATGGTGACTGCTCCCATGTTTTTGAACTCCCTGGAAAGGCTAGGATGGTTCCCTCCTGAACAACTTTCTACTAGTTGGCAGTGGTGTTCCTCTGTCTCCACAGTGTTTTGGTAAAAACAATAGTATGCAAAGCTTTCCTCTGCGATGTCCACACAGCTGCAAATCAAGATGGTGGCCATGCTATTGATTTTCTTTGGCGTTTTTCCGGGCTGTGAGACTGTGTTCTGGAATAGTTTCTTTCTGACGTTTCGCCTGCATCTTCATCAGAAAGAAACTATTCCAGAACATGGCCTCACAGCCTGGAAAAACCCAAAGAAAATCTATGGATGCTGGCCATGAAAGCCTTCGACTGGCCATGCTATTGTTTTGCATTCGGGGGGGGGGGAGAAAGCTGAAGGGACCTGGCAGCACAGTGCCTGGAGACGATGAGGATGGTGGCCACAGTGAGGAAGAAGAGGAGAGACACCTGCCCTTCACCCATCCCGGTGGTGGTGGTGTGGCATTAGTGGCCTACAATTCTGGCTGCAAAAGGATGTAGGAGTCGCCTGGCTGGCCACTGGGACAAAGAAGAGAAGGGTGGTTCTTCACAGTGAGATAAAGCAGTGAAGAATCGCCCTCCTCTTCCTTCTCCCAGTAGCTGGCCAGGCAGCTCCTACCGTCCCTTTGCAGCCAGAATCGGAAGCCACTGCTGCTGCTGGGATGGGTGACGGCCAGGCAGCTCTCCTCCTCTTCCTCATCCTCCTCCTCCTCATCTCTGGGTGTTTTGCTGCCAGGTCCCCTTCACCTTCCTTGTTCCCCCTCCCCATACAAAACAACAACACCCTTTTGACAGTACAGTTTTTTTTTAAGTAAAATTTACATAAGCACACGGTCACTAGTGCTTCCGTGCAAGCCCGTACCTATGCATGTCTGACCAATCAGATGAAGAGTACCACCCCCTCTGTATTGAGCAACAAATCACATCGGAGTTCGAATGGGCAGAAATGTGCATTTCCTTTAGAGCTTCTTTTATAAAATATGGGAAAAGTCATGAAGGCTTTTCCCACAGAGTATTTAGCGTTCCACCCCCTTCACAATGTGTCGAATCACTGCAGGATCCCATTGGGACAAAAGGTTTTCTCCTTGTATGCTATGAGGAGTTTTTCACTGTCTCGACAATCCCTGGGATCAGACTGCAACAGGCTTTTAACATGATCATTATCTTCTGCCCTTTAACAGATGACTTTTAAAAGCTTTTAATTCTATAGATAGTTTTATCATTTCAAACAAATTGTATAGATAGTTTAATGATAGAGCCAGTGTAGCATAGTGGCTTGAGTGTTGAGCTAAGACATTAGGAGACCAGAATTCAAATCCCTGCTCAGCCATGGAAACCCACTAGGTGACCTTGCACAAGTCCCACTCTCCCATCCTCAGAGGAAGCCAAAAACAAAGCCCCTTGACCAAATCTTGCCAAGGAACCCCATGATAGGTTTGCCTTGGGGTCGTCATAACTTGGAAACTACTTGAAGGCAAACAGCAGCAACAAGGGGAAGGTATTTGAGCAGGTGCTGCTTCTTATCTCGTGTGACAAGGTCACATTTCAACAATAACTTCTTGAATGTTTTTTACTTATGTTCTTCTAGGCATTTTGAATCTGTATTTGTTTTAATCGTTGTAAGCTGCTTTGAGTCCCAATTTTGGGAACAAGGCAGTACCTAGATGAACTTAGGACGATGATCAATCATGATAATAATTGAGGATAATGGGACCCTTTCCACACAGGTCCTGCAACTCCCTTTTCCTTTTTGCACATTGCAGGGCCAAACCTCTCAACAGACAAGAGGTTCTAAAAAGAGCTTGGAAAAGTTACTCTATTGCACTCTTCCCACAGCTCTATGGCTGGCTTGCCCGAATCATCCCAAATGGCCATGTTTGTTGAGAGATTCTGGGAAGTTGCAGTCCAAAAAAATAGCTTTTCTAGTTCTGAAGCTGTAAGCCTCAGCAAAGTATAACTTCTGGGTGAACATACAACACAGCAGAGTTTCCTTCTCTAAGATGGTTGACTTTACAGGGTTGGACGAGCACCATCTGCCCGGGTTTGGGATTAGACTTTTCCTTCTCCTAGGATGGTTGCCATAAGGCTAGAGAGCCCATCCTGCCCTTTGACGCTCTTTGTCAGACCCTTCGGTTTTGACCTGTCCGGCATGGGAGACCCTACCGGTGGCTATTGGGCCACCGCCAGCATAGCTCAAATCATCATTAGGGTATGCAAGCCTCTCTCCCACGACAAGGGGATGTCAAAGGAAAGGCCCGAGGACCTCACTGCTACCATCCATGCTTGCAAGGCCAGCAGATTAACCTTTGGTTTAAAGGGTGAGGCCAGTTCTGTGCACGCTGCGCTCCACCAGACAAATCCATTGCACAGGCTCGAAGGACAAATCCAATTAAAAAAAAAAGCCCTGTAGTGATAGGCAAGGGACGAAACGGCAGATGTAAAGATGCACTGGAAGCCGCAGACCCAACACTTCATGCAGGCAGTTCAGGACTTTGGTCGCTCGAGGCTGACCAGGGAGATGACAGTCTTGTTCGGCAGCATCCTGAATGACCAAGCAGCCTTTTTTAAGGAGAGCACTGCTTGCTCCATATGGTCTTAAGTCCGTTCAGAAGTTCACCTACCTGGGAAGCATCATCTTCTCAGATGCCAAGATTGACAAAGAGATCAATCACAGATTAGCAAAGGCACATAGCACATTTGGAAGACTTCACAAAAGAGTCTGGAGTAATAAACACCTGAGGCGAAACACAAAAATCAGTGTATATAGAGCCATTGTACTGTCTATTCTCCTTTATGGGTCTGAAACATGGGTCCCCTATCACCACCACCTATGACTCCTCGAACGCTTCCATCAGCGCTGTTTACGCACAATCCTAAATATACACTGGACTGACTATGTGACAAATGTTGCTGTCCTTGAGCAAGCAGGGATCACCAGCATTGAAGCCATGATATTGAGAACACAGCTGCGCTGGGCAGGGCACGTTTCTAAGATGGAGGACCATTGCCTCTCCAAAATAGTACTCTACAGTGAACTCGCCACGGGTCAGCGTAAGAGGGACGCTCCAAAAAAGCGATACAAGGACTCCCTGAAACAACACATCAGGCTCAGCCAAATTGATCAGCAACAATGGTCCGCCCTGGCCTCACATCGGGAGTCATGGAGACACATTATCCACAATGCTCCAGCCTTATTTGAGAACTCGCGCCGAACAAATCTTGAAGAGAAATGACAACGTAGAAAAAATCACAACCCGGAAACATCTCCCAAGGAAACCTTCTGCTGTGTTTTCTGCAACCGGACTTGTCTATCTCGGATTGGCCTTTTTAGTCATCAGCGCCCTTGCAGAAAGCGCGGGATGTGTCCTTCCTGACTCTTCGTTTATGAAGAGAAGCCAGAGAGAGAGAGAGACAACACAGCAAGAGAAGTAAATCAATATCCAATGTGTGCTTCCACCTCCTCTGCTCCCAGCCCAGCATGCCCTGTAAATCATATCCCCTTAAGAGCTTCAGTTCAGCCTCCCCACTTGCTTTCTGCAGCTTAATATAGACATTTCTGGGAGAAATCACCCACAATCAAATCATCCCATTAAACAAAGACCTGGAGATGTTTATCTTAAAGCAACAACAACAACCCCCCAACCCAAAGGGGCACCCCATGTTTACCAAGGCAAATGAAGGGAACAACAGCTCCCCAGAATGACTGTTAGCTAATACACAAAGCTCTTTTACTTCCCTTTGTTCCTTTCATTTCCATCACTTCAAAGGAACAGGGAAGACACTGCCAAGTCCCATTAGCACCATGGAAACAAGGCCTTTCTCACTTGGCATTAGCCAGGCATCTCTTGGCATAAAGGCCTCCCCTCTCCCCTGGGCACAGCCAAATGAATAACCAACTAGAAATCTGTGGGCCAGAGTGGGGCAGGGTTCTTAGACTGGTATGGAGCAGAAGGGGGGGGGATACTTCTTGGCCAGTAATCCTGGCATAACTGGGGTGGAGTTCTATCGCCATAGCTACTTTTTGTGGACAAGACACAAGGAGGTATGGAGCACCTCTTGTACAACAAGGCTGACATCCTACATCAGGGAGACAGAGCACAACTCACAGAGTTGTGCAGCAGTTGTGCAAAACCTCCTTATTAGTGGATTGTAATGCTGGACAACTAACTGGCCAAGCAACAGTGTATATGTTGGGTATGTTTAGCCTGGAAAAGAGGTGACATGATAGCCCTATTTAAATATTTGAAGGGATCATAGAATCATAGAACTGTAGAGTTGGAAGAGACCACGAGGGGCCATCCAGTCCAACCCCCTGCCACGAAGGAAATCTTGATCAAAGCATCCCCGACAGATGGCCATCCAGCCTCTGTTTAAAGACCTCCAAGGAAGGAGACCCCACCACGCTCCGAGGGAGTGCGTTCCACTGCTGAACAGCTCTGACTGTCAAAAAGTTCCTCCTCATGTTGAGGTGGAATCTCTGTTCCTGGATGTCATACTGAGGGTGGAGCAAGCTTGTTTTCTGCTGCTCCAGAGACTAGCTAGGACTTTTTCAGATGGGGACTTTTACCCCATTTCTGCCTCGCTACCTCCACTCCCGTCCCTGCCACAGAATAAAAATAAATTTTTCAGACACCTATCTTCTTGTGCGAGAGATCGTCCTCCCCCTCCCCTCAGCTGGCCGGGAGTAAATGCAGCCATCGTAAAGCTGCATTTATGACCCAGAAAGCAAATCCTGCCTGTTCTCACGACAGAACCATTGTGCAGGGAATTTAAAAATAAAAATTAACAAAACATCAAAATGAAAAACCAAGCCCAAAAAAATATTTTAAAAAACCTAAGGAACCCAGGGAGGGGGAAAAAAGGGTGTCACGTTCCTCCTCATCCCAATCTCCACCGGAAGTGTTTGGCATGGACCTTGCGTATAGAGCGCATAGAGCCCACGGAGCAATGGACTCAAACTCCAGGAAAAGAGATTCCATCCAAAGATAAGGAAGATCTTCCTGATGATAAGAACTGTTTGATGGTGGAATCCGCTGCTGCCTGGGAGTGTGGTAGAGTCTCCTTCTTTGGAGGTTTTTAAACAGAGGCTGGATGGCCATCTGTCAGGAATGATTTGATTGTGTCTTCCTGCATGGCAGAATGAGGTTGGACTGGATGGCCTTTGTGGTCTCTTCCAACTCTATGATTGTATGGATGGCCATCTGTCGAGAGTGCTTTGAATGTGTATTCCTGCATGGCAGGGAGTCAGACTAGATGCCCCTTGTGGTCTCTTCTAACTCTATGATTCTATGTATTGTTGTCTCTCCGTATCCACGGAGTTGGTATCCATGGATATAAGTATCCATGGCTTGAAAATATTCTTTAAAAAATAATAATCCAAAAAGCAAACCTTGATTTTGCCATCTTATATAAGGGACACCATTTTCAATGCCATTGCTTATAATGGGACTTGAGTATTCACGGATTTTGGTATCCATGGGGGGGGGTGTCCTGGAACCAAACCCCAGCGAATATGAAGGGACAACTTTATCTTCATGTGCAGTGTGTTTCAGTGTGGTTGTATGCACATCCATTCACAATGTGCATCAATGTGTAACCTCAATGGATTATTGGTATGGCCTAGTGGGTGGGAAAACCCTAAGGAAGGATCTATACTTGCTGGTTGAGTTCAGAAGAGGAGAGGAGTAGCAGTTCCCAGGGTTTAGGAGGAGGCCCTCCTCATCTTGAATAGTGTAGTAGGAAGTTCAATAAGTTATTTATTAAGGGACAAAAAGGCTAAATTCCTTATGGTGCAATTTCTATTACGGGTCATCACCTATATCTGCAGAACCAATATCCATGATTCGCATTATCCATGGCTGAAAAAACAGAGGCATGCCATAGAGTCACGATGGGAAATGCATAGAGCAGTATTCTCTCTAGAAATCACTCAATCCTCCAATACAACTCTATGGTATGTTTGTTCAGGAAGTCTTTTATTTTAATAAAGCCCTGGTGGTACAATGGTTAAATGATGGTACTGCAGCCACAACTGCTGTGAGTTCGATTGTGCAGGGCTCCAAAATTGGCTCAGCCTTCCATCCTTCCACAGGTCAGTAAAATGAGTACCCAGCTTGTGGGGGCAATTAGCTAACAACACATATTGGAAACCACTAGGAGATGCTTTTGGCACTGATAAGCGGTATAGAAATAGAAGTGCTATTGCTATTAATAGGGTTTGCTATTATCTGTGGTTTCACTTATAAATAGTAAGTCCAGGAACATATCCCCAGGGAGACCTGTATACATTCATTTTTTATTTATTTATATAAGGTTGTGACTCTGTCTACTCCATCCACGGGGAGTGGTACATTGTCAACTCCATCAGTTCTCTCATGGTGTCAAGCCAAAAGAGCAAGTGAAGGGGTTGTATTTGCTCCAGGGCTTAACCACATACAGAAGCTCCTCGAGCATTACCACCCAAGGTTAGTGTCACCACAGGCCCTTGGAGTCAGACTCCCAAAGTACTCAGGGCTTGCATTACTCATAGAATTCAAGGAGAATACTTTTTGTCCCAACGAGATCCTTCATTGATTTGTGGTATTTGGAAGGAGGGGGGAAACACCAAATACTCCATGGGAAAAGCCTTCACAGCTTTTCCCGACTTAAAAAAAAAAAAAGAACTCTGAAGAAAATGCACATTCCTGCTCATTGGGACAACTGACTCACTTTGCTGCACTTTCCCGATAAGAACAGAAGTGGAAAGCTGATTGGTCAGATGTGTGCAGGGGGGCGGAGCTTGCTGGCAACACAGTGTCCGGAACTGGCATGTTGGAGTTTTGCCATAGTGTTTGTGTGCTGAGGTGACGAAACAGACACACACACATACACACACCCTGTTTATTTAAGCAGAAGATCACACTTTCACATGTTGGATTTTTTTAAAAAAAATACTGTTCAGTGGCAGCAACTGGTGGAAATAAAAACACGAATAATTCACTCGCACCTGCCATCTTGATCTGCAGGTATGCCTATTTGAACATCAAATGTGTATGGCCTCACACGTCTGCAATCTTGCAATATATATATATATATATATGTCATGTAGACAAATGAAAGCTGCTGCAAATTGGTGTTACTGCATATCAATCCATATTTTATTGCCTTGTATAGACGAGCCCTTAGATCTAGGCTGTCTGCAAGCTCCCAGAGGGCCTTTTCGGTAATCGCCCCCAATTTATGGAACAACCTGCCGAACGAGATCCGTCAGATGACAAGTTTGAGTAGCTTTAAAAAAGCACTAAAGACGGATCTCTTTCGGCAGGCCTTTCCTAGTTAGATCCCGGCCTCTAGAGCTGCGTCTCCTGGCTTTTTAAAAAATCATGTGTATATTTGTTTTTAATTTGATTTTAGTTAGATGGTTTTAATTTTTATGGGGAGGGTGGGAGTGGGTGGTGTTTTTAGTCGTTATTATAATGTTTTAATTGTTGGAAGCCACTCCAATTATTTTTAGCAGAGGGGCGGGGTATAAATTATTATTATTATTATTATTATTATTATTATTGGATAGGTTGTTTGGGGACCCATTGGTGGCTATAGAGCAAATTGGGTCAGTATCTCTCCTGAGTCTTTTCTCCCTTTCCCTTTCCTGGGCAAGACTATACCTCCTGGGAGGACAGTTGGCTGTTCTTCTAACCCCTGCCTAGGCCTTCTTCCAGGATGGTCCTCAGGCTGGCTGCTTCTGTTTCCTCATACCTCCCTCTCTGAGGCTACAGTGCTGCTTTTGATGGCTGGGTGGCCAAATCTCCTTGCTTGTTGAGCTTCTCCTATCTCTCCAGTGCTTGTTCCTTGCTCTGCAGTGCAGTTGTCTCCCTTCTCCTGGTTACTGCTCAGCCCTGCAGCTGGGACTTTCCTCCATTTGGGAGAAACAGCAGAGAAGGGAGGGAGGAAGCACAGCAGTCCCTGGTACAAGAGGTTTAAAATCACCTCTAAATTTTGCAAGAATACTGATCAGTACAAGCAGAAGAGCCCTGAAATCCTCAATAGGCACCTCATTGGCTGCACGGGACCTTTGAGATGGTGCATGCATGTATTGCCTATTAGTTTCCAGGCACAGTACAAGGTGTTGGTTATGACCTTTAAAGCCCTACATGGCTTGGGTCCAACTTACCTCCGGGACCGCCTCCTTCCATACAACCCTCCCCGCACACTTCGGTCCTCTGGGAGGAATCTGTTACAGCCTATGAAAACAAGGCTGTCGGTGACCTCCCAGAGGGCCTTTTCTGCTGCCACTCCCAGATTATGGAATGGCCTGCCAGACGAGATCCGTCTTATTACCACCTTAGACAGTTTCAAAAAAGCTGTCAAGACGGATCTTTTCCAGCAGGCCTTTCCTGAATAACTATCCCAGCCCAAGACTCGGCTGTCCTTTCTGAGCTGCAATCAGATTTTTTTTAATTATTGTATGTTTTTTCCCCTAATTTATATATTTTTAATTATTGTATGTTTTTAATCCTTTATAATTTAATATTATTTTAAGGGGTGGGTGGGCTAGGGTATTGTGATTATGGAGTTTTTATATTGTAAGCCGCCCCAATTGCGTTGCAATGGGGCGGGATAGAAATAAAATTTTATCATTATATTATTATTGTTGTGTGCATGCATACATGTGCATTTATTTTTTTATTTATTTTAAGGTATTTCTACCCTGCTCTTTAGCCACAAATGCTCTCAGAGCAGCTTACAAATTATTTAGCAATAGAACTTACACATCTACACCACATTAAGTAGTTTCCAATGTGTGTTAGCTAATTGCCCCCACAAGCCGGGTACTCATTTTACTGACCTATGGAAGGATGGAAGGCTGAGTAAACCTTGGAGCCCTCTGAGATCGAATTCATAATGTTATGGCTGCAGTACCGGCATTTCACCACTGCACTACCAGGGCACACACATAATACAACAGATTTGACACATACGCATTGTCCCAAAAGTTTCATGCAGCCAATGAAGAATCATTATATCCAGAGACAGTGTGGTCACTTGCGGGTAGTGGTTTGAGTCCTGGACTTTGGCTCTGGAGACCAGAGGTTGAATCCCTGCTCACCCATGAAAACCCACTGGCTGAACATGGGCAAGTCACATTCTCTCAACCTCAGAGGAAGGCAAGGGTAAACCTCCTAAACAAGAAATCTGGCCAAGAAACTCCCATGATAGATTTGCCTTAGGGTCACCATAAATCAGAAACGACTTGAAGGCACACCACAAAATCAATAGACTTAAACCATGATTGTGTTCACAATATTTAAGTCTACTTGACCCCACAGAATCCAAAAAGAGATAGATACCCACTTCTACTTGCACCTGGAGTGACTCTACAGACCAGACAGGGGAAAGTAATGGTGGGGAATGGCCCCCATCCATTGCGCAGTTCCCAACTGTGTTTTAAATGCACTCACATACAACCTTCCTAAGATTGTGGCCAGCACCCTGAAACTTGGCAACCCTATTCTACATGCCAATCCCACCCCATCCTTCAAAGTCTAGCCTAGCAGAAGGAACATTGATTCTGTGCCCACTCATCCCTAAGCTTCCTAAAGTCCAGCAGAGGCAGCGGGTGGCTGGATGGCCATCTGTCGGGAATGCTATGATTGTGTATTCCCACATGACAGGGGGTTGGACTAGATGCCCCTTGTGGTATCTTCCAAATCTATGATTCTAGGTGCTAGGAATTCTCCAGCTTGCAGGAGGAAACCTATAGAGACCGTGTATCCTAAACTATCAACTGAGCCGCGCTTCCGACATTTGCTGGTGCCTTCAAATCTTTTCCATCCTTTATGGATGCCCAAAGCTTCTTAGTCTGATTTCTGTAGGGCCTCGTTCACTCTTTCACATTTAGCAAATCCCCAACTTTTGAAAAGTGTCAGCACAATTAAGTGGTGAGGCATTATCCTACCAAGGCATCTCCAAACTTTTTAATATCAAGTAATTACTTGGCACTTATGAGACCAGATGCATTCACAATTTCAATTTAAATGCAAATACTGGTGAAGGATTTACACAGGTTGGTAGCTCTAATTTTTATAAATGCTTATTTAAAAGAAGAAGAGGAGGAGGAGGAAAGGAAAGTTTGATCTTTGCAGATGAAGCCTTGAGTACATCTCTCTCTTCACCTGGGATCATGTTAATTAGCTATGTTTGTTTTGCAGAATTTTAGTCAGGGAGGGGCTGACATGGGTAGGTTTCTTAATTCACTGGATTTTACTTTACAAATTATTCAGTGTAAGAAGCATCTGAATTATTATTATTATTCTGGAGCAAAACAGAGTTCACTCTGTGATCAGACCAAACTAATTTTTTAAGTCCTAAGCATGGCTTTTGAAATAAAAAGGGAGTTTTGGCTTTATAAAATGCACAATAGGTTATTGATCTCTTGGGGTCCCGTGCTGAAGTGTAATTTATTTGACTCGAAGCACCTATATATAAACACTTTCACAGCATTTCAAATACATTATTTTTGTTAACAGCAGATCATGTGGAAAGTAAATTTTTAAGAATTTTTGTGACAGGTAGTTACATATTATCAGGCAAATCAGGGCAATATCTTAGCCATTGCAGTCAGCTATTCATATTTGCAACCTCCTAAACATTAGGAAGACCTTCTGGAGGGTAAGAGCTGTTCAGAAGTAGAATGCACTGACTCAAAGTGTGGTGGAATCTCCTTCTTTGGAGGTTTTTAAACAGAGGCTGGATGCCTATCTGTTGGGTATTCCTGCACAGCAGGGGGTTGGACTGGATGGCCCTTGAGGTCTCTTCCAACGCTATGATTCTATGAAAGATGGAAATTACAAAAATTCCTCATCCCTGAAACATTGAAAGGAATCAAAGAATTGGAAGGGAGTCCCCTAGGTCACTGAGTCTAAGACCGCCCCCCCTAATAACTATTTTATTTTTTAAAAAAAGAAGTTGCCTCAGTGCGTGTACAGAGTAATTACCCTTCATCCCAACACCATACATCCAGGAAAGAAAAGTCAGGCAGGCAAGATAAACCTTCAGGTATACTTTTCAGCAGAAGATGGTTATCTGATGCACTGTAACTCAAAAGGCCTTACTCCCTTGTAAACCTGGTTGTACTCCACAAAGGATTGAGGAAATATTTGTTTCACCTTTTTCCTACCTTCCTTTTTTTTTAGTGTCAAGCTTTTACTTCCCAGATATGAAAAGATTAAGGAGTTTAAGAAATTCTTAAAACTGAAGACAAAAGAAACCCATAGCCAGCTGTAACTCTCTCTCTCTCTCTCTCTCTCTCTCTCTCTCTCTCTCTCTATATATATATATATATAGACACACACACACATATATACATATACATATCTATACACACACACACACATATATATGGCTTCTCTTCGCAAATGAAGATTCAGGAAGGACACATCCCGTGCTTTCTGCAAGTGCGCTGATGACTAAAAAGGCCAATCCGAGATATACAAGTCTGGTTACAGAAAGCACAGCAGAAGGGCTCCTTGGGTGATGTTTCCGGGTTGTGATTTTTTCTGCGTTGTCGTTTCTCTTCAAGACTTGTTCAGCGTGAGTTCTCAAATAAGGCTGGAGCATTGTGGATAGTGCATCTCAATGCCTCCCAATGTGAGGCCAGAGCGGATCATTGTTGGTTATCAATTTGGCCGAGCCTGATGTGTTGTTTCAGGGAGTCCTTGTATCGCTTTTTTGGAGCGCCCCTCTTACACTGACCCGTGGCGAGTTCACCGTAGAGTAGTATTTTTGGGAGGCGATGGTCCTCCATCTTAGAAACATGCTCTGCCCAGCGCAGCTGTGTTCTCAATATCATGGCCTCAATGCTGGTGATCCCTGCTTGCTCAAGGACAGCAACATTCGTCATATAGTCAGTCCAGTGTATATTTAGGATTGTGCGTATACAGCGCTGATGAAAGTGTTCGAGGAGTCATAGGTGGTGGCGATAGGTGACCCATGTTTCAGACCCATAAAGGAGAATAGACAGTACAATGGCTCTATATACACTGATTTTTGTGTTTCGCCTCAGGTGTTTATTACTCCAGACTCTTTTGTAAAGTCTTCCAAATGTGCTATGTACCTTTGCTAATCTGTGATCAATCTATCTCTTTGTCAATCTTGGCATCTGAGGAGATAATGCTTCCCAGGTGTATATACACACACACACTATGATTCTATATATATATATATATATATATAATATTATACACACACACACACCCCTGAACCAGTCAGGGGTGAGAAACATTCAATTTCCTAATGATCCAGACATGGAGAGAAAGCTACATCGCTCAATCATCAGCAAAGCATTCCTGAATCTGTGATGACTGGTCCCAGAAGATCATAGAATCATAGAATCATAGAATTGGAGAGTTGAAAGAGACCACGAGGGCCATCCAGTCCAACCCCCTGCCATGCAGGAAATCTTGATCAAAGCATCCCCGACAGATGGCCATCCAGCTTCTGTTTAAAGACCTCCAAGGAAGGAGACCCCACCATGCTCCGAGGGGCTAAGATCAAGGGACAAGTGAGTCTTTTGCAGAGGAACGTATCCAAGCTCTTTTATTTAGAATCAGATCCATACTACTTTCACCTTAGAACAGTCTGCTTTGATGAGCACCAGCTGACCAGCATCCTAAATAGAGGAGTTGTGAAGGAGCTGGCCATGGTGTACAGTGGCCTCACAGTACCCATAAGTCATGAGCATTTTCTGGGGGGTGTTTGGTGGTGTCGTGCCATGGCTGGTGCCCAAGGGGCCTAAACACAGTGCTGGTGGCATGTGCTGTCTGCTGCTATCTCTTCTGGCTAATTGCAATCCTGGCTCAGCTGAACCCACTCTTTGGGCCACAGTTAAAAAGTGATATAATCTTATATCTAAAAGATCACTGGCTATAATGATGCTCTCTTCTATTGTGCGATGTGGACTAGGGTATGAAGAGGTTTTCTCTATGGAATATTCCACTTAATTTACAGTACTTTGAATTCAACAAAGTCTACCTTAACACCTTACTGTTTTGTCTGTCATGAGAATCATAGAATCATAGAGTTGGAAGAGACACCAAGGGCCATCCAGTCCAACCCCTTTCTGGCATGCAGGAATACACAATCAAATCATTCCCGACAGATGGCCATCCAGTCTCTGTTTAAAAACCTCCAAAGAAGAAGACTCCACCATACTATGAGGCAGTGTATTCCCTTGATCTAGACACTATACTCCTATTAATGCAGCCTAGAATCACATTGGCTCTTTAAGCTGCCGCAGCACACTACTAACACATGTTCAGCTTGTGGTCCACTAAGACTCCTACATCTCTTTTCCATGTAGTTCCATCAAGCCAGGTGTCACCCATCCTGTATCTGTGCATTTCATTTTTAGTGCCTAAGTGTAGTATCCTACATTTCTTCCTGTTGAAATTCATTTTGTTAAGTGGTGGCCCAGCTTTCTAATCTGTTGAGGTCATTTTGGATTCTGATCCTGTCCTCTGGGGTATTAGCCACCCCTCACAATTTGGTGTCATCTGCAAACTTGATAAACATACCCTCTATTCCCTCATCCAAGTCATTGATAAAGATGTTGTATAGTACTGGGCCCAGGACAGAACCCTGTGGAACCCCACTGGTCACTTCTTTCCAGGATGAAGAGGAGCCATTGGTGACTACCCTTTAGGTTCGGTCAGTCAACCCATTAGAAATCCACCTAACAATTGCATTGGCTAGCCTGCATGCTACTAACGTTTTTGCAAAAATGTCATGGGGGACCTTGTCAAAAGCTTTACTGAAAGCAAGATACACTACATCCACTGCATTCCCTTCATCTATCAAGTTTGTAACTCTATCAAAAATAGAGAGATAAGATTAGTCAGGCATGACTTGTTTTTGAGAAATCCATGTTGACTTTTTGTGATCACAACATTCCCTTCTAAGTGCTTACAGACTTTCTGTTTAATGATCTGCTCTAGAATCTTCCCCAGTACTGATGTCAGGCTGTCTGGGCGGTAATGATTTGGGTCTTCTCCCCCCCCCCCATCTTTTTAAAGATAAAGACAACATTTGCCCTCTTCCAGTCTGCTGGGACCTCTCCTGTTCTCCAGGAATTCTCAATGATTATTGACAGTGGTTCTGAGATTACTTCTGCCAGTTCTTTTAATACCCTTGGATGAAGGTCATCTGGCCCTGGAGACTTCAACTCATTTAGACTGTACAGGTATTCCTGAACAACATCTTTATCTATTCTGTGCTGTGTTTCCCCTACTGTATCATCTGCTCCATCTTCCCCAGGTGCTTTTGAATGAATGTTTAAAACACTTTCTGTGGGTTGCTTCCCCCCCCTTTAAATTTCCTAATATTGTGCCTCTTCAATATGACTTTCTGCTTGAATGACAAGTTTTACAAAATATTCATCCTAAATAGAGATATGTCTTGCCTACCATTTGATGCCTGGTCAGCTTTTCACCAGAGATGGTAGAGGCCAAGCAGTGGTCTTGGGGCATACCAACCATGCATTCTGCAAAACAGTTGTAGGTTCTCCCAGCAACAAAAGCTCAGGCATGGCCATCCCATTAGGACCTCAAAAGCCTAAATTAGAAGGAAAACCTCCATGGATGTTGTAGATTTCCTGGAGAAGATAGTCACCCTCAACATAAGCAGATGGGGAGCAATAAGAATGAGGATGGAGCTAGCACAAGTGTCCCCATGATGTGCCAATCTGACATACTTTGAAAAAGCCTGAAGGATCTCGATTTTTGAGTGATGGACTACCAATTTCAAGAGCACAAAACTACAAGCAGTCGTGATCAAATCTTCTCAATAATGGCATTGATCATGCTGTTGAGCTGGGGGTTGATCACCTGGTAATACAGGCGGCCCATAAGCTTTTGGATGAGTTGCTGTCAGGATCAGTCCTGATTATGACCTTTTCCTCCTTGGAGGTCTTTAAACAGAGGCTGGATGGCCATCTGTCAGGAATGCTTTGATCGTGATTTCCTGCGTGGCAGAATGGGGTTGGACTGGATGGCCCTTGTGGTCTCTTCCAACTCTACAATTCTATGATTCTATGATTCTAAGTTCAGTTCTGATGTATCACTTTGTGGCTAATTGTGTTTGTATTCCTTTGTACTTGCTAAAGCGTATGTAGTATAACTGTGAAAAGGGAGTACGTGCTCTATGTCTGTAACTGTCTGATAAACCCAGCCAGCACCTGGACTCAACCGTGGGAACAGTGGGCAGAGCCCCGGTCCAGTGGGAACTGAGAGCGTGGATGATGGATAGCCAATGACTGTACAGCCCACCAGGTTTTGTAGACTGTCAATGCTTTTAGTATACTGCTTGTTAATTAGGTTTCATTCTGAGCAACTAAGTTGTAGGGTTAGCTTTCTAAATTACTGTACCAATGAAGTTTTCTGTTTTAACACTGAAACTGCTGGTTACTGAGTCATAGAATCATAGAATCATAGAACTGTAGAGTTGGAAGAGACCACGAGGGACATCCAGTCCAACCCCCTGCCACGCAGGAAATCACGATCAAAGCATCCCCGACAGATGGCCATCCAGCCTCTGTTTAAAGACCTCCAAGGAAGGAGACCCCACCACGCTCCGAGGGAGTGCGTTCCACTGCTGAACAGCTCTTACTGTCAGAAAGTTCCTCCTAATGTTGAGGTGGAATCTCTGTTCCTGGAGCTTGCATCCATTGCTCCGTGTTCCAGTCTCTGGAGCAGCAAAAAACAAGCCTGCTCCATCCTCAACGTGACACTCCTTCAAATACTTAAACAGGGCTATCATATCTCCTCTTAACCATCTTTTTTCCAGGCTAAACCTACCCAGCTCCCTAAGTCTCTCCTCAAAAGGCATCGTTTCCAGACCTTTCACCATTTTAGTTGCTTTTCTCTGGACATGCTCCAATTTGTCCATATCCTTTTTGAATTGTGGTGCCCAGAACTGGACACAGTATTCTAAGTGAGGCCTGACCAAGGCAGAATAGAGTGGCACTATTACTTCCTTTGATCTAGATACTATACTTCTATTGATACAGCCCAAAATCGCATTGGCCTTTTTACCTGCCGCATCACACTGTTGCTAGTACATGACACTTGCACCTGCGTTAGTTCCCTTATAGAAGGAGCCAGATCTTTTTCATAGAATAATAGAGCTGAAAGAGACCACGAGGGCCATCCAGTCCAACCCCGTTCTGCCATGCAGGAATAAACAATCAAAGCATTCCCAACAGATGGCCATCCAGCCTTTGTTTAAAGACCTCCAAAGAAGGAGACTCCACCACATTCTCAGGCAGTGCATTCCACTCTTGAACAGCTCTTACTGTCAGGAAGTTCTTCCTAATGTTTAGACAGAAACTCTTTCCTGTAGTTTAGATCCATTGCTCTGTGTCCTAGTCTCTGGAGCAGCAGAAAACAAGCTTGCTCCCTTCTTCAATATGACCTCATTTCCTTCCTGCATGGCAGGATGGCCATTGTGGTCTCTTACAACTCTATGTTCTTAGATTCTAAGAATAGCCCATCTTATGGCAACACATTTTGCTTCATATCTTAGCTTGGAGAGAAATTCACTGGGGGGAGAAATTCCAATTTTGGAATGCCCTCCTTTTGCTGTCCCGCCCACCCCCAGTTACACCTTTGGTCCCTGCAGATAGAAAAGTGAAGCTATGCCTGTCAAGAACATGAGGTGACTGAAAACAAAAGCCATAAAAGATAAGCAATAAGACTCCCTCCACCACACACACACACACACACACACTTCTGTTCTATAGGGAACAACAAAGACTCTCCATTTGAGAACTCTGTTTGTCTCTGTCCTGTGTGAGGTTCCTTCATAAGAGGCATGCAGTGAGTCTCTCAAGAAGCTACTGTACTGTATATATTTAGGTATTTTACAGATAGGCAAAGATATCAGTAGGTACTAAAGTCAGAATCATCCAGGCTGTCCTATTTCCAGTTGCTATGTCTGGCCATGAAAGTTGGATAGGGAAGAAAGCTGACAGGAAGAGAATCAATTCATTTGAAATGTGGACAGTACTCTGGTTACTGTGGATTGCCAAAAAAGACAAATGAATGGGCCCTAGTGCAAATTGAGCCTCAACTCTCCCTAGAAGACAAGATGATAAAACTAAACCTCCTTCCCTGTAGTCTGAATCCATTGTTCCCTAGTCTCTTGAGCAGCAGAAAACAAGCTTGTTCCATTCTCAATATGACAGCCCTTCAAATAAGAGCTGTACTTAGGATATCTCATGAAAAGATGTGACTCACTATTGGAAAAGACAATCATGTTGGGAAAAGTAGAAGGTGGTAAGAAAAGAGAAATGCAGTTTGCAGCAGTTGGGCAGCTGAGAAGAGGGGAGAGAGAATGGGACAATTTAAATACAGCTGGAAAAATGGGGTGACAGAGGATTTTCTGCGAGTGTCCCTATCAAAATGGGACAGTTAGTGGATGTGGACTTGAAGTTCTTATATCATCCGCTGATATACTTGAGTCATCTGGAGCTCTCAGCAGATGAGAGAGTCATTTTGTGTCTGGTTAACGGGACACAGACAAATGCTTCTGTGTACTCCCTCTCCACCAACAATGGAATGGCTGTGGATAAGAGGTTCTACAGTAGGCCTGGAGGGGACCTTTGGTCATGACAGAGAGAGGAAGGGAATACTAACCTCCACTATGGCCAAAAATAGACACACACTGGTGTTGGGTGAACTTACACCTGTGTATGACACTGACACCATGCCATCCTTAATATGTAATATGAGAACAGGTTTAAGCAGCAGTTCTTCCTAGAATTTGAGTTCCCAGATCTCTTCCAACTCTATGATTCTTTAATTCTTGTACAGGCAGCATAAAACTCCTTTTCAGAAACAGCTCCTCTGGCTACTGCTCTGTTTTGGGGTCTGGTCTGGTTATGTGGGCAACCAAGATGCGAGAAGGCCTGGACACCAAGCCCTATGAGGAATGCTTGAAGGAGTTGGGGATGCTTAGCTTGGAGAAGGGAAGACTGAAAGACGACATGATTGCTTGCCATCCTTAAATATCTAAAGGGACATCACGTGAGAGATGGCACAAGCTTGTTTTCTGCTGCTCCAGAGACTAGAAGACAAACCAGTAGTTTCAAAGTGCAAGAAAAGAGATTCCACCTAAACATTAGGAAGAATCTCTTTGCTGTAAAAGCTGTTTGACAATGGAATAATCTCACTTGGAGGGTGGTGGACTCACCTTCTATGGAGGGTGGTGACTTGGAATAGAGGGCATTCTTATCAAGGTGCAGAAGACACCAAATTAGGAGGGGCAGCGAAGATGCCAAATAACAGGATGAAAATTCAAAATGACCTTAACAGACTGGAAAGCTGGGCCAAAACTAGCAAAATGAATTTCCACAGGGAGAAATGTAGGATACTACACTTAGGCAGGAAAAAAATGGAAAAGCACAGATATAGGATGGGTGACACTTGTCCTGATGGCAGTATATGTGAAAGGGATCCAGGAGTCTTAGTGGACCACAAGCTGAACATGAGTCAGCAGTGTGATGCAGCAGCTAAAAAAGCCAATGCAATTCAAGGCTGCATCAATAGGAGTATAGTGTCTAGATCAAGGTGTAACATAGCTAATCCAGGGAAGAAATAGTGCCACTCTATCCTGCTTTGGTCAGATCTCACCTAGAATACCGTGTCTAATTTTGGGCACCACAATTCCAGAAGGATATTGAGAACATGGAATGTGTCCAGAGGAGGGAGACAAAAATGGTGGGTCATGTTCAGATATTTGAAGGGATGTCATTCTGAGGATGGAGCAAACTTGTTTTCTGCTGCTCCAGAGACTAGGATATGGAGCATTGGGTTCAAAATCCAGGAAAAGAGATTCCATCTAAACATTAGGAAGAACTTCCTGACAGTAATAGCTGTTTGACAGTGGAAGAGGCTGCTGCCTGGGAGTATGGTGGAGCTCCTTCTTTGGAGGTTTTTAAACAGACGCTGGATAGCCATCTGTCTTTGGAAATAATTTGATTGTGTATTTTTGCATTGCAGAGACCCTTGGGGTCTCTTCCAACTCTATGATTCTGTGATTCTATGATTATGAGGTCTTTAAACCAAGCATCCTCTCCATTGACGCCCCCTTGTCGTGGGAGAGAGGCTTGCGTACCCTAATGATGTTTTGAGCTATGCTGGCGGTGGCATAATAGCCACTGGTAGGGTCTCCCATGCCAGACAGGTCAAAACCGAAGGGTCTGACAAAGAGCGTCAAAGGGCAGGATGGGCTCTCTAGCCTTGTGGCAACCGTCCTAGGAGAAGGAAAACTCCAATCCCAAACCCGGGCAGATGGTGCTCGTCCAACCCTGTAAGGTCAACCATCTAAGAGAAGGAAACTCTAATCAAACCTACGGCCCGAGGACCTCACTGCCATGTCCATGCTTGCAAGGCCACGGCAGATGAATCTCTGGTTTAAAGGGTGAGGCCAGTTCTGTGCACGCTGCGCTCCACCAGAAAAATCCATTGCACAGGCTCGAAGGACAAATCCATTTCCGAAAAAGCCCTGTAGCGACTGGCGAGGGACGAAACCGGCAGGTGTAAAGATGCACTGGAAGCCGCAGCCCCAACCCTGCATGCAGGCGGTTCAGGACATTGGTCGCTCAAGCCTGACCCGGGAGATGACAGTCTTGTTTGGCAGCATTCTGAACGACCAAGCAGCCTTTTTTAAGGAGAGCACTGCTTGCTCCATATGGAGAGGGGCCTAGAAAAGGTGGCCTAAAGAAAGCTCATCCCCAACTACCTGGTTGGCTAGCCGCGGCCAACGGGAATCTTCTGATGCGGTCAAACCAAGGCAAAGAAACAAAGGCACACACCGGCCTCCAAAGGTGTAAATAAACTGACACTTGCATGCTGGAACATCAGAACCATGCAAGACTCTGAAGATAGTGGACGGCCTGAGCGTCGTTCTGCCCTAATAGCCCTTGAACTATCACGGCTTAATATTGACATCGCTGCTCTTAGTGAAGTTCGCTTCCATGAGGAAGGCAGCCTTAAAGAACATGGCGCCGGCTACACACTTTACTGGTCTGGCAAACCCAAAACCGAAAAACATCTGTCAGGAGTAGGCTTTATGATTAAAAACTCCATTGCCTCCAAACTCGAAACCTTGCCAACAGGACACTCTGATCGCATTATTTCCTTACGCCTCCCACATGTTGTTCTCTTTAGTATATATGCCCCAACTATGCAAGCCGACCCTGTAGAGAAAGACAAATTCTACACAGACCTACGCCAACTCATACAAAAAGTCCCTGTAGAAGATAAAATTATTATCCTTGGTGACTTCAACGCCAGAGTAGGAAAGAACTCCGAAGCCTGGAAAGGTGTCTTAGGCAAGCATGGTGTTGGAAATTGCAATGATAACGGACGCCTCCTGCTAGAGTTCTGTGCAGAACAACAGCTGACTATTACAAACACAATCTTTCAGCAGAAAGATAGCTTGAAGACAACCTGGATGCATCCCCGATCCAAACATTGGCACCTCATTGACTACGTTCTAGTCCGTCAGAGAGACATTCGTGATGTCCGTCATACACGAGTGATGCCCAGTGCAGAATGCCAAACAGATCATCGCCTTGTCAGATGTAAACTAAATCTTCATCTTAAGTTCAAACCTAAGAGGGGTGGCATCTTAAAGAAGAGACTCCAAGCCAACAATCTTCAACAAGCTACCATGAGAGACAACTTCCAGGCAAATCTACAAACGAAACTTGAAGACCATCCTACAGATCCTTCTCCTACAGTGCTTTGGCAACATATCAAAAACAGTATCCTCCAGTCTGCAGAAGAATCCCTTGGCTTCTCCCACAAGAAAAATCAAGACTGGTTTGATGAAAACAACCAAGAGATCCAGGAGCTGTTGGCAAGGAAGAGAGCTGCTCACCAGGCATACCTCGCCCAGCCAACCTGTCATGTAAGAAAAGCAGCTTTCCGCCTCACATGTAGCAAACTACAACAAAAACTCCGAGACATGCAGAACAAGTGGTGGATCAATATAGCAGAAAAGACACAATGCTGTGCAGATCTGGGTGATCATAGAGGATTTTATGAAGCTCTTAAAGCAGTGTTTGGACCTACTTATCAGGTCCAAAGCTCCTTATACAGTACAGATGGTCAAACATTAATTACTGATAAAGCCTCCATCCTAAATCGTTGGGCTGAACATTTTCAAAGTCTCTTTAGCGCCAACCGAGTAGTCCAAGCCTCAGCTATCCAATATATGATACAAAAACCAATGAAAAATGAATTAGACATAGCTCCCACTTTGGAAGAGACCCTGAAGGCCATACAGCAGATGAAAAACGGCAAGGCAGCTGGGATTGATGGAATCCCACCTGAAGTTTGGAAACACGGAGGTCATGCACTCCACGAAAAATTCCACGAATTCCTTGTGAATTGCTGGGAAAAAGGGGAACTGCCATCAGACCTCCGAGATGCAGTCATCATCACCTTGTACAAGAAAAAAGGAGCAAAATCCGATTGCTCAAACTATCGAGGCATAACACTGCTCTCTATTGCTGGAAAAATCCTTGCAAGGATACTCCTGAACAGGTTAGTTCCTGCTATTGCAGAAGAACTTCTCCCTGAAAGCCAATGTGGCTTCAGAGCCAATAGGAGTACTACAGATATGGTATTTGCCCTTAGGCAACTGCAAGAAAAATGTAGGGAGCAGAACAAGGGTCTCTATGTAACATTTGTCGACCTCACCAAAGCCTTTGACACTGTAAGTAGAAAAGGTCTGTGGCAGATCCTGGAAAAACTAGGATGTCCCCCCAAATTCCTTAAAATGATTATCTTGCTACACGAGGGCCAGCGTGGTCAAGTCAGATATGGCGATGCTCTTTCAGAGCCCTTTCTAATAACTAATGGAGTGAAGCAAGGTTGTGTTCTTGCACCAACTTTATTTACAATCTTCTTTAGCACGATGCTCCAAAGGGCTATGGCAGAGCTTGAAGAAGATGACGGCATCTATATACGCTACCGTACTGATGGTAGCTTGTTTAACTTAAGCCGTCTGAGGGCTCACACTAAGACTCTAAACTATCTAGTCCGTGAGCTGCTCTTCGCCGATGATGCTGCCCTTGTTGCCCACACAGAAGCAGCTCTGCAGCGCCTAACATCCTGCTTTGCAATAGCTGCAGAGCTGTTTGGGCTAGAAGTCAACCTGAAGAAAACAGAAGTTCTTTACCAGCCTGCACCACAGGACGAACACCACCATCCCCACATTGCCGTCGGCAAATCAGTGCTCAAGTCCGTTCAGAAGTTCACCTACCTGGGAAGCATCATCTCCTCAGATGCCAAGATTGACAAAGAGATCGATCACAGATTAGCAAAGGCATATAGTGCATTTGGAAGACTTCACAAAAGAGTCTGGAGCAATAAACACCTGAGGCAAAGCACAAAAATCAGTGTGTATAGAGCCATCGTACTGTCTATCCTCCTTTATGGATCTGAAACATGGGTCACCTATCGCCACCACCTACGACTCCTCGAGCGCTTTCATCAGCGCTGTCTACGCACAATCCTAAATATACACTGGACTGACTATGTGACGAATGTTGCTGTCCTTGAGCAAGCAGGGATCACCAGCATTGAGGCCATGATATTGAGAACACAGCTGCGCTGGGCAGGGCACGTTTCTAGGATGGAGAACCATCGCCTCCCAAAAATACTACTTTACGGTGAACTCACCACGGGTCAGCGTAAGAGGGGCGCTCCAAAAAAGCGATACAAAGACTCCCTGAAACAACATCTCAGGCTTGGCCAAATTGATCACCAACAGTGGTCCGCCCTGGCCTCACATCGGGAGGCATGGAGGCGCACTATCCACAATGCTGCAGCCTTATTTGAGAACTCACGACGAGCAAGTCTTGAAGAGAAACGACAACGCAGAAAGAGTCACAACCCAAAAGCATCACCCAAGGAGACCTTCTGCTGTGCTTTTTGCAACCGGACTTGTTTATCTCGGATTGGCCTTTTTAGTCATCAGCGCGCTTGCAGAAAGCGCGGGATGAGTCCTTCCTGAATCTTCGTTTGCGAAGAAAAGCCAGAGAGAAACCAAGCATGGATGGGCATCTTTCAGGAGTGCTTTAGTTGTGTGTTCCTACATGGCAGGGGGTTGGACTAGATGGCCCTTGGGTGGTCCCTTCCTGCTCTAAAATTATATGATTCTATGATTCCATGCCCTTGGAGATCTTTAAGAGAAAATTCAATGGCCATCTCTCAGCAAAGCTTTGGCCTTGGCACACTGGCAGGGGTTTAGACCAGATAGCCCTTCAGGTACCTTCGAACTGCATGATTCTCTTTGACTAAAAAATACATGAGAAGGAAAAAAATGGAAGTGACAAAAAAATAATTCACAACCTCAAAACAGCAAGTAAGCACACCATCCAAAACATGGTGTTTCTTGTTTTCCCATTTAAATGTTGTTTCTGTATGGTTTTGAGCTGTAAGTTTGTTTATTTTCAGTCCCGCAGCCTCTCTAAGCTCATGAAAAGGGACTGATGTGTGAAATAAAAAGAGAAGGCATGCCAGCACAAGTCCTTCCTTGCTCTCATCTTTGAGGGTTCAGGGATGCAGCTGAGTTTATCCAAATTCTGTGGCATTTTCATTTCCTTTCCCCAGGTTCTCATCATTTGAAGAATTCATTAGGGTGATGCGGAGGGTGGTTTTTTGTTTTTTTTTTAAATCAAGATAGAATTTTAATTATATTTTGTTCAGTCTCATGAGGCTACCAGGCTTGAGTTGCTATGCATAAATATGTGGGAAGGTTAGTTTATTATGCCATGACTCATGAAATCTGCATCCAAGGGGAACCAGCGTTTGTATATTTTGCTAGCTCTCAGAAAATCTTAGTTGATGATGACGCCTCTTTTCTTGGTCTGAATACTGATGTCATTCTACACTTGGGGAAAAAAAAGCAGAGCAGAGATCAAGAGGTTCAGACAGTTCCCTGTTGAGCTTCAGATTAGAGACTGAAAGAAGTTCCCCCTTCAGATTTATTTCTGGGGGACATTAAAAGCTCCCGGCATTTCTCCTGCAAATGTCATAGTGGTTTTGGCTGGTCCTGTTTACCGTTCCATAATGCCTCTGACCTATGCAAATATTCACTTCAGTGCCAAGCTGTTTTGGCACAAGCAGAATCTGTCTATGCTTCAACAGCACCATGGGCTTTGTAGTACAGTCAGACCCCTGTATCCATGGGGGTTTGGTTTCCAGAGTCTAGGTGGATACTAAAAACTGTGGATAGCAGCGAACCCTATTAAAATAAAGGACTTCCAGTAAAAACACACCATAGAGTTGCAACAGAAAACCTTGAAGATGCCTAGAGAGGACATTTTCCAGCACGCTCTATGGTATGTGGCACCTATTTTGTGTCCCATGGGTAACTGAAAATAAGGATATTGGTTCTGCAGATATGGGGGTCTGAATGTATTACATTTCCAACATTAATATACTAGTCTCTCCCCTCAAAGTTACACTAGATTGATGGTTTTGTTTTCTTAGGGCTGCATAAACAGACAGCCTGTGCACATAGAAATACAGTGGGTCCTTGATATCCACCGGGGTTTTCGTTCCAGGATCCCACTGTGGATACCAAAATCCATGGATGATCGATTCACATTATATATACTGGCATCGTAAAATTATATAACATGTCAAAATCAAGGTTTGCTGTTTGAAAAAAAAATGGAATATTTTCAAACCATGGAGAATGGAATCCATGGATACAGAATCTGTGGAGATGGAGGGCTGACTGTAAGACTATATATACACATGATGCAGTGTGATTGAGAGCAAAGGGAAGCATGTGGAATAATTGCAGGAACTGCACCGTCAGCACATCTTTGCATCAGCTGGAGCAGCGCTAATGGAAGTGTTACCTACCCTGACAGCCCCCATCTTGGAATATCAAATAATTGGCTATATTTAATAATATGGCTAAGATGGCCATCTACATGATTACTGGTAAACAGGGAACCCAAATACCAAGATGGGATTCATGCAAGACCAAGGGAAGGGCCTTTGGAAATTCTCCAAAACAAATACTGTGATTAGGACTGAACACCTGGAGGGGAGTCATTCAGTAATCCACTCAATGATAGCAAGAGACCTTAATGCTTGTAAAATGGGTTCCTCCCCTCCTGCTCCCCTCCAACAAAATACCTTGTCTACTTCCTATTCAATTCCAAAAGTATAGACCATTAGCGATCGTTAACTCTTCCGGAGTACACTTTGTTTTGGGCTGGGAACCTCTGTGAACTATTGTATTTCACTCAAAGCTCCCATCCCTTCAGGGGAAAAATTTCATAGATATATCACCCTAAAACACCACCCAAGTGCACACAGATTCCCTTCCTGTTGACTCCATGTCAGTCTGTATAGCCAGGCTTTCGTCTGCACTTCCTTGTCAAGTTGAGTAGCTAAATTCCCCAATGTAATATTAGGACATCAAAACATTCCCATGAACCCCAAGTAATTCAGGTAATAGAAGCACTGCAAGGAGTGTATGTCTTTGTTTTCGAAGGAAGCATTGAATAATTTTAGCAATTTTCTTCCCACTGTGTGAAAGACTTTGAAAACTGGTTTTTGAAGACTATTCACAATTCAGCACTTATTCTGCACAAAAGTCACATCTAGCATTTTTTTTTCTTTTTCCTTGGCACTAAAAACAGCATTTTCTGCACAACAGACAGAATTTTCTGAGTAGGAAATAATATTTTTGCAGAGATATATTATTTTATGCATTGAAAATGTTGTTACCCGGGCAAGAAGTGCTGTGCAAATTTTGCACAGAATAAGCCCTGTGAAGATTCTCATCAGTGCAGGTTTTTCCTCATCAGAGTTTCCCAACATTCACTATTCAACCACTGTTACCTATTTCCAAATATTCTTTCCAACTCTAAGCATTGTTTCCTGCCAGAGAGAAGGACAGCAGCTTCTGGACAGCAAGTTTCCTGCCAGTTTCCTGCCAGGGAGAAGAAGAAAGCAACTTCTGGACAGCCATTCTGACTGGGGAGATTGAATTTTTTTAAAAAACTGTTGGGAGAGGCTGCTTGTTGCTGAGGGGCTTGAACTTCTGACCTTGCCCTTTTACCCTCAAGAGCCAGAGGCGCAAGCCTAACGGCGCGCGAATTTCAGTAACCAAACAAAAATACAGCAGACCTAAAAGTACAGCTTAGCATTCTGAGCATTAACTAAGAGTTCTTGGATTACCTAAAAGCTCTCACCATGGACACTGAGGGGACTGCAGCAGTCACTTGCAACACTTGTGTGATGTTTGTCTTCTTGTCTACAGACGTGGAGAACTTCACATGCACCAAATACAAGCTGGTAGCCCTCTTGGAGGAGAAAGTACAGCAGCTGGAGACACGGGTAGCTACACTTCAACAGATTCGTGAGCAAGAGGTTTTCCTGGACAGAACAGAACGAACAGACTTGGATGGGGACCGCACAGAGGAAGTGGCTGTGGAGGAGAGGGTCACTTCACGGACACAGGAAGTAGACAGCTGGAGGAATGTCACACACAGAACAAGAAAATCCAGGGATTCTTCCAGCAGCTTGCAGCTACAGAATCGATTCGAAGCCCTTTCCCTTATCAAGGACAACGAGGAAGAACAGCATGGACAGACTTCAGGGGTAGAGCAGGGGACCTTGAGAGGACCACCGCAAGGAACAGCAGCTGCGAAGCCTCAGCGGAGGCGTGTGGTGGTGGTGGGGGACTCCTTGCTGAGGGGTACAGAAGCAGTGGTATGTGGGCCTGACAAGATGACTCGGGAGGTGTGTTGTCTCCCTGGGGCAAAGATCTGTGATGTGACCGAGAGGCTGACAAGACTCGTCAAGCCTACGGATCATTACCCCTTCCTTTTGGTCCATGTGGGAACCAATGATACTGCAAGGCACAGCTTTCCCAAGATCAGAAGAGATTATGAGGCCCTGGGGAGGAAGCTGAAAGAAATGAACGCACAGGTGGTCATCTCGTCTCTTCTGCCAGTTGAAGGGCATGGTCCAAGAAGGGAGAGGAAAATAGCCGACGTAAACAACTGGCTCCGTAGATGGTGTCGCCGAGAACAAATTGGATTCTTGGATCATGGACTGCGCTTCCATGCGGGGGGACTTCTGGCAAGAGATGGGGTGCATCTTACAACAGTTGGAAGAAATATTTTTGCCAACAGTCTCAAGAATTTGATCAGGAGGGCTTTAAACTGAGTCAAATGGGGGAGGGAGACAGTATTCTCGAAGGCAAAAGGGCTGGAGAAAATAGTCAAACTGTCATAGAGGGAACAAGGCAAACAGCGCAAGGACCCAACAGTGGGAGGCAAAAAAACTTGCACAGGGAGCAAGTAAAGGGAACACATGGTCTCAGATGTCTCTACACTAATGCACAGAGCATGGGAAATAAGCAAGATGAACTTGAACTCCTTGCACTACAAAACAAATATGATATAATAGGCGTTACTGAAACCTGGTGGGACGAGTCTCATGATTGGAATGTAGGAATTGAGGGATATAACCTTTATAGGAGAAACAGGCCAAACAGGAAAGGAGGAGGAATAGCATTATATGTCAGGGATATTTACACCAATGAAGTGATCCACGACATCAATACTGGAAGCCAGGTGGAGAGCATCTGGATAAAAATTAAAGGGGAGGGAAACAACAGGGATGTTATTGTGGGACTCTACTACAGACCCCCAAATCAGACGGAGGAATTGGATGTTGCCTTTCTAGAACAGATGAACATACATGCAGAAAGGAGAGATGTAGTAGTGATGGGTGACTTCAACTATCCTGATATTTGCTGGCAATCTAACTCAGCCAAAACTACAAGGTCTAGCAAATTCCTTACATGCCTGGAAGACAATTTCATGGTCCGAAAGGTGGAAGAGGCAACAAGGGGGTCAGCTATTTTAGATCTGATCCTAACCAACAGAGACGACCTGGTTAATGGGGTGCAAGTGGTGGGATCCTTAGGTGAGAGTGATCATGTTCTCCTGGAGTTTGTTATACAATGGAAAGGAGAAGCCAGGCCTAGTCAGACACGCATTCTTGACTTTAGGAGAGCTGATTTCAATAAACTCATGGAAATAGTGGGGGTGATCCCATGGTCAGGAATACTAAAAGAGAAGAGACCTCGAGATGGATGGCACTTTCTTAAAAGGGAGATACTGAAGGCACAATTTCAAACAGTACCATTGAGGAAGAAAAATGGGAGGTGTCTCAAGAAACCAGGATGGATGACTGAAGAACTTTCAATGGAGCTAAGTTTTAAACGGAACATGTATAGGAAATGGAAAAGGGGGGAAATCACCAAAGAAGAATTCAAACAGATAGCGAACACGTGTAGGAGTAAAGTCAGAAAAGCTAAAGCGCAGAATGAGCTCAGGCTTGCTAGGGAGGTTAAGAACAATAAAAAGGGGTTTTTTGGGTATGTCCGCAGCAAAAGGAGGAAGAAGGAAATGATAGGGCCGCTACATGGAGAAGATGGCAAAATGCTAACAGGGGACAGAGAAAAGGCAGAATTACTCAATACCTTCTTTGCCTCAGTGTTTTCAGAAAAGGAAAAGGAGGACCAACCTGAGGAGAATGGAACAGAGGACACAATAGGGGAAATCCAGCTCAAAATAAGTAAAGAGGTAGTACAGGAATACCTTCTTAATTTAAATGAATTTAAATCTCCAGGACCAGATGAACTACATCCAAGAGTATTAAAAGAGCTGGCAAATATAATCTCAGAGCCATTGGCAATAATATTTGAGAACTCCTGGAGAACAGGAGAAGTCCCAGCAGACTGGAGGAGGGCAAACGTTGTTCCCATCTTCAAAAAGGGGAAAAAAGAGGATCCCAATAACTATCGTCCAGTTAGTCTGACATCAATACCAGGGAAGATTCTAGAAGAGATAATTAAACAGAGAGTCTGTGAACATTTAGAAGGCAATGCCATAATCACAAAAAGTCAGCATGGGTTTCAGAGAAACAAGTCATGCCAGACTAATCTGATCTCTTTTTTTGATAAAGTTACCAGCTTGGTAGATGAAGGGAATGCTGTGGACATTGCATACCTTGTTTTCTGTAAGGCCTTTGACAAGGTTCCCCATGACATTCTTGCAAACAAGCTTGTAGAATGTGGGCTAGACAAGTTAACTGTTCAATGGATTTGTAATTGGTTGACTGGCCGAACCCAAAGGGTGCTCAGCAGTGGCTCCTCTTCGTCTTGGAAAGATGTGACCAGTGGGGTGCCACAGGGTTCTGTCCTGGGCCCAGTGCTATTCAACATCTTTATCAATGACTTAGATGAGGGAATTATGGGCATACTTATCAAATTTGCAGATGACACCAAATTGGGAGGAGTAGCTAATACCCTAGAGGACAGGATCAAAATTCAGAATGACCTGGATAGACTGGAGAGCTGGGCCAAAGCTAACAAAATGAAATTCAATACGGAGAAATGTAAAGTACTGCATTTAGGGCGGAAAAATGAAATGCATAAATATAGGATGGGAGAGACCTGGCTGAATGAGACTACGTGCGAAAGGGATCTAGGAGTCCTAGTAGACCACAAGTTGAACATGAGCCAACAGTGTGATGCAGCAGCTAAAAAGGCCAATGCAATTTTGGGCTGTATCAATAGAAGTATAGTGTCTAGATCAAGGGAAGTAATAGTGCCACTCTATTCTGCCTTGGTCAGACCTCACTTAGAATACTGTGTCCAGTTCTGGGCACCACAATTCAGAAAGGATATTGACAAATTGGAGCGTGTCCAGAGAAGGGCAACTAAAATGGTGAAAGGTCTGGAAACAATGCCTTATGAGGAGAGACTTAGGGAGCTGGGTATGTTTAGCCTGGAAAAAAGACGGTTTAGAGGTGATATGATAGCCCTGTTTAAGTATTTGAAGGGATGTCACGCTGAGGATGGAGCAGGCTTGTTTTCTGCTGCTCCAGAGACTGGAACACGGAGCAATGGGTGCAAGCTCCAGGAACAGAGATTCCACCTCAACATGAGGAGGAACGTTTTGACAGTAAGAGCTGTTCGGCAGTGGAACACACTCCCTCGGAGCGTGGTGGGGTCTCCTTCCTTGGAGGTCTTTAAACAGAGGCTGGATGGCCATCTGTCGGGGATGCTTTGATTGTGATTTCCTGCGTGGCAGGGGGGTTGGACTGGATGGCCCTCGTGGTCTCTTCCAACTCTGCAATTCTATGATTCTATGATTCATTGCAAAGTCCAGCAAATTTTCTTGAGCACATCTACAAAGAACGTGCTATTCTAGATCACATTCGGCTGCTGTTTTCCTTTTGCAAATGGCTTAAGGATCCCTTTCATCAGAGATGAAATCAATTTAACAAACCAAAATGAAACTAAACTAGCACAAGTGGAATGCACCATGTCAAGCAGAATCTGGCAGACACCCTACTTTGGGAAAAAAGAGGCAGAGTTGAATGAACATACAGTTCTTTCTCTCTCAGAATATATGTCCCATCAATTTCATTTATCTTATACAACAGCCTACTCTCCTTAGACTTCAAAGTGGGGATAAAAGAGAGGGGAAGTACATTAAACTAACATACAGGGCTGGAAAGCCTCAATATTTCATCCAAGAAAGTCCTCTGATGGGGTGTTTGGATGGTGTGCCTTCTCCTTCTAGCATATGCAACCAGGGAACTTTCATGTGTCTACAGCAGAGGTGGGCACAGCATGGGCCATGGGTGGCACATGCCCTCCAGACTCCACTTTTTTTCTCCCCTGAAGCCCCTCCATTCTCCAAAGCTCCCCCAACCCACAGCATTTTTAAAAATTCAGGATGGTTTGGTGGCCATGTTTGCCCCCAAACCACACAGAAATCTCCCCAACACATGGAAATATCCAAGAGTAACCCCACAATCCAACCCCAAAAGGACTCCAGAACCCTGTGCTATTCTCATATACCCCCATTTCCCTCTGCATTCCCTCTCAAAATCATGACAGGAAGTGAGGTTATGTCATTTCCTGTCACTATTTTGAGTGGGACCGCAGAGGAAAATAGGTGCTTAGGCTTGCTCTCTCTGTGTGTTAAAGAGGTGCAGCCAATGGGGGAAATCAGGGGGGATTTGGCCCCTGAACCCTACACAGTTCCCACCCCTGGTCTACAGACCAAAATGCTCATGACAGGTAACACCTATGAGCCCCCCCCTCCTACTGTTTTCTTTTTCAGCAAGGGCAGCTTATTCTTTTTAAGGCAGGTAGCTGCCAAGGTGTATTCACCTGTAGCCCATGAGAACAGACAATAAACAAAGAAACCAAATCAGCCCAGGGTAAGACCCAGAATGTCAGAGAAAGGAGGGATGTGGACAAGGTAGCCCAGGGTCTAAACACAGAAAGCAGCCCTAGGCCAGGTCCAAATGCCACTCAAGGAATTGCTGGAGAAAATAATCCAAGGTCCATGTTGAAGTCCAGAGACACATAGCGTGAAAGACCATGCAAGGGGTCTTGGAGCTGTTGCTTGCAGCAAAGGAATGACCTTGAGCTGAGCTAATTTGTAGTGAGCTGTAAATCAGCACAGCTGGCCTAATTAGCTCAGTATTTTCTTTTTAAGGCAGGTCTGGGTGTTCCTTGTCCTTTTGCACCTGGTGTTTCAGTCTACGATGCTCCACGGGACAAAGTAGCTCTGTACCTGCTTCATGGTCTGCTTGGGACAGATGGGGCTCTGCTTCCAGAAGTTCCAGGGCAAGGCAAATGGCCTCTTCTGGCTCTGATTGGACCTGCTATCTTGGTTCATCCGAGGAGGCTTCCTCCAGGTAGCACATGATACCAAGGATAAGTCCTGCCTTATTTGTTGTTTGTTTTTAAGAAAATGATATGTTTCCTTTTCTCAAAACTGGTTCCAAGCAATGACTTCTGATGACTTCCATGCCAGTGGGGCAGTGAATGCATTCTGCACATTTGTCTGAATTATACAGAAGGATCTAAATCCTATCATTAGTCCCGGATAGAGTAGACCCATTGAATCCATGGGACTTACCTATGCATCAACTCACCATCCAACAGTTGCTTCAATGGATCCATCCTAATTGGGACAAACCAATAGGACACAATTCAATTGGCACAATTCCACTCATATTTGAGGGATAGTGTTCACCACCGCGGCCAGCTCCAAATAAGCTCAGCACCTTGGATAGCTCCTTTGGGATAGCCCCCCAAATAGATTCGGCACTCGGGATAACTTCTTTGACATTTAAACTCAAAGCGCGAGTGGATTCACCAGCCCCATTGGCACGGTAGCCATCAGCCACCATGGCTTCTGAGGCAGTTTACAGGAAACTGGCTCAATCCCATGACGCAGTACCTTCAAGGTGTTTGTCCGTCTCTCCTGCCCTCTGTCTGGCTTCTCGTCTCCCCAGGTTGAAAGATAGATTGTGATTCCACGGCTTCTTTTGAATAAAGAAATGGGGAAGAAATAATAACCATGGAATTGCCCTCACACAGGACATGCTTTGTCTTCTGTGATGCTTATTCCTGGGTAAGCAGCCCGGGATAACCTCACATGAGATAATGTACTGGAGAGGTATGAACCACCCCCACTTTTTTTTACAACTCTGTTGCTACAGTCTACAGAATTATCTACCAGACATTTGAACAACCAACTGTATCTTTTTAGCAACCCTATAAATTGGGAGTAGGCAACTGGGGGAACTTGGGAGCTGAATTAGAGCCCTGGGAGGCCATGGAGGGCTGCGTCTGCAGAACTACAACCCCCACCCACATACATACAAATAGGAACCACAATTCAAGGAGGGTATTGAGAAGCTGGAACGTATCCAGAGGAGGGCGATCAAAATGGTGGGAGGTCTGGAAGCCATGATGCCCTATGGGGAGTGGCTTAGGGAGCTGGGTATGTTTAGTCTGGAGAAGAGAAGGTGAAGAGGGGACATGATGGCCATATTTAAATATTTGAAGGGATGTCATACTGACGATGGAGCAAGCTTGTTTTCTGCTGCTCCAGAGACTAGGACATGGAGCAATGGACTCAAAACTAGAGGAAATGAGATTCCACCTAAACATTAGGAAGAATTTCTTGGCAGTGAGAGCTATTCAGCAGTGGAACACACTTCCTGGCACTGTGTTGGAGTTGTCTCCTTTGGAGGTTTTTAAACAGAGGCTGGATGGCCATCTGTCAGGGATGCTTTGATTGTGTATTCCTGCATAACAGGGGGTTGGACTAGATGGCTCCTGTGGTCTCTTCCAAAACTATGATTCCATATGTGTGTGTGTGTATAAATAATAATAATAATAATAATAATAATAATAATTTTTTATTTTTAACCCACCCCTCTGCTCAGCAACCGGGGCGGCGTACAGCAAGATTGAAACAACATCAAGTTAAAGCAATCCTTCCCCATCCTAACCCTCCCACCCCTTAAAACTAAATTAAACTAATGAAGTATTAAAACAAAGATAAAATACAATAAATAAATAAATAAATAAATAAATAAAGGCAATGACAGCAATGGGGTAGGTAAGCAATCAGTCCACTTGAACTGGGAAGTTATTCCGGGAAGGCCTGCTGGAAGAGATCCGTCTTTAGCGCTTTCTTGAAGCTATCAAGAGTAATGATATGTATGTATGTGTGTGTGTGTGTTGCTCCAAACACCCCAAACACATTCTACATGGCATTTTCCGCCATGTCTTTGGGTCCCCTGGACCATTTTAGGAGAGACCTCCCCTTTTTTTGTTTTACCAACCATAAGTTGTTAAAGTGATAGTTTCTCTGATGGGGGCGGGGTGGTGGCGGGGTAGATACTTGGTTAACCTTTGCTGAACATTAATACAGAGTGCAGTCCTTCAAGTGTCCATCTTTGTAAAGCCAAAGCAGCACCATCCGTTCACAAGAAGGGAATGTTGGAAAGGCTGGGGGAAGCTCAAGTATTGAAGTAGGGCAAAAATGGGGGGAGGGGGAAAGGGGACCAAAAAGATAGACCCATCCCAGTCAATCCAATGAGGGCTGGGCTTGCTCAGTGGGGACAGAAAGATGACTGGCTGTTTCGGATGGGAGAAAACCTGTGGGGAGGCACAACAGAGTCCTGAAAGATCAGGACGTGTGGGTGGGGGCATTACAATTTGAGTCGACAACTCCCCAAATCTCCTAGGCTGCATGGCTGGACTCTGGGAATTGTAGTCTAGAAAGTCTACAATTCCCAGAGGCCAAAATTGCATTGGCCTTTTTAGATGCGGCAGCTAAAAAGGCCAATGCAATTTTGGGCTGTATCAATAGAAGTATAGTGTCTAGATCAAGGGAAGTAATAGTGCCACTCTATTCTGCCTTGGTCAGACCTCACTTAGAATACTGTGTCCAGTTCTGGGCACCACAATTCAGAAAGGATATTGACAAATTGGAGCGTGTCCAGAGAAGGGCAACTAAAATGGTGAACGGTCTGGAAACAATGCCTTATGAGGAGAGACTTAGGGAGCTGGGTATGTTTAGCCTGGAAAAAAGACGGTTTAGAGGCGATATGATAGCCCTGTTTAAGTATTTGAAGGGATGTCACGCTGAGGATGGAGCAGGCTTGTTTTCTGCTGCTCCAGAGACTGGAACACGGAGCAATGGGTGCAAGCTCCAGGAACAGAGATTCCACCTCAACATGAGGAGGAACTTTTTGACAGTAAGAGCTGTTCGGCAGTGGAACGCACTCCCTCGGAGTGTGGTGGGGTCTCCTTCCTTGGAGGTCTTTAAACAGAGGCTGGATGGCCATCTGTCGGGGATGCTTTGATTGTGGTTTCCTGCGTGGCAGGGGGTTGGACTGGATGGCCCTCGTGGTCTCTTCCAACTCTGCAATTCTATGATTCTAAGTCACTCTTTCTAAACTCTGCAAAAGAGGCTGTGGCAGCTTGTTTATGCATTTTAGACAGGAATATTCCATGCTGCAACTTTTCTGTTGCAAACCCCACTTGTTAAACCTAAAGAGAATTTTGCTGCCTGCCTGTCTGTCTCTCACTCCCACTGCCACCCATTGTGAGCTACACAACTCATCCACCTGAGGACAGGCATAATATGCTGGATTATCAAATGCAAACAGAGGCTGCAGCTGCCAAAATATAATCATGGCAAGGCTTTTGTTGATGCTGCAAGTCCCTCCCAAGTTCTGATTAATCTCCAGTTATTATTAAAAAGCCCTCATAACAAAAGAGGAGGGATTGTCTCCCAGTGTTATGGGATATATTGGATTACAGAGAAATAGTTTCAGATGAATTACTCAATAGAAGGAGATTAATCTTCTTGGTGGATAGTAAGCAACCACCAGGAAGTCACCTAGCCATAGCTTGGAGGTTACCTAAGGTGCTGGCTTATGAGAGCAATGGCAGAGGGTCACACAGCACTGAATCAGATGGCTTCTCTTTGTCAACTGTATATATTCATTGGCATTTCTGCTGGGGTGAACCATACCCCTGGGCAAGGCCACTGGAAGATGGATCCCTTCCCCAGGTTTATATGGGAAAGATACAAAGGAAGTAGACCAAACTGCCCAGTCTTGACCCACCTCCCCCTCTAAAAGATATGAGAACAGTAAAGGCAAGTTGCTAACAGAAAGCTTTACCCCCCAGTTCTGTTCCCAGCTGCTTCTTAAACTGCCTAGCTAAAGCAAAACTGACTAGTGGAGCTTATTAAACAAAGGAGTCCTATAACACTGAGCTGTGCAGGTGTGACACATCTCCCATCCTAACAGGATGAAGACAGGACAAGCAAATTGCTGGCAGGAAGATAGACTCTCCTGGTGTGTTCCCAACCTCCTCTATATCCTTCGCCTGTCCATTTAAAGCATTAAGTATTTAGCAGGGCGAAGGGAACACAAAACACTCCTTCTTGTGCCACTAGACAGCAGGTAACATTTGGCTGTGTGGTTAAACAAGGGCTCTAGAACCCATCTGCCTGGTGGTAGGGCCATGCCAATTACACTAACTCAGCAGCCAACCCATCATCTTGTGGTAATTAATTTCCAGTATTTGACTATGTGCTGCTTGAAGATGTCCTTCCTTTTATCTCATCTGAAACTCCACCACTCACCTTCAGTGGGTGGCCCACACTTCTAGCATTATGAGAAAGAAAGAAACTTCTCTTGCCCACTTTCTCTACACACAACCTCTAACATACTCAACTCAACTTATCCCCCCACCAAGTTACTTCTCATTAGACATAGTTATGCCAAACAGCAATGTCTTTATAAGAGTTGGATGGTAATGGAGGATGCCGTGTAGCATTATCCTTAAGGATTGGGAGTACTTCAAGGTGCTTAGATATTTCTATCACTTCTGGGATGTATGTGAATTATAGACCAAGATCCCACATCCAAGAGACAGAGTGTAATTTTGCACTCATGGAGGTATGAGATGATTGTGCAGTAGGGAATTACAATATGGCACAACTAAACATATAAAAAAATTGAATTGTACAATTGTCTGCACAATGTGTATCTTCATGTGCAGTGCTCAATGCACAATGAGCATCACAGCAATGGCACCACTTGTTCAATTCTGCTTTCACAACCTTCAATGGAATATAGATGCTATGCTTATTATTACAAACACAAGTGGCAGTAATAATAATAAAATTCTCAGGGCTCTCACAACAGAACACTTCCATTTCAAAACTTGGAGTCATGGATTTAATCAGAACTGCAGCAGGCACCATCCAAATGATGGAGGCTGGGCATCTTCAAATAACTCCTCATGATATATTTTCATGTCACCTCTACCATGTAGGAAAAGGTAATCCAATCCAATTATGAAGCACTGACCAATAACATAGACTGGGAATGCATAGCAGAAATCTCTATATGTGGAGTTATGCATTGATTGTGTCATGCAAGCACTGTGGTGAATGGCAACATTGTGCAAATGAATGCACAACCCAATCCACCCTGTATGCTCAGGTCCTCTGGAGGACATTTACTTTAGTCAGCCAAAGCTAGGATGGCAACAGTTACCCAGAGGACATTTTGTTCAGCCACCCCCAGACTGTAGAAAAACCTACCAGTGGAGAGTCATCAGCAGGATACACTGCCTGAGTTCAAAACAGCAGTAAAGACCACTCTCTTCTGGCAGGCCTATCCAGATGATTTTTAAGTTATGAATTTTAAAGTCTGTACTGATTGTGTTTAAAATGTATTGGCTTTATATACTGCTTGTTATAATATGTTCTTTCAACTGGGTTATGTGTTCAATCTGTTGCCATTCTCTGTCTTGATCCATAAGGAGAGGTAGGAAATAAATAAATAAATAAATGTATACATATATTTCTTATTATTAAATGTGGTATGAATGCACGTGTTCACGAGCATCAAGTCATGCTGCCTGTGACAGTGCCATCTCATGCATAACTCCAGTTCCATATCTTTGACATTCTGCCTCAGACAAAAATGTCCAACCACTTCCATAGAACTTACACATACACAATACACCCATGGGATTCTAGTGAATGGGCTGATCGGGGGATAGACACAGTCCCAAGCAGCTCTTACCTCGGACAATGATGTTGGTGGACTTTTTTGCTGGATTCCCCACGTTGTTGTTGGCGATGCAGCTGTAGGTGCCCGCGTCCTCTGAGGTGATGGCGGGGATGGTCAACGTCCCACCTTTCAGAACTGATTTCTCAGGCAGGGCTCCGACAGACCTCACCCAGCTTAGCGTCGGGAGTGGTTCACCTCCTGTTGTGACACACGCCAATGTGATGGCCTCTCCAGGGTTCACCACAATGGGGTCGTCCACCAAGAGCTTGATAGAGGGGGATGCTATGGAGAGAGAAAGCACCAACAGGGAAGTCAAATGCCGCTTGAGGTGATGGGCCATTAGAACACTGCAACATTGGCAGCTATGTGAACATCTTCTCTGTGATCAAATGCAGATTTTCCCAGTTGGTGAACTACAACGCCCATCACACCCAACCAGTGATGCTGAATGAGATTTACCAGGGAGGTCTAGACTTGACCAAAGATATGTGCAAGATGGTGACCTTACTTTCATTGGAAGTTTCTGAACAGAGGTTAAATGGCCACCTCTTGGGTGTATGTGCTTTAGCTGTGAATTGCTGCATTGACATCAAGGGGTTGGCCTAGATCAGAGGTGCACAACTGTGTAAGGACCAAGAACCAATCCCCCATCTGAATCTCTCCAAAATCTGGCCTCCCTCATAGCAAGCCCAATACCTCCATGTTCCTCTTCGCTTTCTCCCCAAAAATAGTGACAGAAATTAATACTGTGTCATCCCTGTTGTCATTTTTGCCACCTTGGAACCCATGCTGGGAGAAAGGCGGGGAATAAATTAAATAAATGATTAACTTTTTAGAGGGGCTGCAGAGGGAAATTGGATGCTTGTGAGACTGAGGGGTGCTTGTGGGGGGGTGAGACATGTGTGTTTTTGCATGTTTTCACATATTGGAGGAATTTCTACATGGACTGAGGCAAAAGTTGTCCCAAAATTGTGTTGTTGTTGTTGTTGTTTTTAAAATGGAAGGCTTCAGGGGTCACAAAAGTAGTGTCTGGCCTGTGGGGGGATGGCATGTGGCCCATGCCTGGCCTAGACGGTCATTGGGGTTCCCTTCAACTCTATGGCACTTTGGTCTTATGACTCTCTTTTGGCTTCCCTTCTGATGCCTGCTTGTATTTGCTTCCAGGTTTTTTTCCCACACTAGAAAATTCCACTCTGCCTCCTTTCAGGCTCCTTTTAAATGCTGCAGATGTTTTGGCCCAGCAGGAGCTTTCACATTTGCCTCAGATTTCACCATGAACCTCTAACAGCCTAAGCTGACACACTACTAAGCTGTGTCTTCACAACTCTATGTTCTGGAGTTTCAGATTAATTGTTTTGCAAAAGCACACAGAGACACTCACAGAAATAGAATTGGAATTAATTTTTGCCTAAAGCAAATTTAAAGGCCATTTTGGATTATTTTAGGCCTTAGGCAAAGTACCTTAGACATTTTAAGTGACCTTAGTAGGCTTGTGATATTATTTCCAAGGTGCTCACGGGATCCTCCTGCACTTATTGTTGGTGGCTTTCATTTCCATGAATCAGTGAGTCCATTTACAGTTTTAATTTAAGGATGGGCAGGGGCCAGGGGCCAATTTTCCCCAATTCTTCCTATGGGGGCTCCTCGTGCCAATCCATGTGCCAAAAATATATCCCCTTTTGGCTGCAGATCAGCCAAAACAGCAACTGTAACCAATATAATGTCACTTCCTGTCACCATTTTGGCTGATACACACCTTAAAATTTCAGGATGTGGGGGTTCTGGTTTTGCATGGGCGTGTTTTTGCCCATTTGGGGTCATGTGTTGCAGATTTTGGGACCAAAACTTATGCAACCAAACAAAAATGGGAGTTCATGGAGTCTTCAGGAGACACAAAAACAGAGTTTGGGAACAGGGCCACATAGCCCGGAAAATAACCATGGAAAACGTATGGATGCCGGCCATGAAAGCCTTTGACTTCACAATGGAGTTTGGGAAACCTTTTATGCACTTCCCCACTCCTGCTTTATCCTAGATCATAGGATCATATAGATGGAAGAGACCACAAGGGCCATCTAGTCCAACCCCCTGCCATGCAGGAATACCCAATCCAAGCATTCCTGACAGATGGCCATCCAGCCTCTGCTTAAAAACCTCCCACCATTTTGGTCACCCTCCTCTGGACACGTTCCAGCTTGTCATTCTAAACTTTGAAAGAAGTACCCAACCCTATCCTCAAAATAGTTTCAAAAACCTTGTATAGCACATTTGAAGTTTCTGGTAAAACCTTCTCATTATCACCACATACCTTTCATCTAGAAGAAAAATAAATGGATGGGTGGATGGATAATGTTAATAAGGTGAAGACAGAATGGGATGAGAAAACAGGGTGCATAAACCTCTTGTGCCATTTTTGTGAGTTTTCAAGACCTGAATAGGGCTGTCAATAACACAGTGCTTTGGCAGTCCTTCATTTCAAGCCTTACCGTAGGCCGAAGTTGTCTTGAAGGCACATAAAAACAACAACAAATAGTATGATGTGTTTCAACAGCACAAAATTGTGTTGTAACACTTGGAGAAGTGTGGGATATGTTGAGAGATGCAGGCAAGGAATTTGTTCAGAAATTAGACTTTCTCAAGCCAGCTCTTAACAGTAATTCTTGTCTGCAAGACACAAACACACACACACACACACACACACACAAAATCCTCACCCATGGGTTTGAAGTGTCACAAAATTCAAGACTCAACGTTGTAAGATCTCACCTGGCCAAGCATAGCAGAAGAGTTTTGTGTGCAAACCCCAGGTCATCTCCAGGCCTCATCATTTGGCTGTGATCGTCCCCACTCCCATCCCATTGCCATTCCATTGCTGGTGCCCAGATGACATCTTCCACTGATATCCAGTTGGTCTTCTGGAGGTCTCAGCAGATGATGCCATTGGTCTGTTTCCAGTGACAGGAACAGAACCAGATGCTTCTCAGACACCCTTTGCTCTCCAGCAGCAATGGAATGGTCATTGGGGTGGCCATCATGGCAATATGGTCCATTGAGGTGGGGAATGCTCATTGCGGAGGAAGGAAATACCAGCTTCCTCAATGACCAAGAAAGAGACATACGCAGCCATAAGGTGGAATTTTGAAAGCCAGCATGGTGTAGTGGTTTGACCATTGGACTACGATTCTGGAGATCAGGTTTCAATCTCTGCTCAGCCATGGAAACCTACTGGATGACCCTTGGCAAGTCACCCTCTCTCAGCCTCAGAGGAAGGCAAAGGCAACCACCCTCTGACTAAATCTTGCCAAGAAAACCCCGTGGTAGGTTCAGCTTGGAGTTGCCGTAAATCAGAAACAGTTTGAAGGCCACAACCATGCCTGCACATGTCACTTACAGAACATGGTATGCAGAGCACCTTCTGCTTTCTGAATATCATACAGAAAACCACACAGAGAGCATTTCAAAAAGTATCAAAGGAAAAAATAACATCACTCCAAAACCCACAGCTCCAGGGGTACAGCTCGGAAGGGTCAAAATGAGGGCATTGTCCCACCATAAGTACTCTGCCCCCTCCAATGAAATTTTCCTTCAGTCTCCAAATTACAGTAACTTAAAATTTCATTTGGGTTTTTAGAAATGGAGTTTAGGCACGCAAGGAAAAGGGGCAGACAGAGGCCTAATCCACACTACACAAATAATCCAGTTTGAAACTGGATTATTTGTCATAGCTCCATCCTATTGAATCCTAGGGTTTGCAGTTTTACAAGATCTTCAGCCTTCTCTGCCAAAGAGTGCTGATGCCTCACCAAACCACAGGTCCCAGGATTCCATAGGAAGGAGCCATGGGAAATCATCCTGTTTCAAACTGGATTATTTGTATTGTGTGGATACACTGAGAGTTTTTCCAAGGGAATGCAAACATAGCAAATATGTGAGTTCTAGGTATGAATGATGAAAAAGTGGTGGGAAGGGGAAAACAAAGCTGTCATTGTCTGAGCATTCAAGATTGAAAATGGCAGGCTGATAGGATGAGAGGCTGGTGGATCTGGGAGGAAGGAAATGCTCCACAGAGTTTTAAGAGGCACCATAAATATAAAACAGCCAAGAAAGCTGACATGTGTAGACACAAAGTGGAAATATATCAAGCAGATATGCCCCAAAGCAAAGGCCTGATTGAAAATTTGGAGGTGGAAGAAAACTAGAAGGCATGATCCTCCAGGAAATTCTCTAACACTCGAGGAAGTCTCTTTACATCCTGGAAGGGTCAGAGCTTCTCAGAAACAGAAGTTCTAGAGTTCTAGGTGTGGGGGAGCCCCCGATGTTGTTTGACTGCAACTCCCATCAGGCCTAGCCTCAGGATGGCCATATGTCCTCTGTTAGAGAGGACAGTTTTTTTGGGGGGTGGGATTGTTGTTGTTTTTGGTAAGGTTTCTATTATTTGAAGTCCACATTTCATATAAAGATAAAGAACTATACAGGAGACAGAGAGAAGGGACCTTGAACTTGAACGCAAGGCCTGGAATTTTGCTTTTATTAATAATGTATGTGCAGAAAATACTTCTTTCCCATGCTAAAAATGCCATAGTTAGTGACTTATTCTGTGCAAAATTTGCATATGTTTTGTGTCTGCTTGTGTGTTCAGAAAACATTACTTTCTGTGCAGTCAGCATTTTATGCACAGAAAATAATATTTCCATGTAGAAATATTAATTTGTTTGCACAGAAAATTATATTTCCTGTGTGTTTGTTGTTGCTGTGCACCTTCAATTTGTTTCCAACTTATGGCAACCCTAAGGTGAACCTATCACAGGGTTTTCTTGGTGAGATTTCTTCAGAGGGGGTTTGCCTTTGCCTCCCTCTAAGGCAGAAAGAGGGTGACTTGCCCAAGGTTAAGAAGTGGTTTTCCATGGCCAAGCGGAGATTCAAGCCTTGGTCTCCAGAATTGTAGTCCAAAGCTTAAACCACTACAGCACCTGTTTTATGCACAATATATATATATCCAAATATTGTATAGAATACATCCTGAAGGTTCTCATCAGTCCTGGATTCACCTCATCAAGGGTTGCTAATTCATGTTTCTTGGCTATTTTTAAAAAAAATATTTTTGCATTTCTTTCCATCCCCACACTGGAGACCATGGGCTCCATTGAACTCAATGGGACTCAACATTCAGTAGTAGTGGTGGTACGAGGAGGGTGCAAATAAGCCAAACTGCACCAGGTGATGCCATCAGAGGGAGGGGTGACACCAGCCTTAGTAATGCCACAGTTAAGTAGACACGTATAGGATTGAATGCGGCCTTAGTTGTTTCCCTGTACCTTTAGTTGTGTCTTCATTCAACATACAGTTCGAGCCCTTGCATCCGCAGAACCAATATTGACAGTTTTAGTTATCCATGCGACACAAAATAGGGACACATACTATAGAGTTGCACTGGAAAATGCCTACAGAAGTGTCCTCTCCAGGCATCTTCTAGGCCTGCCAACACAAATCTATGGTATGTTTTTACTGGGAGTCTTATTTTAATAGGCTTCACCATTATCCATGATTTCTGGTATCCATGATAAGTCCAGGAACCAAATCCCCCAGGGATACGGGGGTCTGACAGTACACACACAAACGCACACACACACTGGAATACACTGCCTCGGAGTACGGTGGATTCTCCTTCTTTGGAGGTTTTTAAACAGAGGCTGGATGGCCATCTGTCAGGAATGATTTGATTGTATCTTCCTGCACGGCAGGGGGTTGGACTGGATGACCCTTGTAGTCTCTTCCAACTCTATGATTCTATGATTTTTCTTTTCAGAAAGTGCTTTGAGGAATTACAGCCTAAAAGAGGCCAATTTCAGGAGCGAGTCCCAGCTGAGTTTCATTTGCAGAGTCCTAGCATATATCCCTCTGCCAGCTCAGGGATAATTTATGCTTCCATTAGAGATTTTATATGAGATGTTACTGAACGAGATTTTTCCTGGAGAGAGGGCCATTTGGGAAGAAGCCATATTTACAGTTTTAAAAAGACACCTGAAAGCCACTTCAAAAATCTCCGCAATCCCATACCTGTAAAACTTAGCAAGCGGGCTGAATGGAAAGTCAAGATGCCAGTCGATCACACCCCACAAGTATGGCTGATCATTTACTTGGCCTCTTTGCCCACAGGCAGGGCGGCAGGCTGCTAAATGAGCGGACAGGATTATTGAAAGCCATCAACACAGATATCGATTTCTGCAGTTATAATGAACCATGATGTATAGCATTTAAACAGGCCAAGTGCTATGGGCAACACTATGCTGGGATTTTGATACCACTTCCATTGCCAGTAGTTCCTTCTATGGAACACTGGGATTTGTAGTTTCATGTACCTTCATTTTGCCTGCATAGGATGGAATTGGCCTTGATCGCCCTTGTGGCCTGTCCCAACTCTAAGATTGTATGATTCTAAATATTTAAGAATTCTCTGCAAGAGCACACTAGACATTTCACCAAACTACAAATTCCTGGAGTCTGTAGAATTCATTCATGGTAGTTAAAGTCAATATAACTGTGCTAGAACTGTGTAGGATGAACAAAACCCCAATAATCGGTGATGCTAGCAAATCCACTACACCATTATAGTTCTGAAGTAGCAGCATTACAAGACTGCAATTTCTCACCAGAATTTGTGATCTCAATCATAGAGTGATAGAGTTGGAAGAGACCACAATGGCCATCCAGTTCAACCCCATTCTGCCATGCAGGAAAACACAATCAAAGCATTCCTGACAGATGGCCATCAGCCTCTGCTTAAAAACCTCCAAAGGAGGAGACTCCACCACACTACGAGGCAGTGTATTCTACTTCCGAACAGCTCTTACTGTCAGGAAGTTCTTCCTAATGTTTAGATGGAATCTCTGTTCCTTTAGCTTGAACCCATGCTCTGCATTCTAGTCTCTGGAACAGCAGAAAACAAGCTTGCTCCATCCTCAGTATGACATCCCTTCAAATATTTAAACACGGCTATCATGTCCCCTCTCAGCCTTCTCTTCTCCAAGCTAAACATGCCCAGCAACCTAATCTGCTCCTCATAGGGCATCATGGCTTCCAGACCTCCCAACATCCTGGTCGCCCTCCTCTGGGCATGTCCCAGCTTCTCAATATCCTTCTTCAATTATGGTGCCCAGAACTGGACACAGTATTCCAGGTGAGGTCCTTTGCTCCTGCTCCATGCCCATTAGTTTTCTGGACTTCAATAAACATTATAGTTTCACCAAGTTTATTTATTTAATTAGGTATTTATACCACACTCTGCAGCCACAAAGGCTCCCAGGGCAGCTTACAAGTTGTTAAGCAGTAGCAATGTATACACCTACACCACTTTATAGCACACTAGACACTAAGCGGTTTCCAACGTGTGTTAGCTAATTGCCCTCACAAGCTGGGTACTCATTTTACCGTCTTATGGAAGGCTGGAAGGCTGAGTGAACCTTGGAGCCCTTGGGATCGAACTCATAACCTTGTGGCTTGCAGTACTGGCATTTAACCACTGCACCAGCAGGGCTTCCCAAGTTTATGCATAGATGGCCCTGTTTTGGCTGCATTAACAAAGGGATTCACCCCTGGGAACTGCAAGTGGAGGGACTGAATTCCTTGAGCATCCTTAGCCCAGGGAACAAAACGTTGCATTTTTGGTAACAAGAAACAGAAGGTAGGACTTAGTCATGAAGTGCATTTACACATGCTGTCTTCCTGCTCTGTCTGGGGATCCAAGGCAGTTCATGAGATAAAGGTAAGATAAATTGAATGCTAGCACCAAAAGATAGCTGGGCAAGTCAGGATATCATGAAAATAGCAGGAGGGAAAAAGACAGAAGCCCTGAACTACCTCTTAAAGGAGAAAACAAGGATAGCTCTTCCACAGTGACAGCTATATTTGCCTCAAAAGCGGCCATGCAGAAAAACTGCTGAAAGGCCCCACCCCACCTATCACATGGATTTATTTTGTCTGTGAACTTTGTGTGTTTGTTTCCTGCAGTTCCAGGATGGGCAACAGTGCTTGCGGTAAGGGGCAGGAGAACTAATCAGATGAGAAGACAGCTTTGCTGTTTAATGACATCTATGGGGGGGGGGAATGGAGTACCTTGCAATAGTAATGGTATTTTAGAGCAGCAGCGACTTGGCTTATAGAATCATAGAATTGCAGAGTTGGAAGAGACCACGAGGGCCATCCAGTCCAACCCCCCTGCCACGCAGGAAATCTTGATCAAAGCATCCCCGACAGATGGCCATCCAGCCTCTGTTTAAAGACCTCCAAGGAAGGAGACCCCACCACGCTCCGAGGGAGTGTGTTCCACTGCCGAACAGCTCTTACTGTCAAAAAGTTCCTCCTCATGTTGAGGTGGAATCTCTGTTCCTGGAGCTTGCACCCATTGCTCCGTGTTCCAGTCTCTGGAGCAGCAGAAAACAAGCCTGCTCCATCCTCAGCGTGACATCCCTTCGAATACTTAAACAGGGCTATCATATCGCCTCTTACCGTCTTTTTTCCAGGCTAAACATACCCAGCTCCCTAAGTCTCTCCTCATAAGGCATCGTTTCCAGACCTTTCACCATTTTTGTTGCCCTTCTCTGGACACGCTCCAATTTGTCAATATCCTTTTTGAATTGTGGTGCCAGAACTGGACACAGTATTCTAAGTGAGGTCTGACCAAGGCAGAATAGAGTGGCACTATTACTTCCCTTGATCTAGACACTATACTTCTATTGATACAGCCCAAAATCGCATTGGCCTTTTTAGCTGCCACATCACACTGTTGGCTCATGTTCAACTTGTGGTCTTAACAGTGTTTTTGCCCCCATAAGCCCCATAAGCTTCACATGCTAAATGGTGGCTGCAAGTGATTTACTTGAATTTGTATTTTGTTGCTACCGGACCTTTAAAAAAACAATGTCCAAGGTGTGATAGAGTTATCATAGAATCATAGAATTGTAGAGTTGGAAGAGACCACGAGGGCCATCCAGTCCAACCCCCTGCATGCAGGAAATCACGATCAAAGCATCCCTGACAGATGGCCATCCAGCCTCTGTTTAAAGACCTCCAAGGAAGGAGTTATAGAGCAATTTTTCAATTAAACACACAGAAGAAAAAACCCACCCCATTTTATAACTTTAGTGATTGCTCACTAAGGTGAAAATCCAACATGGTGGCAGCAGGCGCTTACCATCTTAGCAAGCCCCGTGTGCTCGCCCAGCCAATCAGCTTTGTGCTTCCTCTCCTATGGGAAAGCGATTCAAAGCAAATTGCTTGTCATAACAAGCAGGAATGTGCACCCCCTTGATATTTTTTTTTTAAATTACATGAAAAACCACAAAGGTTTTTCCAGTGCTGTTTTTGCCATTTTGGGGCCCCCTCTTTCCAAATACAGTGGGCTGATGTAGGATCCATTTAAACAGGTCGTAGTCCCAGTGAATTCCATGAGGGGTATTTTCACCACTTAGACAACCCCATAGAATCATAAGAGTTGGAAGAGACCCCAAGGGCCATCCAGTCCAATCGCATTCTGCCATGCAGGAATACACAATCAAAGCATTCCCGACAGACGGCCATCCAGCCTCTGTTTAAAAACCTCCAATAAAGACAATTCCTCCATCTATTCCTCAGCAGCCCAAAGTACTGTATTCACAGTGACCTAGAAGTGATGTACATGACATCTGGATTATTTTGAGGTCAGTTTTGGTCCTTGGGGAGGGATGTGTTTGCAGTGTGTCTGTGTGAAATAATTCAACTCGTACTTTGAGGCACCTCTTCCTGGTTGTGTCCTGAAATATTGCCAGTGTATTTTAATTGGGGACTTTGGAGTATTCTCCCCCTACCCCCCCCCAAAAAAAAGGCTGGGGTCTGCATAAGGTTCATGGGCCAGACTTTGCTCACCCCTGCTGCAGTCAAAAAGTACGTTATCTGGGCTAATGGGCAGTTGCAAACATGCCCTCGTCATCTCTGGCCAAGTGGCCAAAACAAACCAATCATTTGGTTGGACTACGTAGATGGCCCTTGTGGTCCCTTTCAACTCTATGCTTCTATGATTTGCCATATGATTGTCTTTCTGCCATGGATTGAAACCTGCCTCATTTTATCACTCGCTTCGGCTTATTAGAAGCACTGTCTTCCTTATCTGAGGATTACAGGCACCCTCAGAGCCAACACAACGTCTTGTTATGCATGCTAAAGAAATCATTTATACATCGCATCCATGCACGCACACACATACACCTCCAGCCAAATAATTCTTCTGTACATTGACACTGAAAGAAAAATCCCCTCCTCCTCCCCTTTCAAACTGGGTTAGACAAAAACAGACTGACACTTAATGGAGAGATTAAGAGTCAACACAACCTTTTCAGTCCGGACCTCCACAAAGGGGGATAAAAGGCCAGCTTACGGCATGATTTCATTACAGGGTACCACACCACTAAGGCACGGAGATTGCAGGGGATCATCCTTCCTTAAGGAACCCGTCACAATCTAACAGCTGTATTGTGCCGCTTGTCACGAGGGCTGCGCAATCTCAATAGAGAGATTTGCTTAATCCACCCGCAATGCATTTTGCCAAATGAGTGTGAAGCCAACGCTCCCACAACAGCCAAAAATTGTTGAGCAGGGAAGGTCCCCACCCCCCTAAAAGTCCTCAGCTGGAGCCAAGGAAGAGATGGCCCACCCTGGCCATCCATTTAATATCATCTGTCCTATTTAGAGTACATTTATCTCCCTATACAAGCCGGCCCGAGTGTATAGATCGACAAGGGAGGGCTTTCTCTCAACCCCACCACCTTCATAGATGTGGTTGGTGAGGACTCGGGAGGGAGCCTTCGCCATGGCTGCGCCCAGACGGGGGAACTCCCTTCCACAGGAGGTCCAGTTGGCCCCCTCCCTGCTCTCTTTTTGCTGGCAATTGAAGACATTTTTATTTAGGCAGGTGTTTGAAATGTGAATTTTACTTGTTGTGCTGCTTTTAATGTTTTTATTTATTTATTTATTTTTATTTTTATTTATTTATTGTTTTATTAATAATAAAAATTATTATTTTTATTTATTTAGTTAGTTTTTATTTATTTATTTATTTATTTATTTACAGTGGTTAAATGCCAGTACTGCAAGCCACCACGTTGCACGTTCAATTCCAGAGGGCTCCAAGGTTCACTCAGCCTTCCGTCATTTCATAGGTCAGTAAAATGAGTACCTAGCTTGTGGGGGGCAATTAGCTAACACACATTGGAAACTGTTTAATGCAGTGTAGATGTGTAAACTGCTATTGCCTAAAACAATTTGTAAGCCACTCTGATAGCCTTGTGGCTGAAGAGCGGGGTATAAATAAATAAAATATTCTATTCTTTTAATGTTGTATTTTTTCAATCTTATGTTTTTAGGAGATTCTCAGACAAGCATTTAAAATGTTTTTGTCCCATGATATTTTACAGTGTAAGTATCCTGGCATAACACTTCTTATCACATGTTGCTGTAATCACGAGAAAGAGCTGCCCAGAATTATTGCAACACAGTCACAAGCGCTGTTTACACCCGTGTTTTTGCATGGGTGAGACTTCAGCAGTTCTCGCGAGATGTGAGTGTGCTTAAAAGTCTAAAAACACCTAAGTTAACAAAGAAAATGAACACATAGGCAGTGAAACACACTTTAAAACTTGCCAGCAAAACGGGGAGGTCCATAAAAAAGAGTGTCCTGTACCTAGTTTTTACGTTCTCACCCGGAAGTGTTATGGTGGGGAACCACACATTGATGCTGTAATCACGCCAGCAGAACGGGACATGGTTTCACACCCAAGCAATACCGCAAAAAAACCACCACGGGATATTAATTAGCAACTTGGCCCACTAATAAAAAAGAACACATTTTTCACAGCAGCAGAACGCAAGGAGGAGGATGTTGCAATAGGGGAGCCCTTTCATGGTAGTATCGTGTCTTTGTAATCACACCATATTTGCTGTGTTTTATAATCTCCTTAATTCATGTTTTGTTTTTAAACTATATTTTAATAATAGTAATGAAGTTAATTCTTTTTAAAACTTTTGTAACTTGCAATGTTTTCGCTCTATTTTTTAATT